>CM066036.1:527082044-527682044 GCA_033557465.1 Ichthyophis bannanicus | reverse complement strand
CCGCATGCCAGCCGGGCTGAAACAGTCCTGCATACACTGGACTGTAGAAGGGCATTGTCCTTTTACATAGACCGTACGCAGGGGCATCGAAGGGCTGCTCAGCTCTTCGTATCTTTTGACCCTAATAAACTGGGTTTGCCTGTCTCCAAGCGTACGTTGTCCCTTTGGTTAGCGGATTGTATCGCCTGGACGTACAGGGCAGCCGGCCTCTCCTTGCAGGGTCGAGTCAGGGCGAAGGCCGCATCAGTAGCCCACCTCCGCTCTGTTCCGTTGGTAGACATCTGCTGGGCCGCTACCTGGTCTTCAAGCCAGACTTTTGCGGCTCACTACTGCCTCGAGAGGGAGTCCCATAGGGACAGTGCTTTCGGACAGGCGGTACTCCGTAATCTCTTTGAGGTTTAGGCAACTCCTACTCTCTGGCCCTTGTGTTGGGCTACCGTAACGGGGCGTTCTCAGAAAGGATTCTTTCACGGATGCTGACGCTCTAGAGGGAGCTTATTTTTCAGCTTGGGTTCCCGATAGCCTGAAGCTAGGGAGTCCCATATGTGAGGACTGACTTCCTGCTTGGTCCTGGAGAAAGAGTAGTTACTTACCTGTAACAGGTGTTCTCCAGGAGCAGTAGGAATCAGTCCTCACGACCCTCCCTCCTCCCCTTGGAGTTGCAGTCATATGATTCATTTTGTTGTTTTGCTGTCTTTTAGCTATGTCATCAGACTGAGCAAGATGGCACCCTTGGGCGGGAAGGGGACCGTGCATGCGCACTGCATTCCCAAAGGCTTTCTTTGAAAGCTGGGGAAATGCTCCGCACGAGGGCTCCGTCGGCGCCGACGTCACCCATATGTGAGGACTGATTCCTGCTGCTCCTGGAGAACACCTGTTACAGGTGAGTAACTACTCTAACTGGGCAGGGGAGCTCATGTAGATGAGTTCCACAGCCAGGACTTGTGGTCCACCCAGAAAAGCTTTCACCAAATCAATTTCCTGGAACTGAGAGCAATATTGAATGCTCTAAAGCAGCGGTTCTCAACCTGTGGGTCGCGACCCCAACGGGGGTCGCCACAGGATTTAGCGGGGGTCGCTTAGCCTCCACCAAGTTTAAAAAAAAAATTAAGATGTGCACAAGTTGCTGCCGCTGCCGAGTCCGCTTCTCGGCAGCAGCAAACTCCGGCAAACTCACCGCCTTCTTCTGCAGCCGCGGCTCCCTGCCTTTTAGGGAACCGCGGCTGTACTTGTAAAATCGTTGCGGAGCCCTTCCTGTCTCGACGGGCTCCGTGCAGCATTGTCCCGCCTCCAAAGGAAGTGGTAAACAACTTCCTTTGGAAGGCGGGACAATGCTGCATGGAGCCCATCGAGACAGGAAGGGCTCCGCAATGATTTTACAGGTACAGCCGCGGTTCCCTAAGAGGCAGAGAGCCGCGGCTGCATTAGAAGGGAGGCAGACAACCTGCAACACGGCTGACATCGACAGAGGGGTGCTGACATGGAGGGAGGGGGGCTGACATGGACAGATGGAAGGATGGGGCTGACATGGAGGGAGGGATGGAGAGAGGGGGCTGACATGGACAGATGGAAGGATGGGGGCTGACATGGAGGGAGGGGGCTGATATGGATGGAGGGGGCTGACATGGACAGATGGAAGGATGGGGCTGACATGGAGGGAGGGAGGGAGGGAGGGGGCTGACATGGAGGGAGGGGGCTGATATGGATGGATGGATGGATGGAGGGAGGGGGCTGACATGGACAGATGGAAGGATGGGGGCTGACAGGGAGGGAGGGAGCTGACAGGGAGGGGGCTGGGAGGGAGGGAGGGAGGGGGCTGGGAGGGAGGGAGGGAGGGGGCTGACAGGGAGGGAGGGAGGGATGGGGGCTGATATGGATGGATGGATGGAGGGGGAGGGAGGGAGGGAGGGGGGCTGACATGGAGGGATGGATGGAGGGAGGGGGCTGACATGGACGGATGGAAGGATGGGGGCTGACAGGGAGGGAGGGAGGGAGGGAGGGGGCTGACAGGGAGGGAGGGAGGGAGATGGGGGCTGATATGGATGGATGGAGGGAGGGAGGGAGGGGGGCTGACATGGACGGATGGAAGGATGGGGGCTGACATGGAGGGATGGATGGAGGGAGGGGGGCTGACATGGACGGATGGAAGGATGGGGGCTGACAGGGAGGGAGGGAGGGAGGGGGCTGACAGGGAGGGAGGGAGGGATGGGGGCTGATATGGATGGATGGATGGAGGGAGGGGGCTGACAGGGAGGGAGGGAGGGATGGGGCTGATATGGATGGATGGAGGGAGGGAGGGAGGGGGCTGGGAGGGAGGGAGGGGGCTGACAGGGAGGGAGGGAGGGATGGGGGCTGATATGGATGGATGGATGGAGGGAGGGAGGGAGGGGGCTGGGAGGAAGGGAGGGAGGGGGCTGACAGGGAGGGAGGTAGGGATGGGGGCTGATATGGATGGAGGGAGGGAGGGAGGGAGGGGGGCTGACATGGACGGATGGAAGGATGGGGGCTGACCTGGAGGGATGGATGGAGGGAGGGGGGGCTGACATGGACGGATGGAAGGATGGGGGCTGACAGGGAGGGAGGGAGGGAGGGGCTGACAGGGAGGGAGGGAGGGAGGGATGGGGGCTGATATGGATGGATGGAGGGAGGGAGGGAGGGAGGGGCCTGACAGGGAGGGAGGGATGGGGGCTGATATGGATGGATGGAGGGAGGGAGGGGGGCTGACATGGACGGATGGAAGGATGGGGGCTGACATGGAGGGATGGATGGATGGAGGGAGGGGGGCTGACATGGACGGATGGAAGGATTGGGGGCTGACAGGGAGGGAGGGAGGGAGGGAGGGATGGGGGCTGATATGGAGGGAGGGAGGGAGGGAGGGGGCTGACAGGGAGGGAGGGAGGGATGGGGGCTGATATGGATGGATGGAGGGAGGGAGGGAGGGAGGGGGGCTGACATGGACGGATGGAAGGATGGGGGCTGACATGGAGGGATGGATGGAGGGAGGGGGGCTGACATGGAGGGATGGAAGGATGGGGCTGACAGGGAGGGAGGGAGGGAGGGATGGGGGCTGATATGGAGGGAGGGAGGGAGGGGCCCTGACAGGGAGGGAGGGATGGGGGCTGATATGGATGGAGGGAGGGAGGGGGCTGACAGGGAGGGAGGGAGGGATGGGGGCTGATATGGAGGGAGGGAGGGAGGGAGGGGGCTGACAGGGAGGGAGGGAGGGATGGGGGCTGATATGGATGGATGGAGGGAGGGATGGATGGAGGGAGGGGGGCTGACATGAACGGATGGAAGGATGGGGGCTGACATGGAGGGATGGATGGAGGGAGGGGGGCTGACATGGAAGTATGGGGGCTTACATGGAGGGAGGGAGGGAGGGGGCTGATATGGATGGATGGAGGGACGGGGGCTGACATGGAGGGAGTAGGCTGGCATGGACAAAGGGGAGAGACATGGGACATACTGGACAGACGGGACACCTGCTGGCCAGAGGCGAGAGACAGTGCGGGTTAGGATTATAATGGGCTGATGGGGGTGCTAGCACTGGTAATGGGCAGATGGGGGGGCTACGAATGGTAATGAGTTGATTAGGGAAGGCTAGGACTGGGAATGGACTTATCAAGGGGGGGTAGGACTGGTAATGGACTGATGGGGGTCTAGCATTGGAAATGAGCTGATCAGTGAGGTTAGGACTGGAAATGGGCTGATTAGGGGAGCCTAGCACTGGTAATGGGGTTGAGGGGGGGACTAGCACTGGAAATGAGCTGATGGGGGGTAGGACTGGTATTGGGCTGATTAGGGGGGGGGGTAGGACTGGTAATGGGGTTGAGGGGGATTAGCACTAGAAGTGAGCTGATTAGGGGGCTTTGACTGGGAATGGGCTGATTGTGGGGAGGGGAGGATAGAGCTGCTGACCCTGGAAGAAAAACTGGGGGCTAAGGCTACAAGTGGGCTGATACAAGGGGATGGGAGCATGGAACTGAAAGGGAGTGGATCTGAGAGGGGCTGCCATGGTATTTGTACTAGAAGGGACTGATCAGTGGGGAAGGAGGGGGACTGGAAGGGAATGGACACCAGTGGCAGTCATGGGAATGCAAGTTGACATTGGAAGGTACTGGGAGTGAGGACTGGAAAGGGGCTGATACTGGGGAGGGTTACTGGGACTGGAAATAGGCTGATGGAAAGAAGTGAAGAAAACAAAAGAGATAAGAACTGGCAGATGGACCATAGACCACAGAAAGAGAGCTAAGAGAAGACAGGAAAGCAGAAGCCTCAGATCGGGACCAGCATGATCAGAGAATAAATTGGTCAGACAACAAAGGTAGAAAAATAATTTTATTTCATATTAGTGATTTGACTACAAAATCATCATAATTTTGAAATCAAATATTGTTACTTGTTGTTTTGATTATTTAAATAAGTATTTTATAAATAAAAACATATTGCAAAGGCCTATAATATATTAATAATTCAACAAATGATTACAGCGACAATGCGTTAACGGTAAAGGAAGAGAGACGCATTTGATTTTATCATTGGGGGTCACCACAAGTTGACCAACGGTAAAAGGGGTCACGGTACAAAAAAGGTTGAGAACCACTGCTCTAAAGGCTTTCAGAGATTGATTGTTTGACCAATAAAATTATCATGATCCAGGCAATCGGGTTGAGAGGTACTACATAAACGAGCAGGGAGGAGCCAGCTTGTATCTCTTGTGCTGGAAAGCAGTTAGTATATTGATCTTCACTATTTCTAATGGGATAATGGTCAGAGCCACATACCTGCCAGGTGAAGAGAACATCTCACAAGACAGGCTGAGCTGTATCCATCATCTCACGAATGGACCCAGAACTGAAAAGTGGCTCTATCCCTCCTTTGAGAGTGGGACACGGCAAACTAGCCTTGGATGCCATTCTCCTACATTGGGGAGAGGGTCTTTTGTACACATAGTCTCCTATTCTGATAGCAAAAGCTCTTCTGAAAGTCAAAGACAACAGAGAACATGCTAATTCTCATATTGTCTTATTAGCCTAGGCAGCCATGGGTATCCTCTTCTGCAGGAGCTTTCCATCAAAGACCAGGTTTTCATGGGTAATGCACAAATTCTGATTACGCAGGATTAAGGACCTCTGTTGCACCCAAACATCAAGTCCCTTAGCCCCTCACAAGTTAGATGTAGAAGTGGTAATTTTGTCCAATCTGATCCTACTAGTTAATGTTACCTCCATCGTCCTGGCCTCCAGAAGAGATTCCACACAGATCATATGGCTCGTGTCTCACACAAAAACTGCTTGAGTACTTTCTATACTTGTCCACATCAAATTTAAAGACCAATTGTATTGAGGTTCACTTCAATTCAGTTGGCGCTTATCACCATCATGTTGAAGATAAACCCATCTCTACAGCCTTTTGCTTCATGTGGGGCTTGATTATTGCAAAGCCTCCACTAAAGCTGCCTGCATTCTTGGGCCCTCAACATTGTTTTAACTCAACTGATGAAGGCTCCTTTTTAGCCACTAGATACTTATTACTTGACCTGGAAGACCTTGTTTTTGGTGGCAGTAATTTCAGCATGCAGAGTTAGTGAGCTCCAGGCTGTAGTAGTAGTAGATGCACCTTTTACAAAGGTATTCAGCAATAGGGTGGTATGGCGTACGCATCCTAAATTCCTTCCTAAGGTGGTGGTGGACTTCCACATTGATCAGTCAATAGTCCTTCCAACATTTTCCCCAAAACCCCATGCTCACAAAGAAGAGAGCATGTTACACACGTTGGACTGCAGAAGGGGACTAAAGCCCCTAGAAATTCTGTCCAGCGTTTTTGTTTCTTTGACTCGATAGGTTGGAGGCTGCCATCAACAGATGTACTCTTTCAATTTGGCTAGCAGATTACATCTTTTTTTGTTAATGCCCAGGCAAGTCTGATTCTCGAGGATCATGTCACAGCTCACATTGTTCGAGCCATGGCTAAGTCATAGTAACATAGTAAATGACGGCAGATAAAGACCAGTATGGTCCATCTAGTCTGCCCAGTAAGATGGAAAGAGTAGGTGCACCTGCCGCTCTGTGCAGGACACCCCTTCCCATGTCTTCCTTTAGGGGTGAACCCACGCTCCGTGTAGGACACCCCTGTTTGTTGAGAAATTAGGTAGTTAAGTTAATTTTGATTTTATCCTGTTGCTGTAAAGGGATCCACTGTATCTGTCCCATGCCATTTTGAATTCTGTCACTGTATTTGCCCCCACCACTTCCATCGGGAGGGCATTCTAAGCATCCATCACCCTTTCAGTGAAAAAGGATTTCCTGACATTTATTTTACTTATTTATTTATTTAGCTGTATTTATATTCCGCTTTTCACCGGGTCAAAGCGGTCAATTGGGGGATACATTTAACACGAGGTGATATGACACACATACGTTAATACTTAGAGGGAACATGGGCAATGGAGGGTTAAGTGGCTTGCCCAAGACCACAAGGAGTGCCTATAGGACTAGAAATCCCAGTCCCTCCAGCCTGAGATTGCTGTCCCCAGGTGGGACTTGAACCCCTGGCCCTCCGGCCTGAAGTACCTTGTCCTAACCACTAGACCACTCCTCCCATTAAGGTGCAGACATTGCCTTTCAATTTACCCCCTTGCAGCTTCATGTTATGCCCTCCAGTTTTACAGCTTCCCCGTCTTTGGAAGAGGTTTGTTTGTTCATTATTTCTCTTTAAGTATTTAAAGGTCTGAATCATATCTCCCTTATCCCTCCTCTCCTCCAGAGTGTACATATTTAGGTCTTCAAGTCTCTTCTCATAAGGCTTCTGATGCAGGCTACAAATCATTTTGGTTGCCTTCCTCTGAACAGTTACCAGTCTTTTAACATCCTTTGCAAGATATGGTCTCCAGAACTGAACACAGTATTCCAAGTGAGGCCTCACCAGTGACTTATACAGTGGCATTAGTACCTCTTCCTTTCTGCTGGTAGTTCCTCTTTGTATGCAACCCAACATCCTCCTGGCTTTTGCCACCGCCTTGTCGCACTGTTTTGCCACCTTGAGATCCTCAGAAATAATCACACCAAGGTCCTTCTCCTGATCCGTGCACACCAACCTTTTGCCCCTTATCGCGTATATTTCCCTTGGATTTATGCTTCCCAAGTGCATGACACTGCACTTTTTTGCATTAAATCTTAACTGTCAAGCATTAGACCATTCTTCCAGCTTTTGTAAATCTTTCCTCATGTTATCCACTTCCTCAGGGGAGTCCACTCTGTTGCAAATTTTTGTGTCATCTGCAAAAAGACAGACTTTTCCATTCAGTCCTTCAGCAATATCACTCACAAATACATTGAACAGTGCCGGGCCCAGGACCGAACCCTGGGGCACCCCGCTAATCACCTTCCTTTCATCCGAGTGAGCTCCGTTTACCATCACCTTCTGTTGTCTGTCAATCAACCAATTTCTGATCCAGTTCACCACCTTGGGACCCGTCCCCAAACTACTGAGTTTATTGATAAGCCTCCTATGAGGAACAGTATCTATCAAAGGCTTTGCTGAAATCCAGGTAGATAACATCCATCGCATGCCCCTGATCTAGTTCTCTGGTCACCCAGTCAAAGAACTCAATCAGATTTGTTTGGCAAGATCGTCCTTTGGTAAAACCATGTTGCCTTGGATCATGCAATCTGTTGGTTTTGAAAAAGTCCACTATTCGCTCTTTCAGGAGTGCCTCCGTTACTTTTCCCGCCACCGAGGTAAGGCTCACGGGCCTGTAGTTTGTCACTTCTTCCCTGTCATCACTTTTGTGAAGAGGTACCACATTGGCCCTTCTCCAGTCCTGAGGAACTTCTCCTGTTTCCAAGGATCTGTTGAAAACATCCTTTAACGGCCCTGCAAGAACCTCTTTGAGCTCTTTCAGTATCCTGGGATGTATCCCATCTGGTCCCATGGCCTTGTCCACTTTCAGTTTTGCAAGTTGTTCTAACACATCATCTTCTGTGAATGGTGTGGTATCTACTTCATTCCCATTTTTATATTTGGGAGTCACAGGTGGTCCTTCTCCAGGATTTTCTTTAGTAAAAACAGAGCAGAAGTATTTATTTAGCAATTTTGCTTTTTTCAATGTCACTTTCCACGAGTCCGTTCCCAGCACTTCTGAGTCCTGCAATTCCACCTCTGATTTTCCTCCTCTCCCGAATATACCTGAAGAAAGTTTTGTCGCCACACTTCATATCTTTAGCCATCATTTCCTCTGCCTTTGATTTTGCTTTCCTTATTTCTCTTTTTGTCTTTTAGTTTGATCCTGTATTCCTTTCTGTGTTCTCTGTTTGCAAGCTTTTGAATTTTGTGAACGCTGTGGTTTTTGCCTTTATTTGAGTAGCCACTTCTTTGGAGAACCAAACAGGTTTCCTTCTCCTCTTGTTTCTATTTACTTTCCTTACATATTTATCTGTTGCCCCTTTTAATTTTTAGTCCATTGCCCACTTCCCTTATCCCCTCCCACCCTACTAACTCCTCCTTCAGGTACTTGGCCATTTTACTGAAGTCAGTGTTTTTGAAGTTTAGGAGTTTGAGCTTGCTATGATTGGACTGCACCTTGGCTTTTATCTCAAACCACACCATGTGATGATCGCTGCTGCTCACAGGGGCATCCACCTGGACATTCATAAGAACATAAGATATGCCATACTGGGTCAGACCAAGGTCCATCAAGCCCAGTATTCTGTTTCCAACAGTGGCCAATCTAGGTCATATGTACCTAGCAGTTTCCCCAAGAGACACAAGTTCCACAATGCTTGTACTGGGTCAAGCATTGATATCTTCGGTCACTTCTTAATAACGGTTTATGGACCTTTCCTCCAGGAACTTGTCCAAACCTTTTTTAAACCCAGCTACACTAACAGCCTTTACTGCATCCTCCTCCGGTAACAAATTCCAGAGTTTGATTACACGTTGAGTGAAAAAATATTTTCTTTTATTAGTCTTAAATAGTTTACCCTGTAGCTTCATTGCATGTCCCCTAGTCTTTCTATATTCTGATAACGTAAACAATCGGTCTACGTTTACCCGTTCCACTCCGTTCATTAATTTATAGACTTCTATCATATCTCCCCTCAGCCGTCTCTTTTCCAGGTTAAAGAGCCCTAACCTTTTTAGCCTTTCTTCATAGGAGTATCCTTCCATCCCCTTTACCATTTTGGTGGCTCTTCTCTGAACCTTTTCTAAAATCGCTATATCCTTTTTAAGATACGGCGACCAGAATTGCACACAATATTCAAGGTGCGGTCTCACCATGGAACGATATAGAGGCATTATAATATCTTTTGTTTTATTTTCCATTCCTTTCCTTATCATACCTAGCATTCTATTTGCTCTCTTGGCCGCCGCTGCACACTGGGCCGAGGGTTTTACCATGGTATCCACAATGACGCCTAAATCTTTTTCCTGGGTGGTGGTTCCTAATGTGGAACCTTGCATCGTGTAACCATAGTTTGGGTTGTTCTTCCCTAGGTGCATAACCTTGCACTTGTCCACATTAAATTTCATCTGCCATTTTGATGCCCAGTTTTCCAATTTATCAAGATCCTCTTGCAATTTTTCACAATCCTCTTGGGTTTTAACAACTTTAAATAGTTTTGTGTCATCTGCAAATTTGATCACCTCACTCGTTATTCCACTTTCCAGGTCATTTATGAATATGTCAAAAAGCAGCAGACCCAGCACAGATCCCTGGGGTACACCACTATTGGGAAAATTGGCCATTTAGCCCAACCCTCTGCTTTCTATCTTTTAACCAGTTCCTGATCCACAATAGTACACTGCCTCCTATCCCATGACTCTTTAGTTTTGCCAAAAGTCTCTGATGAAGGACCTTGTCAAAGGCTTTCTGAAAGTCCAGATACACAATATCAACCGACTCACCTTTGTCCACCTGTTTATTCACTCCTTCAAAAAAACATAACAGATTAGTAAGACAAGATCTTCCTTGTCTAAAGCCATGTTGGCTGTCTCCCATTAGGTTGTGACTATCTACATGCTGAGTAATTTTATTCTTTATGATGGTTTCTACCATTTTTCCCGGTACTGACGTCAGGCTCACTGGTCTGTAGTTTCCCGGATCACCCCTGGAACCCTTTTTAAAAATTGGTGTTACATTGGCGATCCTCCAATCTTCAGGTATTAGAGATGACTTTAATGATAGTTCACAGATTACTGATAGCAGGTCTGCAATCTCATATTTCAGTTCTTTCAACACCCTTGGATGTATACCATCCGGCCCAGGTGATTTGCTACTCTTCAGTTTATCTAATAGTTGTAAGACATCTTCCCGATGTATCGATATTTCCTTCAATTCTTCCGCACCTTTAAATACCACTTCAGTCATGGGTAACATCCCTACATCTTCCTCAGTAAAGACCGAAGCAAAGAATTCATTCAGTCTCTCCGCTATCGCCTTGTCGCCTCTTAGTGCTCCTTTAACCCCTTTATCATCTAATGGACGAACTGACTCTCTCACAGGTTTTTTGCTACGAATGTATTTCACGTTTTTGCTTCCGCAGCAAGATTCTTCTCAAATTCTCTCTTTGCCTGCCTTATCAATGCCTTGCATTTGACTTGCCAGTGCTTGTGCTGTTTCCAGGTTTCATCGTTTGGCTCTTTTTTCCATTTCCTGAAAGATGCTTTTTTGGCAACAACAGCCTCTCTGACCTCACTTTTAAACCATGCTGGCAGTTTTTTGGACTTCCTTCCACTTTTCTTAAAGCGTGGAATACAGCTGGTCTGGGCTTCCAAGATAGTATTTTTCAACAACAGCCAAGCTTGATGTATGTCTTTAACCTTTGCAACTGCTCCTTTTAGTTTTTTCTTAACTACTTTCCTCATTTTATCATAGTCTCCCTTTCGAAAGCTAAAAGGTAGTACTGTGGATTTCCTTACTATCCCTCCTCCACTAATTAAATCAAAGGTGATCATGCTATGATCACTATTGCCAAGTGGCCCCAACACCCTTATCTCTTGCAGTAGATCTGGTGTTCCACTAAGGACTAGGTCTAATATGGCTTCCCCTCTGGTTGGTTCATGAACCAGCTGCTCCAAGAAGCAGTCATTTATTTCATCTAGGAACTTTATCTCCCTAGCATGTCCTGACGTGACACTGACCCAGTCGATACCGGGGTAATTGAAATCACCCATTATTATTACTGCGCTGTAACTTTTGTTAGCTTCCTTGATTTCTTTGAGCATTTTATCATCCATTTGGTCATTCTGGCCAGGTGCTCGATAGTACACCCCCACTGCCATTGCCTTCCCCCTTTTATATGGAATTTCAATCCATATAGATTCTACAGCAGATTTTGTTTCCTGCAAAACTTTAATCCTTTCTGAGTCAATGCCCTCTCTAACATAGAGCGCAACCCCTCCACCAATTTGATCAGCTCTATCATTACGATATAGTTTGTACCCAGGTATCACAGTGTCCCACTGGTTGTCCTCCTTCCACCATGTCTATGATATTCCAATCATATCTAACCTTTCATTTAGTGCTATATATTCTAACTCTCCCATCTTATTCTTTAGACTTCTAGCATTTGCATACAAGCATTTTAGAGAATGTATTTTATTCATGTTAATTTGGCTATTGTTAGACATGGGTAAATTGGGATCTTTAAGCTCTATCTGCTCCATACTTGAGGGCATTTGGGCTACTTTACTCTTTTGTGGAACCTCTCTGCTTTTGGTAGTATCCTTCAAGGATACATTCTTCTGAACCATCCGCTCTTGGGCGACTTTCGGCTTTCCCCTAATATCTAGTTTAAAAGCTGCTCTATCTCCTTTTTAAAGGTTAATGCCAGCAGCCTGGTTCCATCCCGGTTAAGGTGAAGCCCATCCCTTCGGAAGAGCCCCTCCTTTCCCCAGAATGTTCCCCAGTTCCTAACAAATCCAAAACCCTCATCTCTGCACCATTGTCTCATCCACGCATTGAGACTCCGGAGCTCTGCCTGCCTTTTGGGTCCTGCGTGTGGAACAGGAAGCATTTCGGAGAACGCTACCATGGAAGTTCTGGATTTCAATTTCCTACCTAAAAGCCTAAATTTTGCCTCCAGAACCTCCCTACCACATTTTCCTATGTCATTGGTACCGACATGTACCAAGACAGCAGACTCCTCCCCAGCACTATCTAAGACCTTATCTAGGTGGCGCGTGAGGTCCGCTACCTTCGCACCAGGCAGGCATGTTACCAGGCGATCCTCACGTCCACCAGCCACCCAGCTATCTACATGCCTAATGATCGAATCACCAACTATAACGGCTGTCCTAACCCTTCCCTCATGGGCACATGGCCCTGGAGAAACTTCCTCGGTGCGAGAGGGTTTTACATCACCTGGAGGACAGGTCCTAGTTACAGGATCACTTCCTGCCACACCAGGGTGATGCTGTCCTGTCACGTGACCTCTCTCCTCCATGGCAACAGAGGTGCTGCCAGACTGGAGGTGGGACTTCTGGACTATATCCCTGTAGGTCTCGTCTATGTACCTCTCTGTCTGTCTTATGTTTTCCAAGTCTGCTACTTTAGCCTCTAGAGAACGGACTTGTTCCCTGAGAGCAAAGAGCTCCTTGCACCTAGTGCACACGTAAGACCTCTCACCAACTGGGAGAAAATCATACATGTGACACTCAATGCAAAAGACTGGAAAGCCCCCATCCCGCTGCTGGACTGCTGTCTGCATCTTAGTTTTAAGTTTGTGTCTAGATCTTTAAGTTCTTACTTACTAGGGGTTGCTATGGGTATTTATACCAATAAAACTGTACCTAATACGTTTAATATACCTTGTTCACCTGAAGCTTAATTAATCTCAGGTCCTTAGTGTATGACTGATTTGGGTAATGAGCTTCACCTGAAAGCACCTCCTGTCTTTTAAGATGTGTAAGTACCTATAAAGCTATGATTATCCCAGGGGTGCGTGGGTGTGGGGAGGGAGGGAGGGAAATAACACTTATTAAAAGAGGGCTGCTACACAGTCTTGTGCTGCTGAGGTAAGCTAAATTCTGATTTGATTTAAATTATAGCTCTTAGCTGCTGCTAGGCTCTAACTTCTTATGAAATTTAAACTACAAGCTCTCTGCTGGGTTCTAAATTTAACCAGAAAGCTCTCTTCTGTGTTTTAAAACTAAAAGTACTTTTATAATGCTAGTCCCTGAGTGACTATTAAATGTACACTACAGGCTTTCTGCTGGGTTCCAAATGTAACCAGAAAGCTCTCTTCTTTGTGTTAAATTTAAACTAAAAGTACTTTGCTGTTACTTGGTCCTGAGGGACTATTAAATGTACACTACAAGCTCTCTGCTGGGTATGAAATGTAACCAGAAAGTTCTCCTCTGTGTTTTAAATTCAAACTTTAATTGCTGCTACTAGGCCCTAACTGATCCAACAAAAAACAGTGGGTTCACAGATTAAGTAGCTTTAATACAAATAATTCATTTTAGAAAATTACCAGAAGTATATACTCACAGTTGCAGATTTCTCTCCAGAAGTAACAGTACCCCTTTCTAGTCCTTCAAGACAGAGGATCACTACTTGAACATTATGGCACACTATCACCATTGGTGAGCATTAAATCCAGCATTGAGCTTTCCCTGGTTGGTTCCATCACCATTTGTCTAAGCAACACATCTTGGAAGGCATCCACAATTTTTTTGCTTCTTTCCAGATTCGCAAAAGGAGCAATCCAATCCACATCGGGTAGATTAAAGTCACCCAATATGATCACGTCCCCCTTTGTGGCTATCTTGGCAATATCTATAATCAATTCGTTATCTATTTCTTCGTTTTGAATTGGAGGTCTGTAGACTACAGCAGTATGGATGACAGTGCCATCTCCTCTTTCCAATACAATCCAGAGCGCCGCTTCTTTTCCCCATGCCCCCTGCATTTCAGTAGCTTTAATATTGCTTTTGACATACAAGGCTACTCCTCCTCCTTTTCCCCTTTCTCTGTCTCTTCTGAATAGATTATAGCCAGCTATGGCTATATCCCATTCATGTGATTCATTAAACCATGTTTCTGTAATGGCCATAATGTTCAAGTCCATTTCCACCATTAGGGCTTCTAGGTCCGGAACTTTGTTGGCTATGCTTTGAGCATTTGTGCTCATTGCTTTCCAGCATTTAACTGGCTTGCATGTATTTTGCATTGATTTTGTTCTGCCCACTTCTTCCCACTTGTCATTGATGTGTGGCTTTAAAGTGTGTCTGTTTCTTATGTTATTCTGCTTTTGCCGGGATTGACGTCCTGAACTTGTCCTTCCCCATCCGTCACCTCCTTTTTCTAGTTTAAATGCATATCCACATACTGCCTGAATTTTTCACTTAGGATTCTTTTCCCTGCAACAGAGAGATGTAGTCCATCAGCACAGTATAGACTCTTATTGGTTCATCTGTTTCCCCAGTCGCCTATAAATTTGAATCCTTCTTGTTTGCACCAGGTCTGGAGCCATGTATTAAAGCTGTTTATGTGATGCAGCCTTTCTGCCCCCTTACCAAGAACAGGTAGAACTTCTGAGAATGCTACAGTGTTAACAATGGGCTTAAGTTTCTCTACCAGAGTTTGGAAGTCCCTTTGAACTGCATAGGCACTGTTTCTAGCCAGGTCATTTGTACCCAAGTGGATGACAACATCAGTTATGGAGTGCTCACTTTCTGCACTAAGTACATCAACAATTTGGTTTGTATTCCTGCTGACTGAAGAGCTTGGGAGGCATTTGACTATCTTCTCTCCTTTGAACTGTGTTCCCAAGTTGGTGCCTCTGATGATGGAATCTCCAAGTAGTAGTAGTTTTCTGTTTGGTGAGTTTTTCTTCATATTTGGGGCTTTATCAGGAGATTGGGCATTGACTGTCCATTTAAGGGCCCTTCCGTTTCCATGAATTGGGCATCCTCATTAACCAAACAGAGAAGGCATTATGCAGGGATATCTCTTGATGTATAGGGTGCCTCTGCATTACCGGGCGCAATCTACCCGAGCCCACTGTGATCCATTTGTTCCTGTGATGTTTGATTCTTTGTTGGAGCGGTGGTGGACTTTGTTTGGTTTGTATCCTAGAAGAGGTACGTTTCATTGCAGCTTGTTCTTCCCTTAGTAGAGTCAATTCTTTATGCATGGCAGCTAACGAGGCATATAGGACAAGCTCTTAGGTTCAAATGATTCTTCTCGGAATGAAAGCACCACAGTTATTGCACTGAATACACGACATGCTGATTAAGCAGTCCTAGAAGGAGAAAAAGAAAAGGTGGGCTTAACACCAAATTAAAAGGATAGATGTCAACGTATGTGACCACTATATAGGCAATGCAGCCCTGGGGTGGGTGGGTGGGGTGAGGGGTAGGATGGGTGGGAACCTAGGTGTCCTTGGCCAATAGGCCTTACACGAACTGAGGGCACACTCAGATATCTGATTTAAGGGCTACACAAGGAATGTAGGCAGTCAGAATAGTCCAAAAAATGAATGTATAACCAACAGTTAAATTCTATATTATTAGCAACAAAACAGGTAAAAGATAGAAGGCTGAAAGCTTAGCTGTGTGGAGGCTCTGGAAGCTGTGAAGACTAGAGTTGATCAAGTACTTGTGGAAGGCTGTAAGATAATTTAATTAGCCCCGCCCTGTGAGCAGGCTTGCAACAGACAATTCAAACAATGGAAGCAGAAATAGTCAAACTGAACTTTTTACTTGCACTCTTCCTCCATGGAAGAGATTTGTAAAGTTGCAATCTGTACCTCAATCCATACATTCACATCACACTACTGTATGGAAAGGGATTCCCATCGTGACAGCAGATTTGGTCTGACTGTACTTCAAAATCTGTTTGAGATTAGAATCCAGCTTCATCCCCTCTAGACTCATTTTTTTCTTTTGTTCCATGCTGCCTCATTCTTATACTGCCTACCTAAGGGTTGGTGACCAAAAAAAAAGAAAAGTTCTGTTAGTTGGTGTCTGCCAGTTGCGACACTCAAGTTTACCCCTTTTTCTTTTCCAGACAGCTGGTAGCTAGTGAATCCCATATTTGAGCACTTACCCTGCTTGTCCTTTGAGAAAACAAAGTTACTCACCTGGTAACAGGTGTTCTTCGTGGAAAACAAGATAAGTCCTTGTAACACTCCCATTTCCCCTTTTTGAGTTGTATTTTGCTAAGCTGGTTACCAGATTGAGGAGATGAGGTATGGCAGCAACAGGCAATAATAATGCACACGTACACGGAGGGACTATTCTAAAAGCTTCTAGAAGGAGCTGAGAGAGTTCCCGCATGGGGCTTCATCTGTAATGTCACCCATGTGTGAGGACTTATCCTACTGTCCACAGAGAACACCTGCTACAGGTGAGTAACTTTGCTGTATGGTTGTCCTGCCTTCAACATTTTGAGTAGGCGGCTTATAAATATCATAAATAAATAAAAGTAAAAGATCAGTACTCTTAGGCCAATTAGCAGTAATTTAAATATGCATAATTTTTCATCCACCCAAGTAGCGGTATACTCTTATAACTAAAAAAGGGAAAGAAAATAACTGCCATCCAATTAGAGGACATAAACGGGGCACAGGGAGGTAAAGTGACTTGTATGAACTCTGACATCTACAGGAGGAGTTCTGGCACTGCATTTTGTAAAGTGCCCAATTTTTTTTTCTGGAGAACTATTCTAGGAAGCATTCTTGACTATTAGTTTAAAAAAAATTGAAAAGGGCTTACCTACAACTTGCTTGTTGGCTTGTGTTCGTTTTGACCACTAATGGACACGTTAGATTTTGTTTATTGTAATATATTTTATGATAACACATTTGAAATGTTTTAGACAAATGCCATAGGAAATAACATGGAACGTACATGGGATTCCCTGAAGAAATCAACTGGTGAAAAAATTACATTGCTGAAAAGAAGTTCACTCAGTATTCCTAACACAGACTATGCCAAAATGCTTGGCGAAGTGGCGGAGGAAGAAGAATTTATAGTAACGTATTTGGACATCGGTATGATCCCTTCGCTCATATATAAAATTATATAGCCTTGTTCTAGAAATAAGTGTTGTTTTGAGTGACACTGATGACTGGATCATGAGGAACAGACATTGAGACCAGCTATTTCTCTTCTGAACTCTTAACTGCATTTTTAATTTGGAGTGTGTGAAGTATAGCTGCACTACCAGCATCCTGCTAACATAGCACCTGCCAGGCCCTTTTTTTGGGGTGGTGGGGAGAGAGGATTTTGTGGTAGTCACACCCTGAGACACCATTCTCCCCCTCCACTCCCCCAGAACTGATCTGATCACATACTCCCCCACCCGTTAGCTCCCCTCCACTGGTCAGCACAACTTTGTAACCAGACCTCCCCCTCTGAACGTGACTCTCTCCCAAAGAAGCACCCACCCTAGGACTCGTCCAGAGGGTTCTCTAGTATCTAATGGCAGGGGCAGGAGCAGCTCCCTTTCACTCCAGCCCTGGAGCATCTGGGCTCCAAAATGACAGAAATGGCAGCTTTGAGTCCTCCTGGTAATCTTGTGGTACTACTACCAGGGATCAAAGGATCAAAGTTGCCATTTTGGAACCTGGCAGCACTGGGGCAGAAACGGAGGGGGATTGTTCCTTCCTCAGCTACTAGACTCCAGAGAATCCTCTGGGTGAGTGGTAGGGACTTCTTTGAGAAGGAGCTTTTTTAAGGAGAGGTCTTTTTGGGGGACTTGAGTCACAAGTGTGTGTATGGGGGGGAGGTTATGTTCGGGGAGAGGGGTGGGTAGATTCAGGAAGGGGAATCTGGTTATGAAGTTGTACCATCCAGAGAAAGGGGGCTAAGTGATTGGGTTGGGGTGGGGGGTCCAGATGTGACCACCTTTTTTTTTTAGCTCTTTGTCTCAGGGCCCCATGTTACATGCATCACTAGGGCAAGGGCATCTGTGCTAAGTGGCTGCCCTGTGCACTAAATGCAGGGCAGTTACTGGTTATGCCCCTCTGCATTTACCACATAGGCTTTGTACTTACTGCACTTTAACTTTTGCAGTAAAGGTACAGTAAATGCAAAGCTTTACTGCACTTTGTAAATTGGCCCTTTAATTTTTCTAAACAGGGCCCCTGGTCCCTTACTCTAGTGTGTTGTCCTTTCATTTAGCTTTGAATGCAACATGTTTTCAGTGTCTCCATTCTAAATGTGGAATGAATCTGTTTTAAATATTTTTTGCATTTCCCTTCTCCTAAGATTTTCATGTTAAAATTTCTTGTTACGAATTTTAAGTATTTCCGTAGATATGGAGAGAGAGTGGAATATGCAAAAATTAAATACAGAGATTGATTTTAATAGTACTTAGGAAAAATGTGGTAAGCTGAATTTTCTTTCTAGTCTTCAAGCCTATAGAAGAACAAGAACTTTAGTAAATCCAACCCTTAGGGGCATGTTTACTAAAGGTTAACGCACGTTTCTAGGGGCCATTACAGCCCTTAACGTGCAATAATCTTTAGTAAACATGATCTTGAGTTATTTTTAAAAATCTTTTATTTAAATGCGTTACCTTCTTAGCACGTATTAGCAATAGGTCCCACTGCATAAAGTGGGACCAGTGGAATAACTGTTAAAAAGTAACCACAGATTGAATGCTTTTTTCAAGTATGCCTAATTACTGGCATATGGTTCTGTTGTTTCTTTGAAGTTGTTATGTGTTGAGGTTTAAATAAACATAAATTTAAAAAAAAGGGGGATCTGTGGTAAATAACATGTTAATGTGTTAGCACACTGTAATAAATGTAACCCTAAAATGAAATAACAAGTCTTTTGACCTATATTTACAGTACGATTTAAAATTAGGTCAAATATTTTTTGAGTTGTTGAACCCTATTGGCTATGTTTACTGAACATTAATGTGGGCTATCTGCTGCAGCGCGCATGTTATTCCTGTGGACATGGTGACAGATAAGACCAAATTTACTAAATGTTAGCATACAGGGCAGCTACATTTTCTGATCAGATTGGTAGCTTATTACTTTTATTGGACGGTTAAAATTTTTGACTTAATACACATTAAAACCTTTAGTAAACATGCCCCTAAGCGGCCACATCTCTTTTATTTCCATAGCCACAGTGGCAGTTAATGCATGTTAATGAAGTTAACACATCTTTACTAACATGTCCGTTAAAGAAACATCTTTCAAAAGGAAATACTGATTACTTTAGATTTCAGAATAATGATGGTGGATGGAAGTCTAACATTTATAGTTCTGTTGTCCTTTGGGTAATCTTTTCCCAATCTGTAATTTGGGAAAGGCCATAGTACAAGCTCTTATTATTCTGTTTCTTTTCTTTCAGAGGAGCTGAGTGTAAATGGACACTACCAGTGTTTGGCTGAACTATCAACAACCCCAGTCACCATATGCCATGGGACAGGGATCTCCTGTGGCAATGCCCACAATGATGCTGCCCATAGTGCACTGCAGTATTTAAAGATCATGGCTACAAGAATGTAGGATGAAGACCATATCTTCTAATAACAACATTAAAAAGATATTTTTACAAGTAGAATGTTTTACCTGGGCCATAACTAGAATTTGTGATATTAAGTCTACCAACACATCTGTCTCGATTTTTAATTATGCAATACCATAGAATGGTTAAATGTGCTGTCTTAGGTTTTCATTTTGGGATGGATTAATTTCCTAATAGTAACCGGAAACACTCATCCTTTATAGAAATCTGTGTAGATGGCAGTGGATGTGATGCTGTTTTGTATACCAAAGGTACGATACAGAAAAAAAACCTCATACCAACAGATGAATTATTTGAAGAGGTCTTGAGTGTTAGGCTGAGAACCTTATTTTTTTGACATTGCCTTTAAAAATGGACTTGGCATTTTATTTTTTTTCCCTTTTTAATTTCCCAGGTTTTTTTTACAAATCATGAAATTGTAGAGTCCACGGAAAAATTGAACAAAATTTTGCACAAAGAAATATGTAATTGATAACAGGCCTTTAATAAATTGTTTTTAAAGGATGATGATTACGATTTTATATTTATCTTTATTTTTATATTAAATGCAAGCTTGGTGGCTGTAACGTAAAACTTCTTCTCAGACTTCATAGGAAGTTGAAACCCTTTTCATTCTGCAAGTTTTCATTATCTATGCATTTCCTCTTCCCTGCGTTGGAGTGTGTTTTAAAGAAGCATTAACAGATAAGTATAACATGACATATGTGGGTCTGGTTTATTGGCTAGACTTAAATTTTAACAGCTTCATTCTGCCCAGGAACTGAATGGTGGGTGGGACAAATACTGCTGGCCTGACTGCTTCACCTGTTTTCCTACAATGTATTAGTCACTGTATGATATCACGTATGCTAAAACAGTAGGTAAATCATCTACTTACAAGATAATCAACCCTTGTAACTTCTCCTCACACAGGCATACTCACTAAAATTGTTTATTTCCTTATCATTCCTCCAGTTTAGTCCTCCACCACTGGGTAGTGCATCTCCTCCTGCAGCTTGGAGACTGGACCAATCAGAATCTTCACCTCACTGGATGTAGCCTACAGGAAACCCCCATCAGCCCCCAGTGTGTCCAGTCTCCATGCAGCAGGAGGACGTAGTGAGCCTAGGTGCTGGGCTCACTGGAGGAACTAATAAGAAGCAGGCTAGTTAGTATAGTTGTCAGTAGATTTCTTCCTTTTAATTTTGGGATACTCTATTTCAATTTGTTTGGGTTAAATCAAGTTAATTTCAATTTGCCTTTGGTAATTGCTTGCTGCCTCTTTAAAAAAAAAAGAAAACATCATCAAGAGACCGAGAAACTAAGATAAACGGAGAGACCCGTTTCCTTACGGGGAACTTCTTTCTCTGCCGAGCCACGTTAAAGTACCGGGCTTTATTTATGTGGGACCTCTTTTCCCCTGGAAGGCACGGGGTAGAGCTCCTGACGTACCTCACAGGCAGTTTAAGCTGCCGCCGCCGGAGTCGAGGGCTCTTCTTGTTGCCGGTAGCGGGGTTCCTGGCAGCCTTGTTTTTTCCGGAGATTGATCCACGGCTCTGCAAATGTAACTTGGATCGTTCACTTGCAGCTGGGTGCAGCGTGGGGGACCCAGGGAGGCCTTCCTGCACGGCGCGCCAAAACGCTGTGAGGAAACCGTGGCCATTTTGAGCACGCGGTTTCGCCAGCGATTTTTTGCTTTGTGGCGGCAGCGCTGATCGCCGGAGCAGAGAGTGCTTCAGGTTTGACTTCAGCGATTTCACAGGCAAGCTGCTTAATTTTGGGAATTTTAGCTAGTTTGCTTGCTCTTTCTTCATCTTTTTATGCCAACTTTGCCTTTTTGTTGTGGTTCACTTTTCTTTTGATCGATTATTTCTCGGAGCAAGGTTAGAGCAGTTTTTTTTTTTGTTTCCCTAAGCAGTTCATTTAGGGCTGCAGAGTTTCCTGAGGGGAGTGTGCAAAAAAAAAAAAAGGAAAATAACACCTATATTATATACACAGACAACAGAACAATATAGGAAAGTCAGGCTCTCCTGCTTGGTTTGCTGGTAGAGTCTGCTGACACTTCTTTCCTTCGGTGACGCTCAGCTCATGTCAGCTAGGTCACAGTGTGTCATTTGTGGCAACCGTAGGTGCATGGCGGCAGAGAAGGGCATCTGTCGGTGCTGTGCGTCAGGGTCCATCACTGTCGCCCAGCAGATGGAGAGCGCTTCGGCTCCCGTTCCTCCGGAAACGGTTCCGGAGGCGGTAGGTGAGGCTTGGATAGCGGAGCCTGCCGTGCCGGCTTCCAAACTGACACCAGGTGACCCGAGTGTGAGTGCGGATCAGGGCTTCCCTTCACAGATGGAGGAATTTTCTCCAGATTTCGTATTGCTAATGCATCAGGCGTTCTGTCGTAGACGGCAAGGTCAATTGCAGGGCTCTTTGCCTCTCCCGTCCACTAGTACGCGCCCCGGGCTAGCGGAGCACGAAAGTGTAGCCTCAAGGGCAGCTAAGAGGCCGCGTTTGCCAGAGCCCTCTCCCTCTGAAGCGGGATGGCAGGAGGGGGAGGAGGCAGAGTTCGATGTGGATTTGGATGATTTAGAGGAGGGAGAGATTCCTGAGCCTGAGGACCAAGCCAGGATCATTCGGGTGTTCCGGAAGGATGAGTTACCGGCTCTCATTACTGAGCCCTTGCAGATTCTTAGGCTTTCCTCCGAACAGCCGCTTGATGACGAGGATACTGCAGATCCCATCATTCAGGCGGTGCATCAGACACAAGTGGTGTTCCCGATCCATAAGGTAATAGACCAGATGATTCAGACTGAATGGGATCATCCTGAAGCGGGGCTAAAGGGGTTGCAAATTATGAATAAACTGTATCCCCTGGCAGATAAGGACAAGGAGAAGTTTCGTTCTCCGAAGATTGATGTGGCGGTTTCGGCGGTCACAAAGAAGACCACAATTCCGGTAGAAGGCAGCGCAGCTCTAAAAGAGGCGCAGGATAGAAAAATGGATGGTTTGTTAAAACAGTCCTTTGAAGCTGATGCAATTTCTTTGCAGGCCTCCGTCTCTGGAGCTTGGGTAGCAAGAGCCTGTCTCCGCTGAGTTCAACACCTTAAACAGTTGGCATCTTTTGGTCCAGACGAAGTGAGGGAGCTTCACTGCTTGGAATCGGGATCGGCGTATTTGGCAGATGTGCACTACGACCTGTTTAGAGCCTTATCTAATAGTATGGCTTCGCTGGTAGCGGCGCGAAGATGCCTGTGGCTAAAGAATTGGGCGGCCAACGGATCTTCTAAATCCCGGCTCGGCAAACTCCCGTTCAAGGGTAAGCTGTTGTTTGGTGAGGATTTGGATAAGTTAGTAAAGGAGTTAGGGGAATCCAAGGGAGGCAGACTTCTGGAGGATAAACCCAAACAGGGAAGGTCTTCTTCGTCCTTTCGGGGACACTTTAGAGACTTTCGGAGATTTCGGTCACCCCGTTATGCAGGTTCTCAAAGAGGAAGATTTGCGTCTCGAGCCCAAGGGTTCCGGGGGGCCAGTAGAGGGTTCGCAGCGGGGTCCTCGGGAGCCGCGCGAAAGCCACAATGAATGTTTGCGGGTCCCGGCAGTAGGGCAACAGATCGGGGGTCGCCTTCGGGATTTCCTTCCTGCCTGGACCCACATAACGTCCGATCAGTGGGTGTTAGAGATTATTTGCGAAGGCTATGCTCTAGATCTGGCAAAGCCAGTACTAGACTCGTTTGTGAATTCTCCTTGCAGAGGTCCGCAGAAAGCTTTGCAGGTGCGTCAAGACCTTGAACCGTCTCTTACAGTTAGGAGCCGTCGTTCCGGTACCGCCAACAGAATATGGCATGGGTCGGTACTCTATTTATGTCGTGGTGCCAAAGAAGGACGGGTCTCTCCGCCCTATTCTGGACCTCAAAGGAGTAAATCGTTGTCTCCTGGTGCCGCATTTTCGCATGGAAACGCTACGATCCGTCATTGTAGCAGTTTAGTAGGGAGAGTACCTAACGTCTCTCGATCTCACGGAGGCATATCTCCATATTCCGATCAGGGCATCGCACCAAATGTTTCTGCGTTTCGCCCTGCCCTGGGGCCATTACCAGTTTCAAGCACTGCCTTTTGGCCTCGCAACAGCTCCCCGCGTCTTCACCAAAATAATGGTGGTGGTAGCGGCAGTGCTGAGGAAGGAAGGTGTCTTGGTACACCCATACCTCGACGATTGGCTGATTCATGCAACGTCCCAAGCAGAGAGCGTAACTGCCACGAAGAAGGTGGTAGCCCTCCTTCAGAGCCTAGGCTGGGTAGTCAATCTGCTCAAGAGTGGAGTGGAGGAGTGGCCTAGTGGTTGGGGCAAGGTACTTCAGGCCGGAAGGTCGGGGGTTCAAATCCCACTAGAGGACAGCAACCTTGGGCCGGAAGGACTGGGGTTTCTAGTCCCACAGGTGCTCCTTGTGGTCTTGGGCAAGCCACTTAACCCTCCATAGCCCATGTTCCCTGTAAAATAGTTATCTCCAAGTTATAATGCCTTGTTCAATGTAATTTCAGTTTGTTCAATGTAAACCGCACTGATGCAGAATAGCGCGGTATATAAGAGAATGTAAATAAATAAATAAAGAGTCGCCTGACCTCGACTCAGGTTCTCGAGTATTTGGGGGTGCAGTTCGATACTCGAATCGGCTCGGTATTTCTGACGGAGAAAAGAGCCCAGACTCTGCAGCTCCTAGTGCAGGCCTTCAGGAAGCTGGCAGCACCTATGGCATGGAAGTACCTTCAGGTGTTGGGGACAATGGCGGCGACGCTGGAGGTGGTCCCTTGGGCCAGATTTCATATGAGACTGTTGCAGCGGGCTTTTCTGCGTCACTGGTCCAACCATTCTGAGGCATTGAGCAAACGGCTTTCTTGCCCACTGCAGATCCGGCAGATGCTGCGCTGGTGGATTCGGCCTGTGTCCTTACAAGCGGGGATGTCTTTGGAGCAACCGACATGGCTCCCGTTGATAACCGATGCCAGTCTTGCAGGCTAGGGAGCGCATTGCGGAGAAGACTTCGCGCAGGGGCGCTGGTCGACGGAGGAGAGTGGCTGGTCGATCAACCGTCTGGAGCTGAGAGCTGTGTTTCTAGCCCTCCAAAGTTTTGAAGCCCAGGTTACGCGACGAGCCAATTTCTCCCCCTCTCGTGGCCCATTGAAGACCCTTGTTAGTGGTTGCACCAACAGGCTCCCAAATTTCTTATAAAACCACGCTGTCAGTCCATTCAAACCGGGGGCCTTTCCTATCTTCATGCCCTTGATTGCTCATAACACTTCCTCTGTTCCAAACTCTTTATCCAACCCCTGCTGTTCCTCCTCTGTCAAACTCGGCAACCTTACTCCCCTCAAGTATGCATGAATGTCTTCCTCCGGCTTCTTCTCTTGTGCCGCATACAGCTTTCGGTAAAACGCCACAAATTCTTCTCTGATCCTATGGTCCTCCCGTACTACCCCCCCCCCCGGCTTTTAAGCTGCATGATCCTATTCCATTCTTTCCTCTTTTTGAGCTACCTTGCAAAGTATTTCCCTGCTTTATTTCCCCCTTCAAAAAAGTTCTGCTTCAGCAGCTGCATGTGATACTTAATCCACTCTGCCTCTACTGCATTCAATTTTGCCCTCAATTCCAATACTGCTCCCCGGTACTGCCCATTTCCTCCCTGTGCATCCTTCCCCTCCAGAATCCCCAATTGATGCCTTAACTGCCATTCCTGTTCTTCTCGTTCCCTCTTTATCCGCGCTCCCCACTTTATCAACACCCCCCTTACCACTGCTTTAAAAGCATCCCAAACTACTCCCTCTTTTACCCCTCCCTCCCCATTCTTCTCAAAATACTCCGGTATTAGTAATTCTACCTCTTTCACTACCCTACTATCTTCCAACAACCCTTCATTCAGTTTCCATTATTGCCTCCCTTTATCTTCCCCCTTCACCCTTACCTGTACTACCACCGGTGCATGGTCTGACCACGTTATGGGCTCTATTTCTCCTCCCTTTATCCTTCCCGCCAACTCCTTCCCTACCCACATAGCATCAAGCCTTGAATAGGTCCCATGCACCGCTGAGAAGAAGGAAAATTGCCTCCTTCCCGGGTTCAATAAACACCATGCATCGATCAGGTCATTTTCCTTCACAAACCGATGGTAGCGCTGCCTATCCTTTCCCCGCCCTTCCCTCTTCCCAGTCGTGTCCCTCCCCACCTCCCAGGGCATATTAAAATCCCCACCACAAATCATCGCCCCATCACCCAATAATGCAACCTGCGCACTCAACTCCTCCCAAAATTCTTTCTGGGACCCCGTGGGAGCATATACATTCACCACACTGAACCACTCCTCCCCAACCTTTACCCTCATTAGTAGGTATCTTCCCCCCTTATCCCGGATCACAGTCTGTACCTCTGTTTTAAACGCTCCACTTATGAACACCGCCACTCCTCCTTTCTTCTTTTCCCTTAAATTAGAAGCAAATATGCCACCCCGGTATCCCTTTGGCTGCACCACCAATTCGTGCTTTTTCTGTAAATGTGTCTCCTGCAGCATTACTATTGCAGCTTTATGCCTTGTTAACTCTTTATACAATTTCTGTCTTTTCCAAGGTGAGTTCAGACCTTTGACATTCAAGGTTACGATTTTCAGTTCACCCCTGACCCTATTCCCCCCACCCCCCCTCCCATCCCCCCTCTGTCTCCCCTTCCCCCACTCCTCCCACACCCCGTCCCCCGCCCCCTCCCCCGTCTACCTTCTCACTCCCTGACTCGCCCCCCTTCTAACTATCCCATTCCCCTACCCCTCCCCCCCCATCCCTCACCATCCTTGGTCTCCGCTGAGGAGATTTGACTTCCATATCGGTGATCAAAACCAGATCCCAACCTATCCTACCCCTTATTCCCCCTCCCTCCACCTCCCTTTTTTTTTATATAACTTTATTTATAAACCACCAATCAACAACAATAGCAATAACAAAATAATACATCTCCGGGGGGGGGGGGGTTGTACTCTGATCCCCCCCACAGGAGCACAACATAAACAAACGCAAAAGAGGTGGATTTTAACATTTTAACCCTACTTCCCTCCCCCCCCCATCCCCCGCCCGCCACCCCCCCCCCCACCCCGCTCTCTAGATGCAGTGTTATCCCCCTTATATCCCTTCTACTCCAGGCAACCTCCAGTATGGGCTTCTTCAACTTCCGACCTGTAAAATCTCATTACGACTTCGAGCCCCCAACTGCTGGATATAGGGCTCCCAGACCACCATAAAGGCCGTCCAGCGTTTGACACTGCCCCGCGCCCCCCACCTCTCCATCAACATCAGCTGGTGAAAACAGTTCCGCCACTCCCCAAAGGTGGGAGCCGAGGAATCTCTCCACAACCTGAGAATAGGCGCTTTCCCCACCAGACAAGCCTTGCGCATTAGCAGACGTTCCCCTGGTTTAACTGGGCAAGGAGAAGGTATACAATCCAACACCACAAGGGGACCGGACCAACGCAATCTCCGCTGCAGCAAGCCCCCTATAAAGGAACACATCCTCGCCCAATAAGACTCCAATGCTTTGCAGTCCCACCACATATGTAGCAAGGTTGCCATGGGCTCTAAGCAGCGGGGGCAGCGACCATCGGTCGTCAATCGACTGCGCAGCGCTCGCCTCGGCGAGAAGTGAGCTCTAGTGAGGCATTTAAATTGTATCTCCCTCCACCCCATCCCCTGTACTAGTCTTACTATTCGTCGTACGGCCGCTCGGATCGTACCCGGGGCCACTTCACCGTCTAGCTCGGCCGCCCAGTCCTCCTCCACCTTTCGGTAATCCGGCAAGGCCTGAAACCGTGCCAATCGGGATTTATATGCGGAAATCGACAACGGTATCTCCCCCCCCAACCCAAAGAATTCGAGGATCTGCGCGGAGCGTTCGATCTGCAAGGCGTCCCGAGTTAAAGAAGAGACATAATGAGTCACCTGAATATACGCGAAGCAATGTCGGGGGGTCAGATCGTATTCCCGACTTAACGTCATAAAGGATTTACATTTCCCCGTCGCTTCCACTAAGTGTCCTACATTCCTCAATCCCCGCTCATGCCACTCCCGGAAAGGCATGTAGTCAGAGCCCGGGGGAAAGGACGTGTTTCCCTGTATTGGCAGCCAGCTAGAAGTGTGCCAAGGCGTGCCCCACGCCCCATTAAGAAATTGCCAAGTCCGCCTAGCCGAGCTAATGAGCACACTATGCACAAGGTAACTAGGGAGGTTGCGATTCTCCCCATGAAGAGCCCCCAGCAATGTTAGCGGGGCCACAAAACATTCTTCCAGGGCCCTGGGTGTATAGAGCTCTGTCCCACCCAACCAATCTCCAACATGTCGTGCTTGACAAGCCAACACATATGCTTTTAAATCTGGGAATCCCATCCCTCCCTCTTTCCATTTCCCCAATAACCGAATCCACGGTATGCGGGCTTTGCCGCCTTTCCAAAGAAAACTACGAAAGGAGGCCTCGAGGCGACGCATATCGCGACGTAATAGCCACACCGGTAGTGACTGTAACCAATATAATAATCGGGGTAGTACCACCATCTGTACTGCCGCCACTCTCCCAGACAGAGACAGCGGGAGGGAACTCCAAGCCTTCAACTGTATCTGAAGACGTCGTAGAGTACGGTCAAAATTGCACCTATACAGCAACGTAGGCTGTCGAGTCAACACAATCCCCAAGTACATAAACTCATCAGTCGCCCACTGCAACGAGAACGTCCCCTCCCATGCAGCTCGCAGCTTTCCCATAACATCTAAGGCTTCAGATTTCTCCTGGTTAATGCGCATCCCCGCAACTTTCCCAAATCTCCCGAATTCGGCCAACAGCTTCCGCAGGGATCGTCCGGGATTAAGCAAATGGACTAATATATCATCCGCAAAAGCGGAGATTTTAAATCCCTGTTCTCCTATGCTGACCCCTTGTATCACCCTCGAGTCCTCAACTGTCCTTATCAAGGGATCAAGCGAGAGGACGAACAGAAGTGGGGAGAGTGGGCATCCCTGTCGCGTACCACGGCCCAAAGCAAAGGCATCCAAAAGGAGCCCATTGCATAACACCGCGGCTGTCGGCTGGGCATACAAGCTCATCACCATCCGACAGAAGATTGGTCCCAGTCCATATTTCGGTAGAAGGCCCCATAAATAGTGCCAGTTTACCCTATTGAAGGCCTTTTCAGCTTCGAAGCTCACCAGCAAGGACGGCAGCTGGTGGTGGTGCACCCATTCCAAGGAGGCCACGATTTTCCTTAAATTCCGGACCGCATATCTGCCTTTTACAAAGCCAACCTGCGAGTCATGTACCAGGTGCTCCAAGACCTCCGCCAGTCTGACTGCTAAAATGTTTGCAAGGATTTTTAAATCAAAGTTGAGGAGCGAAATGGGTCGATAGGAGGCCACCAATAGTGGGTCCTTGCCTGGTTTGGGGATCAGTACAATGTGAGCGTGGTTCCGCCCCCATCGAAATGTCCCGTGCTCCGTACGACTACCAAAGACCTCTCGTAATAGTGGACAGACAGCCTCCCCAAGAATCTTGTAAAGCTCTGCCCCAAAACCATCGGGACCGGGCGATTTGTAGCAACTCGCCGCAGATATGACCGATTGCACTTCCTGAGAAGTCAAGGGCTGGTCCAGCGTCGCCTGCTGTTCTGCGGTCAGTTGTGGGAGGTCTAATCCCTCCAAGTAGTCTCTTATGTCTCCCGATGGCCGTTCCGCCTCATAGACTGACTGAAAAAAGTTCCGACATGCCCGGGCTATCTCCCCACTTTCCCTGTGTAATTTGCCCCCGTCGTCGCGGAGAGCCGCTATCCAGGAGGAGCCCCGCCGTCCCCTCAAACACCGGGCCAACATCTTCCCCGGTTTATCCCTGTGGCAATGCAATTGGTATCGATAATAAAGATGAGATTTCTTTGCCCGTTGATGGAGCAATTCATTTAGATCAACTTGGGCTTCCCACAGGCATTTTTTGTTCGCGGCTAGTGGGGCGCGGGCGCATAGCCGACGGAGGCCTACAACCCGCCTTTCAAGACGGATGATACGTTCAGCGATCATCCAGCGTTTCCGTGCCGCAAAACCAATAATTTCGCCCCGTAACACCACCTTCGCCATTTCCCAGATCAGTTCCGGATCTTCTCTATGGCATTCATGGTCGCTCATAAACGCCTGCCAGCGTTGTCGAATAAAGAGATGAAACTGGGCATCCTGGTACAAATCTAAGGGGAATCGCCAAAGTCGCGTCCGAACAACGGGATCGCCCCCCCAATGTAGCTCTATCCATACCAGGGCATGGTCTGAGATTTCCAGGGGGCCAATCTGGGCCTCTCCTGTCTGGGCGAACAGACCCCCCGAAAGAAGAAGATAATCTATACGGGCGCTGGTTCCATGTGCTCGGGATTGGTGAGTGAAATCTCGCTCCATGGGGTGGAGCAGTCGCCAAGGGTCTACCAGGTCTAACCTCTTTCGAAATCTTTGTAATAACCGGGTTACAGGGACTCTGTCCCGCCCGTCTCCTCCTCTCGAAGTATCTAAATCGACATCGAGGACCCCATTGAAGTCTCCCCCTAATACTAAAGGGTAGTCTGGTAGGAGTTCTATTTTAGAGGCCAGCCCATTATAAACATTGGGGTCCAGCACGTTGGGCCCATAAAGGTTGCCTATTATTATTGGTTTCCCCTCCAAGTGACCTGAAAGCAAAAGGTATCTTCCCTCATCATCGGCTATGACAGAGTCTGCTGCAAACCGGACCTTTTTATGGACCAGTGTAACGACCCCCCCTTTTTTCCCTTTAGCAGGGGAGCCCCATACCTGCCCCACCCAAGACTTACAAAGTTTGCTATGCTCTTCGGCTGTCTGGTGGGTTTCTTGTAACAGGGCGATATCGCACTGGTGTCTGGCTAAGGCCTGCAAAATTTTATATCGCTTGATCGGATTCCCCAGCCCACATACATTCCAGGTGATGATCTTCAGAGGCACGACCCCCCCGTCAGTGTCCAAGGCTCCACCAACTAGCAAATTCCTCTTGTCGGAGAAAGGTCCCCCCAGCCTGGAACCCCTCCCACTTAATGTTTGGGAGAATACAACCCTGCAACCAAACCTTTAAAGAAATGCAGCCCCCCTCCCCCCTTCTCCCTCCTGCCTTCTCCCCCCCACTCCTCCCCTGCCTTCCCACCCCACCCACAACCCCCATTAGCCCACCCATCTGGTCGGACAGTCTTCCACTGGCACTTGGGACTACCCCTCCCCAAGCTTCGTTCATTATTAACCTCTAGGCCAAATCCTACTCTGTTCTACCCTCCCCCACGATGCCCAGCCCATCTCCACCAATGCACAGCATTTTGATTAGGGGGGGGAAGGGGGGGGAGAAGACCACATGCCACGCTATCCTCCCAGCCCTTAGGATTCTATTGGGGTCACAGCTGCTGGTGTCGTGCAAGCTGCTGTGAGTTCTCGTCTCTGCCCCCACCCGCACCCGTGGTGCTCTCGTGGTGGTCTTCCACCAGCCTCCCCTCCCCCCAGAGAGCTCTCTCTAAACGCAGCAGTTGCACCCTGTAGATAGCTTAACACCCAGTACAGAGGCCCCCAGTTGATCTTTTCGCAGTCACACATAGGGGTCTGGGAGATCAATCTCTCACCCTCCCCCTTCCCCTCCGTCATCTTAGCTCCTCCCCATCCCCACCCCATGAGTAAAAACCGAGGACCTGGATTGCACAGCCCGCGAGCTACAGCGGCTGAGAGAGGGAGGAGCCGGCGCAACGCCCGGCAGCAAGGGTCAATGTCAAAACAGCGATTAGCTCGCCATGCATCAGCGGCCCTGTGCCCCGCACGCCACAGCAGACCCAGCCTCAACCCACCTCAGACCCTCTCTACCCTCACCCCACCCTAGTTAAATTGTCTTAAAGTTACCTTAAATTGCAGCTCAGCGGTCCGTGCTTCTACTCAGGCCTCAGCCACGTGTTTTATCCCCGCTCCCCCCAGCCGGCGCTCCAGCCTTTAGAGTGGGCCGACTGAACCGCTAACACAGACTCCGCCCCCCGCGGGGGCCCCGGTCCCCCCGCCCCACTACTACATCCTAAACTGTCTACCACATGCATTGCGGGCCCCCAATCCAACCTCTCCCCCTTACCCGAGCCATCGGATCCCTTTGGCCTTCCATCTCCATTCACCACACATTCAAACACATATATATCGCTACCCCTCCCCCCCCCTCCCTATCCAAAGCCTAAATGCTTCCTGCAGTCTCCAATCCTAGATACAGTATCTCTAGGGCTGGAGTTTCACTAAAGCAGTTTGCAACAAAATATAAATGGTAACATTTGTAACCAACCAGTCCTGCTACAGTCCTGCTACAGTCTAAAGAAGTGGCAACTTTTCACCGCTCTGGTCGGTCAGCCACAGCGCTCCGTGTCTCGGAGGGGGGATTAGTCAGCCATTCAAGTGGAGCATGTGTAGGCCTCCAGGAGCTCGTGGCAAGAGACGCGGTCCCCCCATTTTGTTTGGCACAGTACTTAACCTCGCCTTTCCGGCCCCACAGGTCTCCAGTCTTTCACACCGGCTTTCAAGTAGCCTCTTCTGCTGAAATGTTCAAAGAGTCCAGAAAAGAGGCGGCCGCTGCTGGCGTTGTCAGAAATTTTGAGCGGCCCTGATGGTCCACACGTAGACGGGCGGGGTAGAGCAGAGAGAAACGGATCCCCTTAGAAATCAGCTGGGCACAGATTGGAGAGAAAGCTCGGCGCTGCTGGCTGACCAGGGCCGAGTAATCTTGGAATACCAACAGACGCTCGGTATCCTGGTTTGTCATCTTGCGGCTCCGGGCAGCTCGAAGTACCTCCTCCTTCTGCCGATAGTCTAAGAAGCGGACTATAACTGCTCGGGGTCTTTGTGCTTGTTCCCGTCGAGGTCCCAACCGGTGGGCCTGCTCTAGCTTCACCTGGCCCTCCCCGGTGCTACCCAGCAGCTTATCAAGCCAGGTTTGTAAGTAGCCGAAAAGAGCGCCGTCTCCCACTGTTTCTGGGATCCCCACGAATTGGAGATTCTTGCGGCGTCCTCTGTTTTCAAGATCGTCTAGCTTATCGCTGTGCTGTTTTACAAGGGCTTCCAGGGCTTCCACCTTGGCTGCTAGGGAGTGCTGAGTATCCTCGACGTCGGATATACGGGCCTCCGCTTGTTCCATCCTCCCTGCGAATTCCGTGAAGTTTTGGTTGAGGTTGCGCAGGCTTTCTGCTAGGTCTTGGAATCTAGTCTCCAGCACCCGGACTACCGCTGCGCTCACTTCAGCCACCAATTCGGCGTGTCCCCCCGGCCCAGGGCTAGCAGGTGCCCCCTCAGCCATCTTGGCTTCAGGTCCTCGTGGCTTCTCTCTTCGAAGAGTCTTTGAGGCCATCGGGTTTTTGACCTCTTAGGAGCCTCTCCGTGCCTTAAAGAATTGCCCAGTATAAGGTTCTCACCAGTGCCGACACAGGGAGATCAGTAGAAAGAGAGTTCTGTATAAATTGGGGAGGTTAATTGCAGAATTGTGGGGTAGTTACCCGGAGCTGATCAAGACACGTCTGGTCAGCTCATTGCCAGACCAGAAGTCTCTCCCTCCACCTCCCTTTTCCAACTCCTTCCCACCATCCCCCTACATCCTATCCACCCCCCCTTCCTCTCCTAAACCCCCTCCCCCCCACCCACTTGGTACCTCTCTCCTTCCTCCCCTCCAACTCTTACCGATCCTCTCTGAACCTCCCCCCCATCCTTCCTCCCTTTATTTTTATTATTCTATTTACCATCACATAAAATCGTCTCCTTGTGAGACATAAACAAATACCAGTCCATCTTTTATCCTCAGCGTCACCCAGTCTCTTGCTCCATCTCTATGCTTCGTTGACCACCCTTGGCCGTCCTTGCCAATCTCCTGCCGCTGCCCTCTGCCACTTCGCACTCTCCGTCCTCGTAGCCTTGGTCTCCATTTCCTTCAGATCAGCTGGGCTTCTTGCCTCCTCCGGAAGATTCTCTGCTCCAAGCTCTCTCTACGCTTTCCAAGCTTCTGCGCTGGTTCTCACTTTCCTTGATCTCCCTTGCACCGTGATCAACAGTCCAAACGGGTTCAACCACTTGTATCTCGGATCAGCCCTCCTCAAGTATGCTGTGACCGCTTTTATCTCTCTTTTGCGCTGCAGCGTTCCCTGGGACAGGTCCTGATACAGCTCCACTTTATGTCCATCTTACTGGTAGCTTCTTAATTTTCTTGCTGCTCCCAGCAGCCGTTCTTTCGTTTTAAAAGAACCCAAGCAAACTACAATGTCTCTCGGCCTGTTCTCTCTTATGGGACCCAACCCTCTATGCGCTCTTTCTATTTTCAGGTGGCTACCTTTTGCTTCCTCAGTTCTGTCCACCGCTGCCAGGAGTTCTCCGAATATTTTCTGTACCACCTCCTCACAGTTCTTATACTTAGGCTCTTCCGGAACACTGCGCACTCTGAGGTTGCACCTTCTCGAGCGATCTTCCAGATCTTCTGTTTTTGCCTTTATCTCCTCCTGTGCCAACCACAGCTCCTCCCATCCTTTCTGGACATGTTCCATTACTCCACACTGGTGTTCCAACATGAGTTTCAACCTCCTCTATTCTCTCTCCCAAATCTGTGATGTCTTGCCTTAAGGTTTGAAGAGCCTCCTTTATTTCATTTTTTACTCCACTTATCTCTTCCTTTAATTCTAGGAGCCACTGCTTAATTTTCTCAGCCGCTCCCAGGTACTCCTCACCTTCTGCGTCCTCTTTTGGTCTTGGTGGTGACTCTGCCTTTGTTCTGCCGGGCTTCTCCCCCTCCTTTCCGCCTCTTGGTGTCGCGTACGAGGAGCGAAATTCCACCAGTTTTTTTTCACCGCTTCTTCTTTTTTGGCCTTATCCATTGTTAAGATAGAGCAGACTCTCCTCTGACTGCTACAACAGCTTTTAATTGATGCAGTCTCCTCTCCTCCTCGATGTAGGAAATAGCTGGTTATACTATATGGCCTCTATCCCAGGACTCCCGTGTCCTTTCCCTACAGTCCCGGCCTGGTACCTATATAGCTGATCTGCAGCCCTCCTCCAGATCGCGTTCCAGCCCGATGTTCTCCCTGAGCAGTCAGTAGTGCCTGCCCTGTCTTCAGGGCTGATGGATTCTTCTTGGCCTCTGCCCAGTACTCAATGTTCCTCGTTTCTTTTACTTGGCCTTGCCTCCGGCCCACAACTCGCTGCTCGTCCCTCCGACTAACACACGCAATCTGTTTTCGGTTGTCCTGCGTTATGTTTAGTATTACTCCCTTGATGTACTCGCCTTTGGAGTGGCTGCTTTGGTGCCTTGGGTACGGCTGGACCACGTAAGCCTTTATGGGCTGATTAGCTGAAACTAAGTGTTTTTATGTTGTTGCTGTTATAGAGTCCCTCCTGGGGCTAAACATTAAGGTTTGCTTCTTTTTTCTTTCTCTTCACCCTCCGATCTGGCAATGCTCCACTCCTCTGCGGCTTTATTTCCGCAACCACGGTACCGGGCCTGCACCCCCACTGGAGTTTAATCGTCTCCTCCCTTCACCGCTGACTTGCTGATGCACTCGCATGGATGTGTTCTCCGCCCGTCCACTTCGCTGCCTCCGCTCCTCGCTCTGCCACCTCTCCGCTCCAGAGTAGGTCTTCTCCGCTGCACCCCCCGCTTATCTCACTCGAGAGCTTGGGGCACGCCACTACTGCGTTCTCTTCCGTCTTCCTCTCACACCACTCTACCACGCGGCTCCCTACACCGGCCTGGCTCGCTGTCCATCTGCGCTGCTTAAAAGCTGCTTTCAGCCGGCTCTCCTTTCTGGTTGGTGCCGGTATACTCTACGGCCAGGGCCCCAGCTAGCCGGCTTCGCCGCATCACTTTTGGGGGATTTTTTGCACCTTTGGCCTGGCTTCAGCGGCAAAGCTCCACTACTTTGCCGCCATCAGGTCCGCTGATGTCACCAGAAGCCTCCAAATCATCTTTATTAGCACAGGTCAACTCGGACTTTGTACAACTGGTTACTTTCCTTCCCGCAATAACAGCATGTATTGTACAGTTGATATTCCACTGCCATCTGGATCCCCCCATAACATACAAATGTCATACATTAGTACTTCCCAATGATATCAGTATTTTATTCCGCCCCACCCCCCTGCCTCACTTTCCCTTTAACCACTTATCCCCCTCTCTCTCCACACTTCCTCAGACAGGTGTGGGTGAATAATAAAGATAGTAAAGTATCAGCGGTTGCTCTGATGCCTGGCCAGCCACCTGCTGCTAGGGGCCATGCCATGTTGCAGTGCCTGTAGCAGAGAAAATTGGACGCAACAAATGGCCTGATACTGTATCTCCTATAACTGAGCTGACTTGACCAAAGCTGGTATTCGAGCAATGGCTCGTTGCACTGCTCCTGCTTCCACTTGTAGACCTAGCTCCAGCTCCCACTGCCGTTCCATTGCCAAAAAGTCTGCGTGTGGAGCCCACTTCTCTAACTTACAATACAGTTTTGATATGGACAGAAGGTCTCAGTCTCCCAGTTCAAAAAATGAAATCATGCGCGCAGAGGCCTCCACTGTCAGATTTTCTTTCGGAAGGGATTGTATATAGTGCCTTAGTTGATAATAGGTGAAGATATGCGACTCTGGGAGCTCGTATTCCTGTCTCAGTGATGCGTAAAGTTTAATTCCACCTCTAAGTTCACCACATGTCCCAGGCTCTCTATCCTTTTCTCCTCCCATACCTTGAATACCTGGTTTTCTGAGCCTGGTGTAAATTGCGGGTTCCCTCTTATAAACATGAATCTGGAAACTATCGGGGAGATGCGTCATTGACTGCAAAGATGTCGTCAAGCCTCCCTGATAGGCCCCACCAGCCAACTCCGGCGTAATCTCTCTGGCAACGACCCTGTCTCGACATGTAGTACTGCTGCCTAGGATAGGGGTCCCACAAATTCTGCCTGTAGGTCCTGGAGATTGAATACCTCAGTCTGCCCCAACCAGTCTCGCAGGTGGCGCATCTGGCATGCTTGTATGTAGCGGTAAATGTCTAGGATTCCCATTCCCCCTCAATACCAAGGACCTCTCAGGTGGGACAGCAGATTCTCGCCAGCCCACCATGCCAAAGAAATCTGCGTAAGTCTTTTCATGTGAGGTTACATCTCTACGTAAAAGGTGAATTGGAAGAGTCTGCAACATATAGAGCAGCTTCGGGAACACAATCATGCAATAGGCTGCCACTCAGCCTAAAAGTGACATAGGGAGGAATGACCACTCTCGCATCTTAATCTGCATCTGTCATCACCCTTGCCCAGTTTGCCCGATAAAGTTGCCGGGGGTCCACGGTCAATCGTATCCCTAAATATGTGAAGCTCCGATCAGCCCAACGGAGTGGGAAACCAGGGCTCCACTGCCCCCTCAGTCACCCCATAACATTGAACACATCTGACTTACTACTACTACTACTACTGTTTAGCACTTATATAGCGCCATGCACGCAGCGCTGTACAGGCATACATACAAGAGATAGTCCCTGCTCGTCAGAGCTTACAAACTAGTTGAGACAATACAGAACATTAGTCAATTTGGTGCAAAGCACAATATAATCTTTACAATTCGGTCATGAAAAATTGACGGGAGTCAGGTTGAGATAAAGGATAAAAGTCAGGATCTGACAGCGTTAGTGAAGAGGTGGGTCTTCAACCTGGACTTGAAGAGGGCCAGGGAGTGTGCCTGGCGTATAGACACAGGTAGGCTGTTCTAGGCGTGAGGTGCAGCAAGGTGAAAGGAGCGCAGTTGGGAGTTAGCAGTGCGAGTGAAAGGCCTAGATAGAAGTAATTTGTTAGCGGAGCGAAGTTCCCGAGAGGGGATGTAGGGAGAGATAAGAGATGAGAGGTATTGAGGGGCCATAGAGTGAATGCATTTATAGGTCAGCAGGAGAAGTTTGAATTGGATGCGGAATTGGATAGGGAGCCAGTGAAGCGATTTGAGAAGAGGAGTAATGGGGGCATGGCGAGACTGGCGGAAGATTAGTCAAGCAGCATAATTTTGTATAGATTGAAGGGGAAAGAGATGGCTCACGGGGAGACCGGCAAGGAGTAGGTTGCAGTAATCGAGGCAAGAGGAGATTAAGGCGTGGATAAGCATTTTGGTAGTGTGTTCAGAAAGGAAGGGGTGGATTTTGCTAATGTAGAGAAAGAAGCGGCAGGTCTTAACTATGAGCTGGATATGTGTGGAGAAGGAGAGAGAGGAGTCAAAGATAACCCCCAGATTGCGGGCTGAGGGAACAGGAAGGATCGTAGATCCATCCACGGAGATTGAGAAGGGGGGAAGAGGAGGGGAGGAGTTGGGGGGAAAGCCAAGGAGTTCAGTTTTGGCCATGTTCAACTTCAAGCGGCGATGAGACATCCAGGTAGCGATGTCAGAAAGGCAGGCAGAGATCCTGGACTGGATTGCTGGAGAGATATTAGGTGTGGAGAGGTAGATTTGGGAGTCATCGGCATAGAGATGGTACTGAAAGCCATGGGAGGAGATAAGTGCGCCAAGGGACTGGGTATAGAGGAAGAAAAGGAGGGGGCCCAAGACGGATCCTTGGGGTACACCAACATGGAGTGGGGTGGGGTGGGGGAGGAGGAGGAGCCACCAGAGCATACACTAAAGGAGCGATGGGAGAGGTAGGAGGAGAACCAGGATAGTACGGAGCCCTTGAAACCAAGCGAGGAGAGGGTGGTGAGGAGAAGATTGTGGTCAACAGTGTCAAAGGCAGCGGAGAGGTCGAGAAGGATGAGGACTGAGTAGAGGCCCTTAGATTTAGCAAGGAACAAGTCATTGGAGACTTTAGTAAGAGCCGTTTCAGTGGAGTGAAGGGGACGGAAGCCGGATTGTAGTGGGTCCAGGAGGGCATGGGAGGTGAGGAAGTCGAGGCAGCGGCAGTGGACTGCTCGTTCTAGTAGTTTAGATATGAAGGGAAGGAGGGAGATGGGTCGATAGAAGGACAGATGAGATCAAATGAGGATTTCTTGAGAAGAGGTGTGACAACAGCATGTTTAAAGTCTATGGAGACAGTTTCAGTGGAGAGTGAGAGGTTGAGAATATGAGAGATGGAGGGGACAACGGTGGGGGAGATGGGGTGTAGGAGATGGGTGGGGATTGGGTCAGAGGAACAGGTGGTGGGTTTGGAGGAGGAAAGAAGGAGTGTGGTTTCCTTTTCGGAGATCGTAGGGAAGGAGGAGAAGGTGGGAGAGGAAGTATGGATGGGAAGGGAGAATTGGGGAGGTGGGGAGGTAGATGAGGAAGTGGGGAATTGGACTTCTCTTTATTTAGCCAAAGTCCGACTATTTGGCCGTACGATCAAATTCATCCAGCAGGCAGGGTAATGATGACTGCAGACGGGAAATATGAACGAAAATATCATCGGCAAATGCCACTATTTTAAATTCTGAGTGGCCCATACGAATCCCCAGCACAGCCCGACTACTTTCCAGAGTCCGATTGAAAGGGTCTAAGGATAAAACAAACAGCAAGGGTGATAGGGGACAGCACTGTTGCATTCCCCTCACTAGCTCAAAGGCCTCTGAGAGGTATCCGTTAACTAAGATCGCCACTGTGGGATATGCATATAAGATATTAATCATTTGCATATACAGTAGGTCCCATCTATCCTGTAGTTACAGAGTAGTTGAAAAAGATAATCCCACCCCACTCTGTCAAATGCCTTTTCAGCATCAAAGCTAATTAGTAATGATGATATTTCCTGTGTATGGGCCCACACATGGGAGGCGATGATCTTTCTTAGGTTACCCACCGCGTAACAGCTCCTTACAAAGCCCACCTGTGAATCCTGCACTATTTCTTGCAACAGTGGGGCCAGTCTGTTCGCTAAGATCCTTGCAAACAATTTCAGACCAAAATTAATTAACGAAATGGGACGATATGAGTTTGTTTGAAGCCAGTCTTTTCCTGCTTTAGGAAGTAATGTGATAACAGCATGATTATCCCTCCATTTGAACCCCTTTTGTTGGGTACATTGATGATAAACAGCAGCCATCGGAGTCGCCATTTTGTCATGTAGAATTTTGTAAAATTTTGCCAGAGAACCCGTCTGGGCCAGGGGCTTTACAGCACTGTGCTTGTTGAATGCTGTTATATATCTCCTGGGCGATTATGGGGGCCCCCAGCTGCTCTACTGTTGTGCGGTCAATCTGGGAAGAGCCAGGTTTCGAAGATAAGAGTTTGTCATATCAGATGGCACTCGCTGCCCCCTATACAGATCTCGGTAGTAGGTGCGAAAAAGATGTGCAGTCTCCGCTGATGTTTTATGTAATTTGCCTGCTCCATCACGTAAAGCTTGCACCAAAATGACCCCTGCACTTCCTGTAGACAATGTGCCAAAAGCTTGACCGTCTTATTGCCATGTTAGAAAAGTTGATATTTGTAGTACATGAGAGATTTTTTGTCTCGCTGGTGCAAGACCTCATTTAGCACAGCCTGAGTTTCTAAAAGCCAATTCCTGGAGCCTGTCGTCAGGTGTCGAGCATGTCATCTTCGAGCCTGCATCACCTTTTTCTCCAGTCTTATCTGAGCATTAAGAAGGCTTCGGCAGCTTGCAGAATATGCTATAATCCCTCCCCTTAGGACCACCTTTGCCATCTCCCAAAATAATTCAGGGTTGTCCTGATTTTGCATTTGTAGGTCACATAAGCTTGCCACTTTTCCCTGATACAGCTATGGAACTGCTCCTCCTTATATAGTTCCAGGGGGAACCACCACATCCGTGGCCCTCTTAAGCTCTGGTACCAGTCCAGTGAGATCCAAATGGGCATATGGTCATATATCTTTCCTGGTCTTATTTTGACTTCTTCCACCTGGGTAAATAAGTTCTCTGAAGTAAGTATGTAATCGATGCGAGCACTAGTTCTGTCGGCATGAGATAGATGGGGGTAATATCTGTCTGTGGGCTGCAGAAGCTGCCACAGATCTACTAGGTGAAGGTGCCGAAGGAACCATTGCAAAATGTGGGTCATCCCCTCACGGGTGCCGGTGTTTTGGTGTGATGAGTCTATCAAGTGGTCCAGGACTCCATTCAGGTCACCACCCACAATCAGCCGTCTTTCTGGTAGCTGTTCCAATGCTGACGCCAACTGGGCAGAGAAAAGAGCATCTGGTATCCTGGGGCCATAAATGTTTCATAGCACTACAGGATAGCCCTCCATGTCCCCAGACAAAATTATGTATTTGCCCAAAGGATCACCTTTTTCAAACTTGCAATCAAACCATACCCGCTTGTGGAACAATATAGCTATGCCCCCTTTCTTAGCATGAGTTGCTGCACCAGATACTTCGCCCACCCAATCGCGGCCCAGTTTCTTATGCTCCATGGCAGATTGGTGGGTCTCTTGGAAGAATGCTATATCGCAGTTTTGGTGGGCTACTGCTTGCATTATCTTATACCTTTTAATGGGAGTGCCTAATTTGCACACGTTCCATGAGAGTATTTTCAACCCTTCCCCTGCTGATTAAGGCCCAGTACAAAGATCTGCATTGTTAAGAATTTGGGGAGTCCCCCCAGCCTAGCGACGACCCCTTACATGGGTTCCAACTCTTGGGAGTAGATATATTCGACAACTGCTGCCCACTTAAAGTTCCATTGTCCCCTTCCCATCTCCTCCCATTGCAACCTCCTCCATCCCTCTCTAGTAAACCACCTTCTCCCTCTATGTGAGTCACTTTACATGTGTCGGGTCTCTCCCTTCCCCCCTCCACCTTTGCTCCCCACACCAATCCCTCCATCTGTCCCCCTTGTTCTCTGTATATCTTCCTTACCTCCCACAGTGCCTGCCCTTCCCCTTCTCTTCTACCAATTCCTGATTGGCTCCTCCCTTTGCTCCTGCTCTCTCCCATCCCCTGGCACTGTTACTGGAGGGTTTTATAGGCAAGCAGAGGATGTGCTCTATTTCTTTACCACTGTCTGTACCTACCATTGTCTCTTCTTTCTGACATGTGGGGAATGTTTCGGCAGAGGCCTTATCGGCCCGAGTCAAAGCTCTCTCAGTAGGGTTAATTTCTATGACCAGGCATTGTATTAGCATGGGGACGCAATGTCTGGGTCTCACCCGCCTCCTCTCCTTACCCCCCCCCTCCCCATTCTCCCAGTGTCTAGCTTTGACCACCTTCCCTTACCCTCCCCTATTTCCCCCCTCCCCACCCCTTCCAGGCCTATTCGATTAACTTCCTGACTTCTTACCATCTCACCATCCATCTTTGACCGAACAGCATACATTCAACTTCAAATCACACTGCAAGTTAACATTTCATCAACACCTTACATCCCGGGGACCCCAAATCCACATTTCAATCCAAGCTAGTGATTCCACATTGCTTATTCTTTTTGGTGTCGACAGATCTTTCCAATGTCAGAGTTCTTTCAGGTGTTGCTTTAATGTCCCGACCTATGCTTAATTTCCCAGATGGCTGCCAGCGCAATACCTCAGGGCATTAAGCATGTAGTCTCAAGGTCTTGAAACCACACCTTCAATGGCTTTCCGGCTACGCCGTGTGATCCCTGATTCTGTTGATACCCTCTCCCACTATCTCACCTCCAGCACCTCTCCCATTGAGTGTCCTCGGTTACCTCGTCACCAGTGTCCAAGGTGTCCATGAACTGTTGTGCTGCTTCCACAGTATCGAACACTCGCTGGGTCCCACTGTGATAGATTCGGAGGCGGGTAGGGCACTGCACTATAAATTTAATACGTGCATTGATCAGGCATTGGCATACTGCTGCAAAGGCCTTCCGCCGCTGACTAAGGGACGCTGAGTAATCTTGGTAGATGCGGAGTTTAAGTTCATTTTGTGCAGTCTGGCCTCGCTGCCGAGCGGCTTTCAGTATGTCTTTTTGTACATAATTTAGAAAGCGTGCCAAAACAATGCACAGGCGGTTGTCTATTGAGTCTGGAAGGACTACAGAAGGGGACTGCTACTTCTGGAGAGAGATCTGCAATTGTAAATATTTACTAATGGGAATCTTTTAAATCTTGGGGAAAAAGGAATTCTTAAGCTGATTAATCTGTGAATCCAGTGTATTTGTTAAATCAGGCAGGGCCTAGTAGCAGCAAAGGGCTTTCAGTTTAAATTTAAGCAGAGAGCTTTCTGGTTAAATTTAAAACCCAAGACTCCCTCTGTCCAAGCAAGGGCTGTGGGACTCCCCCTGGAAACTGGGCACAGATTACCTTAGAAGCACAGGACAGGGTACTGTGCAGCAGCCAGCTTTTAATAACTTTTCCCCTTCTTCTCTCTCCAATACCCACACACCCCTGGGATAATTTTAGCTTTATAGGTGCATAAACCTCTCAGAGGAAAGGAGGTGCCATATTCACTTTCAGCTGCAGCTGTTTGTCCTCATCAGGCATACATTAAGGACCTGAGATTAATTAAGCTTCAGGTGAACAAAGTACATTAAACGTATTAGGTGTAGTTTTATTAGTATAAGTATCCCTACCAACCCTTAGTAGGTAAAGAACTTAAATATCTAAACACAACCTTAAAACTAAGATTCAGATAGCAGTCCAGCAGCAAGATGGGGATTTTCCAGTCTTTTGCATTGAGTGTCACATGTATGATTTTCTCCCAGTTGGTGAGGGGTCTTAGGTGTGCACTAAATGCAAGGAACTCTTTGCTCTCAGGGAATGAGTATGATCTCTAGAGGCTAGAGTAGCAGACTTGGAGGACATAAGGAAGACAGAGACATACATGGACGACACCTACAGGGATATAGTACTGAAGTCCCACTTCCAGTCTGGCAGCATTCCTGTTGCCATGGAGGAGAGAGATCACGTGACAGGAGGGCATCACCCTGGTGTGGCGGGAAGTAATCCTGTAGCTAGGACCTGTTCTCCAGATGATGTAAAACCCTCTCATACCGAGGAAGTTTCTCATGGGTCTTTGTCGCCCATGAGGAAAGGGTTAGGACAGCCGTTATTGTTGGTGATTCGATCATTAGGCATGCAGATAGCTGGGTGGCTGGTGGATGTGAGGATCACCTAGTAACATGCCTGCCTTGTGCGAAGGTAGCAGACTTCATGTGCCACCTAGACAAGGTCTTAGATAGTGCTGGGGAGGAGTCTGCTGTCTTGGTACATGTCGGTACCAATGACATAGGAAAATGAGGTAGGGAGGTTCGAGAGGCTAAATTTAGGATTTTAGGTTGGAAGTTGAAATCCAGAACTTCCAGGGTAGCATTCTCCGAAATGCTTCCCATTCCACACGCAAGACACAAAAAGCAGGCAGAGCTCCAGAGTCTCAATGCATGGATGAGACGATGGTGCAAGGGTTTTGGATTTGTTAGGAACTGGGGAACATTCTGGGGAAAGGAGGGGCTCTAATGAAGGGATGGGCTTCACCTTAACTGAGATGGAAAGAGGCTTCTGGCATTAACCTTTAAATAGGAGATAGAGCAGCTTTTAAACTAGATAATATGGGAGAGCCGACAGTTGCCCAAGAGCGCATGGTTCGGAACAATGTATCCTTGAAGGATACTACCAAAAAAATGAAGTTAGGGCATATCAGCAGAGAGGTTCCAATAAGACAAAAGTAGCCTAAATGCCCTTGAGTACGGAGCAGACAGAGCTTAAAGATTCCAAATTACTCCTGCCTACCTATAGCCAGATTAATATGAATAAAATACAGTCTCTAAAATGCTCGTATGCAAATGCTAGAAGTCTAAAAATATAAGATAGGAGAATTAGAATATATAGCACTAAATTAGAGGCTAGATATGATTGGTATCTCAAGAGACATGGTGGAAGGAGGACAACCAGTGGGACACTGTGATACCTGGGTACAAGCTGTATCGTAATGATAGAGCTGATTAAATTGGTGGAGGGGTTGTGCTCTATGTTAGAGAGGGCATTGAGTCACAAAGGATTAAAGTTTTGCAGGAAACAAAATTTGCTGTAGAATCTCTATGGATTGAAATTCCATGTAAAAAGGGGAAGGCGATGGCAGTGGGGGGGGAGGTGTACTATCGACCGCCTGGCCAAAATGAACAAATGGATGATGAAATGCTCAAAGAAATCAGGGAAGCTAACAAACGTTACAGCACAGTAATAATAATGGGTGATTTCAATTACCCTGGTATTGACTGGGTCATTGTCACGGCAGGACATGCTAGGGAGATAAAGGGGCTTGTTTACAAAGTCGCGGTAGCGATTTCTGATCGTTATTGGAGCCACAGCCCCATTGAAATCAATGGGGCCGCTGCTCCAATAACGATTGGAAACCGCTACCACGGCTTTGTAAACAAGCCCCTTTATCTCCCTAGCATGTCCTGCCGTGACAGTGACCCAGTCAATACCGGGGTAATTGAAATCACCCTTTATTATTACTGTGCTGTAACTTTTGTAAACAAGCCCCAAGGTTTCTAGATGAAATAAATGACTGCTTAGAGCAGCTGGTTCATGAACTGATCAGAGGGGAAGCCATTTTGGACCTAGTCCTTAGTGGAACACCAGATCTGGTGCAAGAGGTAAGGGTGTTGGGGCTACTTGGCAATAGTGATAATAGTATGATCGTGTTTGATTTAATTAATGAGGAGGAAGAGTAAGAAAATCCACAGTACTATCTTTTAACTTTTGAAAGGGAGACTATGATTAAATGAGGAAAACAGTTACGAAAAAACTAAAAGGGGCAGTTGCAAAGGTTAAAGACTTACAATCAAGCTTGGGTGTTGTTTAAAAATACTATCTTGGAAGCCCAGACCAGCTGTATTCCATGCTTTAAGAAAAGTGGAAGGAAGCCCAAAAAACTGCCAGCATGGTTTAAAGGTGAGGTCAGAGAGGTTGTTGTTGCCAATAAAACATATTTCAGGAAATGGAAAAAGGAGCCAAATGACGAAAATTGGAAACAGCAGAAGCACTTCAAGTTAAATGCAAGGCATTGATAAGGCAGGCAAAGAGAGAATTTGAGAAGAAGCTTGCTGTTGAAGCAAAAATGCGTAATAAAGACTTTTTCAAGTACATTTGTAGCAAAAAGCCTTTGAGAGAGTCAGTTGGACTATTAAATGATAGAGGGGTAAAAGGGGCACTAAGAGGGAACAAGGCCATAGCGGAGAGACTGAATGAATTCTTTGCTTCGGTCTTTACTGAGGAAGATGGGATGTTACCCATGACTGAAGTGGTATTTAAAGGTGATACTGCAGAAGAATTGAAAGAAATATCGATACACCAGGAAGATGTATTACAACTATTTGATAAATTGAAGAGTAGCAAATCACGTGGACTGGATGGTATTACATCTAAGGGTGTTGAAAGAACTGAAATATGAGATTGCAGACCTGCTATTAGTAATCTGTGAACTATCATTAAAATCAACTGTAATACCTGAAGACTGGAGGATGGCCAATATAGCACCAATTTTTAAAAAGAGTTCCAGGGGTGATCCGGGAAACTACAGACCAGTGAGCCTGATGTCAGTACCGGGAAAAATGGTAGAAACCATCATAAAGAACAAAATTACTGAACATGTAGATAGTCATTACTACTACTACTATTCAGCACTTGTAAAGCGCCACGCACACAGCACTACACAGCTGACCTACAAGAGGTAGCCAACATACAAGAGACAGTCCCTGCCCGTCAGAGTCAAGCTCATCGGAGCTTACAATCTAGTTAGAACAAAACATAAGTTAGAACAGTATAGAGCATTAGTCAGTTCTGCGCCAAGGTATGGTTTGGTCAGTAGTTTGGTCATAGATGATGACGGGGATTAGGGTAAGATGAGGAAGGAGTCAGGATCTGAATGCAACAGTGAAGAGGTGGGACTTCAATCTGGATTTGAAGAGGGCCAAGGAGGATGCCAGGCGCACAGACACAGTAAGGCTGTTCAAGGCATAAGGTGCATCAAGGTGAAAGGAGCGCAGTCGGGAGTTCACAGTGCGTGTGAAAGGCATTGATAGAAGTAATTTGTTAGCGAAGCGCAGATTTCGAGAGGGGATGTAAGGAGAGATAAGAGGTAGTTAGGGGCCATGGAGTGGATGCACTTATAGGTTAGCAGGAGAAGCTTGAATTGGATGCGGGATTGGACAGGGAGCCAGTGAAGTGACCTGAGAAGAGGAGTAACGTGGGCATGGCGAGGTTGGCAGAAGATTAGTCGAGCGGCGTGATTTTGTATAGATTGGAGGGGAAGGAGGTGGCTAGCGGGAAGACCAGTGAGAAGTAGGTTGCAGTAATCAAGGCGAGAGGAGATTAAGGAGTGGATAAGCGTTTTGGTAGTGTGTTCAGAGAGGAAGGGGCGGATTTTGCTGATGTAGAAAAAGAAGTGTCAGGTCTTAGCTACAAGCTGGATATGAGCAGAAAAGGAGAGAGAGGTGTCAAAGATAACCCCCAGATTGCGGGCCGAGGGAACAGGAAGGATAGTAGATCCATCCACATGGATTGGGAGAGGGGGAAGTGGGGGGGAGGAGTTAGGTGGAAAGACAAGGAGTTCAGTCTTGGCCATCTTCAATTTTAATCGGCGATGAGACATCCAAGCAGCGATGTCCGAAAGACAGGCAGAGATCTTGGATTGGGTTGTCGGGGAAATATCAGGTGTAGAGAGGTAGATTTGGGAGTCATCGGCATAGAGATGGTATTGAAAGCCATGGGAGGAGATGAGCGCGCCAAGGTCTTGGGTATAGAGAGAGAAGAGGAGAGGGCCCAAGACAGATTCCTGGGGTACTCCTACATGGAGTGGGGTAGGGGAGGAGGAGGAGCCACCAGAGCATACACTGAATGAGCGATGGGAGAGGTAGGAGGAGAACCAGGATAGTATGGAATTTTTGAAGCCAAGCGAGGAGAGGGTGATGAGGAGAAGGTCGTGGTCAGCGGTGTCAAAGGCAGCAGAAAGGTCAAGAAGAATGAGGATAGAGTAGAGGTCCTTGGATTTAGCCAGGAACAGGTCGTTTGTGACTTTAGTGAGTGCCGTTTCGGTGGAATGTAGGGGACGGAAGCCGGATTGAAGTGAGTCCAGGAAGGGCCTGGGAGGTGAGGAAGTCAAGGCAGCGACGGTGGACTGCTCGTTCTAATAGTTTGGATATGAAGGGAAGGAGGGAGATGGGTCGATAGTTAGAAGGGCATATGGGATCAAGTGAGGGTTTCTTGAGGAGTGGTGTGACAACAGCGTGTTTGAAGTCAGCGGGTACAATTGCAGTGGAGAGTGAAAGGTTGAGGATATGAGTGATGGGAGGGGACAATGGTGAGGGAGATGGAACATAGGAGATGGGTGGGGATAGGGTCTGACGAACAGGTGATGGGTTTGGAGGAGGAGAGGAGGAGTGTGGTTTCTTCATCAGAGATCGAAGGGAAGGAGGAGAGGGTGGCGGGGGAGTATGGATGGGGGAGGAGAAATTGGGAGGAGGGGAGGTAGATGAGGGGGTAGGGATTTGGAGGGTAATTTTGAGGATTTTGTCGTGGAAGTAGTCGGCTAGGGTTTGGGCAGAAAGGGAGGGCGAGATTGGGGGCGGGGGGACCTTGAGGAGAGAATTGAGTGTGTTAAAGAGACGACGAGGATCAGAGGCAAGGGAATTAGATGAATGTAGTAGTCTTGTTTGGCAAGTGCTAAGGCTGACTGGAAGGAGCCAAGCATGAATCTGAAGTGTAGAAGGTTTTCTGGGGAGCGGGATTTGGACCAGGCTCATTCAGCAGAATGGGCACAGATGCGTAAGTAACGGATTGTGGGTGAAAGCCAGGGTTGGGGAGTAGATCGTTTAACAGGACGTGGGGTGGAAGGGGCAAGAGTGTCAAGGGCTGATGATAGTGTAGCATTGTATGAGGATAATGCCTCATCGATGGACTTGGATGATAAAATGGAGGAAAGAGATGGAGAAATGGTGGAGGAGAGAGTCGGGATCAATATTATGCAGATTTCTAAATAGGTTGGAGGAGACAGGACGAGGTTGGGATGGCGGGAGCTGTAGAGTAAAAGTTAAGAGGTGATGGTCAGATAAGGGAAGGATTGATTTGCGTAAGTTTGAGGGAGAGGCATTGGAGAAGAGTATTAGGTTAAGGCAGTGGCCGTGTAGGTGTGTGGGGGCAGTGGAGCAAAGTTGGAGGTCAAATGAGGCGGTAAGAGTGAGGAACTTTGAGGCATGGGGGTCGGAGTGGTTGTCGACGTGAATGTTGAAATCGCTAAAAATAAGAGTGGTGGAGGAGGGATCCATAAAGGCAGAGAGCCAGGAGTCGAAGTCGGTGAGGAAGGTTGATTTGGAGCAGTTGGGTGGGCGATAAATAACCGCTACTCAGAGGGGAAGTGGTGTGAGGAGGCGAATGGAGTGGACTTCGAAGGAGAGGGGGGAGTGTGATTGGGGTGGCAGGAGGGTTTGGAATTGGCAAGAGGGAGAGAGTAGGAGGCCAACGCCACCACCGCGACCAGTAGATCGAGGTGTATGGGAGAATTGGTAGCCCCATAGCAGAGAGAGGCAATGGATGCGGTGTCGTCTTGGGGGAGCCAGGTCTCGGTCAGGGCAAGGAGGTGTAGGGCATTAGAGATGAAAAGATCGTGAATAAAAGAGGTTTTTTTAATGACTGGGCATGCGTTCCATAGGGCGCAAGTAAACAGGTGAGCGGAGAGGGGGGGGGAGGAGAGGGATATGGATAAGGTTGGATAAGTTACGTGCGGATTTCTTATTAGAATAGCGCAGGGGTCTATTTTTAGGGTAGTAGCGAGCTTTAGATGGAGAAGGGTGAGGGTGGGTATGTTTGGGTGTATGTGCTCCCCAAGAGGGATATGAGGAGGGGGGGGGGAATGAGGGATAATTTGATGGTGCCGGGTAGGTTATGTGAGGGATTATTTTTGGGGGTAGGGTTGGAGTTGATATTTATGGGTGAGTGATTGTGGGATGACTGGGAGGGGGTGGAAGGAGGGAGGAGTGGGATGTGGATGAGATTAGATAGGGTACGTGAGGAACTATCTTTAGAGTGGGAGAGAAGTCGAGGGAGGGGGGAGGGGACCAGGGTTAGGGTTGATATTACCTGATAAGAGAAAGAGAATGAGTATTAGAGAGCAAGGTAAAGTGAAGATAGTACGGCGGAAGCGAGGGTGGGGTCGCCTTAAAGAGAGGGGGCAGGTTGAATGTGGGGGATAATGTGGAGAAGCTCAAGAGCAGGTGCTAGGGTAGGGGGCAGAATGGAGGGAGAAGTGAGGAAGGTGGAGAAGGGGCTGGGTAAGTGCAGGGGATAGTGTGGAGAGACTCGAAAGCAGATGCTAGGCTGGGGGGAGAGTGGAGGGAGAAGTGAGGAAGGCAGATGCTAGGTTAGGGGAAAGAGTGGAGGGAGAAGTGAGGAGGGTAGGGGGAGAGGAGGGATGGTGTTGATAGGAGGGGAGGCAGTTGGGGAGGATGAGGGAGAGAAGGACAGTGAGATGTGGGACCATGGGGTGGGCAGCAAGGTCTGAGCAAACAACGGGTAGCAGTTCTAAGCAACAATAGGTAGCCGTTCTACGCAACAATAGGTAGCAGTCCTAAGCAACACTGGGTAGCAGTTCTAAGCAACAATAGGTAGCAGTTCTGTGCAACACTGGGAGCAGTTCTAGGCAACAATAGATAGCAGTCCTAAGCAACACTGGGAAGGAGTTCTATGTAACAATGGGTAGCAGTTTTAAGCAACAATGGGTAGCAGTACTGTGCAACATTGGGAAGCAGTTCTAGGCAATAATGGGTGGCAGTTCTAAGCAACAATAGGTAGCAGTTCTGTGCAATACTGGGAATAGTTCGCAACAATAGATAGCAGTCCTAAGCAACACTGGGAAGCAGTTCTACGCAACACTGGGTAGCAGTTCAGAGTAGTACTGGGTAGCAGTTCTGCTGGGGTTCAGGCAGTGAGCAGCAGTTCTCCAGGACCATGCAGAGGAAGTCAGTCCTCACATATGGGGTGACATTGACGTCGATGGAGCCCCTTTCGGAGCATTTCCCCAGCTTTCTATGAAAGCCTTTGGGAATACTACATGCATGCGCGGTCCCCTTCCCGCCTAAAGGTGCCATCTTGCTCAGTCTTTCTTTTTCCGAGGAGCCCAACGGACGTCTGTCCTAGTCACCCGGAGAAAAGTTAGATTTTTCTTGCGATTTCATTGCGGTTTTTGTCCAGTTCAATGCCGGTTCCCCTTCCTGCCGGGTTCGGTACGCCGGTATTGAGCCCGTCCTCTCTTTTTTCGGTTTTTGCCCTTAGTGGATGGCGTTCGCGCCCTTTTTTCTTTTTTCCTGGAAGGCCGGTCCTTTGACCTCGCGGGGGCTCTTTTTTCCCCGATGGCTTCCAGTGGTTTCAAAAAGTGTGATCGGTGCAAGAAACTGATATCTCTCACCGACACACACGACTGCTGCCTTCGGTGCCTCGGTCCCGATCATGATCCTAAGATCTGTGGGCCGTGTGGCAAGATGTCCACTAAGGCACTGTGAAGTCGACAGCATCAAAAGGAAAGGCTTTTTTCTGATTCGGCCTCCGGCCGGGCCCAGACCTTGTCTAAGGCCTCGACGTTTCGGGAGTCTGACCCCGAGCATCGTCGGGGTTCCTCGGACAGGGGGTCCCCCGATTGGGAACGAAAGAGGAAGAAGTGGCTCGCGAGGGCGGCGTCGGAGGAGGTCCCTGGCTCCTCGAGGGCTAGATCTCAGACCCCCGACCGCCGTCCCGGGCCCTTGGAACAGGAGAAGCCGTCCAAAATGCCTCGTGTGGAGCCGGAGTCTGCTGGACACGTAAGTCCTGTTGTCCTCGAGGACTCTCCTCCCAGGGAGCCGACGTCGGTGGCTGCTGAGTCTCCTGAGCTTGGACTCAGGCTGACAGCCTTGGAGTGCAGACTGTCTGCCTTCATGGATCAGCAGCGGGTGCTGATGGCCAGCCTTGCTGGCGCATCTGCCCCGACCACCGGGACATCGACGTCGAAGTCGACCCCGGAGACCGAGCCGATACTCGAGACCATGAAGGCTCGAGGTCGTCCTCAGTCGCGGCCACCCTCGACCTCCCGTTCGGGACCGAGGACGTCGACGCCGGTGCCTTCGGCGTCGGGGCGGGTGCTGCCGGGACCCACGCGGTCGGAGCAGCCCGACTCCTCTTCGGACGGGTTCGCATGGGAGACGGAAGACGAGGAGTCCCCCGATACCTTCCGGACTCGGTGCGTCCCGTCGGACTCATCGCAGTCCGAACCCCGGAGTAGATCCCCCCCCGGAGGATACCCGGTTCTCGGAGTTCGTTCGGGATATGGCAACAGCTTTGGCGATTCACGCGGACCCCAAGGAGGAGCCTCGAGCCGAAGAGCTCTAGGCCCTCCAGTATGACTCTCCTCCGAAGGAGGCCTTTACTGTGCCGGTTCCTCCGATGCTGGAATGGCTCCTCTTCCGGATGTGGGAGGCACTGGCCTCGGCGCCGGTTCTGAGCAAGCGAGTCGATTCCATTTATCGACTCCGTAAAAGCCCTGGCTTCCAAAAGGCGTAGCTACCACACCATTCCATGGTGGTGGAATTGGCCATGCATCGTCTGAAAAGCCAGAAGATGCACTCCGTGGTGCCCCCCCGGCAGGGAGGCCCAGAACCTGGATGCGTTTGGTAGAAAGTGCTTCCAGGGCTCGATGCTTGCTTGCCGTGTCCAGTCCTACCAGCTGTACATGAGCATGTACTTGCGGGACCTGGCAAAGGAGCTTGCCGGGTTCTCTGCTGGTCTCTCCGGGGAACCTTTGCAGAGGTTCCAGTTCTTGTCCTCGGGGATCCGGGAATGCTCTAAGTTCATGTCCCGAGCAGCCTACGATGGCTTCGAGGCCTCGGCCCGTATTGCGGCGGCCGGCATCGCGGCTCAACGCCAGGCATGGCTGCAGTCATCGGATCTCGAGCCATGGGTACAGGACAAGTTGGTCGATGTCCCTTGCCGAGGTGAAAACCTTTTTGGCAAGCCCATGGCCGAGAAGGCTGCTGAGCTCGAAACCGAGCACCTCACCAGGACAAGGCTGTCCAGGAAAACCTCTGCCCATTCTCAGAAAAAGAAGGGCTTGGGTAAGAAGTCCTTTTACCCGAGGAAGGTGACTGCCTACAAATAGTTCCCACATTACCAGGCCTCCCCGGCAGGGACATGGGCCCCGTAGGCAGAAGACCCCCAAGCCTCCGGCTCCTGCTCCCACTCAGCAGGGTGGGGATTTTTGACTCCCAAAGCATAGCCTCTCCGTCTCTGCTGTCCCATCCCTGCACAGGAGGTCGACTAGCCTTGTTTGCCCACAGGTGGCCACCCATCACAGGAGACAGTTGGGTCTTAAGCATAGTCCACAAGGGCTATATGCTCCATTTCCAACAGTTGCCGCCTCCTTACTTCCCAGGAGAGCCTCCAAGGCCTCCTCTGCACACAGACCACCTCCTTCAAGAGCTCCAGGGTCTGCTGCGAGACAAGGCGGTGGAGCCTGTGCCTCCCCACCTACAAGGTCACGGTTTCTACTCCAGGTACTTCCTAGTACCAAAGAGAACCGGAGGCCTCAGGCCTATTCTCGACCTCAGAAATCTCAACAAGTTCTTGGAGAAAGAAAAGTTCAAGATGCTTACTCTTGGAACATTACTGCCCTACCTCCAGCAGGGAGATTGGCTATGCTCCTTGGATCTAAAGGATGCATACACTCACATCCTCATTCATCCAGACCACAAAAAGTACCTCAGGTTCATTGTGGGAGGAAACCATTATCAGTACAGAGTACTGCCTTTCGGCCTCACCTCCGCCCCCAGAGTCTTTTCAAAGTGCCTGGCAATGGTGGCGGCCTACTTGAGGAATCAGGGTATCTTTGTCTTCCTCTACCTGGACGACTGGCTCATCAGGGGTCAGACGTGCCAGGAGGCCAGGCAAGCCACCCTCCGAACTATCTCTCTCCTTCTTTTGTCATAAACTTCGAAAAGTCCACTTTGCTCCCCTCCCAGAACCTAGAGTTCATAGGGGCAAGGCTGGACTCTTTGCAAGCAAAGGCTTACTTGCCAGGAGACAGAGCCCAAAGATTGATGGACTTGGCAAACCAGTTTCTCAGCATGCCACTGGTTTCCGCCAGGCTCTGCCTGAGGCTCCTCGGCCACATGGCATCGACAGTGCATGTGACTCCAAATGCCCGGCTCCACATGAGGCCTGCCCAGTGGTGCCTCAGAACTCAGTGGACTCAGGCCACAGGAAGCCTCAGAGACAGAGTACGGGTGTCCAAACCATTCCTGAACTCCCTACGCTGGTGGCTGCACCCCCCCAACTTACTACAAGGGGTGCCTTTTCAGATACCTGTGTTCACAGTAGTGCTAACCACCGATGCCTCCTTGCAAGGCTGGGGGGCACATTGTCTGGACAAGTGCACCCAGGGCCTGTGGTCTCCCTGGGAGGCCACGCAACAGATCAACCTACTGGAACTTCGGGCTATTCGTTTAGCCTTCAAGACTCTCTCTCAAACCCTGGCTCACCAGTCTGTCTTAGTGCAGACAGACAACCAAGTAGCCATGTTCTATGTGAACAAGCAGGGCGGCACTGGGTCCAGGCTCCTTTGTCAGGAGGCACAGGACCTTTGCTTGTTTGCGCTCAGGCACAACATGTTTCTCAAGGCTGTTTATCTCCCTGGCCAGGAGAACTTCCTGGCAGACAGGTTGAGCAGAGTTCTGCAGCCCACCGAATGGCAACTGCACCCATTAGTGGTTCAGAAGATTTTCCTAAAATGGGGACTTCCATCCATAGATCTCTTTGCCAGTCCCCTCAACCGGCAGCTGCCCAGGTTCTGCTCCAGGCAACCGCATCCCATGAGATGGGCAGCGGATGCCTTCCTGATTTCCTGGTCCCAGGGCCTCCTGTATGCGTTTCCTCCCACGCCTCTGGTGGCCTGAACCTTGTTCAAGATTCTAAGGGACAAGGCCTCAGTACTTCTGATAGCCCCCAGGTGGCCGAGGCAGCCTTGGTTTCCACTTCTGCTTCAACTGGCAGTGGACACCCCACTACCTCTAGGGTTGCAGCCCGACCTTCTCTCTCAGGATCAGGGTTCTCTTCTGCACCCCAACCTCAAATCTCTCAATTTGATGGCCTGGAGGCTGCAAGGGTAGTGTTGGCTCCCTGGGGCCTGCCTCAGGAAGTTGAAGAGGTGGTCTTGGCCTCTAGGAAGCAGTCCACCAGAAAAACATATGCCCTGAAATGGAGAAGGTTCTCTTTGTGGTGTCACCAACGCACAGAAGATCCTTTCTCCTGCTCTGTGCCAGTGGTGCTTCAGTACCTGCTGCACTTATCCAATCAGGGCCTCAAGTCCAATTCTGTTCGGGTCCACCTCTCAGCTCTAGCAGCTCACTACTCACTAGTGGAAGGACACTCCTTGTCGATTCACCCCTTGGTGTCCCGGTTTCTCAGAGGTTTGCTCTTGCTCAAGCCTCCTATCCGTCCTCCAGCTCCTGAGTGGGAGTTGAATGTGGTCTTGCAACAACTGACCCGCACACCCTTTGAGCCGATGGCTACTTGTCCTCTCCGCTTCCTTTCCTGGAAGACGCTCTTCCTGGTAGCCCTAACCTCGGCCAGACGAGTGAGTGAGCTTCAGGCCCTGGTCTGTGACAGGCCTTACACTCGCTTCTATAGGAACAGGGTAGTCCTTAGGACTCATCCTAAGTTCCTCCCAAAAGTTGTCGTCTCTTTCCACCTCAACCAGGAGGTGGTTCTTCCGACATTCTTCTCTAGGCCTCATGCAAGCCAGGCTGAGGCATTCCTGCATACCCTGGACTGTAGAAGGGCCTTATCCTTCTACCTTGACCGTACGCAGGGGCATAGAAGGGTTCCTCAGCGCTTCGTATCTTTTGACCCTAATAATTTGGGGTTATCTGTGTCCAAGCGTATCTTGTCCATCTGGGTGGCTGACTGTATCACCTGGGCTTACAGGGCAGCTGACCTTCCCTTGCAGGGTCGGGTCACGGCCCACCGTGTCAGGGCTATGGCTGCCTCAGTAGCTCATCTCCGCTCTGTACCGTTGGCAGACATCTGCAGGGCTGCAACTTGGTCCTCAAGCCAGACATTTGCAGCTCATTACTGCCTGGAGAGGGAGTCCTGTAGGGACAGTGCTTTTGGCCAGGCAGTACTCCGGAATCTCTTTTTTTTTTTAATATTTTATTTTGCATTTTCTTGAGATACAATTAGCAAAAAAGAAAATAAATACACCACAATAAATCCATACTACAAGAATATTACCATCACATAACATGAGAACACATTAAGGGAAGGAGACTTATCCTCAATATAACAAATAATATAAAGTAATAAGGGGTCCTAAGGCCCCACAAAAGGGAGCACTAAAATAAGCATCCCACCTAATCAATTCCCACAGTTTCCTTACTAATCAAAATGTTTTGCAGCTGAATCACCTCTGTAAAGACATAATTCTGCTCTTCAAACGTAATAAGACAACGACAGGGAAATTTAAGGAAATAAGAAGCCCCTAATGCAAGTACTCTAGGTTTCAAGTCTAAGAATTGTTTACGACGAGACTGAGTAGTCCGTCCTATGTCAGGAAAAACCTGGATTTTAAACCCACAAAACAATTGATCTTTGTGCTTAAAATAAGCACGCAATACCCTTAATTTATCGGACTCCGAGGAAAAAGTTACAACCAATGTACAACGCTTGGGGATAACGTCCAAGGAGTCCTCCAAAAAAGCTGTCAAATTTTGGGCAACCGAATCCTGAGGAGGAGGTAAATCTCCCTCAGCAATTGGCACCGTCTTGAGAACATTTGAAAAAGAAAAGATTTGGAGAACTTCAATAGTTTCTGTCAATAGGAGTATCTCGGTAAAATACTTTTTTAACAACAGATCAAAGGAAAGAAGATGGGTAGTAGGAAAATTAAGGAAACGGAGGTTCCGAGCCCGAGAGTGATTCTCCACAAGCTCCAGGCGATAAGAAACCGCTGAAAGCTCTTTAACCAAAGCCACATTATTGTCAACACATAACTGGAGCTGGGAGTCAGTACGGGCAACGGATCCTGTTAAAGAAGACAGATGTTGATCATCCATTTTCACTTTACCAACAACATCATGAGAAAAAGAGCAAAGTGAAGAAACAGTACCAGATAAACGTACATCAATTTTCTTAATAGCGGTCCAAATGTCCATAAGGGTAACATCTCCAGAAGGAGAAACAAGAGGGTCCTCAGACACAATTGGTTCAACTGGACAAATAGCAGGAACTTCATCCAATACGGGGGTATCCATAAAAGTAGATGAAAGTGGAAACTGGGGGAGAGAAGGTGGTAACCGGGTTTCTGGGCTTAAGGAAGCCTCTTCCGGTGACTGCATAGCTGGTTGCAGAGAAGTTACATGTTTGTCCATGGGGCCCACCTTACCTCCATGTACTCTGCCAGAAGTTGTTGTTGAAGCAGCAGATTTGGCTTTCCGTTTCCCCATGTGCAAACACGATCCACTTCCAGCGGCTCAGGAGCGTCGAAGGGGCGTGTCCTGCCCCTTGTGTCACGCCCCTTAGGACGCGACCACGCAGGCCGCGAACACGCGGCTGTGTGTAGCACTCGTCGGGCTTTGTAGGGAACAGGGGGGTCCTCCACAGCTGTGCCGTCCACCCTGCGCCTGCAGTTGTCTCAGCAGGTACTGGCTCCGACCTGCAACACAGCTCCGCGGCAAGTTGAAACCACCGCGTCAGCTCCCAGGCAAGATTGCACTCCTCCAAGCAGTACTCCGGAATCTCTTTGAGGTTTAGGCAACTCCTGCCCTCCAGCCCTCTGTTGGGCTACTGGTGGGGGTTCTCTTTCAGTGAAAGCCTTTCTCTGATGCTGGGACTAGAGGGAGTTCTCTTGTTCAGCCTGGGTTCCTGGTAGCCCAGAGCTAGGGAGTCACCCATATGTGAGGACTGACTTCCTGCTTGGTCCTGGAGAAAGAGTAGTTACTCACCTGTAACAGGTGTTCTCCAGGAGTAGCAGGAATCAGTCCTCACAACCCTCCCTCCTCCCCTGGGAGTTGCAGTTGTACATAGTTCATTTTTGCATTTTTTTTGTGCTGTCTTTTAGCTATGTCATCAGACTGAGCAAGATGGCACCTTTAGGCGGGAAGGGGACCAAGCATACGTGTAGTATTCCCAAAGGCTTTCATAGAAAGCTGGGGAAATGCTCCGCAAGGGGCTCCATCGACGTCGATGTCACCCCATATGTGAGGACTGACTTCCTGCATGGTCCTGGAGAACTGCTGCTCACTGCCTGAACCCCAGCAGAACTGCTACCCAGTACTACTCTGAACTGCTACCCAGTGTTGCGTAGAACTGCTTCCCAGTGTTGCTTAGGACTGCTACCTATTGTTGCGAACTATTCCTGCTGCTCCTGGAGGACACCTGTTACAGGTGAGTAACTACTCTTTCTGTACAAGTACTGGTTAGCAGTTCAGTGCAGGCAGTGGGCAACAGGTCAAGGCAAACAGTGGATAGTGGTTCAGTGCAAACAATGGTTAGCAGCTCTAGGCAGTCAGTAGGTAACAATACTAAGCAGACAGTGGGTAGCAAGTACAAGGCGGGTAATGGAAGGAAAGGTCAATGTCAGCAGTGGGCAGCAAGTCAAGGAAAGTTGCTTGAAGGACGGTGGTGTTGGCGAGATGGTTGAGGTCTGGAGGAGAAGTGTGGAGGAGCGATCGTGCCTACCAGGATCCAGGGCCAGCTCCAGGCAGCTGTGATGATTAGGAGGAGCAGGGTTCACGGCTCACACCAGAGCGCTCCCGGGCCCGTGCCTAAGGGCCATGCCAAAGGGCCCTCTGGCGAGGCCCTCAGGCGCGGGCCCGCCTGACTGAGCACGCCACTTTTAAAGGGCCGCTGCCCTTTGATCTGATCCGACGGAGGCGTGCTCTGCTCCTCTGATAGAGCACGCCGCTTTTAAAGGGCCACTGCCCTTTGATCTGATCCGACGGCGGCGTGCTCTGCTCCTCTGATGGAGCACGCTGCTTTTAAAGGGCCGCTGCCCTTTGATCTGATCCGACGGCGGCGTGCATGTCATGGCTTAATTGGAGACAGCCAACATGGCTTTAGACAAGGAAGATCTTGTCTTACTAATCTTTTATGTTTTTTTGAAGGTGTGAATAAACAGGTAGACAAAGGTGAGTCAGTTGATATAGTGTATCTGGACTTTCACAAAGCCTTTGACAAGGTCCCTCATCAAAGACCTTTGGCAAAACTAAAAAGTCATGGGATAGGAGGCAGTGTGCTATTGTGGATCAGGAACTGGTTAAAAGAAAGCAGAGGGTAGGGCTAAATGGCCAATTTTCTCAATGGAGAAAGGTGAATAGTGGAATACTCCAGGGATCTGTACTGGGTCTGCTGCTTTTTAACATATTCATAAATGACCTGGAAATGAAAATAACGAGTGAGGTTATCAAATTTGCAGATGACACACAACTATTTGGATTGTGGAAAATTGCAAGAGGATCTTGATAAATTGGAAGATTGGGTATCCAAATGGCAGATGAAATTTAATGTGGACAAGTGCAAAGTTATGCACCTAGGGAAGAACAACCCAAACTATGGTTACACGATGCAAGGTTCCACATTGGGAACCACCACCCAGGAAAAAGATTTAGGCTTCGTCATGGATAACATGTTAAAATCCTCCGCCCAGTATGCAGCGGCGGCCAAGAGAGCAGATAGAATGCTAGGTATCATAAGGAAAGGAATGGAAAATAAAACAAAGGATATTATAATGCCTCTGTATCGTTCCATGGTACGACTGCACCTTGAATATTGTGTGCAATTCTGGTCACTGAATCATAAAAGGATATATCATTATTAGAAAAGGTACAGAAAAGAGCCACCAAAATGGTAAAGGGGATGGAAGGATACCCCTATGAAGAGAGGCTAAAAAGGTTAGTGCTCTTCAACCTGGAAAAGAGACGGCTGAGGGGAGATATGATAGAGGTCTATAAATTAATGAATGGAGTGGAATGGGTAAACGTAGATCGATTGTTTACGTCATCAGAATATAGAAAGACTAGGGGACATGCAATGAAGCTACAGGGTAACCTACTTAAGACTAATAAGAGAAATTTTTTAACTCAAGGTGTAATCAAACTCTGGAATTTCTTACCGGAGGATGTAGTAAAAGCTGTTAGTGTAGCCGGGTTTAAAAAAGGTTTGGATAAGTTCCTAGAGGAAAGGTCCATAAACCATTATTAAAAGGGACGCAGGATATCACTGCTTGACCCTATACAAGCATTGTGGAACCTGTGCCTTTTGGGGAAACTGCTAGGTACTTATGACCTAGATTGGCTACTGTTGGAAACAGGATATTGGGCTTGATGAACCTTGGTCTGACCGAGTATGGCATATCTTATGTTCTTATGTGCGGATGGGGCCCTATCCTATGCACCCGTTCCAGTTGCAGAGGAAGCAGTTCACCATTTAGCTCCAAAGGATTAGGGAGAAGTTCTTCCACGTAGTGATAGAATTCCCTGTCTTTCACGGTCTCTGGCATCCCGATGAACCGCAAGTTGTTTTATCTGCTGCAGTTCTCAGTGTCGTTAAGTTTTGCTTCTTGTGCCACCACGAGCTCCTGGAGATGGTGCCATTCTTGTCCTGCCGTCATTGCTGCATCCTCCACTTGGGAAATCTGCTGCTCCATCTCAAGCAAGCGGCCCTCAAAGGTCTCCACGGCCTTTGTCATAGTGTCCTCCTTGCCTGTGAGTACCTTGAATGTTTGTGAGTGCACCCACCACCGCCTGGGTCACCTCTTCTAAGAGGGTGGGCTGGCTTTCAGACTCTGGTGATGATGGTGGATCTGTCATTTTCGAGGGGAAACCAGCGGATTTCTCCTTGTCACGTCGTGAAGCTTTCATCTCCTCCTGGTCCCAGCACAGGCTTTGCTTTACCACGGCTTGCTGGTTCCTCTCTCAGTCTTCCACTCTGATCACTGTGACACTTTACTCTGGCTCGGGGGGCTCAGATGCTCAGAGAACCCGGAGAGAGAGCTAAAGCATGTCTGTTCCCTCTCAGCATATCACGTGACCCCGAATCACTTCGTTATATAAGTGAGCAGGCCTGACCACACTTGGAAAATGTTTATCTTCTGTCCACAAAAAAGGCATGTTTCATAGCAAAAATTAACTTCAAAATAGTAATCTTTTCCACCTCAGAATGAAACATAACTAACAGAGGAGCATGCGTTGGAAAACTGTAAGGTACCAAATAAAACAAAACTTCAGAGAGATCATTTGGACCTCTGGAATCGAAATGTGCCTGTAGCTTTCTGTTTCGTTACAAGGCCAGAGAATTATTAGCCCCCCCTCGTAGTCCAATTCCCCTTATTCATCTAAATCAGATTTTAAAACCTCGAGGAAGATAACCAATGTTAGCTACCAATAGAGCCTCTGCCTGAGAATATATCGATAATTCATTTAAATATTTCCTAAGAAATTCCAAAGGAGACAAAAAATGAGTCGATGGGAAATTTAACAGTCTCATGTTTCTTGCTCTAAGCAGATTCTCTATAGATTCCAATTTAGCATGGACCAATAAACTGTCCTTTATATTAGAAACTCACATTTTTTGCATCAAGGACAGTAAACTTTCTTTTTGACAATTAGTGGTTTCATCTGGATCAACTTCCTATCCTATTCAGACAATTTTGGAACAGTCTCTGCTCAAACAATTTTTGGACAGTCTCTTTGGAAAAATTGCATAACTGGTTTAGTATTCCTTTCAGAGAAGCCTCAGTCCGAGTTACCACAAGCCAAATATCTTTTAAAGAAACATCTAACTCCTGAGAATTCACCATGGGCTAAGAGGACCACCCAACGAAGATGAGCGCAACTCAAATACTGCTCTGAGGGGAACTATTTTGAGACACTCTCTCAGTAGGGAACTGTATAGAGGTCAGTGATTGATTCTCACCTTCTTATTGAGGCAGGGATACTTACCTTGAAGTGGTAAGTATCCCTGCCTCAATAATATTAGTGAGTTGGGGGGGGGGGGCAGGCGGATCTTTCCACCTGAACTCAGAGACTTAATTAGGAGAGAAGATACAGTCTGAGGAGAGGAGTTATTTCTTCCCATTGGCCTCACACGCTTGTCCATAGAGCCCCTCATTAGGCTTGAAACCTCTTTTCCTGGTGCTTGTCCCCTTCATTTTCCTCTTCCCCGTGACTGGACCAAATTGGTGGTGGGGGGGGGGGGGGGGAAGGGGGTGGACGACTCACCTCCTAGCTCCTCCAAAGGGCATTCAACTTTGAGGATGCCTCATACGTACGTGCCCATTTTCTGTGATAGGGCTCCTGTTTTAAAAACCCTCATCCACTTTTGATGACGGCAGCTGCTGCCTCCGAAACTGCCTGTGGAGCACCCTCCGACAACTAGCCCAGTTAGTTTCTTACTCGTTCTTGCTAGTAGAATATATCTGATGTATGCTCAAGTTGAATATATACATGAATCCTTTCCAAATGAGTAGTATTCAGATCTTTGTTGCAGTTTAAACAAGCTGTGTAGGAAGATTTTTTTTAGAGGGAAATATAATGGTATACTTATTTCTGGACTGGATTCTGCTTTGAACTCATTTACTGTGAAATTTTGAGTTTACTCCCTCATTTATTCTGTGTCACCAAATTGAAGGAATCTTTGGGCATGAAAACTCAATCACAAATGCTGTTTTCTGTAATATGATACCTAACAGAATGCACCTTTTGGACTGACTGCCAGTGAACATGAATAAAAGATAACTATCAGTAATTGTCTTAATATTACTCCAATCTACTGGGGTGGCAGTTCTTGGTGCATACATTTACATCTGTTTTAAAGCAAGTACAAATGTGAGCACCAAAGGAACATGTGGACCCTATGAATATTCTGCCTCTCTCAAACTCTCTTTGAATAGTATCCTTAATATGCTCTTAATACTATCCTCCCTTATCTCTTCTCATATTATCTTGTTAATCCTGATAAACGTATTTATATTAACTTTATTTTATAGTGGCTTCATGTTTTCTTTACAAGGATAAGTCATATAAAATGAAAATTGATATATATTTTCTTGCATTTAATATTCTGCCTTTACTTCTACAGCACAAAGCAGATTAGAGAAAAAACATGAAAATATGTTTTCTTTTGTTCCATTGCTGTGATTTAAGTTAGCCTACAGCTTCAATAACACATAGGGTTGCTTCAGGCTATTTATATAGTGATTTCTCTGGGAACAAGCAGGAAGTCAGTCTTCACATATGGGTGCCGTTGGTGTCGACGGAACCCATATGGAAGCATCTCCTCAGCTTTCAAAGAAAGCCTTTGGGAGATGCACCATGCATGCGTGGTCCGCTTCCTCCCTAAAGGTGCCATCTTGCCTCAGTCTCCTTTTTTCCGCAGAGCCCTTCAGATGATGTCCTTTTTTTCCCCGGAAAAAGTCATATTTTTCTTTTTTTGTAGTTAAATTTTGTCCGGTTTGTGTACTGGTTCCTTCCCGCCCCCCAGCCAGCTTGCCTCAGTGTCGCTCCTTGGGTTTGCCTCTCCATTTAACACTTTTTTTTCATCAGTGTTTGTGCCCATTTTCAGCCGAAGGCCTGGGACCCCTACTGGGAGGCAGGGACCCCCTTTTTCCAATGGCCTGAAGTGGCTTCAAAAACTGTGACCAGTGTGGCAAAGTTACGTCACTTACCGATCCACACGACTGCTACCTCTGATGCCTTGACTCCGACTGCAAAATCTGTAGAACATTGACCCCAAAGGCCTTAAAGAGTCTCTATCAGCAGCAGGAAACATTTTTCATAAGCCCTTGAAATGAAGAACTATTATGCAGCCCTGGAAGTGGAAGTGTCCCAGGAAAGGGAAGAAGAAGAGTTCGAGCACCCCAAAGTTGCAGAATCAGTGACCAAACAGAAGCAAAGGGTAGTGGTGATTGGTGACTCTCTTCTGAGGGGTACTGAGGCATCCATCTGCCGACCAGAATTGATGTCCAGAGAGGTATGCTGTCTGCCAGGTGCCAAAATACGAGATGTTACGGAGAGTTTGCTGAGACTCATCAAGCCCACTGACTATTACCTGATATTGCTCATCCATATTGGCACAAATGATACTGCCAGGTATCCTTCTGAGCATATCAAAAGTGACTTCATGGCTCTGGGACAGAGGGTGAAGCAGATTGGTGTGCAAGTGGTGTTCTCTTCAATCCTCCCTATTGAGGGTAAAGGCCAAGGCAGAGAAGCTCGCATCCTGGAGATAAATTCATGGCTGCATGGATGGTATAATCGAGAGCATTTTGGTTTCCTGGACCATGGGATGCTGTTCCAAGGGTTGCAGAGCAGAGATGGCATCCATTTATCTAAGAAGGGTCAACATGTCTTCAGTAGCAGACTGGCTAACCTACTGAAGAGGGCTTTAAACTAGATTTGTTGGGGATGAGTGAAGAAAGATCCCAGGTAAGTGAAAAATTAAAGACATTTATGAAAATGGATAAAAGGGGCAACATATGGAAAGTAGTGTGTATAAATGCCCGTAGCATGGAAATAAGATCCCAGATGTTGAGGCTTTAATGGGAGTGGCTGACTTGGATTTAGTGTCAGTAAATCTGTGATGAGAAAATTATTGGAAACACTGCTGAAAAAGAAAATAGTGAGGTTTCTGGAGTCCAGCAGATTATTGGATCCGAGGCAGGTCTTGTCAGACACATCTGATTGATTTCTTTGACTGAGTGACCAGAGAGATGGACCAAGTGAGAGCCCTAGATGTGGTGTATTTAAATTAGAGTAGATACCCAGGAAGGTGTAGATAACATGAGGGATCTAGCTAAGCTTGGAGAATGGTCTAGAATTTAGCAGCTGAGATTTAATGTTAAAAAATGCAAGGTCATGCATTTGGGCTGCAGCAATCCAAGGGAGCAATATAGTATAGGGGATGAGTACTTCTGTCCACAGAAGAAGAGTGGGACCGAGATGTGATTGTGTCTGATGATCTCAAAGTAGCTAAACAGGTAGAAAAGGCAACGGCAAAAGCTAGAAGGATGCTTGGGTGCTTAGGGAGAGGAATGGCCAGCAGAAGAAAGGAGGTGATAGTGCCTTTATATAAGTCTTTGGTGCGACCTCATTTGGAGTATTGTGTGCAGTTCTGGAGACCGCACCTTCAAAAGGATATAAACAGGTTGGAATTGGTACAGAGGGTGGCTACTAAAATGGTTAGTGGTCTTCATTATAAAGCATATGAGGACAGACTTAAGGATCTTAATATATATACGATAGAGGTGATATGACTGAGACGTTTAAATACCTCTGTGGCATAAATGCACAGGAGGAGAGTCTCTTGATTGAAAGCAAGCTCTGCTACGAGGGGACATAGGATGAGGGTGAAAGGGGATAGAATCAGGAGTAATATGCGGAAATATTTCTTTATGAAAGAGTGGTAGATGCATGGAATAGTCTCCCAGTGGAGGTGGTAGAGATGAGGACAGTATCTGAATTCAAAAAAGCATGGGACAAATACAGAGAATCTCTTAAGGAGATGTAGTGGTTGTAGTGGTTTATATGGAAGGACAGACTAGATAGGCTATGTGGTCTTTTTCTGCCATCATGTTTCTATGTCCAACTCCGCCCCAGAGTCTCTGGTAACACCAGGCTCCAAGGCTCCCTCCTATACCTCCATGCCCCGTGAAGCCAGAGCCTCCTCGGAGTCCTGCGGCTGCTGCTTCTCTGAGCGGACGTTCCCAGAGGTGAAGCATAAGAAGAAGAAATCCTTGAAAACCGCCTCAGAGGATTGATCAGGGAAGAAGGTGAAATCCCACCCCAGGTCCCGCAGCACCAGGTGTGAGTCCAAGGAGTCGGGGCAGGAGTAGCCCTCCAAGTTGCCATGCAAGGAGTCACTGGCTCCCGCCAACTGGCCTCAGGCATCCAAGGCCATCCTCATCGAGGAGGACTCCTTGACAGTACCAACACCGGGCCCAAAGTTCTTAGTGCCCGTTTCGAAGGCTGCGGAGCCAACTGGCATGGAGACTAGAATGGCAGCCCTAGAGAGCAGTTCTGCCCTAGTGGCCATGCAGTGGCATTTATGTTCAACATGTCTGGTTCATCCACCCCGATAATGGGACCTTTGGCATAGAGGACTTCCCCAGACGTCGAGCCAGTCCTCGAGCGAGAGAGCCCCTGGCCCCAGTCGAGGTCCCAGTCCCGTTTTCGGGACACAGGTCCTTCCCGGTGAGCACCCGGGCTCAGACCAATGATCCTCAGGCGGTCCTGCACCACGGAGAGCAGTCCTCGACCAAGGTGATGGTGTGGCGTCTGACTCATACTCAGTCTTTGAGTCTGAATGGCAGACCGAGGGCGAAGAGTCCCCGGACATGAGGTGACACCATGACGTGCCCTCTGACCTGTCTCCTCCTACGACACGACACCACTCCCCACCCGAGGACATTGCATTCCTCGATTTTGTGAGGGATATGGCCAAGGCTCTTGTGATAGAGACAGAGGCTGAGGAGGACATGCGAACCGAGGAATTGGAGATACTCCAATAAGAGGCACCCCCGAAGGAAATTCTTATGGTCCTGATACCCCAATCCTCAACCGCCTCCTCCTTTGGATGTGGGAATCACAGGTGTCTGTACCAATTGTCAGTAGGTGCCTCAACACCATGTACTAGGTATGCCGGAGCCCTGGGTTCCAGAAGGCCCAGCTCCCCCACAACTCAATGATTGTGGAGTCGGCCATGCGCCAGTTTAAGAGCCAAAAGACACACTCAGCGGTACCACCCTGAAGGGAGGTCCGAACCCTCAATGCCCTCAGCCGAAAGGCTTTTCAGGGCTCAATGCTACCATGCCAAATCCACTCATACCAGCTCTACATCGGCATGTACCTGAAGGAACTGTTGAGGGAACTCAGGGGATTCTCAGCAGGCCTCGATGGAGAACCCATACAGAGGTTCAAGACCCTCACTTCGATGGTAAAAGAATGTTCAAAGTTCCTGTCCTGGACAGCCTATGATGGCTGTGCGTCATTGGCTAGAGTGGCTGCTGCAGGCATTGAGGCACGATGCCAAGCATGGGTGTAGTCGTCCAACCTGGAACAATGGATACAGGACAAATTGATCAATGTCTCCTGCACAGGTGAAAACCTGTTCGGGAAACCCATGACGGACAAAGCAGCGGAGATAGAGACCAAGTATGTGACAAGAGCCAGGCTCTCGAAAAAGACCTCAGAGCAACCCTGAAAGAAAACCCTGGGGAAAAAGCCCCCCTTTGAGGAAGAAAGAAGGCTTCAGTACCACTCCGCACTTCCAAGCCTTCTCAGGCCCTCAACAGGCCCAGCAACAAAAAGGCCAGGGACATGATCCCAGAAAGCATAAAGCCCCCGAAGCCCCAGGCACTGGCTCAGGCCCAGCCTGGGGGAGGTTTTTGACTGCCTGGGCATGACCCCCACACCCCCAGGAGGTCCCTTTGCAGCCCATGGGGGGGGGGGTGCCTAGCCCTGTTTGCCCACAGGTGGCCAGCCATCACCAACGATGCCTGGGTGTTATAGGTGGTCAAGGTGGGTTACATTCTCCACCTACATCAGATGCTGCCGCCTCCCCCCCCCCTTCTTCCTAGGAGAGCCCATCGGCCTCTCCTTCACCAGACTTTGCTCCTCACCGAGCTAGCAGGACTATTGTGGGACAAAGCAGTGGAGCCAGTCCCAAAACGCTTCTGGGGCACCAGCTTCTACTCTAGGTAGTTCCTCATCCCCAAGAGGATGGGAGCCTCAGGCCTATCCTGGATCTGCAAGAGCTTAACAGGTTTCTGGTCAGGGATAAGTTCAAGATACTCACCCTTAGAACACTGTTGCCATTCCTCCAGCAGGGAAACTAGCTCTGCACCTTAGACCTAAAGGATGCTTACACTCACATCCTAATCCATTCCAGCCACAGAAATACTTTCAGTTCATGGTGGGGGAACAGTGCTACCAATACCGGGTACTGCCCTTCAGGCTGACCTTGTCTCCAAGGGTTTTCACAAAATGCCTTGCAGTGGTCGCAGCCCACCGTAGGCTTCAAGGGGCCTTCGTCTTCCCCTACCTGGACGACTGGTTCATAGAGGGGGACATGTCTGCAGAAGCACAATGCGCCACCAGACGCCCCATAAACACCCTGCAGCACCTAGGGTTTGTCATAAACTACACCAAGTCCCACCTGACTCCGCTCAGAGCCTAGAGTTCTTAGGGGCACAGCTGAACACTCTTCAGGTAAAAGCCTTTCTCCCTCAGGAGAGGTCATTAAGCCTCAGGGAACTAGCCACAGAGATGCAAAGGCACGAGAGAGTGCCCACCCGGCTTATCCTCCGCCTGCTGGGACACATGACCCCCACAGTCCACGTGACCCCAGATGCCCGCCTACACATGCAAGCAGTCCAGTAGTGCCTCCACTCTCGGTGGACCCAAGCTATAGGCAGGCTCAGGGACAAAGTGCATTTGACCCGCCAGCTGGCAGACTCCCTCAGATGGTGACAGAATCCAGGTCACCTTCAGGCCGGGATGCCCTTCCAGGTACCCACCCACCCCCCAGAAAGCCTCACCACGGATGCCTCTCTAATGGGCTGGGGAGTGCATTGCGAGACCTTCCAGACACAAGGCTGCTGGTCTCAGAGGGAATCTGAAATGCAGATCAATCTGCTGGAAATCAGGGCCATATTCCTGGCCCTCAAAGCCTTCAGCCACCAGCTGCAGCACCCCGCAGTGCTGATCCAGACAGATAATCAGGTCTCGATGTTCTACGTGAACAGAGTCATACTCCCTGTGCCAGGAGGTGGTAGCCCTCTGCCCTTATTTAAACCAGTTTCTATACTGCCTTATCCTTCAATCAAAGCGGTTTACATTATGTAATTACTACAAACAGGTACTGGATATATTCCCTTGTCCCCAAAGGGCTCACAATCTATGTGTACCTGAAGCAATGGAGGATTAAGTGGCTTGCCCAAGGCCACAAGGAGTGCCTATAGGATTAGAAAACCCAGTCCCTCCAGCCTGAGATTGCTGTCCCCAGGTACCACTAGGCCACTCCTCCCTTATGCCACACACAGAGGGATGCTCCTGAGGGAGGAATATCTCCAGGCCATGAAAATGTCTTGACTGATAACCTGAGCAGGGTACTTCAGCTACACGAGTGGTGCTTGGACCCAACAGTAGCTTCATGGCTGTTCCGGCTCTGGGACGTTCCAATGATGGACCTGTTTGCCAGCAGTTTATCCGGACCATGGCAGACAATGCACAGTTCTCTATTTCTGCTCCCACCGACTGCACCACTCTGGGGTAGCGACAGATGCATTCCTCATCCCATGTTCAGAAGGCCTGTAGGGCTGGTACCCCTGCAATTCTGCGCCTGCAGATCTCCGGCCTGCTTAGCAGCTAAAGCCTGAACCAAAGCTGACCAAACAAGATGGTTTCCTGTTACAAAGGACTTTTGCTGTGTTTTCAGTCACAGACTTGACCTTCAAGCAACTGCTTGCCAAGCGTTTCTATGTGTGCATACTGAAGCCATTGTTCCTGGCCAATTCACTGCCCACATGCAAGAACATCTGCTTTTCCGGTTCTTATCTATAGATGGTTCTACTGGCCTTGGACACTTGTACCTATGCCCAGAAACTACATACCGTTTCCTAGGCATGACATCTTACTATGGATCCTTTGTCTACAAGAAAGATGCCTGTAGACTACCTTCTGATTCACTGAGAACACCTTGGACTGTCTTGTGCCAACCAATCACCAGACCTATGACAGAGACTCATCATAAAGAATAATACAGTCTGCGCAGAAGAACATTCGCGCCTTTTCGCTGTTTGTGCCCTCTTTACTTTTTGTCTGTTACCTGATCTGTCTGCAAGACAGGCCCACACTACATGTGTGCAAGGCCATTCTTCTAAGGACTGAGATAAGACTTTCACAGATACCTTCGGTTCTGTGTTCTCCCCCGGCTCGCCTCTGAAAGGTCTGTAGCCTGCGTTATCTAGACTAGCTGCCTCCTTGGACTTGTGCTGCTCCAGAGTCTTATCGGACCTCAGCCACCAGACTGCCAGCCGGAACTAAGGTACCGTCTTATCTCTCTTCCTTCAGGTGGGCAATGGTTAGCTAGAAACGTATTCCATAACTTTTCTCAGTGCAGAGCGAATCAGTGACTTCTGGTTACTAATCAGTGATTTATCGCTTTGTCTAACTGTAATTCTGTGTTGCAACAATCTGCTACCTCATGTTTCTAATTATATATCTTTTGCTATATGTCTGTATATTTTTCTACCTTGCTGTCCATAATATATATATATATATATATTATATATGAGACTTCTTCCGTGGCTCATTACCAGCAAAACTCATAGAACTTTGGGCTGGGTATCAGTAGCTAATTACCCCTGGACATAACTGAGAGCATTATTATTTTTGTGCTTCTAATATCCCTACATCATGGGGTCTCGTCCAAAAGATGAGTATTTCTGAACGTCTTTCAGAATTTGTGTAGTAATTCTGAAGTGCTTTATTGTGGCTAAAGCAGCTGTTTATGCTGAGGTTTGTAGCTAGAGAATTATTGTCTGTTGAGACGGGTTTGGAACCCACATTACAGGATCTCTGAATGAGTTACGTCTTACAGAATTAGAGTAATTTGTCAGCAGCTATTCCTGTATTTGTTCTTACAGACAGTCTCAGCTATTGATTAACAATGGCTCACTCAGCAGTTCTGATTGATAAGAGTGTAGTGCGACTGCTGGTGTATACACTTGCTGCTGCCTGAAGCAAGAGAATTGCCCACTTACGGGCACTATGCAGCGGTCTTAACCACTTGGCACGCGCCTCATGGTCCTAACCACTCGGCCCGTGCCCCATTGAGAATGTCCCGAGCGATATCCCGTGCCCCATTGAGAATGTCCCGAGCGATGTCGAGAGTGACCCAAGCTTTGTCTATAGGCAATGCCGGGCGTGTATTCCCCTCTATGGTAGGTGTCGCCACCACCAGAGAGACAGGGTGGATGACAGGGCTGGCAGGAGCTGGAGGGAGGCCCTCATCTGGGACTTGAAATGTGACCTTTTGGTCCAGGGCATACTTGCACGGTGCCATACCGTAGCCACTGCTGGCTCCCAATGCCTTGGGTGACAGAAGTTCATGGCAAGTGGGATCCCCGAGGGGGGGGGGGCGCTGCTCACCGTAGCTGGCAGGACCGTCAGAAGGGTCTCTCGTTATGGGCCAGATTTTGCTATGGTCAGGGTAGGTCATTGTGACTTATTGGTGACCTTGCTGGTAGGCAAGTGGGAGGGGCATGTACCATTCCCAGGTCCCCGTTGCACGGTGTAGGAGGAATCCATGTATAGTATCTTATGTGACAGCGGCCGCCTTTGCCTGGAGGAGGCTGTCGATCAGTCAGCAAGGGTGAGAACCTCCTCCAGTGATGAGAGCCAAGGGACACACACTGGCCTGCATGTGATGTACTGCGCTGTCGCCACTCCGGAGGTGGCTCTCGGTCAAACAGGTCGCCTCTCTGGAGGCGGCCCTAGGTCAATCAGGTCTCCAGTGAAGAGATCCATAATAATCCCGGCCTGCAAATGGCAGTTCGTGCCCTAACACCTCCCTCTTTGTGACGTAGTAGCGTGTCGCATAATAGGGAAGGGGCCGCAGTCGCGGGTCAGCGAGGTGTAGAGGCTGCGCTTGGACCCGGGAATCTTGACATAGTTTACAGACGGGCGTCCTAAGTAGCTTCACACCTCTTGTGAAGTGATCCTGCCGGTAATGTGGACCTGATGGACTGCGGCTTGACCAGTCCTGCAGTTGTCTTACTCTCCCTTTTCCTTTTGTGAATCAAACTGCAGAGTGCGAAGTAAGCGGCCCAGCCTAGGTTGCTTAGGGGAACCCAGACCTTCTAATAGTTTGGGCTGGCGAAAACGCTCTTTGGTGTCACCTGTTAACACTGGGACATAGTTAAGACACTTGGTCCATTGGCAGAGGGCGACCAGGGTGTAACACTGTGCTAGGGAAATTAGGTGATCTACCGAGGTCTACCTGCCGGAGTTGAAATGATGTGCCAATCACTAGGCCACTCCTCCACTGGTAGTGGAGGTATGTCGTCCTGGGGCCTGGCATGCAATAGGGCTGTTATGCAGGATGAAGAGAGACTCCGGTGTATGCATCCGGGCAAGTTCTTGTGCCCTGCTGGCTGACACTGGCACGGGTGTGGCCTGTATCATATTGGCTACTGGTCTTAGCGCAGGGTCCCGGAAACACTACTGCTGGATGACCGTAACAGGTATAGGATGGTTTGGCCATTCCCTGGAGGGGGCCCTGACTTGTTCACGGGCTGCTGCTCACTTCTGGTAACGGTTCTCACAGCTGGAGGTCGAGCTGGCCGAAGGACCAGCGTGCTTGGCAAGGTCCAATGTGATTCTCCGTGGCATGCTGGGTGCCCTGCACCACAATGGCATTTCCAGTCCTAGGGTAGAGGAGCTCCACTCCCTTGAGTTGGAACATGAGGTGACTGTAGTCCTGGGCCTTGCCTGTGGAGGTCTAATACCGCCAGTGGCTGGAGGCCACAACCATGGATAGGATTAGAGGGCAGAACGGCGTCTGACAATCCATCGCGCTTCACTTAGCTGGATCCATATGGCTGGCTCCATGAAGAGTTTGTGACTTGGCCCCAGAGTTTGAAGCATATAGGAGGACCCCATCCTTGATCAGCGATACTGGGAAGCAGGGAATCCTTCTTCTTCCTTGCAATTTAGCTCCACCGCCGTCCCAGTCATGGGTCAGACGTATGCCACATGGGCATCGAGGCCTGGTGGAGTTGCGGGAAGGGGACATGTTCCAGGTATAAGGGGTAACTCAGGTTAAGGGACGGGTGTTCTGTGAGAGCTCAGGTACACCGGTAGATTATCCATGCATTTACCGCTGCATATTCTGTGGTTCTATCCGGCCGTGGCCGCACCAGTGCATCGATTCCGACGTGAATCGTGCCGAAGCAGTGGCCGTACCGGTGCATCGAAGGAACGCAGCATGCAACTTCTCCAGCTGCTTTGCCGTTGCGTCGGGGTTTGGCACAGAGTGGAGCAGGGGCTCTGTGGCTCATCCGCTCCTCTCCTCATCGGCTCCGGGGAATGAGAGCGGGCAGTGAGGATGCTGGGTAGCGGAACCTACATTGTAAGAAGAGAAGAACTGCATCCAAGTAACGCCCTTGCCTGATTGGCCATGGTATCCGCAGCAGACGTTCGGCCCGGGGTAAACCTCCGGCGCCACTAAGGCCAGGGTACATCACCATTCGGGCGAGCCGGCGCTGAGAGAGGTGTTCCCAGGGTGAGTCGGATTGCCAGTGCTGGAGGGGACGAGGGGCGGAGTTCCTCACCGTGTCGTCACGGCACTGCTCTTCGTTTAAGGGTACACGCAGACGATGCCCTCGTTGATGTCTGCGCAGATCGCAGGATGCTCCATGGTATCCGCTGCAGATTTTCGGCCCGGGGTAAGCCTTCGGCGGCACTGGGGCCGGGCACAGCGACGTTCGGGCGAGCCGGCGCTGAGAGGCATTCCCAGGCGGTGAGCCAATGAATCCGGGCCGCTGAGAAGGGGCTTGGCAGCTTCGAGTGTTGGAGCCTGTCCTTAACCAATAGCGCAGATGTCTTCGGAGCGACGTGCTGGATCGGCGCCGACCAATAGCGCTGAAGGGGAGGAGCCCGGCTGTGACGACAGCAGCAAAATGGCCGCCGCCATAGGAGCCATGTGGTCGGAGAGTTGCTGTCCGCAGGCGAGGGAGGTCAACCGGGTGTCCCAGGCCGTGAGGCTGCGAGCTGAGGCCCTTGAGGGCGCATAGAGAGCCGCCATGGTGGTGAGCGGAGGCCGCAGCAATAACGCCCATCCAATCCCCAGGAGGAGCAGCAGTGTCACGAGTGGAGGCCCCGAGGGCGCACTCAGAGCTGCCGAGGAGAAGAGAAGTAACCTGCGGCCCTGCAGCAGCCATACCGGAGGGACCAGGAGGCTGGCCGGGGACGGAGGCCTTAGGCACGTCCCGGGCTGCCGCTACCTTCCGCGAGTGTCTTCTCCTTCACTCTGGAAGTCTTTCTGCCATTGGAAGAGCGAGGTAGAGTGCTAGCCGGGAACGGAGGCCTAATCGGCACGTCCTGGGCTGCCGTGGGTAGCTGCTGCCTGAGAGCTTCTCGCTTCTTCCCATCCTGCTCAAGAATCTAAGTTCCGCTGGAACAACGCTGAAAGAGAAACTTTGGAAACATTAATTGGCAAGTAAAAGAGAATTTGAATTTCTTAATGTTTAGATTGGAGGAGAGTAGAAAAGTCCGTCTTGCTGGCAAGGCGGAAGAACTGAAACTGGCTAGCTAGGGGCGGGCAGGGGGTGGAGCCAGGTGGCCCATGCTCAGAAGGGCAAAGCCCTTCTGAGCTATGGAGAGTACTTCTGTCTCGGCGCCGTCGGATGACGTCACCAAGTGTGGCTGACTCATCCTGCTTGTCCTGGGAGAAGAGTGCACTGCAGAAACTTGCATCTCTATGCTGGTCGCAAGATAAAATTGCAGACCACATTGAAAAGATTTCTAAGTGTCTTAAAACAGATACGCAAGAGCTTGTTAGCACTGATGGATTTTTCAGTGAGTTTTTAGACCAGTTAATTGCTCACAAGGCTAAATTAACTGTGGATGTAATTGCTGAACAAGGGAAACTTGAGCAGGAGAACTCTGATTTATGGCACCAAGTCACCAAGATTCAGGCTGAGGCAAAGGGGGGGGGGCCCCCACTAATAACCCACTTTCCCCAAGTACTAATAACCTGTGGTGTTTGCGATGCCAGGACTTGGTGGATCAGGTTTCCGCTCTCAGGAAGCGGCACACCGAGGATCAGAGAGAAATGCAATATCTAACAGTTTGTAGAACTGAGTTGATGGAGCAGAACATGAAATTTCAGAATGAGGCAGCTTTATACAAGCAGAGAGAGAATGCTCTAATTGCCCAGTTAAATGCAACAGAGACTGCTCTAAATGCAGTGAGACAGAAAACTGATAAACACCAGATGGAGCTAGCAGATGCAAGGCGTAAAAGTGAACAGGAGATAGATGAAGTAAATCAAGAAATTTGCAGCTTGAGAAATGATTGTTTTCAGTTGGCCTCTGAGTTTAACTTGCAGAGTGATGAACCAGAGGACAGACACCATTTGGCCTCTCCAGCTTGTCACCATTCTTGGGATATTCCCAAGTGGTAGATGACGGCTGTCCACCAGTGGAAAACCTGCCCAGTGTAGAAAGGCAGCTTTTCCAGGACAAAGTCAGTTCTCTCCCATCAGCGCCTAAGCGAAGGAGAGAAACAGGGCAGAGAGAGACGCCCTACTCTTGACCCCTCCCCATAGATGGAGAGGTTAAGGGAGGGGGTTCGGAAGTCCCCCTAGGGATAGAAAACTGTACCAACATCGGCCAGCAGAGGGAGCTGAAGGCAAACAAAATCCCCCACGCTCCGGGGTCCTGCAGGAGGAAAAGGATAGAAATATTACTTCTGTGGGCCAGCTACAGATTATTAAATCTTTGCGTAATATGGTCACACCTTTTGAGAAAAATGGTTGTGCAACCATAAATGAACATTTAGCTGCAGTAAAAGAAGCCTTCCGGGCTCTGGGAATTACCAGGGGGGAAGACATGGTTCTGTATCTCCCATGGTCCTTTGATGTACCGTGTCAGCAGTTTATCTGGACCATGGCAGACGATGAAAAGAGTAATCTCGTCACCTTTGAACAGGCACTAAAGAAACATTATGGGCCGTATCCTGATGCTATAGTTGCAAAACAGGCAGCATATAGTATGACTTCTGGGGAAGACGAATCGCCCCGAGAGTTTGCCTACAGACTTAGGCAGACCTTCTTTCAGAGTGATCCTTCCTGGGAAACATTAGATCACCATCAGGAGTTTCGTGATCTCTTCTGTCAGTCGCTCCTTCCGCCATTAAGGCTTATCTGTCTGACAAGCGTCATGAACCCCTGTCACGCTTGTTAGAACACGCAGGGCCGGTCCGTCCATTGAGAAAGAATGTTTTTTGCACAGGGCCCCGCGTTTCAGGGGGCCCCACACAAAAAACATTCTACATTAGCACAAGTAGATTAAAAAAAAAAAAAAACGGCTGCTGCTGCCACTGCCGCCGTGGCAGCGGCAGAATCAAATGTCCCGCCGCGGGGCCCCGCCTGCCCAGCAGAGCCTCCCTGCAGCATCAGCTCCCGAGTCCCTCCCAATGCGCGGGCTTCTCTGACCTCTCACGGCTCTGTTAATCCTGCCGGGGCTGATGGGAAATCCCATCAGCCCCAGCGAGATTAACAGAGCCGCGAGAAGAAAGGGAAACTCTTGCGGCTCTGAAAGCCCGTGCATTGGGAGAGACTCGGGAGCTGATGCTGCAAAGAGGCTCTGCCGGGCAGGTGGGGCCCCGCGGCGGGACATTTGCAGCAGCCGGTTTGTTTTTTTAAATCTATCAAGGCTGATGGGGGGAGGGGGGCTAGGACTGGTAATGGGCTATGGGGGGGGTTAGGACTGATAATGGGCTATGGGGCGCTAAGACTGGAAGTGGGTTGATGGGGGAGGGGGCTTAGGACTGGTAATGGGCTATGGGGGGGGCTTAGGACTGGTAATGGGCTATGGGGGGGCTAAGACTGGAAGTGGGTTGATGGGGGAGGGGGGCTTAGGACTGGTAATGGGCTATGGGGGGGTTAGGACTGGTAATGGGCAATGGGGGCTAAGACTGGAAGTGGGCTGATGGGGTTAGGACTGGAAATGGGCTGATGGGGGGTTAGGATGTAATGGGCTATGGGGGGGCTAAGACTGGAAATGGGCTGATGGAGGGGGGTTAGGATGTAATGGGCTATGGGGGGGCTAAGACTGGAAATGGGCTGATGGGGGGGTTAGGACTGGTAATGGGCTATGGGGGTGCTAAAACTGGAAATGGGCTATGGGGAGGCTAAGACTGGAAATAGGCTGATGGGGATTAGGACTGGTAATGGGCTATGAGGGGGCTAAGACTGAAAATGGGGTGATGGGGGGCTTAGGACTGGAAGGGGCGGATGGGGGGCTTAGGACTGGTAATGGGCTATGGGGGGGCTTAGGACTGGTAATGGACTATGGGGGAGCTAGGACTGGTAATGGGCTGGGGGGGGTGGCTAGGACTGGAAATGGGCTGAGTGGAAGGAGGGCTTGAACTGCAAATAGCTGATGGGGACGGGGGCTTGGAATGGAAATGGGCTGTGTGGAAGAAGGGCTTGAACTACAAATAGCTGATGGGGAGGGGGGCTTGGAATGGAAATGGGCTGTGAGGGGAGGGAGCTAGGACTGGAAATGGGCTGAGTGAGGGGGGCTAGGACAGGAAATGGGCTGATGGAGGGCTAGGATAGGACTGGAAATGGGCTGTTGGGGGCTTAGATTGAAATGGACTCATGGAGGGGCTAGAACTAGAAGTAGGCTCATAGGGGGCTTGGATTGGAAATGGGCTGAGTGGAGGGGAGCTAGGATTTGACATGAGCTGATGATGGTGGGGCTAGGAAAGGACTAGAAATGGGCTGATGGGGGGCTGGGATTGGAAATGAGCTGATGGAGGGACTCGGATGGGGGAGCTAGGACTGGAAATGGGCTGATGCAGGGACTAGAAGGGAGCGGATGCTAGGTGGGGCTGGAACTAGAAGGGAGCTGATGGGGGAGGATTAGAATGGGATAGAGCTGGGAGAGTGAAATGGAGAGGGAAAAAATATTTTGTGTTGGAGGGAAGACAAATCTACAATTGGCCGGATATTGGGAGAGTAAGTGGGGATTGAGGATGGCAGGGTAAAATTTGAGTGGATGAAATAGGAATGAGGAAAGAGCAAAAGGAGAAAGATTAGTATGTTAAAGCAGATGTAGAGAGAGAATGGAAAAAAACTAGAAGAGTGAAGAAAGGACAAATGGACAGCAGACGGTGGAAAGTTAGCAGAAGACATGAAGAAACCAGAAGAAAGTGGCTGGAGCAATTGCAACTGAAAAAAATGCACAAAAGGTAGAAAAATATCTCTTTATTGAATTTATTAACTGAAATATGCCAGCTCTGGGAAATGTGCATCAGTAACGCCTGTGCTTTGTTTAGTACAAGAGGAAATTAATTTATAGTTTTATTTCTCCAGGACCAAGCAGGAAGTCAGTCCTCACTTATGGGTAACGTCGCCGACGGAGCCCTCGCGGAGCAATTTCCCCAGCTTTCGAAGAAAGCCTTTGGGATTGCAGCATGCATGCGCGGTCCCCTTCCCACCCGAGGGTGCCATCTTGCTCAGTCTTCTTTTTTCCGCGGAGCCCTACAGACGTAGTTTGTTATCGCCGCTGAAAAAGTTGATTAATTTCTTTAGTTTGTTTTTTCTCGGTTTGCGTGTCCCCACCCGGCCTCGATATCCTTATCGAGCCCGTTCACATTTCCTTTTTTTTTTTCAGTTTTTTCCTTCTAACTGGCGTTCCCGCCACTTTCTTCTTCACCCCTGGCAGCACGGTCTTTCGACCTCGCCGGGGCCCTCTTTCCCCTGATGGCCGCCAGCGGGTTTAAAAAATGTGATCGTTGTTCCAAACTGATGTCTCTTACTGACACGCATGACTGCTGCCTCCGTTGCCTCGGACCCAACCATGACTCGGAGGGTTGTGATCCGTGCAGCAGAATGTCCTCAAAGTCACTGAGGAGTCGACAGTCACAAAAGGAACGAATCTTCTCTGACCCCGAGTCCGGTCAGGCCCGGACCTCGTCGGAGGCTTCGACGTCTCGTGGCTCCGGCCACGAGTATCATCGGAGTTCCTCTGAACGGGGGTCCCCCGGCCGTGAACATCATCTGAAGAAGAAACTCGCTCGGGCGGCATCGGAGGACGCACCTGGTCCCTCGAAGGCCGGGTCGCTTAGCCCCGTCAGCCGCCCTGAGCCCTCAGAGGCGGAGAGGCCTTCCAAACTTCCTCGCTTAGAGCTGGAGCCGCCTGGACACGTGAGTGCTATAGTCCTCCTGGACTCCCCTCCGGAACCGATGTCGGGCCCAACGCCGTTGGGGCCCGAGTCGGAGGCTGCCGGGTCTTCTGAGTTTGGTCTCAGGTTGACGACCTTGGAGCGCAGTATCGCTGCCTTCATGGACCAGCAGCGGGCATTGATGACCGGCCTCGCCAGTGCATCTGCCCCGACCACCGGGACGTCGACACCGGCGGCCGAGTCGATCCTCGAGTCCGTACGTGCTCGAGTCGATCCTCGGTCGAGGTCTCACTCGGCCTCCCGTTCGGGACCAGGTCATCGACGCCGGCTTCGGCATCGGGGCGAACCCTCGCCCGCACGGAGCCTCTCGACTCCTCCACGGAGGCGTCGGGCTGGGACACGGAAGGGGACGAGTCACCCTGTTCTTTTCAGACTCGGTGCGTCCCCTCCGACTCGCCCGAGTCGGAGCCTCGGAGGCGATCCCCTCCGGAGGATACCCGCTTCTCCGATTTTGTGAGGGGTATGGCCAAGGCGTTGGCCTTCCCCGCGGATCCCGAGGAGGAGCCCCGCGCCGAAGAGCTCGAGGCCCTCCAGTATGACTCTCCCCCGAAGGAGGCCTTTACGGTACTGGTCCCTCCTATGCTGGAGCGGCTGCTCTTTCGCATGTGGGAATGCCCGGCCTCTACGCCGGTGTTGAGCAAGCGGGTCGATTCGAGTCCTCAAGAGTCCCGGGTTCCAAAAGGCGCAATTACCGCACCACTCTATGGTTGTGGAATCGGCCATGCATTGACTTAAGAGTCAAAAGATGCACTCCTCGGTGCCGCCGGGTAAGGAGGCCCGTAACCTGGATGCCCTCGGTAGGAAGTGCTTCCAGGGCTCCATGCTGGCCTGCTGAGTCCAGACATACCAGCTATATATGGGCATGTTCCTCCGAGACCTGGCAAAAGAAACCGCCAGGTTCTCGGCTGGTCTCTCCGAGGAACCCTTGCAGAGGTTCCAGACCTTGTCCGATAGTATTCGAGAGTGCTCGAAGTTTATTTCTCGGGCGGCATACGATGGCTTCGAGGCGTCGGCCCGAGTTGCGGGAGCCGGCATCGGTGCCCGCCGACAGGCCTGGCTTCAGTCATCCGACCTCGAGCCGTGGGTACAGGACAAGTTGGTTGATGTCCCCTGCAGAGGTGAAAACCTCTTTGGCAAGCCCATGGCTGATAAAGCGGCGGAACTCGAGTCCGAGACTCTCACTAGGACTCGCTTATCCAGAAAGACCTCTGCTCCTTCACAAAAGAGGAAGGGCTCAGGGAAAAAACCTTTTTACCCGAGGAAGGTGCCCGCTATAAGCAACAGCACCTTCAATACCAAGCGTCTGCAGCCCCCAATCAGGGTCCGCAGGCTAAGAGTCAGGGTAATGGGCCCCGTAGGCCGAGGGCCCCAAAGCCCACTACACAACCCCCTGCTCAGCAGGGTGGGGGTTTTTGACTATGCCAGCATAGCCCCTTTACTCTGCACGGGGGGCAGGCTGATCCACTTTGCCCACAGGTGGTCAGCCATAACCTCCGATTCCTGGGTGCTGCAGGTGGTTCAAAAGGGCTACCTCCTACATTTTCACCAGGTGCCTCCCCCCTACTTCCCAGGGGAGCCTCCAAGGCCCCCTCTGCACAAGGACTTACTCCTCAGGAGCTGCAGGGTCTGCTGGGGGAGCAGGCTGTGGAGCCAGTACCCCTACACCTCTGGGGTCAAGGGTTCTACTCAAGGTACTTCCTGGTTCCAAAGCAAACAGGAGGCCTCAGACCCATCCTGGACCTACGCGACCTCAACAAGTTCCTGCAGCGGGAAAAGTTCAGGATGCTTACCCTTGGAATCCTACTGCCCTACCTCCAGCAGGGAGATTGGCTATGCTCCTTGGACCTAAAGGATGCCTATACCCACATCCTTATCCATCCGGACCACCGGCAATACCTGAGATTTGTGGTGGCAGGAAGGCATTATCAGTACTGCGTGCTGCCCTTCGGCCTGTCCTCTGCTCCCAGGGTGTTCACAAAATGCCTGGCAGTGGTGGCGGCCTTCCTGAGGCTTCAAGGCCTCTTCGTCTTCCCCTACCTGGACGACTGGCTCATACGGGCGCAGTCCTCCGTAGAGGTCACTCAGGCCACTCAATGCACAGTGGCTTTGCTTCAGCACTTGGGCTTCGTCATAAACTTCGGAAAGTCCACGTTGCGCCCCTCTCAGGATCTCGAGTTCATAGGGGCACGGCTGGACACTCTGCGAGCTTGTGCCTTCTTGCCTCGGGAGCGAGCCGACAGGCTCATAGCTCTGGCCGGCAGGTTCCACAGCGCGTCACCGGCCCCGACCAGGCGATTCCTGCAGCTGCTCGGTCATATGGCCTCCACGGTCCATGTCACCCCGAATGCCCACCTACATATGCGGCCTGTTCAGTGGAGCCTTCGTACTCAATGGCATCAGGCCACAGGGAGTCAGACGGACCTGCTACAGATCTCCGACCGTCTGATCTCCTCTCTGCAATGGTGGCTTCATCTGCCCAACCTGATGCTCGGCATGCCTTTTCAGCCTCCCACACCCTCCCAGGTGCTCACGACGGATGCCTCTCTCCTGGGATGGGGAGCGCATTGCCAGGGAGCGCGCACCCAAGGCCTTTGGACCCCTTGGGAGGCGGCTCAGCAGATAAACTTCCTGGAGCTGCGGGCGATCCGCCTAGCTCTGCGGACCTTCTCTTACCTCACTTCTCGTCAGTCTGTACTGGTGCAGACGGACAATCAGGTTGCCATGTTCTACGTGAACAAACAGGGGGGCACAGGCTCCCTCCTTCTCTGTCAGGAGGCCCGGAGACTGTGCTTGTGGGCAGTCGACCACGACATCCTCCTCAAGGACAATTGCCTGGCTGACAAACTGAGCCGGATTCTGCAGCCACACGAATGGAGGTTGAACCCCTTAGTTGTCCGGCAGATCTTCCGCCGGTGGGGCGTCCCCACCGTGGATCTCTTTGCCAGTCCTCTGAACCGGCAACTTCCCAGGTTCTGCTCTCAGCACCTGCATCCTCTCAGAGTAGCGCCGGATGCTTTCCTCATCTCGTGGTCCACGGGCCTACTGTATGCCTTTCCTCCCACGCCACTTGTGTCCCGGACGCTGTTCAAAGTTTATTTATTTATTTATTTACAGTTCTTATATACCGCGCTTTTTGGTACCAGCGCAGTTTACAGTTAACAAATTTTTGCATTGGAACAATCCTTTGCTTACATTATAACAGGGTCAGTAACTTGGAGATAACAGGGGAAACTATATACAAATTATATACAAACAGAATTTTATCTGTGGCTAATTTACAGTTCAGGTTACATATTGGGATCATGATTTTTGGTGTGCAGAGAGTTTGGTTCGTGTTCTGACAGGACTATGTTGTTGGAATGTCTGAGGCTGTGTGAGTGATTTGAGAGATGGAGGGAGGGGTGTAGGGTTAGGGCCTAAAAGGTGAAGACAGAATAGGTAGTGTTTAAGGGTCTTCCTAAATTGAGAGAGGTCTTTTATTGATCGGATATGTGGAGGGAGATTGTTCCAGCAGGTTGGTGCGAATAAGGTGAAGGCCCTGTCTCTGGTTGCTTGGTTACATTTAGTGTACTCTTTTGGTACAACGAGGGTATTAGCGGCTGCGGATCTTCTCAGCCTGTTTGTGGGGGTGTTGATAAGAAGTGAGGAGAGGGAGGGTGGGGCTATTTGATTGATTGCTTTAAAGGACAGTAATAGCGCTTTGTAAGTTATCCTGGCTTGTAGGGGTAGCCAGTGAAGATCTGATAGTATGGGGGTGATGTGGTCTCTTCTGGATGTACAGCAGAGGATGCGGGCTGCTGAGTTTATTGCCAATTGAAGTGGGTTGTCCAGGACAGGGCCTCCGTGATCCTGTTAGCGCCCAGGTGGCCGAGACAACCCTGGTTCCCTCTGCTCCTGCAGCTAGCGGTGGACACCCCTCTTCCTCTGGGGTTTCAGCCCGATCTCCTGACCCAGGATCAGGGCACTCTTCTACACCCCAACCTCCGGGCCCTTCATCTGACGGCCTGGCTGCTGAAAGGGTAGTCCTAGCTCCGCTCTTACTTCCTCCGGAGGTGGAGGCTGTCGTCCTGGCGTCTCGGCGACCTTCCACCCGGAAATCTTCCGCCCCTCGGTCTAGTGTTCTCAGCGCTCTGAGGACCCCTTCGCCTGCTTAGTATCGGTGGTACTGCAGTATTTGCTTCACCTCTCCGACCTAGGCCTCAAGTCCAGTTCTGTCAGAGTCCACCTCAGTGCTCTCTCTGCGCATCACTCGCCGGTGGAGGGCCATCCTCTTTCCTCGCACCCCTTGGTGGCGCGTTTCCTCAGGGGCCTGCTCCTGCTTAAGCCCCCGCTGTGCCCTCCGGCTCCCGACTGGGATCTCAATGTGGTTTTACAAAGGCTTACTTGCCCGCCTTTTGAACCCATGGCTACCTGCTCCCTTCGTTTCCTCTCATGGAAAACTCTCTTCTTGGTGGCTCTTACCTCCGCTAGGCGCGTTAGTGAACTACAGGCCCTAGTGTCGGAGCCCCCTTATACTAAGTTCTACAAGAATAGGGTTGTCTTACGGACACACCCTAAGTTTCTTCCGAAGGTGGTTTCCTCTTTCCACATCAATCAAGAGGTGGTTCTTCTGACCTTTTTTCCCAGGCCGCATACCAGCCGAGCTGAGACTGTTCTGCATACCCTGGACTGTCGAAGAGCCTTGTCTTTCTACCTTGAGCGTATGCGTGAGCATAGAAAAGCTGCTCAGCTTTTCGTCTCTTTCGACCCCAATCGGTTGGGGGTACCTGTCTCTAAGCGTACTTTGTCCACCTGGGTAGCTGACTGCATCACCTGGGCGTATGGGGCGGCCGGCCTCTCCCTAGAGAGTCGAGTCACGGCGCACCGTGTCAGGGCGAAGGCTGCGTCAGTTGCTCACCTCCGTTCTGTTCCGTTGGCAGACATCTGCCGGGCCGCTACTTGGTCCTCCAGCCAGGCTTTTGCGGCCCATTACTGCCTGGAGAGGGAGTCCCGCAGGGATAGTGCTTTCGGACAGGCAGTCCTCCACAATCTCTTTGAGGTTTAGGCAACTCCTCCCTCCAGCCCCGGTGTTTGGCTACCGGCCGGATGTGTATTCAGAGAAGATTCCTTCCTTCTGTGCTGTTGAGCTTGAGGGAGCTCATTTTCGGTTTGAGGCCTCCGGTAGCCTTGAGCTGGGGAGTCCCATAAGTGAGGACTGACTTCCTGCTTGGTCCTGGAGAAAGAGTAGTTACTCACCTGTAACAGGTGTTCTCCAGGAGCAGCAGGAATCAGTCCTCACTACCCTCCCTCCTCCCCTTGGAGTTGCAGCCATTCTGTTATGTTTTGCTGTCTTCGCTATGTCATCTGACTGAGCAAGATGGCACCCTCGGGCAGGAAGGGGACCGCGCATGCGCGCTTTAATCCCAAAGTCTTTCTTCGAAAGCTGGGGAAATTGCTCCGCGAGGGCTCCGTCGGCGACGTTACCCATAAGTGAGGACTGATTCCTGCTGCTCCTGGAGAACACCTGTTACAGGTGAGTAACTACTCTTTCTACAGTGTTGTTGGGCTTTTGGGGTTCCCAGTTTAATTATTGTCTTCCTGTTTCTACATTGTGATTTCTTCTTTGGTGACGGTGTATGTTCTGCACGTGTAACTGAGCTGAGGTATTCTGTTTATGTAATTCCTATTTGACATTGCCACTTGTTCTCTTTCCCCAGTAGGTCATGTATTGTTGTTCTCTGAAATGTATTGGTTTAATATTTGTAGTGTTGCCTTTTTATAGGTAGGGTCTTGTGCTTTGTGAGTCCTGGTAGTGCCGTTATGATACGGTGGGTTTGCTATGGGTTCTAAATGGGCAGTGTTTGTAGTAGTTCCTAATGTGCCTGGCAGTTGGCACTGGATTATAGTAATGTAGAAATCTTTTAGTCTTTCTTTATCCATTCACTCATTAAAAGGCATTTTACTAAAAGTTAGTGTATGGTAACATTATGCAAATATTTATGCAAATGGGTCCCTTATGCAAATGAGGCCCCGCACCGAGTCTCCGCACATGGCCCCGCACCCCCCTTGGGCCGCCCCTGAGAACACGCTGTGGATTTTTGAAGCTTTTGCTAGCACTAGGGCTAGCAATGGCAGCAAAGTAAAGGCTCCAAGCAAAGCCAAGGAACCGAAACAGAGTGTTAGTGCTGTAAAATCTACCCTTTCTTTGGACAGTAACTCTTCTCCTTCTGCTTCCCAGAATCCTCCCAGGCCACCCCATTATAACCAGTCATCTCGGTCTAAACAGCACTCTGGGAACCAGTGTTTCGCTCAGCAGAACCGGAACTGGAAAAGGAAGCCAGGGTTTAACAAGTTCCAGGAGCTGGAAAAGAAAATAAATGAGTTGGCAGATATGATGAAGGCTACTACTGCATTCAGCTCCTCAAAGGAGGCTTTTGCCAATAGCGAGCCACCTAAGCCATAGGCAAAGGCCAGTGGGCCCAAGAACAGTCCTAGGCCTCATAAGCCAGAGGAGGAACTGGTTGACTCCTCTTCACCTTCTAATGAGACTGAATGACTAAGATGAAATTAGACTTACCTGCTAATTGTAGTTCCTGGAGTGTAGCCAGTCTAGTCTCGGAACTCTGGGTTCCCTATCTTATCCAACAGCTTTGGAGACTGAGAAACTCCTCCTTTTTTTCATGATGTCACCGGTATATCCATTCGGGATCTGCCTCCTGCCATCAGTAACCTATTGACAAAGCAGACTCACCGGAGACACAAGTAAGCGTTTAACAAACTAACCTGATTTAATCCAGAACCTCTAAACCAAATTTGAAACTATTGACATACAGAACCTAAAGCTCTGTAAACTACTGTGACTTTAACTGACGCAGGCTTCTCCCTCCCTCACGGAAAGGAAAGGAAACCCCTGTATGGAAGACTTAGCTTCGTACCCTGAATCCGGACTGCGATCATCCCTGAACTGCTCCAACTACTCATAGAGAAATGCAATATCCAAGAGAATCTTACCTGTAAATGAGGCCAATACGTCAGGCTACTGTAACACTACAGATACCGGGCAGGGATACGGGACTAGACTGGCTACACTCCAGGAACTACAATTAGCAGGTAAGTCTAATTTCATCTTCCTGTTCATGTATCCAGTCTAGTCCCGGACCTCTGGGTAAGTACCAGAGCAGTAACCAATTCAAGCCTGGGAGAGTCCCGGAAGACCAGCCTGAAGTACAGCCGCACCGAACGTAGTGTCAACTGCCCTTTGAACATCCAGGCGATAATGTCTCACAAATGAGTTTAAGGATGACCAAGTTGCCGCTTTGCAAATCTCCAGCGGCGGAACCCAACGGAGCTCCGCCCATGAAGAAGCTTGAGCTCTAGTGGAATGAGCCCTAAGTCCTTACGGCACTGACTTACCTTTCAGTATGTAAGCTGACGCAATGGCCTCTTTAATCCACCTTGCAATGGATGCTTTTGAGGCCGCTTCGCCCTTCCTAGGGCCCGCAAAGAGAACGAAAAGCCTATCCGACCTACGAAAGCCGGCCGTCCGAGAAAGGTACTTCTTTAACGACTGACGAACATCCAAACTGTGTAAGTTGCCCGTTCCGGATTCCCTCACGGACTGTGAAAACACCGGTAATGAAATCTCTTGATTCATATGAAAAGGCGAAACCACCTTAGGGAGAAAGGTAGGAACAGTTCTTAGAACCACCTTCAAAGAGAAGAACAACAGATAGGGCTCTTTGCAGGAGAGAGCCTGTAATTCCGAGATTCTCCACGCCAAACAAATAGCCACGAGAAACACGACTTTCAAAGTGAGATCTTTGAGGGACGCCCAAGATAGCGGTTTGAACGGCTCACCCTGCAACACATCTAAGACGGAGGGCAAATGCCACTGTGGAACAACCGGTCTCGACGGGGGCCGCAAGAGCGATCCCACCCGCAGAAACTGCTTAACATCCCCATGACAAGCGATCGTTTGCCCTCCGATCTTTCCCCTGTAGCAGGACAGGGCTGCAACCTGCACCCGGAACGACGAAGGGGCCAACCCTTTTTCGAAGCCATCCTGCAGAAAATCCAAGATCTGAGAAATGGAGGATTTTAATGCCACATACTGCCTGTCTGCACACCAAGACTCAAAGACTCTCCAGACCCGAACATATGCCAACGACGTAGACCTCTTCCTGGCTTTCAACAGAGTAGCTATAACCGACGCCGAGTAGCCTCTCGTTTTTAACCATGCCCTTTCAAGAGCCAGGCCGTAAGCGAGAATCGATCCACGTGGGGCATGAAGAGGGGCCCCTGCGACAGAAGATCCGGCCGGTTTGGGAGCCTCCATGGCTTTGCCACTAGCAGCCGTACTAGATCCCCGTACCAGGATCTGCGAGGCCAGTCTGGAGCTATTAGAATTATGTGACCTCTGAACAACTGGATCGGTTGTAGTACTCTGCCTATGAGGACCCACGGAGAGAACACATACAGGAGCTGTTCCCGTGGCCAGTCCTGACTGAGAGCATCCAGACCTTCCGAATTCTTTCCCTTCTTCTGCTGAAGAACCGGTCTACCTTTGCCGACGCGAACGTCGCCATGAGATCCAGGACCAGCGTGCCCCATCTGCGGACGAGCATCTGGAAGACGTCAGGATGGAGGACCCATTCCCCCGGGTCCACGCGAACGTGACTGAGAAAATCCGCTTGCACATTGTCTATTCCTGCGACATGCGCCGCTGACAGGTCTAGAAGATTCGCCTCTGCCCACTCGCACAGGGCTGCGGCCTCGATTTCCAGCACGGCGCTGCTGGTCCCCCCCTGCTTCTTGACATACGATACCACTGTGGCATTGTCGGAAAACACCCGAACCGCCGCACTCTTCACTAGCGACCGAAACGCCAGTAGCGCTAAAAATACCGCTCGCAGTTCCAGCCTGTTGATCGACCAGGCCCTTTCCTGGGGGGACCAGTGCCCCTGCGTGAACCTGCCTTGACAATGAGCGCCCCAGCCGGACAGACTGGCATCGGTCATCACTGAGATCCAGGCCGGTGCTTCCAAGTTCTTCCCCGCCGCTAAGGACGCGGGACACAACCACCATTGGAGCGACTGGTGCACCTCCTCCGGACAGGGCATTCTCCGGGATAACGGATCCTGTTGATGCGACCACCGGCGAAGCAAAGCTCTTTGCAACGGTCTCATGTGTGCTCTTGCCCAAGGAACTGTCTCTATGGACGCGGCCATCGTACCCAGTAACTGGAGATAACGCCAGGCCGAAGGTGCCCGGTAGCGAAGGAAACGGGTCACCAGACGCCGGAGACCCTGTGCTCTTTCATTCGTTAGAAACACCTTCCCTACCTTTGTGTCGAAGCGGGCTCCGAGATATTCGAGATTCTGAGAGGGAGTCAAATGACTCTTTGCCAAATTGACAATCCAACCGAGCTCCTCCAAAAAAGCTACTACGCGAGCCGTGGCAGACGCGCTCTCGGACCTTGACTTTGCTCGAATTAACCAGTCGTCAAGATACGGATGCACCAGAATGCCTTCCTTTCTCAGCGCCGCCACTACGACCACCATGACCTTGGTGAAGGTTTGTGGGGCCGTCGCTAAACCAAACGGCAATGCGCGAAACTGAAAGTGGCCGAATGGGACTGCGAATCGGAGAAACTGATGGTGTTCCGGCCATATGGGGATGTGGAGATACGCTTCCGACAAATCCAGGGAAATAAGAAACGCCCCCTTTTGGACCGCCACTATTACCGACCGAAGGGTTTCCATATGGAAATGTGACACGCGGAGACACCGATTCACCCCCTTGAGGTCCAAGATGGGACGGATGCCTCCGCCCTTCTTTGGGACAATGAAATAGATGGAGTATCGACCGCCGCCGAGTTGGTCGGGAGGGACAGGCACTATTGCCTTGAGCTGCAACAGACTGTGGACCGTCTCCCTTAAAGCCGCACACTTGGCGGGGGACTTGCCGGGAGACCGTACAAAGGCGGGACGAACTGGCTTCAGCAACTCCAGCGCGTATCCCTCTCGAATAACTTCCAGAACCCACTGGTCTGAGGTTACCCGGGCCCAGGCAGGATAAAAGTCTTGCAACCGACCCCCCTACCGGCAGCAAGCTTGCCTGGACCGCCCTTATCTCATTGTTGCTTTTTGGCCGGGAAGGCAGAGGAAGAGGAAGGGCCAAACCCCCTTCCTGCCCCTCGAAACCCCCGGAATCCGTGTCTTCTGTTAGAGTAACGTCCTCTCTGACTGGGGCTGAAGCGCTGTGACCGGAACCGATGAAAATCTATCAACTGCCCTCTACCAGCCTGAAACTGACGGGCTGGTTTGGCCTTGTCTTCTGGCAGCTTACCCCCTTTGGACTCTCCCAAGTCCTTTACCAATTTCTCTAAGTCCTCCACAAACAAAAGCCGCCCTTTAAACGGGAGCTTGCTCAAACAAGCCTTGGAGGAACCATCTGCTGCCCAGTTGCGAAGCCACAAATAACGTCTCGCCGCTATTGCCGACGCCATGCTGTTGGACAAGCTACGCATAAGATCATACTGCACATCGGCTAAATAGGTTGCACCAGACTCCAACTTAGCCAGTTCTCCAGGACCTTCGCCCTCCTGGCAGCCCTGTACTCGCTGCGACCAACAGAGACAGGCCCTAGCCACCCACGCTCCGCACATGGCCGCCTGAAGCGATAAGGCATTTACATCAAAGACCTGTTGCAAGAGCACATCCAACTTTCCTATCTTGCGGATTCTTGAGAGTTGCAATACCCTCCACCGGGATGGTAGTTTTCTTGGTTACCGCCGAAACGGCTGCATCCACCTTAGGAGACTTAAAAAGCTCCTTATCCTGATCCAACAAAGGATAAAGGCGACCCATTACTCTGGACCCTTTCAGAGGAGCTTCCGGCACGTTCCACTCCTCCTGAATCATCTCCCGGAACACCCTGTGCACCGGGAACGCTCGCCGAGTCTTTCTGAACACCTGCAGCAAAGGATCTTCCAGGGTGTCATCTTCGGCTGCTCCTGGAACCGGCATATTCAAAACTTTCAGGGATTCCACTATCAAGGCTGGAAGCTCTTCTCGTCTGAAGACACGCACCACCCTGGCTTGGTCCTCCCTTTCAGACAGCTCGCCTTCCTCCAGCTCTTCCTCACCATCTAACTCACGGGTTTCATCATCTGACAACTGACCCTCGGAGGCTAGAGAACAATCCGCCGGTAAACCTTCAGTGCGCGGTCTCTTGGCTCCGACGGAGGGATCCTCGGCCTGGGAAGCCATCGCGGGTCTCTTCAGCCCTGCTGATGTCCCCGGCCGCTGCACCTGTTGCGAACCAGAAAATAAAGCATTTTGCAGCAGCGTGACAAAATCGCTTGAAAAAATGGCTGTCCAGTCTTTGGGCAAAGGAGCCGTAGGCCGAAGAGAATCCGGGGCAGAAGAGGGCCCCGCCACCGGCTCCTCCTGGGCTGCCTCAACTAATTGAGTGGAAGAACCGCCGGATTCAGCCAGCTGGACCTCCTCTTTATCAGACTTGGAGAGGTCCATGCTAGAAGAATCTCTCACGCAGGCTTTGCAAACTCCTGAGGAGCTTTTCCTCAAGCCACAAACCAAACAAAGTGGCTTGGAGGACATTGCAGCCCTGAGCACAAGTGAAAAACGTTTTGCCCTTTGAAACCGTTTCACCCTCCCCAGGGTAGACACAAGTGCTTTAAACACCGCGGGGCTGAGCTGAACACCCGAAGTTGTTGTTTTTTTTTTTTTCAGACCCCTCATCTAAGGGAGATATGCCTCTGACTGATACCCCAAGACAAATTTAAGGAGCACATGTAAAATCGTCTGAGCAGGGCCAGCCGGTCGCACTGAGAACCTGCGTTCACACTCGGCCGCGCCACGCGGCTAGGCCCGATGCGCCAAGTTTGCGCGCCAAAAATATGCTCCCCCTCAGATGATGTAAGCTCTGGCCTTCTTACCTTTGCCGCAATCGGAGCAATCAGACCGTTACATTCCGTGGGGGCGAACCGCTTACCAGCGGTCTCGGAGAATGACTGACAGTCAAACGTCCTAGCAGCCTGCTTCGGTAAAATCTGTGTACGATCGCGCCGAGCCTGCCAGCACGCTTACAGGCAAACTTCTGTGTGGCGCTGGCTAGGCTAAACTCCATGTCGCTCCAACCGACAGTGCCCGCAAAGAACTCAGAGCCCCTATAAATAAGTTAAGCTCTGCTGAAACTGCTTTTGCGAAATACTGCAGAAAACCACAAGCTTTGGAGAGGGAGGGAGGGGGAGAGCAAGGAGAGATGGAGCGAGATGCCTGCAACTAAACCCTAAATCTTCTATGCACTACTGCGACTTCTCCCTTTTATTTTTTAACTTTTTAACACTAAAGAAGCTTTGGACTTGCCGGTATTTGATGGACCTGAAGCAGGGTTGTTAGTATTTCTGAAACAAACCCGAAACGTGTGGCACGTCGTCATTTTGTGTGCCTGGCGTTGTCTATTCAAGCTTTTTCCACAAACGATCAACAAAAGCTAAGTGTGAAGTTTTACTTTGAATGTTAAAAAATAAAAGGGAGAAGTCGCAGTGGTGCATAGAAGATTTCTATACACTTTGATGACTAGCTCCGACAAAAATATTTATTAATAGGGCGAAATAGGTGTCAGAATCTTTAGTTTATGGATCATTACTAAGTGCCCTGGGGAAGAACTCTTGATTGGCAATGAGCTCCTGAAAAGGTTACGACCCATATTGGACTACGTCCAGGAAGTGATCTGGACACAGGTCACACACCCCCCATACCTTATGCTAAGGTAAAATATGGTAGCAGAGTCAGTGGTCCTTGTTCTGTGGAACGGAAGGACATGTCCATCAGGATTAATTTCCAGAGGTCTGCAGATCCCCAAATCCTACAGTTCCAATATGGAGGGGCTGGAGATGAGGGTCAAGGAAGTAGCGATGTAGTTGCAATCAAAGCGGGTTCGGTAGCAAACATTGTCCTTGATGCTGACTGCCTGCAGATATTCCTGAAGGAACCCCTGGTCCAGCAGGACCAGGGGAAAGAACCCCTGGAAGGTTGTGAGGTACAAACCCCTACTACATCCAATCCATGCCTAGGTCACCCTAGGAGACTGACAGACACATTCTCTGCTGAGAAAGGTCCCTTTGTATATGTGCAGGTGGGCATGCCACAGAAGGAAAAGGCCTACCTATTACCCCACTGTGATCACTCCCTCATCAGTGAGACTCTTTTCTGTCGGCTCAAACAACAGGCCACCCTTGATGGGGTGATGGGAGCGAAGACTTCGTTCCAAGTGCCTGAGGAAGGACTCAAGACATTAATGGGCTACTGCAATTTCCCCTTGCAAGTTGGGGTCAGAGGTTTTCAGCACACCTTCTCCATCATCAGAGGACTTGAGTTGCCCCTCTACATAGGCTCAGATTGCCTTATTAGACTAGAAACTTATGTGGATTTCGTGAACAACATCCTCTGGAGTAGGATGGAAGGAGAGCCGGTGGAATTCTCTGGTGCCCGCCCATCACTGCGGGCTGGTCAGACGATTCCTCAAGTGGTCAGTGCAGAAGACATCCAAATACCTGGGAGGGTACAGGTGACCCGAGGACAAGTGGTCTCAGACAATCTGGTCTTCTTCAGTCCTGCTTTGAGCAGGGCCTAGCCATGGGTCCCATACCCTGCATGGAGGCCACAGCTCCCTCACTACACTTATTGCACATGTTTTGCTATTACCATTAGTGCTTGTCTGTTGCCTCCATGCCTAATTGCTGCTGTGTTTGCTGTTCCCACCTCTCCAGGTACCTCCTCCTGCCTCCCCTGATTGGCTCTCACCACCTGTCCCTCCTGGACCTCAAACTGTTTAAAAGCTCCTCCGGTGTGGCGCACACCAAAGGTGTGCGACCAAGGAGCAGGCCGTGCTCCTTGGGCACGCTCCTTGGGGCAAGCATCCAGAGCCAAACCTGTTGCCCTTCACCTTAGCTGCACTTCACCTCCACCAGCATTCTCACAGCACCGTCACCGGTGTCCTCGGTTTGCTGTCCCTCTCTTCTGGGCCCTACGGTAAGTTATGATTGTTCTCTGCCTGCTTCCCTTTCTGTTTTTCTCCATTCTTCCCCTCATGGCTTCTATTCCCATTGTTTGGGGCTGGCGGCCTGCCCCCCCTGTCTCATTCCCCTCTGGTTCTTCCGCCCGTACTCTTTCCAACCTGACTTACTGCTCCCCTCATTGCCTAGTCGCCCCTTCCCTTCAGTCACTTCTTTTCCTTCAGCTAGCACTTCTAAATTGTCATTCCCTACGTTCCAAAACACTTTTGATTCATGACATCATCTCCAAACACGCCCGTGACCTGTTCTTTTTGACTGAAACCTGGTTGAGGGATGGTGAGGAGCCCCTCCTCAGTTGCTGCTTGCCTCCAGGCTACTCCGCCCTGTCTACCTCTCGGCGGGGTAGACGTGGTGGAGGAGTTGCAGTCCTCGTTCGCTCCTCTCTCCCTCTCCAGGAACAGTCCTCCCCTGCTCTTCACTATCCTGAAACTTTACTCCTTCGTCTAGGTTCCTTCCCCCTCTCTATTTTCTCCTTTTCTATGCCCCTCCTGCATTATCAGCCCAGCTGTGGGACTCTCTTTTGTCCACTCTCTCTGAGGCTATTCTTTTCTACCCCCACCTCCTGATCTTAGGGGATTTCAACATCCATGTCGATGCCCCTTCTAATGCCCGGGATCTCACCTTCCTTTATGTTATGTTTATGTTTTATTCAGCTTGATATACCGCCCTTTAGGGGGACCAGAGCGGTTTACAATATAAAAACCTGACCTTTCCCTTCGTCAATTTGTTTCCTTCCCTACACATTCGGCCGGCCATTCCCTTGATCTTCTTATCTCCCATTCCACTTCCACCTTCCTCCCTTCTTCCCTTCGCCCTCTTTCTCTCCCCTGATCTGACCATTCCTGCCTCTTTTTTTCCTTCCCCCTCCCCTCCCCTCCCTCTCCCAAACCTCCTCCCCCGGCTCTCCCTCCAGCACGATGCTACCGACCTCCCGAAAAATCAACGCCAACACTCTCCTCCAGTTTCCTCCCTCTGATCTTCTGTTCCCTGCTGATTTCCACCTACTCTCTTGTCGATGCCCAAGCCCACATCTGGTCCTTTACTCTCTCAGCTGCCCTTGATACCCTTGCACCCCTTCTGCCTCATCCTCCTCATCGCTGCCATATTCGTCACCCTTGGTTTCACTCTGGTCTCTTTCTTCACCACAGGTATTTCCGTCACGCTGAACGGCTCTGGCGTAAACACCCTTCCTCATCTAACCTGACTGATTTTCGTTTCTGTCACCGGCACTATCGTTCTCTACTTCACTCTGCCAAGCAGTCATACTATTCTAATCTCATTTCTACTTCAGCTAATTCCTCCCATCAACTGTATTCTTTTCTCCGTTCCCTCTCTGCTCCACAAGTTTTTTCATCCTCCTCCCCTTCTCCTCCCTCCTCTCTAACATACCCAGATCCCACTTCCCTTGCTTCTTACTTTGCTTCTAAAGTCCTCTCCCTTCGCCACACCTTTCCTTCCTGCCCTCCCCCTCTTTCCCCTCCTGTGGCTCTTTCTTCTCCCACTCCCTTACCTTCCCCTCCCTTTCTCATCTTTGGTCCACTTTTGCGCCCATTTCCCTCCCAGTTCTTTCCAAAGCCTTCTCCTCTTCCCGTAAAACTACCTGCCTTGCTGATCCCATTCCTTCTCATTGGCTTTTGGAACCCTCCCTGGCGCTCTCTCCTTTTTTTGCTCTCCATCTTTAACTGTAGTTTATCTTCTGGGATCTTTCCTTCATCTTGGAAGCACGCCTCTGTCCGCCCTATCCTGAAAAATGCCTCCTTGGACCCAATGTTCCCTCTAATTTTCTGTAGGCTGTGTGCGCATAAAATATCAGCTGTGCAGCTTTTGAAGGAAGGTTAAATTTTTGTGCGCCACATAACGACACTTGGAGTTATGTACTTTAAAATTTGACTACACATCAGAATACAGTACGTACACCACATTGATTGCACTAGAAAATATTGTAGAACTTGTGAAAACCGTAAATACATAGCAACTTTAAAATTTTAAGACGTCTGTGTTGTTTTCTATCAGAATCAGAACCGTAATTTCTGTGCGCTCTGTTGTAAAGTATGTGCGCTCGCTCGGCGAGGTGTGTGCACGCGCACAGCTTAGAGGGAACAGTGCTTGGACCTCTCTTCTCTTTCCAACTGGCGCCCTATCTCTAATCTACCCTTTCTTTCTAAGCTATTAGAGAAACTGGTCTTCTCTCAACTTTCCTCTCACTTTGAAGCCTCTCACCCTCCACCCACGTCAATCTGGTTTCCGTCCCGCTCACAGCATGGAATCTGTTCTCTCTCTTCTTAACGAACTGCATGCTGCTCACGATCATGGTTCTGTTTCTCTCGCTGTTTCTCTTGATCTTTCTGCTGCTTTTGACCTGGTCGACCATCGCACTCTGTTGTCTCGTCTCGGTGAAGCCGGCTTAGCCGGCTCAGTACTTCAGTGGTTTCGTTCTTTCCTCTCCTGTCGCTCTTTCTTGGTTCTTTCAGGGACTTCCTCTTCCCCCCCACCCCCCTCCCCTGTGGTGTCCCTCAGGGTTCTGTTCTTGCGCCCCTTCTCTTTAATGTCTTTCTTGCCCCCCTCGCTCTTCTGGTCCAACAGCACAGTATCTCAGTGTATTATTACGCCAACGATATCTTTCTCCTCCATCATACTGACTCTTCTGCTCCCGACATTACCCCCATCAACTCTTGTCTCTCCTCTGTGGCTTCTTGGCTTTCTTCTAATTTTCTCCACATCAGCCTTGCAAAAACCTCTGCTATCTGGTTTACTTTTGGAAATTCCCCCGCTCCTCCTCTCACTCCCCTACTCTCCGCTTCGCCTATCCCTTTTGTTCTCCAGGACCAAGCAGGAAGTCAGTCCTCACATATGGGTGACGTCGGCGCCGACGGAGCCCTTGCGGAGCAATTTTCCCCAGCTTTCAAAGAAAGCCTTTGGGAATTGCAGCGCGCATGCGCGGTTGCCTTCCCGCCCAAGGGTGCCATCTTAGCCAGTCTTCTTTTTTCCGCGGAGCCCTACAGACGTACCCGTCGTGTCCCCGCGAAAAAGTTGATTTTACTCATAATTTTCTCTTTTTTCCTTCGGTTCGACGCCGGTCTTTTTCCCGCCCTGACTAGCGACGCCGGTCACGAGTCCTCTTCTTCTTTTTCGGTTTTTCTGACTTAGTCAGTTTCGTTTTCGGTTTTTCCCTGGCAGCCCGGTCCTTTGACCTCGCAGGGGCCCTTTTTCCCCCGATGGCTGCCAGTGGTTTCAAGCGGTGTGGTCAGTGTGACCGAAATATGTCACTAACTGACACACACGACAATTGTCTCCGCTGCCTGGGCCCGGATCATGAAGAAATGATCTGTGGGGCCTGCGGCAAAATGTCCTCCAAAGCGTTGAGAAGTCGGCGGCATCAGCGGGATAGGATCTTCGCTGACCCCAGCCGTACCCGGACCTCGTCAGAGGCCTCCGCGTCCAGAGATTCCAGCTCGGACCGTCGCCGGAGTTCCTCCGACAGGGGTTCTCCCTACGGGGACCATCGACGGAAGGTGAAACCCGCGAGGGCGGCGTCGGTGGACGCTCCTGGCTCCGCGAGGGCCAGGTCGCATAGCCCCGATAGCCGTCCCGGGTCCTTGGAGAAGGAGCACCTCTCGAAGCGACCTCGCCTGGAGTCGGAGCTGCCTGCTCGGGTAAGTCCTGTGGTCCTCCTGGACTCGCCTCCGAGACCGCCGACGTCGGGCCCGACGCCGTCGGGGCCCGAGTCGGGGGCTGCTGGGTCACCTGAGCTCGGACTCAGGTTGACGGCCTTGGAGAGCAGACTGTCTGCCTTCATGGACCAGCAGCGGGCACTGCTCGCTGGCCTCGCTGGCGCCGCTGCCCCGACCGCCGGGACGTCGACGTCTAAGTCGACCCCGGAGACCGAGCCGATCCTCGAGTCCATGAGAACTCGAGTCGATCCTCGGTCGAGGTCACCCTCGGCCTCCCGTTCGGGACCGAGGTCGCCGACGCCGACTCCCTCGGCGTCGGGGCGGCAGGCGCCGCGCCCTGCCCGGGCCGACCCCACCGATTCCTCGTCGGAGTCGGTCTGGGAGTCTGAAGAGGAAGAGTCACCTGATTCTTTTCGGACTCGGTGTGTCCCCTCGGACTCACCTGAGTCCGAACCTCGGAAGCAGTCCCCCCCGGAGGATGCCCGGTTCTCGGACTTCGTCAGGGATATGGCCAAGGCTTTGGCCTTCCCTGCGGATCCCGAGGAGGAGCCTCGAGCCGAAGAGCTCGACGCCCTCCAGTATGACTCTCCCGCCAGGGAACACTTTACTGTACCGGTTCCTCCCATGCTGGAACGACTACTCTTCCGCATGTGGGAGAGTCCGGCCTCCTCGCCGGTCCTGAGCAAGCGGGTCGATTCTATCTATCGAGTCCGCAAGAGCCCTGGCTTCCAAAAAGCACAGCTACCACACCATTCCATGGTAGTGGAATCGGCCATGCATTGTCTTAAGAGCCAGAAGATGCACTCCTCGGTGCCTCCTGGCAGGGAGGCCCGTAACCTGGATGGCCTTGGTAAGAAGTGTTTCCAGGGCTCTATGCTTGCGTGTCGTGTCCAGACCTACCAGCTATACATGGGCATGTATCTCCGATACCTGGCTAAAGAGCTAGCCGGATTCTCCGCTGGTTTGTCCGAGGAACCCTTGCGGAGGTTCCTGGCCTTGTCCACTGGCATTCGGGAATGCTCAAAATTCATATCCCGAGCAGCCTATGATGGCTTTGAAGCATCGGCTCGAGTGGCCGCAGCCGGCATCGGTGCCCGCCGACAGGCTTGGCTTCAGTCGTCTGACCTTGAGCCCTGGGTGCAGGACAAGTTGGTCGATGTCCCCTGCCGAGGCGAAAACCTATGTGGCAAGACCATGGCTGAAAAGGCTGCACAAATCGAGACGGAGACTCTCACCAGGACTAGGCTTTCTAGGAAGACCTCCGCCCCTTCCCAGAAAAAGAAGGGCTCGGGAAAGAAGTCCTTTTACCCGAGAAAGGCGGCTGCCTACAAACACTACCCCCAATATCAGGCCCTGCAGCTCCCCAACAGGGCCAGCAGGCCAAGGGACGGGTAACGGGTCCCGTAGGCAGCAAGCCCCCAAGCCTGCACCACCAGCCCCTGCTCAGCAGGGTGGGGGCTTTTGACTCCTTAAGCATAGCCTCTCCCCCTCCGCTGGCTCCTCCCAGCACCGGAGGCCGGCTGGTTCACTTCGCCCACAGGTGGTCCAGCATCACTTCAGATGCCTGGGTGCTTCAAGTCGTAAGAGAAGGCTATCTTCTCCACTTCCACCAGGTCCCTCCCTCCTATTTTCCGGGAGAACCTCCACGACTCCCTCTGCACAGGGAATTACTCCTTCAGGAGTTAGCAGGTCTTCTACAGGAACAGGCGGTGGAACCGGTGCCCCACCACCTGAGAGGTCAAGGCTTTTATTCCAGGTATTTTCTAGTACCAAAAAGGACGGGAGGCCTCCGACCCATCCTGGACTTGCGCAACCTCAACAGGTTCCTCGTGCGGGAAAAAGTTCAAAATGCTTACCCTTGGAATCCTTCTGCCCTACCTCCAGCAGGGAGATTGGCTATGCTCCTTGGATCTAAAGGATGCCTACACGCACATCCTCATCCACCCAAGCCACCGCCAATACCTAAGGTTTGTGGTGGCAGGAAATCATTACCAGTATAGAGTACTGCCCTTTGGCCTGTCCTCCGCACCGCGAGTCTTCACAAAATGTCTCGCGGTGGTGGCGGCCCATCTCCGGCTTCACGGCCTCTATGTCTTTCCGTACCTCGACGACTGGCTCATCAGAGCAGCGTCCGCTCCGGAGGTCACCAACGCCACACGCCGCACGGTGACTCTTCTGCAGTACTTGGGCTTTGTTATAAACTTCGCAAAGTCCACTTTGCTCCCCTCACAGGATCTCGAGTTCATCGGCGCAAGGCTGCACACTCCTCAGGCACGTGCGTTCCTACCGCTCGACAGGGCTCAACGGCTCATGGACCTAGCCGACCGTTTTCGCAGCCAGCCCCTGGTCTCCGCCAGGCGCTTCCTGAGACTACTCGGCCATATGGCTTCCACCGTCCCTGTGACCCCCAATGCCCGCCTGAATATGCGGCCTGCTCAATGGTGTCTCCGCAAGCAGTGGCAACAAGCCACAGGCGGCCTAGCAGACCTAGTGCGCGTCTCCGAGCCGCTGGCCTCGTCTCTCCAGTGGTGGCTTCATCGGCCGAACCTGGTACTCGGCATGCCTTTTCAGTCACCTCAGCCGGCCCGGGTGCTGACGACAGATGCATCCCTCCTGGGCTGGGGAGCACATTGCCAAGGGGCACGTACTCAGGGCCTCTGGACCACGTGGGAGTCTGCTCAGCAGATCAACTTCCTGGAGCTCAGAGCGATCCGCCTGGCTCTCAAGGCCTTCTCCCACCTGACCTCTCACTAGTCCGTCCTTGTCCAGACGGACAATCAAGTTGCCATGTTCTACGTGAACAAGCAGGGGGGCACGGGCTCCTTCCTTCTCTGTCGGGAAGCACAGAAGCTCTGCTCTTGGGCCATCAGTCACGGCGTTCTTCTCAAGGCAGTTTATCTCCCAGGCCAAGAAAATTGCCTGGCGGACAAACTCAGCAGGATCCTCCAGCCGCACGAGTGGCGCCTGGATCCCTTGGTAGTTCAGAAGCTCTTTCTAAAGTGGGGCCTCCCCACGATGGATCTCTTTGCCAGCCCTCTCAACCGGCAACTTCCTCGCTTCTGCTCTCGTCAGCCACATCCCCTTCGAGTTGCGGCAGACGCTTTTCTACTCTCATGGTCGGAGAGCCTTCTGTATGCCTTTCCTCCCACCCCGCTAGTCTCTCGGACTCTTTTCAAGGTTCTCCGAGACAAAGCTTTCATGATCCTGGTGGCCCCTCGCTGGCCCAGACAGCCGTGGTTTCCACTCCTGCTGCAATTAGCGGTAGAGGATCCATTCCCTCTGGGGTTACAACCGGATCTCCTCACTCAGGATCAGGGGTCTCTGCTACACCCCAACCTCGGGTCTCTCAATCTAATGGCCTGGCTGCTGAGAGGGTAGTCCTTGCTCCCCTTCTCCTGCCGGCAGAGGTGGAAGAGGTCGTCCTAGCTTCTCGGCGACCTTCTACCCGCAAATGCTACGCCCTTAAATGGCGTCGCTTTTCCGTTTGGTGTACCCAACAGTCTCAGGATCCCTTCTCCTGCCCGGTGTCGGTGATCCTGCAGTACTTGCTATACCTCTCTAATCTGGGACTTAAGTCCAACTCCGTCAAAGTTCACCTTAGTGCTCTTTCAGCACATCATGTGCCAGTGGACGGCAGACCTCTTTCCAGTGACCCTCTTGTAGCGAGGTTTCTCCGAGGTCTCCTTCTGCTTAAACCAGCTCTGCGCCCGCCAGCGCCTGACTGGGATCTGAATGTGGTTTTACAGCGGATCACCTGTCCGCCTTTTGAACCTATGGCTACCTGTTCTCTCCGTTTTCTTTCTTGGAAAACATTGTTCTTGATAGCCCTCACTTCCGCTAGACGCGTAAGTGAATTGCAGGCCCTCGTGTCTGATCCCCCTTACACTCGGTTCTACAAAAATAGGGTAGTCCTACGGACTCACCCAAAATTTCTTCCAAAAGTGGTCTCCCCTTTTCACATCAATCAGGAGGTGGTACTTCCAACCTTCTTTCCCAGACCGCACTCCAGCCGAGCTGAAACGGTCCTCCATACCCTGGACTGTAGAAGGGCATTGAACTTCTACCTTGACCGTACGTGGGAGCACCGTAAAGCTGCTCAGCTTTTTGTGTCTTTTGACCCCAATAAATTGGGGCTCCCGGTCTCCAAGCGTACTCTGTCCATCTGGGTTGCGGACTGTATCACTTGGGCTTATGGGGCAGCCGGACTCTCCTTGGAAGGTCGAGTCACGGCTCATTGCGTTCGGGCAAAGGCTACGTCAGTGGCTTACCTCCGCTATGTTCCGCTGCCAGACATCTGCCGGGCCGCTACTTGGTCTTTGAGCCAGACTTTTGCGGTCCATTACTGTCTCGAGAGGGAGTCCCGCAGGGACAGTGCTTTCGGACAGGCAGTCCTCCGTAATCTCTTTGAGGTTTGAGCAACTCCTACCCTCCATCCCGGATGTGGGCTACCGGTGGGTAATAATTCAGCGAAGATTCCTTCCTTCTGTGCTGCTGAGCTAGAGGGAGCTCATTTTTGTGCTTAGGGTCTCCGGTAGCCTTAAGCTTGGGAGTCCCATATGTGAGGACTGACTTCCTGCTTGGTCCTGGAGAAAGCGTAGTTACTCACCTGTAACAGGTGTTCTCCAGGAGCAGCAGGAATCAGTCCTCACAACCCTCCCTCCTCCCCTTGGAGTTGCAATCATCTGCTTGAGTTTTTTTTTTTTTGCAAATTTTTATGCTGTCTTTTTTAGCTATGTCATCTGACTGGCTAAGATGGCACCCTTGGGCGGGAAGGCGACCGCGCATGCGCGCTGCAATTCCCAAAGGCTTTCTTTGAAAGCTGGGGAAAATTGCTCCGCGAGGGCTCCGTCGGCGCCGACGTCACCCATATGTGAGGACTGATTCCTGCTGCTCCTGGAGAACACCTGTTACAGGTGAGTAACTACGCTTTTCTTCCCTTCGTTACCTCGGCGTCACCCTTGACTCTTCTCTTTCTTTCAAAGTACACATTTCCTCCATTGTGCAGTGCTCTGTCTTCACCCTGAAACAACTTTGTGCGGTTCGCCCTTTTCTTTCCTCTTCCTCATTGGCCACACTTCTTGTTTCCCTCATCATGTCTCGTCTTGATTACTGCAGTGCCACACTAGCTGGTCTTCCTCAGTCCCAGCTCTCTCTCCTTCAGCGCATCCAGAATACCGCCGCCCGCATCCTCACTCATGCTTCCCGTACCGATCACATCACTCCCCTTCTTCTCCACCTGCATTGGCTCCCTGTTTCTTTTCGAATTCAATTCAAGTTCCTTATCTTTGTTCACAAATCAATTCACACAAGTATTCCTCTTTATCTTGCTGACCAGGTCCGCTTCACACTCCTCATCGCCTCCTCCGTTCCATTCACTCCAATCGCATGTCACTTCCATCTCCTTCCCAGGGTTATTTTATTTTATTTTATTTTATTTTATTTATTTATTTACATTCTCTTATATACCGCGCTATTCTGCATCAGTGCGGTTTACATTGAACAAACTGAAATTACATTGAACAGGGCATTATAACTTGGAGATAACTATTTTACAGGGAACATGGGCTATGGAGGGTTAAGTGGCTTGCCCAAGACCACAAGGAGCATCTGTGGGACTTAGAAACCCCAGTCCTTCCGGCCCAAGGTTGCTGTCCTCTAGTGGGATTTGAACCCCCAACCTTCCGGCCTGAAGTACTTCGTCCCAACCACTAGGCCACTCCTCCACTCCTTTAGAATTTAGAATCCACCCGCTCCTCAGCTTTCTACTTCCTTGGCCCAAGGCTCTGGAACTCACTCCCCCTTGCCCTCTGTCTGGAACCATCCCTCTCTATGTTTAAAGCGAGACTAAAAACCCACCTTTTTTGTTTAGCCTATGACCTACCCCCATCCGTTGCCCCTCTCTCCCCCCCCCACTGATGTCCACCTCGCTCTACCCTCCTTACCATCACACTCATTCTCTGTCCTGCTTGATACCCTGCTATCCCTATGTCTTTTCTTCCTTTTCCATTCTTATCTTTCTCTCTCTGTCCTGTTTAAAATATTTTAATGGCGTTCCTCTTCCTTTCCTTCTATTTCCAGGAACAAGCAGGAATGAGTCCTCACATATGGGTACGTCGGTACCGACGGAGCCTGCGCGGTAACGCTCCCCAGCTTCCCAGAAGGAAAGCTTTTGGGAGCATCCCACAGCGCCTGCGCGCTGCCTTCCCGCCTTTCCTAACCAACTCTCCTCAGTTCTTCTTTTTCCGCGGAGCCAGCAGGTCGTGTTCCTGTCACCGCTGAAGAAGTTCTTTATTTTAATTTATTTCTTTGGTCGCTGCCTTCCCCGACGCCGGACCGGTACCGCCGGTCTTTTCTTTTCTTTCTAAAAAAAAAAAAAATATATATATATTTTTCCTCACTTGGTGTATTTTTCTTCTTAGGCCTCCAGGCCCACAAGAAAATTTTCCCTCATGGAAAAACCAGCTTCCGGGTTCAAAAAATGCACTAAGTGTAGCGGTACAATTTCTGTTACAGATACCCATGAATGGTGTCTTAAATGTTTGGGTCCTGAACACTCCATTCCGGATTGCCAGTCCTGCTCTCTAATGTCTAAACGAGGGTTACAGAACCGAGCAGCCAAGCTCCATGTGCTGTTTCCTACGGATGCACCGGCGGTGGCATCGACATCTTCCAGGTCTTCCTCTCCTGATGGGTCTCAGGTAACCAAACATAAACCTAGCAGGTCCTTGAAGGGCAAATCTCCCTCTAAGCATCGAGATGCCTCCGGGCTTGCCCTCGAGGATCCTGCCCCAGCCAAACAACCCCGGCGGGAAGCTCCGGCTTCCAAAGCTCCTCCTATGGGGTTACAGGTTGACATCGATGGCACGGCCTCGACCGATCACCTGTTAGACTGCTCTGGGGTACCGGCACTTTCTCCCGGTACCGACATCCAGGCAGTCGTGGCGTCCATGGATCACACTGTTCAATCCATGCAGCAGGATATAATGGCTTTTATTAAAGCTGCGACGCCGACGGTACCGCAACGAGTTCCGTTGTCGGTACCGGGGCCGGTACCGGTACCAGCGCCGATACCGGTACCGACTGCATCAACATCGGCCAGGATACCGACTCCGGTTCCTTGTCCAGGGCTATTTCTCGGTACCGATCCGGTACCGGGGACGCCCGATGTCGGTACCGATCGATACGCGTATCGATCGTTGGAAGCAGACAGACGATACTTCGATTCCTCTGATGATTCTGATTCATCAGATGAGTCTCCTGAAGTATCCATTACCCTTCCTGAGGAACCTACTTCTCCAAAAAGGAGAATGTCTCCTCCAGAGGATTTGTCCTTTCAAGACTTCATAATAGAAGTGGCTAAAGGACTCTCTATTTCAGTAACCTCTGAAACAGAGCCTAGAGCAAAAAAATTTGATATTTTAGGATACTCTAAGGCTCCCAGAGAGGCAGTCACCTTGCCAATTCATGAAATTCTTCATGAACATATGATTGACTTATGGGAGACTCCTCTCACCCTTTCTCCTCATTCTCGCAGATTGGACACTATGTACCGTGTCCCTCCTTGTCCTGGATTTCAGAAAACTCAGCTTCCTCACCACTCCATTGTGGTGCAGTCAGCTATGAAAAGGATAAAGAGTACCAAAAGACACTCTTCTGCTCCTCCAGGAAGAGAATGCAGGACCTTGGATGCTTTTGGTAGGAAAATCTTCCAAGCCAGCATGCTTATAGCCAGAATCAACTCATATAGCCTTTATATGGGTATGTTTCTAAAGGAAGTTGCACAAAAGCTGCACAACTTTCTCCCTTTTCTTCCAGAGGATAAAAGGGATGAGTTCCTCCTTTGGCTTAAGCATACTCAAGACATTTCAAAGTTTTCCAACAGGGCAGCCTTTGACTCCTTTGAAGGTGCCAGCAGAGCCTCAGGCATTGCCATAGCTGCTCGCAGAATTGCTTGGCTCCAGGCTTCTGATCTAGAGCCCTGGGTTCAGGATGGCTTAGGAAATCTGCCCTGTACGGGTGAAAATCTCTTTGGCAAAGAGTGGCAAATAAAAGCCACTCAAATGGATGCAGAGAATTCTGCTCTGGATAGACTTTCCAAGTCAACCTCCATTCCAGCCAAGAAAAAACCTTTCAAAAAGCCTTTTTACAAAAGGAGCAGATTTCCTTCCACTTCTGGCCAACAATCTTCTACAGGTCGCTTTGCTACTAAGCGTCAGCAACCTAAACAGGTCAGGCCTAAACCTGCAGGGACTGCTACAACCCAGCAGTCCCAACCCCCTCAGGGTTTTTGACTTGATACTAGAGAACTTAACCTTTCTGGCTCTACAACAGCCAGAACCTCTCACCATTCCAGGAAGGTTAGTTCATTTTGCTCCCAGATGGGAGCAAATCACATCAGAGCAGTGGACCCTCTCCATCATAAGAGAGGGCTACAAACTTCATTTCTCAGACCTTCCTCCCTACACCATGGTGATACACTTCAATTCTCCCACATCTCTCCTCGACCTTCTGGATCAGGAGGTGACTACCCTTCTGGCCCAGGGGGCCATAGAAGGAGTTCCTCTTCTTCAACAGGGGTCAGGGTTTTACTCCCCTTATTTTCTCATTCCAAAGAAAACAGGGGGATACAGACCCATTCTAGATTTCAGAGAATTGAACAAATTCCTATGCAAGGAGAAGTTCAAGATGCTTTCTCTAGGCACTCTCCTTCCATCCCTGCAGAGTCAGGATTGGCTTTGTTCTCTAGATCTCAAGGATGCGTACACTCATGTCCTCATCCATCCATCTCACAGAAAATTCCTACGTTTTCTGTTCCAGGGAAAACATTACCAACACAGAGTGCTTCCTTTCGGTCTAGCCTCTGTTCCAAGAGTGTTCACCAAATGCATGGCAATAGTTGCTGCATTTCTACGCACTCTGGGAATATTTGTCTTCCCATACCTGGACGACTGGCTCATCCGAGCTCCAACCCAGTCAGAGGCTCAGATCTCCCTGAACCGCACCAGGCGCATTCTGCAATACCTGGGACTTGTGGTAAACCTCCCAAAGTCCCAGCTCACCCCTACTCAGTCCCTGGAATTCATAGGGGCCTGGTTGGACACCACCTTTGCAAGGGCCTACCTTCCTCAGGCCCGTTGTCAACGTCTAGTGCAGTTAGCCTCCCAGATTCAGTCAAAGAGCCACTTAACTGCCAGGGAGATGCTACAGCTGCTAGGCCATATGGCTTCCACAGTACATGTGGTACCCTATGCTCGCCTACACATGAGAGCAGCTCAATGGACTTTGTCCACCCAGTGGACTCAAGCTTCAGGAGCTCTCTCAGACCAAATAGCAACCTCCAAACGTCTCTTTTGGTCTCTCCAATGGTGGATGTCCACTCAAAATCTGTTGCTGGGGTCCCCCTTCCAACCTTTGTTACCCCAAGCAACCCTCACAACAGATGCCTCCCAAACAGGTTGGGGAGCTCATCTACAAGACCTCTCCACCCAAGGCACTTGGTCCCCACAGGAGACCTCTCTTCATATCAACCACTTGGAACTTCGAGCAGTGTTCCTAGCTCTCAAGGTCTTTCATACCCTCCTCAGCTACAAGACAGTCCTCATTCATACGGACAATCAAGTAGCCATGTTTTACATAAACAAGCAAGGAGGAACTGGCTCTCTGTCGCTTTGCAACGAAGCTCTAAGATTATGGGCCTTCGCCAGAGAGCATCAAATCCATCTCCTGGCAGTATATCTTCCAGGAATCCAAAACTCTTGGGCAGACAGACTCAGTCGAGTTCTGCTTCCACACGAATGGTCCCTACACATGGATCAGGTACTCAGAATCTTCCAAAAATGGGGGACCCCGGACATAGACCTCTTTGCAAGTCCGTGGAATGCCAAACTTCCCCGGTTCTGTTCCAGGATTCCGTGTCAGGGAGTTCAGGCCAAGGATGCCTTCCTCTTTCATTGGGGTCAGGACTTCCTATATGCCTTTCCACCCATTCCTTTGATTCCCAAGACTCTGTTCAAACTTCAAAGGGATCAAGGGTCCATGATCCTCATAGCTCCACGCTGGCCACGCCAAGTGTGGTATCCTCTACTTCTGCATCTCTCCCAAGCCCCCTCCCTGGACTTGGGAGCGGCTCCAGACCTTCTGTCTCAGGAGGAGGGGACTTTGTGGCACCCAAACCCCAAGTCCCTTCACCTCAGAGCTTGGTTACTGAAGGCCTAGACCTTCAACACTTCAATCTTTCGCAGCAAGTGAAGGATATCCTCCATGCCTCTAGGAAGCCTTCCACTAGGCGTTCTTACGCTTTTAAATGGAAAAGATTTTCCATTTGATGTGCTCAACAGGGTCTTAACCCTCTAGCACTTCCTTTGAATTCTCTTTTGGAATATCTCCTGCATCTCTCCAATGCAGGACTCAAAACGAATTCGGTAAGAGTCCATCTGAGTGCTATTGCAGCATCCCTTAAACCCATCAATGGACAACCTGTTTCCTCTCATCCTCTTATTGCAAGATTCATGAGAGGCCTAACCTTAACTAAACCTCCCATTCGACCTCCTTCGGTGGCATGGGACTTAAACTTGGTTCTTGGTCAGCTTATGAAGCCACCCTTTGAACCCTTAGCCACTACCTCCTTGAAATTTCTTCCCTGGAAGGTTATTTTCCTTATTGCAGTCACCTCAGCTCGCCGTATCAGTGAACTGCAAGCTCTAGTGGCTAATCCACCTTATACAAGGTTCCATCATGATAAGGTGGTCCTTAGGACCAATCCCCACTTTATGCCTAAAGTGGTCTCCCCTTTTCATCTTAATCAAGAGGTATATTTACCTGTCTTTTTTTCCAGCTCCTCATGCATCCAGTGCAGAGAGGAACCTTCATACTCTAGATTGTAAAAGAGCTCTTGCCTTTTACCTCCACAGGACACAGCAACATCGAAAGTCTTCTCAGCTCTTTGTTGCTTTTGATCCTTCTCATTTAGGACTTCCAGTCTCTAAAAGAACACTGTCCAATTGGATTGCTCAGTGTATCTCTTTTGCTTACCAGAGTAAGAACCTTTCTCTGGAGGGCCATGTCACCGCTCACAATGTGAGAGCCATGGCCACCTCTATGGCTCATCTAAACTCTGTGTACATTGACCAGATCTGTCGAGCAGCCACCTGGGCCTCGGTTCATACCTTTACAGCCCATTACTGTTTGGACAAGGACTCCCGCCGGGATGCCTTGTTTGGTCAGGCTGTCCTCAAACACCTGTTTCATTCTTGAACAACTCCAGCCCACCTTCCCTGAATGGATAGAAACATAGAAACATAGAAACATGATGACAGAAAAAGACCACAAGGCCCATCTAGTCTGTCCTTCCATAACAACAACTACAACAGTCCACTTTCTACCTTTAGAGATCCTCTGTGTTGGTCCCATGCTTTTTTGAATTCAGTTACTGTCCTCATCTCTACCACCTCCACTGGGAGACTATTCCACGGATCCACTACTCTTTCCGTAAAGAAATATTTCCGCATATCACTCCTGAATCTATCTCCCTTCACCCTCATCCCATGTCCCCTCGTAGCAGAACTTGCTTTCAATTGAAAGAGGCTCTCTCCCTGAACATTTATGCCACGGAGGTATTTTAAACATCTCAATCATATCACCTCTATCCCCGCTTTCCTCTAAGGTGTACATATTAAGATCCTTAAGTCTGTCCTCATATGCTTTGTAATGAAGCCCATTAATCATTTTAGTAGCAACCCTCTGCACCGACTCCATCCTGTTCACATCCTTTTGAAGGTGCGGTCTCCAGAATTGCACACCATACTCCAAATGAGGTCGCACCAAAGACTTATACAGAGGTATTATCACCTCCTTTTTTCTGTTAGCCATTCCTCTCCGTATGCACCCAAGCATCCTTCTAGCTTTTGCCGTCGCCTTTTCTACCTGTTTAGCTACTTTAAGATCATCAGACACAACCACGCCTAGGTCCCGCTCTTCTTTAGTGGACAAAAGTACTTCACTTCCTATACTGTATTGCTCCCTTGGATTGCTGCAGCCCAAATGCATGACCTTACATTTTTTAACATTAAATCCCAGCTGCCAAATTCTAGACCATTCTTCAAGCTTAGCTAGATCCTTTCTCATGTTATCTACACTTTCCTGGGTGTCTACTCTAATGCAGATTTTGGTATCATCCGCGAAGAGGCAAACCTTACCAGACAGCCCTTCCGCTGTATCACTACAAAGATGTTAAAAAGAATATCGGACTAAGGACAGATCCCTGGTGCACACCACTGGTAACTTCCTTCTCAGAGTGAGCTCCATTTACCTGTACTCTTTGTCGCCTCTCACTCAACCAATTTCTAACCCAAGCAGTAACTTTAGGTTCCATCCCTAGGGTGCTCAGTTTGTTTATAAGTCGCTTGTGAGGAACAGTGTCAAAGGCTTTACTGAAATCTAAATACACCACATCTAGAGCTCTCCCTCGGTCCAACTCCCTGGTCACCCAGTCAAAGAAATCGATCAGATTTGTCTGACAAGACCTGCCTCTGGTGAATCCATGCTGCCTCGGATCCTGTAATCCGCCGGACTCCAGAAACCTCACTATTTTCTCTTTCAGCAGCGTTTCCAATAATTTACTCACCACTGAAGTTAAACTAACCGGCCTGTAGTTTTCAACCACATCCTTACTTCCGCTTTTGTGTAAAGGCACCACATGAGCCTCTCTCCAGTCCTTTGGCACCACTCCCGACTCCAACGAGGCATTGAAAAGGTCAGTCAGTGGAGGTGCTAGAACGTCCCCAAGTTCCCTCAGTATTCTAGGGTGTATCCCATCCGGTCCCATCGCTTTCTCTACTTTAAGTTGAGCTAGTTTCTCACGAACACAGTCTTCTGAAAATTGTTCAAGATGTCCCTCGCTTCTGTTCTTATTTGTGGGTGTTTTCTGAGGTCCTGCTCCTGGTTCTTCATCTGTGAACACAGAACAAAAATATTTGTTAAGCAATTCCGCTTTATCCTTATCAGCTTCTACATATTCCCCTCCTGCACCCTTGAGTCTGACAATACCACTTTTGCCCTTCCTCTTCTCACTAATATATCTGAAAAATGTCTTATCCCCCCATTTTATTGCATTGGCTATTTCCTCCTCCTTTTGAATCTTTGCCTTCTTGACTACTTTGCTAGCTTCTCTAAGTTTTTCCAAATACAGATGCCTGTCTTCCTCTCTCTCTGTGATCTCTTGTATTTCATGAAGGCCTCCCTCTTTTTCTTCACTTTTTCAGCTACTTCCTTCGAAAACCATAGCGGTCTCCTGTTCCTTTTGCCTTTATTTACCATTTTAACAAAAAGGTTGGTTGCCTTTAAAATACCCCCTTTCAGTTTTGCCCACTGTTTTTCTACATCCCCCAACTGTTCCCATCCCACTAACGACTCCCTGAGGTATTGGCCCTGAGATCCTGAGATGCCTGAGATCCATAGGAAGATGAGGAATCTTTCAGGGTCTCATACCCTTCAGGGGATCTCCCGGTTATCTCAGCTAGGGAGTCCCCATATGTGAGGACTTATTCCTGCTTGTTCCTGGAGATAGCACAGTTACTTACCTGTAACAGGTGATCTCTGGGAACAGCAGGAATTAGTCCTCACAACCCACCCACCTCCCCTAGGAGTTGTATCTCTCTCTGTTCTTCCTTTCCTCTCTTTATTGTCTCAGCTTTAAACTCGAACTGAGGAGAGTTGGTCAGGAAGGCGGGAAGGCAGCGCACATGCGCAGTGGGAGGCTCCAAAAGCTTTCCTTCTGGGAAGCTGGGGAGCTTTCCCGCGCAGGCTCCGTCGGTACCGACGTACCCATATGTGAGGACTAATTCCTGCTGTTCCCAGAGATCACCTGTTACAGGTAAGTAACTGTGCTTTCTCTAGAGGGCCATGTCACAGCTCACAATGTGAGGGCCATGGCCACCTCTATGGCTCATCTTCATTCTGTGTCCATCGACCAGATCTGTCGAGCAGCCACCTGGGCCTCGGTTCATACCTTCACAGCCCATTACTGTTTGGACAAGGACTCCCGCCGGGATGCCTTGTTTGGTCAGGCTGTCCTCAGACACCTGTTCCATTCTTGAACAACTCCTGCCCTCCTTCCCTGAATGGATGCCTGAGATCCATAGGAAGACGAGGAACCCTTCAGGGTCTCATACCCTTGGGGATCTCCCAGGCATCTTAGCTAGGGAGTCCCCATATGTGAGGACTCATTCCTGCTTGTTCCTGGAGATAGCACAGTTACTTACCTGTAACAGGTGATCTCTGGGAACAGCAGGAATTAGTCCTCACAACCCTCCCACCTCCCCTAGGAGTTGTATCTCTCTCTATCTTTCCTCTCTCTCTCTATTGTCTCAACTTTAAACTTGAACTGAGGAGAGTTGGTTAGGAAAGGCGGGAAGGCAGCATGCAGGCGCTGTGTGATGCTCCCAAAAGCTTTCCTTCTGGGAAGCTGGGGAGCGTTCTCGCGCAGGCTCCGTCGGTACCGACGTACCCATATGTGAGGACTAATTCCTGCTGTTCCCAGAGATCACCTGTTACAGGTAAGTAACTGTGCTTTCTAGCAGCATTTGATTTTTATTGTGAACCGCCCAGATGCATTTGTAATGGGCGATATATTAAGTTTTTAATAAACATAAACATAAACATTGCTCACCAATCCAAACCCAGATTGCATTCACTTCGTGAAAGGTGAACCCCTGGGAATCCTAGTGGGAGAATCATTCCCAAGTGTGGAATTGGGGCTCCAGATATTTGGGGAAGCCCCTGTTTCCTGGAACCTCTGTGAAGGGGGGGGGGGGACTCCTGGGTGTGTAAGATCCTCAGCTCGAGGCCTCCTCACCCTACAGTTTGTTTGGCCACATAGAGCTGTGACCTCTCAAGTGGACCTAGGTTCTGACCATCTGATTTTGTCAAGTAAACTCGATGAGGCTGTTAGTTCCCTCACCCACCAGGAGGTGGGATCCCCAAACTGTCCAAGCCATCGAGGTCTCCTCTCTCCAAGATGAGATTGAGGAGAAGGTTGAAATACCCCTGAACAAATCTGTTCTGGGATTTGACGAAATGGTTGCGGGAAAACTTGCTGAAGCAGATGCTTGCACTAATGAGTCAGATAGGGCCCAATTAAAAGAACTGCTGTACCAACATAAGGACCTTTTTGCCATTGACACCTATGACTGTGGTCTCACTGACCTACATGTCACCCGTATTCCTACGGATCCAAACAGTAAACCTGTCTTTGTGAGACAGTATAAAATCATATTGGCCTCCTATGAATCTGTCCAGGGAATCATTAATTCCCTAGAACAGAAAGAAATTATATGCCAGCGAGTGGAATCTGACCAGGGTTCCCACTTCACGGGCAAGTCATCAAGCATCTGTGGAAGTTGCTGGGAGTGAATGCCAAAGTCCACAATCCTCTGGACAAGTGGAAAGAGCAAACAAAACTATCATCAGTATCTTGAAGAAATATGTCTCTTCCTCTGGGAAGGACTGGGACATCAAGCTGCCCTTGGTCCTGATGGCTATCAGAGCCACTCATCACCATGCTACTGGTGTGTCCCCTTTTGAGATGATGACAGGTAGGGACATGGTTTTACCCCTTCAACTTCTTTACAGGACCAATGACATGAACCTCGCGTCTGCTACAACTGTTCATGAATATGTTGCCCACTTAAGACAACACTTGAAAAGTGCTTTTGCCTTTGTCCAAAAGAATTTGGACACTGCTGCTAGGTGTAGGAAAGCCTACTATGATTTGAGGACTACCTCAAAAGAATTACCAGATTGGCGATAAGGTATTCTACTGCAATTTTGGTAAGAATAAGGTCAAAGACTGTAAATTTCTACCTAGCTGGAACGGTCCATTTCCTATTGTGGATAAAGCCTCCCCTGTTGCTTATCAAATCCAAATGAAGACAGGTACTGAGAATGAAGGCTTCCTTAAATGGGTCCACATCAATCAGCTTCGACCGTGTCATCCCAGTAAGCTCCTTCCTGAAGAACCTCTTGATGAAGTGAGTGATACTAACCTTGAGACAGGGTAGTCTGTTTGTTCTATTTTATAGATGGAGAACCAAACTTTGAAGGGCCTGTTCCTGATTTTGATGTTAGTGGGATCCGAAGTTGCCAGATTGATTGAGCCTGGCCCGCCTTCTGGCATTGTGCTGCAGGATACACCTGGTTTCCTGATCACACAGTCTCAGACTGTCACACAGAAAGTCTTTGTGTCACTGGATCCCCAACATGTTTTACAGAAACATTTTAATATTTCTGTTCTACGCACGGCTAATACACAACAGTGGTACAAAACTCACATGGACTGTGCCACTGCAAATGTGCAGAATATTTTGAGTCAGTTGGAAAAGATTATGATTCAGCCTATACGACCAGAAAACACTAGACAGAAAAGGTTCATAGGACTTGGTGTTGGTGTACTGTTTACCGCTGCGGGCTCCATATTTGCTTCCTCCATGTCTATTGCTCATGCTGTATCTATTAGTAAACTCCAGGGTAATATCCAAGAGTTAAGAGCTGATATGAAAGATATCATAAACCAGATTCATTCACAACAAAGTCAATTAAAAGTTAATCTTCATTCTAAGCAGATTGCTCTGACCACAGCAGAATTGTCTATGCTTAAAGATCTTTTGGAAGATGAGCGTACTTTCATGCAACTAATACGTGATCTTACTTATGATTTGTTTAGAGAACTAGACAATAGCATCAGTAACTTGATACAAGGACAGATTCCTTCATATTTGGTACCCACAGACATTATTATAGAAGCTTTTGCTAAAATAACCAGAAATCATATTGAGCCACTCCTAATCCAGATTGCTTTCCACATGGGAACTGCTATCCCCTGGTATGTAGATGTACATAATATGGAACTTGCCTTTTTATTGAACTTGCCTTTCATTGTACCTGACAATGTGCATCAGTTGAAACAAGTGATTAATGTTGGTACCTGGTCTGAGGATGTTTATCTGCGTGTCGACACTCCTGAGTACCTCGCTTACCACTATGATGATCCACAACAATATCTTGTACCTAATTTAGGCAAGTGCCAACGTTCTAAAGACATTCATTGGTTGTGCCCAGGCAAACCTTTCCTGAAGGACACTTCTGCAACTCTTTGTGGGTTGTCTACTGAAAATGTGAAAGAACAATGTAAAGTTACCATGTCCAAGTACAAAGAGTTTTCGGAAACAAAAGTTGCTGTTGTAAATAATGTTTGGCAAGTTAGTGAACTCATGGTCACCATGAATAAACATGACATCAATAACAGAGTTCCTCTACCCTGCAATGTTTGCTTGATTGATGTTCCCAAGAACTCCATTGTTAATGTTGGTGGAGTTTCCCTGTTTATCTAGATTCAGACCCTGTTTCTACAGAGATCCAGATATTGGATGTGTTTTGTGGTAATGAGATTAACTTCACTGAAGCCTTGAACTATCTACTGGACTATAAGGACTCTCACACAATCGAACTGTCTATTGACCAAGAAAGCCTTGAAATTGCTGACTGCAACTTTGATTCAAGCGATGTGGACATTTTACAAACTGATTTTATGTTTCATGCCATTGTGCCTGGTATTGTCTTTCTGTTGGTGTTCTTTGTATCAACAGAGACAGATTCTTACTCTTTGTCGCACTATATGTTCTGCACCTCCGCTACCTGCCATGCGTCTGCAGGATTTGCTGGAACGTCACACTTTTGAATAGTGTCGCCACTTTCTTTTCAGTTATCCATTACTCTTAATTGAGTTGTCTCATTTATCATAGATAGCATGTGTTTATTTTACTAACACATTTACAAATTACTTATCATTACATTTGAGTGTTCACTTTGGTGTTACACTAACACATTATATTGCATTACCGATATACCTTTTAGGTTTAAGTACACTATATACTCTTGAGTTTGAAGTTAAAATGCATTATATTGATTGCATTGCCTTGATTGTATCTTTGTCATTTTCTTTTAACTTATTTTATTGCTTGAGTGTATTCCTCATGCAGTATTTCTTTAATGCATCTATTGTGCTTGAAGCTATCACTTATTATGCTTTCGTCAACCACATGTCACTTAGTTCTGACCTGCACAGTAGTACTGCTAGTTAGGTTTTGTATGATGGAGTGTACTCCTTTGTAGAATACTCCATCTTACAAGGAGGGGGGGGGAGATGTAGGGCTGGTATCCCTGCAATTCTGCACCTGCAGATCTCCGGCCTGCTTAGCCGCTAAAGCCTGAACCAAAGCTGACCAAATAAGATGGTTTCCTGCTACAAAGGACTTTTACTGTGTTTTCAGTCACAGACTTTGACCTTCAAGCAAGTGCTTGCCAAGCGTTTCTATGTGTGCATACTGAAGCCATTGTTCCTGGCCAATTCACTGCCCACATGCAAGAACATCTGCTTCTCCGGTTCTTATCTATAGATGGTTCTACTGGCCTTAGACACTTGCACCTATGTCCAGAAACTACATACCGTTTCCTCTGCATGACATCTTACTAGGAATCCTTTGTCTGCAAGAAAGATGCCTGTAGACTACCTTCTGATTTGCTGAGAACACCTCAGACTGTCTTGTGCCAACTAATCACCAGACCTATGACAGAGACTCATCACAAAGAAGAATACAGTCTGCGCAGAAGAACTTTCGCGCCTTTTCGCTGTTTACCTTGTGTCTGCTACCTGATCTGTCTGCAAGACAGGCCCACACTACATGTGTGCAAGGCCATTCTTCTAAGGACTGAGATAAGACTTTCACAGATACCTTCGGTTCTGTGTTCTCCCGCGGCTCACCTCCGAAAGGGCCGTAGCCTGCGTTATCTAGCCTAGCTGCCTCCTTGGACCTGTGCTGCTCCAGAGTCTTATCGGACCTCAGCCACCAGACTGCCAGCCGGAACTAAGGTACCGTCTTTTCTCTCTTCCTTCGGGTGGGCAATGGTTAGCTAGAAACTTATTCCATAACTTTTCTCAGTGCAGAGCGAATCAGTGACTTCTGGTTACTAATCAGTGATTTATCACTTTGTCTAACTGTAATTCTGTGTCGCAACAATCTGCTACCTCATGTTTCTAATTATATATCTTTAGCTACATGTCTATATTTTTCTACCTTGCTGTCATAAATAAATAAAATAAATAAATAGATAGATAAATACATTTCTTCCGTGGCTCAGTACCAGCATAACTCATAGAACGTCGGGCTGGATATCAGTAGCTAATTATCCCTGGACATAACTGAGAGCATTATTATTTTTGTGTTACTAATAATCCCTACAGGCCTCCTGTACGCCTTACCCCCAGTGCCACTGATAGCCAAGACCCTGTTAAAGGCTCAATGCAACAGAGCATTGCTAGTGCTGATAGCCCCTTGGTAGCCCAGATAGCCTTGATTCCCACTGCTCCTCCCCCTATTGACGGTACCACTGATTCCCTTGGGCCGAGCCCAGGACTACTCATGCAGAACCAGGGCTCTCTCCTACACTCAACCTGGAGACCCTCTCACTCATGGCTTGGCTACTGAAAGGGTAGCACTAGCTCCCTTCAACGGGACATGGAGGACATCTTCCTGGTTCTCGCAAGGCCTCCATGAGAAGGGCGTAAGCCTTCCAGTGGCAATGTTTCTTACAGTGGTGCACAGAAAAATAAACCCATTCTCCAGCTCAGTGCATGTGATATTCCAATACCTGCTCTACCCGTCGCAGGCGGGACTGAAGTCCATCTCAGTCAGAGTACACCTGAGCACCATTGCGGCGCATCACCACTATGTTGAGGGGAAGCCCCTCTCGACTCAGCCCCTTATGTCTCGGTTCCTAGGGGGCCTCATGTTGTCCAAACCCCCATCCACCCTCCAGCAGCAGAATGGGACCTTAATGTGGTGCTCTCGCAACTCACTAAGCCTCCATTTGAAACTTTAGCTACCTGCCACCTGCAGTACCTCTCCTGGAAGGACACCTTCCTGGTAGCACTCACATCAGCTCAAAGAGTCAGTGAGCTCCAGGCTCTGATGATAGCCTAGATTCTGAACAGGGTGGCTTTCTGCACACACCCTCAGTTTCTGCCGAAGGTGGTGTCCCCATTCCACCTCAATCAGGAGGTGGTACTTCTCACCTTCTTTCCCAGGCCTCACGCCGGCAGGGTGGAAACCATTCTCCATACTCTGGATTGCAAGACAGCCCTGTCCTTTTATCTGCAACAAACTCAGGACCACTACAAAGCTCAACAGTCTTTTGTATCCTATGACCCCAGCTGGCTGGGGCTCCCAGTGACTAAGCGAACTCTGTCCATTTGGATAGTGGACTGCATTACCCTTGCCTACGAGCAAGGGTAATGCCAGAGAGTCACGGCGCACTGCCTCAGGGCCATGGCTACTTCCTTGGCCTATCTGCATTCCATCCCCATGATGGAAATTTGCTGGGCTGCCACCTGGTCTTCAGTCCATATCTTCGCAGCTCATTACTGCCAGGAGAGGGAGTCTCAATGGGACAGTGCCTTCGGCCAGGCCGTAGTCCATAATCTCTTCGAGGTGTACGCAACATCTGCCCTCCGACCCTTCGGTGTTCAGGCTACCAGAGTGCTAGTTCTCTGACGGACACCTGGGTCTTGCGAGAGTCTCTGTCTTAGGGACTCAACTGCTGCTGATCACGGCTCACCTTTGCAGATCACCATGACATTTTTGTACAGGTTCTCGGTAGCCTGTAGCTGGGGAGTCCCATTTGTGAGGACTGGCTTCCTACTTGTTCCCTGAGAAAGCGTAGTTACTCAACTGTAACAGCTGTTCTCCAGGGACAACAGGAATCAGTCCTCACAAATGGGACTCCCTCCCTCGGAGTTGCTTCTTTCTCCAGGACCAAGCAGGAAGTCAGTCCTCACATATGGGTGTCATCGGCGCCGATGAAGCCCCAGTGGAGCATTTCCCCAGCTTTCTATGAAAGCCTTTGGGAATGCAGGCATGCATGCGCGGTTCCCTTCCCGCCTAAAGGTGCCATCTTACCTCAGTCTCTTTTTTTTCCGTGAAGCCCACCGGACGTGTGTCCTGTTTTCTCGGTTAAAATTAGATTTTTTCGGCGATTTTCGCTATTTTTTCTCCCGGTTCGACGCCGGTTCCGGTACACTGGTATCGAGCCCGATTCTTCTTTTTGGGTTTTTGCCCTTCATGGCTGGCGTTCGCGCCCTTTTTTCCTTTTTCCCTGGAAGTCCGGTCCTTTGACCTCGCGGGGACTCTTTTTTCCCCGATGGCTTCCAGCGGTTTCAAAAAGTGTGATCGGTGTAAGAAACTGATGTCTCTCACCGACACACACGACTGCTGCCTTCGGTGCCTCGGCCCCGACCACGACCCTAAGTCGTGCGGGCCATGTGGAAAGATGTCTTCCAAGGCACTCCGAAGTCGCCAGCAGCAAAAAGAAAGGCTTTTCTCGGACTCAGCCTCCGGCCGGGCCCGGACCTCGTCTGAGGCCTCGACATCTCGGGATTCCGATCCCGAGCGCCGTCGAAGCTCCTCGGACAGGGGGTCCCCTGACCGGGAATGCAAGAGGAAGAAGCGGCTCACGAGGGCGTCGTCAGAGGAGGTCCCTGGCTCCTCGAGGGCCAGGTCTAAGACCCCCGACCGTCGCCCTGGGCCCGTGGAACTCGAGAAGCCTGCAAACGTTCCTCGCGTGGAGCTGGAGTCTGCTGGACACGTAAGCCCCGTAGTCCTCGAGGACACTCCTCCCAGGGAGCCGACGTTGGGCCCGGCGCCGCCGGGGTCCGAGTCGGTGGCTGCTGCGTCTCCCGAGCTGAGTCTCAGGATGACAGCCTTGGAGAGCAGATTGTTTGCCTTCATGGAGCAGCAGCAGGCACTGATGGCCAGCCTGTCTGGCGCATCTGCCCTGACCACCGGGACATCGACTTCAAAGTCGACCCTGGAGACCGAGCTGATACTCGAGTCCATCGGTCTCCCTTGACCTCCCGTTCGGGACCGAGGGCATTGACGCCGGTGCCTCCGGCGTCAGGGCGGGTGCTCCAGGGCCCCGCGGGGTTGGACCCTGACTCCTCCTCGGACGAGTCAGCTTGGGAGATGGAGGACAAGGAGTCTCCTGATCCCTTCGGACTCACCGCAGTCTGAGCCCCGGAGTAGGTCCCCCCCCCCCCCGGAGGATACTCTGTTCTCGGAGTTCGTCTGGGATATGGCCGCTGCCTTGGCTATCCCGGCAGACCCCGAGGAGGAGCCTCGAGCTGAAGAGCTTGAGGCCCTACAGTATGACTCTCCTCCGAAGGAGGCCTTTACTGTTCCGGTTCCTCCGATTCCTCTTCTGTATGTGGAAGGCACCGGCCTCGGCGCCGGTTCTCAGCAAGCGAGTCGATTCGATTTATAGACTCCGGAAGAGCACTGGCTTTCAAAAGGCACAGCTACCACACCATTCTATGGTTGTGGAATCGGCCACGCATCGTCTGAAGAGCCAGAAGATGCACTCCGTGGTGCCCCCTGGCAGGGAGGTCCGGAATCTCGATGGCGTCGGTAGAAAGTGCTTCCAGGGCTCGATGCTTGCTTGCCGTGTTCAGTCCTACCAGCTGTACATGGGCATGTACTTGTGGGATCTTGCCAAGGAATTGGCCGGGTTCTCTGCTGGTTTTCCGGGGATTTAAGTCCTTGTCCTCAGGGATTCGGGACTGCTCGAAGTTCATGTCCCGCGCCGCCTACGATGGCTTCGAGGCTTCGGCCCGAGTTGCGGCAGCCGGCATCGCGGCTCGACGCCAGGCATGGCTGCAGTCATCGGACCTCGAGCCCTGGGTTCAGGACAAGTTGGTCGATGTTCCTTACCGAGGTGAAAACATTTTTGGCAAGCCCATGACCGAGAAGGCCGCTCAGCTCGAAACTGAGCACCTCACACGGACAAGGCTGTCGAGGAAGACCTCTGCCCCTTCTCATAAAAAGAAGGGCTCGGGTAAAAAGCCCTTTTACCCGAGGAAGGGCACTGCCTACAAACAGTACCCGCAATATCAGGCTGCCCAAGCTGCCTCCAGGGTCAGCAAGCCAAGGGCCAGGGTAATGGGCCCCGTAGGCAGAGGACCCCCAAGCCTCAGGCCCCTGCTACCACTCAGCAGGGTGGGGGTTTTTGATTCCTTGAGCGTAGCCTCTCCTCCACTGCTCTCCCAACCCTGCACAGGAGGTCACCTCGCCCTCTTTCCCCACCAGTGGCCCCTTGTCACCGGGGACAGTTGGATGCTGGAGATAGTCCACAAGGGCTATGCCCTCCATTTTCACCAACTGCCTCCACCATATTTTCCAGGGGAGCCTCCAAGGCCTCCCCTGCACACAGACCTTCTTCTACAAGAGCTTCATGGTCTGGTGGTGGACAGGGCGGTGGAGCCTGTGCCTCCCCACTTACAAGGTCACAGTTTCTACTCCAGGTATTTCCTGGTGCCCAAGAGAACCGGTGGCCTTCGACCCATTCTGGACCTCAGGAACCTCAACAAGTTCCTAGTGAAGGAGAAGTTCAATATGCTTACTCTTGGGACTCTTCTGCCCTACCTCCAGCAGGGAGATTGGCTATGCTCCTTAGATCTAAAGGATGCGTACACTCACATCCTCATTCATCCAGACCACAGAAAGTACCTCAGGTTCATTGTGGGAGGAAACCATTATCAGTACAGAGTGCTGCCTTTCGGCCTCACCTCCGCCCCCAGAGTCTTTACAAAGTGCCTAGCAGTGGTGGAGGCCTACCTGAGAAATCAGGGAATCTTTGTCTTCCCCTATCTAGACGACTGGCTCATCAGGGGTCAGACGTGCCAAGAGGCCAATCAAGCCACCCTCAGGACTATTGCTCTTCTACAAAGCCTGGGGTTTGTCATAAACTTCGCAAAGTCCACTTTGCTCCCCTCCCAGAACTTAGAGTTCATAGGAGCAAGACTGGACTCTCTGCTGGCAAAGGCTTTCTTGCCAGCAGACAGGGCCCAAAGGTTGATGGCCTTGGCACATCCGTTTCTCAGCAGGTCCCTGGTCTCCGCCAGACTCTGCCTGAGGCTTCTAGGCCACATGGCTTCGACAGTACATGTGACCCCCAATGCCAGGCTCCATATGAGGCCTGCACAGTGGTGCCTTCGGGCTCAGTGGTCGCAGGCCACAGGCAGCCTCAGAGACAGGATAAGGGTGTCCAGACCATTTCTGCACTCTGTCAACTGGTGTCTGCACCCACCCAATATACTGAAAGGGGTGCCTTTTCAGATTCCAGGGTACACAGTAGTGATGACAACAGATGCCTCCCTGCAAGGCTGGGGAGCTCATTGTCTGGGCAAGTGCACCCAGGGCCTCTGGTCTCCCTGGGAAGCTGCACAGCAGATCAATCTCCTCGAACTCAGAGCTATTCGATTAGCACTCAAAGCTTTCACTCCTACCCTGGCTCACCAGTCTGTCCTGATTCAGACAGACAACCAAGTTGCCATGTTTTATGTGAACAAACAGGGCGGAACTGGGTCCAGGACCTTTGTTCTTTTGCCCTCAAGCACAACATGCTCCTCAAGGCTGTGTACCTTCCAGGCCAGGACAACTACCTGGCAGACAGATTAAGCAGAATACTGCAGCCCCACGAGTGGCAGCTGCATCCTTCAGTAGTTCAGAAGATCTTCCTGAAATGGGGTCTCCCTTTGATAGATCTCTTTGCCAGCCCAACGAACAAGCAACTGCCAAAGTTCTGCTCCAGGCAACCGCATCCTCTGCGGATAGCAGCGGATGCTTTTCTGATATCCTGGTCTCAGGGCCTCCTCTATGCGTTTCCTCCCACGCCCTTGGTGGCCCAAACTCTTTTCAAGATTCTGCAGGACAAGGCCTCGGTCCTGCTGGTGGCTCCCAGGTGGCCGAGACAGCCTTGGTTTTCTCTTCTGCTTTAACTGGCGGTGGATCCTCCACTACCTCTGGGGTTGCAACCTGACCTTCTCTCGCAGGAGCAGGGTTCCCTTCTGCACCCCATTCTCAAAGCTCTCAATTTGATGGTCTGGAGGCTGCAAGGGTAGTCTTGGCTCCCTGGGGCCTGCCTCAGGAGGTTGAGGAGGTTGTCCTAGCCTCTAGGAAACAGTCCACTAGGAAAACCTATGCTCTCAAATGGAAGAGGTTTTCTCTGTGGTGTCAGCTACGTACAGAAGATCCTTTCTCCTGTACTGTGTCAGTAGTCCTTCAGTACTTACTGCATTTGTCAAATCAGGGACTTAAATCCAATTCTGTTCGGGTCCACCTCTCAGCTCTAGCAGCTCACCACTCTCTGGTGGAGGGACATTCTCTGTCTGGTCACCCCTTGGTGTCTCGCTTTCTTAGGGGCTTGCTTTTGCTCAAGCCTCCTATCCGTCCTCCTGCCCCTGAGTGGGAGTTGAATGTGGTCTTGCAGCAACTGACTCGCCCACCTTTTGAGCCGATGGCTACTTGTCCACTACGCTTTCTCTCCTGGAAGACACTCTTCCTGATAGCCCTTACCTCGGCTATCCGAGTAAGTGAGCTTCATGCTCTGGTCTGTGATAGGCCTTACACCAAGATTTATAGGAACAGGGTAGTCCTTAGGACTCATCCAAAGTTCCTCCCTAACCAGGAGGTGGTTCTTCCAACATTCTTCCCTAGGCCTCATGCAAGCCAGGCTGAAGCAGTCCTGCATACCCTGGACTGTAGGAGAGCCTTATACTTCTACCTTGACTGTACGCAGGGGCATAGAAGGGCTACCCAGCTCTTCGTCTCCTTTGACCCCAATAAGTTGGGGTTGCCTGTGTCCAAGCGTACCTTGTCCATCTGGGTAGCTGACTGTATCACCTGGGCTTATAAGGTGGCTGACCTTCCTTTGCAGGGTCGGGTTACGGTCCACCGGGTCAGGGCAATGGCTGCCTCAGTGGCTCATCTCCGCTCTGTGCCCTTGGTAGACATCTGCAGGGCTGCAACTTGGTCTTCAAGCCAGACGTTTGCGGCCCATTACTGCCTGGAGAGGGAGTCCCATAGGGACAGTGCTTTTGGCCAAGCAGTACTCCGGAATCTCTTTGAGGTTTAGGCAACTCCTGCCCTCTGTTGGGCTACCAGTGGAGGTTGTGTCCTTGAAAAGCCTTTCTTTGCTGCTGAGACTAGAGGGAGTTCTCTTGTTCAGCCTGGGTTCCTCAGTAGCCCAGAGCTGGGGAGTCACCCATATGTGAGGACTGACTTCCTGCTTGGTCCTGGAGAAAGAGTAGTTACTCACCTGTAACAGGTGTTCTCCAGCAGCAGCAGGAATCAGTCCTCACAACCCTCCCTCCTCCCCTTGGAGTTGCAGCTGTACATAGTTTATTTTTCATTTTTGTGTGCTGTTCTTAGCTATGTCATTTGACTGAGGTAAGATGGCACCTTTAGGCGGGAAGGGAACCGCGCATGCGTGCCTGCATTCCCAAAGGCTTTCATAGAAAGCAGGGGGAAATGCTCCGCTGGGGCTTCATCGGCGCTGATGACACCCATATGTGAGGACTGATTCCTGCTGCTCCTGGAGAACACCTGTTACAGGTGAGTAACTATGCTATATCATCCACATAAACAGACTTAAAGTGCTAAATTAACAGTACTAATAATATGTTATGATCAACTGAAGAGCTTCTGATGATAACATTCTATGACTTTTTATAGTGACATAATCAGTAAGTTAAATAGAAAATATTTAAATGTTTCTTGGTTTCTGATTGGTTAGTCAAGTGCTGAGTCATAAAGCATCTTTCAAAGAATAAAACTTAAGACCCTAGTGCATTTTGTCAGCCTCTACATGGGCTTTTGCCTATGAAAGAACAGGATGTAAGCGTGATTCTCCAGGACCAAGCAGGAAGTCAGTCCTCACTTATGGGTGACGTCGGCGCCGACGGAGCCCTCGCGGAGCAATTTTCCCCAGCTTTCAAAGAAAGCCTTTGGGAATTGCAGCGCGCATGCGCGGTAGTCTTCCCGCCCGAGGGTGCCATCTTAGCCAGTCTTCTTTTTTCCGCGGAGCCCTACAGACGTCCCCGTCTTGTCCCCGCGAAAAAGTCGATTTTCTTCTTTATTTTATCCTTTTTTTCCTTCGGTTCGACGCCGATCCTTTTCCCGCCCGGACTCGCGACGCCGGTCACGAGTCCTCTTACTTTTTTCGGTTTTTCTGACTTAGTCAGCTTTCGTTTTCGGTTTTTTCCCTGGCAGCCCGGTCCTTTGACCTCGCAGGGGCACTATTTCCCCCGATGGCTGACAGTGGGTTTAAGCGGTGTGGACTGTGTGAACGAAATATGTCACTAAACGACACACACGACTATTTCCTCCGCTGCCTGGGCCCGGATCTTGATGAACTGATCTGTGGGCCCTGCAGCAAAATGTCCTCGAAGGCGTTGAGAAGTCGGCGGCATCAGCGTGAGAGAATCTTCGCTGACCCCAGCCGTACCCGGACCTCGTGGAGGCCTCCGCGTCGAAAGGCTCCAGCTCGACCGTCGCCGGAGTTCCTCCGACCGGGTTCTCCCTCCGGGGACCATCGTCGGAAGGTGAAACCCGCGAGGGCGGCGTCGGTGGACGCTCCTGGTTCCGCGAGGGCCAGGTCGCATAGCCCCGACAGCCGCCCCGGGTCCTTGGAGAAGGAACACATCCCGAAGCGGCCTCGCCTGGAGTCGGAGATGCCTGCCCGGGTAAGTCCTGTGGTCCTTCTGGACTCGCCTCCGCGACAGCCGACGTCGGGCCCGAGTCGGGGGCTGCTGGGTCACCTGAGCTCGGACTCAGGTTGACGGCCTTGGAGAGCAGACTGTCTGCCTTCATGGACCAGCAGAGGGCACTGCTCGCTGGCTTCGCTGGCGCCGCTGCCCCGACCGCCGGGACGTCGACGTCCAAGTCGACCCCGGAGACCGAGCGATCCTCGAGTCGATGAGAACTCGAGTCGATCCTCGGTCGAGGTCACCCTCGGCCTCCCGTTCGGGGACCGAGGTCGCCGACGCCGACTCCCTCGGCGTTCGGGGCGGCTGGCGCCGCACCCTGCCCGGGGCCGACCCCACCGAGTCCTCGTCGGAGTCGGTCTGGGAGTCTGAGGAGGAAGAGTCGCCTGATTCTTTTCCGGACTCGGTGTGTCCCATCGGACTCACCGGAGTCCGAGCCTCGGAAACAGTCCCCCCCGGAGGATGCCCGGTTTCTCGGACTTCGTTAGGATATGGCCAAGGCTTTGGCCTTCCCTGCGGATCCCGAGGAGGAGCCTCGAGCCGAAGAGCTCGACGACCCTCCAGTATGGACTCTCCCGCGAGGGAACACTTTACTGTACCGGTTCCTCCTATGCTGGAACGACTACTCTTCCGCATGTGGGAGAGTCCCGGCCTCCTCGCCGTCCTGAGCAAGCGGGTCGATTCTATCTATCGAGTCCGCAAAGAGCCCTGGCTTTCAAAAGGCACAGCTGCCACACACCATTCCATGGTAGTGGAATCGGCCATGCATCGTCTTAAGAAGAGCCAGAAGATGCACTCCTAGGTGCTCCTGGAAGGGAGGCCCGTAACCTGGATGGCCTTGGCAAGAAGTGTTTCCAGGGCTCTATGCTCGCATGTCGTGTCCAGACTTTACCAGCTATACATGGGCATGTATCTCTCGGGATCTGGCTAAAGAGCTAGCCGGCTTCTCCGCTGGTCTGTCCCGAGGAACCCTTGTGGAGGTTCCTAGCCTTGTCCACTGGCATTCGGGAATGCTCAAAGTTCATGTCCGAGCAGCCTATGATGGCTTTGAAGCATCGGCTCGAGTGGCCGCAGCCGGCATCGGTGCCCGCCGACAGGCTTGGCTTCAGTCGTCAGACCTTGAGCCCTGGGTGCAGGACAAGTTGGTCGATGTCCCCTGCCGAGGCGAGAACCTCTTTTGGCAAGCCCATGGCGGAAAAAGGCTGCGCAAATTGAGACTGAGACTCCTCACCAGGACCAGGCTTTCTAGGAAGACCTCCGCCCCTTCCCAGAAAAAAGAAGGGATCGGGGAAAAAAGTCTTTTACCCGAGGAAGGCGGCTGCCTACAAACAATACCCCCCATTATCAGGCCCCTGCAGCTCCCCAACAGGGCCACAGCAGGCCAAGGGACGGGGTAACGGGTCCCGTAGGCAGCAAGCCCCCAAGCCTGCACCCACCAGCCCCTGCTCAGCAGGGTGGGGTTTTTGACTCACACAGCATAGCCTTTCCCCCCCCGCTGGTTCCTCCCAGCACCGGTGGCCGGCTGGTTCACTTCGCCCACAGGTGGTCCAGCGTCACCGCGCACCGCAGATGCCTGGGTGCTTCAAGTCGTGCGAGAAGGCTATCTTCTCCACTTCCACCAGGTTCCTCCCTCCTATTTTCCGGGAGAACCTCCGCGACCCCCTCTGCACAGGGAATTACTCCTTCAGGAGTTAGCAGGTCTTCTGCAGGAACAGGCGGTGGAACCGGTGCCACACCAACTGAGAGGTCAAGGCTTTTATTCCAGGTATTTTCTGATACCAAAGAGAACAGGGGGCCTCAGACCCATCCTGGACTTGCGCAACCTCAACAAGTTCCTTGTGCGGGAGAAGTTCAAAATGCTTACCCTTGGAATCCTTCTGCCCTACCTCCAGCAGGGAGATTGGCTATGCTCCTTGGATCTAAAGGATGCCTACACGCACATCCTCATCCACCCAAGCCACCGCCAATACCTACGGTTTTGTGGTGGCAGGAAATCATTACCAGTACAGAGTACTGCCCTTTGGCCTGTCCTCCGCACCGCGAGTCTTCACAAAATGTCTCGCGGTGGTGGCGGCCCATCTCCGGCTTCACGGCCTCTATGTCTTTCCGTACACTCGACGACTGCTCATCAGAGCAAGCGTCCTCGTCGGGAGGTCACCGACGCCACGCGCCGCACGGTGACTCTTCTGCAGCACTTGGGCTTTGTTATAAACTTCGCAAAGTCCACTTTGCTCCCCTCACAGGATCTCGAGTTCATCGGCGCAAGACTGCACACTCCTCAGGCGCGAGCATACCTACCGCTCGACAGGGCTCAGCGGCTCATGGACCTAGCCGACCGCTTTCGCAGCCAGCCCCTGGTCTCCGCCAGGCGCTTCCTGAGACTACTCGGCCATATGGCTTCCACCGTCCATGTGACCCCCCAATGCCCGCCTGAATATGCGGTCTGCTCAATGGTGTCTCCGCCAGCAGTGGCGACAAGCCACAGGCGGCCTAGCAGACCTAGTGCGCGTCTCCGAGCCGCTGATCTCGTCTCTCCGGTGGTGGCTCCGGCAGCCGAACTTGATATTCGGAATGCCTTTCCAGTCACCTCAGCCGACCCGGGTGCTGACACAGATGCATCCCTCCTGGGCTGGGGAGCACATTGCCAAGGGGCAACGTACTCAGGGCCTCTGGACCACGTGGGAGTCTGCTCAGCAGATCAACTTCCTGGAGCTCAGGGCGATAACGCCTAGCTCTCAAGGCCTTCTCCCACCTGACTTCCCACCATCCGTCCTTGTCCAGACGGACAATCAAGTTGCCATGTTCTACGTGAACAAGCAGGGGGGCACGGGCTCCTTCCTCCTCTGCCGGGAGGCACAGAAGCTCTGCTCTTGGGCCGTCAGTCACGGCATTCTCCTCAAGGCCAGTTTATCTCCTCGGGGCCAAGAAAATTGCCTTGCGGACAAACTCAGCAGGGTCCTCCAGCCCGCACGAGTGCGTCTGGATCCCTTGGTAGTTCAGAAGCTCTTCTCAAGTGGGGCCTCCCACGGTGGATCTCTTTGCCAGTCCTCACAAACCGGCAGCTTCCTCGCTTCTGCGCTCTCGTCAGCCACACCCCCTTCGGGTCGCGGCGGACGCTTTTCTGATCTCATGGTCGGGGGAGCCTTCTGTACGCTTTCCCTCCCATCCCGCTAGTCTCTCGGACTCTTTTCAAGGTTCTCCGAGACCAAAAGCCTTCATGATCCTGGTGGCCCCTCGCTGGCCCAGGCAGCCGTGGTTTCCGCTCCTCCTGCAACTGGCGGTGGAGGATCCCATCCCTCTGGGGGTACAACCGGATCTCCTCACTCAGGATCAGGGGTCCCTACTGCACCCCAACCTCAGGTCTCTCAACCTCATGGCCTGGCTGCTGAGAGGGTAGTCCTTGCTCCCCTTCTCCTGCCGGCGGAGGTGGAGGAGGTCGTCTTAGCTTCGCGACGCCCTTCTACCCGCAAATGCTACGCCCTTAAATGGCGTCGCTTTGCAGTCTGGTGTACCCAACAGTCTCAGGATCCCTTCTCCTGCCCGGGTGTCGGTGATTTGCAGTACTTGCTACACCTCTCTAATCTGGGACTTAAGTCCAACTCCGTCAAAGTTCACCTCAGTGCTCTTTCGGCACATCATGTGCCGGTGGACGGTAGACCTCTCTCAAGCGACCCTCTCGTAGCGAGGTTTCTCCGAGGTCTCCTTCTACTTAAACCACCCTCTGGCGGCCGCCAGCGCCTGACTGGGACCTGAATGTGGTTTTGCAGCGGATCACCTGTCCGCCTTTTGAACCTATGGCTACCTGTTCTCTCCGTTTTCTGTCTTGGAAAACACTGTTCTTGATAGCCCTCACTTCCGCTAGACGCGTAAGTGAATTGCAAGGCCCTCGTGTCTGATCCCCCTTACACTAGGTTCTACAAAAATAGGGTAGTCCTACGGACTCACCCAAAATTTCTGCCTAAGTGGTCTCCCCTTTTCACATCAATCAGGCGTGGTACTTCCAACCTTCTTTCCCAGACCACACTCCAGCCGAGCTGAAACGGTCCTCCATCCCCTGGACTGTAGAAGGGCTTTGAACTTCTACCTTGACCGTACGCGGGAGCAACCGTAAAGCTGCTCAGCTTTTTGTCTCTTTTTGACCCCAATAAATTGGGGCTCCCGGTCTCCAAGCGTACTCTGTCCATCTGGGTTGCGGACTGTATCTCTTGGGCTTATGGGGCAGCCGGACTCTCCTTAGAAAGCCGAGTCACGGCTCATTGCGTTCAGGCAAAGGCTACGTCAGTGGCTTACCTCCGCTCTGTTCCGCTGGCAGACATCTGCCGGGCCGCTACTTGGTCTTCAAGCCAGACTTTTGCGGTCCATTACTGTCTCGAGAGGGAGTCCCGTAGGGACAGTGCTTTCGGACAGGCAGTCCTCCGTAATCTCTTTGAGGTCTGAGCAACTCCTACCCTCCATCCCGGATGTGGGCTACCGGTGGGTGATAATTCAGCGAAGATTCTAATCCTTCTGTGCTGCTGAGCTAGAGGGAGCTCATTTTTGTGCTTAGGGTCTCCGGTAGCCTTGAGCTTGGGAGTCCCATAAGTGAGGACTGACTTCCTGCTTGGTCCTGGAGAAAGCGTAGTTACTCACCTGTAACAGGTGTTCTCCAGGAGCAGCAGGAATCAGTCCTCACTACCCTCCCTCCTCCCCTTGGAGTTGCAATCGTCTGCTTAGGTTCTTTTTGCAAATTTTTTATGCTGTCTTTTTTAGCTATGTCATCTGACTGGCTAAGATGGCACCCTCGGGCGGGAAGACGACCGCGCATGCGCGCTGCAATTCCCAAAGGCTTTCTTTGAAAGCTGGGGAAAAATTGCTCCGCGAGGGCTCCGTCGGCGCCGACGTCACCCATAAGTGAGGACTGATTCCTGCTGCTCCTGGAGAACACCTGTTACAGGTGAGTAACTACGCTTTATTTCTGATGAACTTAAGGTGTCTAAGCAGGTAGAAAAGGCGACAGCAAATGCCAGAAGGATGCTTGGGTGCATAGGGAGAGGAATGGCCAGCACGAAGAAGGAAGTGATATTGCCTTTATATAAGTCTTTGAGACCTCATTTGGAGTATTGTGTCCAATTTTGGAGACCACACTTTTAAAAGGATATAAACAGGATGGAGTCAGTTCAGAGGGTGGCTACCAAAATGACCAGTATGCTTCGTCATAAGCCATTTGGGGACAGACTTAAAGATCTCAATATGTATACTTGGATGAAAGGCAGGAGAGGAGATATGATAGAGACATTTAAATACCTCTGTGGCATAAATGCAAGGGGAATCTCCACTTGAAAGAAAGCTCTGCAACGAGGGGGCATAGGATGAAGATGAAAGGGGATAGACTCAGGAGTAATATGCAAAAATATTTTTTTATAGAATGAGTGGTAGATGCATGGAATAGTCTCCCAGTGGAGGTAGTACAGACGAGGATTGTATCTGAATGCAAGAAAGCATGGGGCCAACATAATGTTTCCAGTCTTTGATACTTGTGGGTTTTTTCATTAATTTTAAAGTTATTTTCTGGAGATAACATTAATTTAATTACATAACTGATCCTCTAAAGTCATAAGCTCAACAGGGGTTCTAATAACAGATTTGTTTAAGCAATGGTGGCTGGTAGCCCACAAAATACATGGTGTGACTATGTATGGTTTCAGCACCTTCATCCCCTTCTTCTCTTAGCCCCATTTTCCATTTTTAATTACCCTTTGCCTTATCATTTTCCACTTTCTCTCCTCTCTTGCTACTTACCTCTTTTACAGTGGGCGTTCTCAGGTAATCCTATATCACAGTCTAAATTAGAACAGAATTTCTGTCCTTCCTTGTTTCTGGATTGCAGAGCAGCTAAAGCAGCAGCATGTACTCCGCTACTTTCAGTGCAGGAAAAGTCTCTGCTATATCTTTCGTGGGTTCTTCTGCTCTTCCAGCTGGGCTCCCTCTCTTCTGCACTGCAGCTTTAAAATCACCATTGACAACAAATGTTTGAACACAGATGTATACAAGGTCTGATTATAGGGAGAGGTCTACTGGACAAAGGACTTTTGCCCTCCATAGACCTCTTCCCCCCCATCTCTCCCTTCATCCCCTTAGTTGTACAGGGAGATTACTTTCTTCTAAAATGAAGAATTTTGGTGGTATGATAGCACCATCACTCTTTAACACCAGCTGTTGCTGTTTTTCAGGAAACACAAACTAATTGTAGATTGAAGAAAATGTTTGTCTACTGTACACTTGGTAAATATTTAAACTCTTAGGTCAAGGATTTTTATATTTAACAAAACACAAATCTATACTATAACCTTATTTTTAATAACAAAGCAATATTTGAATGTAAAGGTCTGGGATTTCATGAACTGGGGGTAGGAAGAAAACTTTCTTGCAAACTGAGATCAAGAAGTGGACAGAGGTTTGGTCTGTAGAGCCAAGATTTAGTAAGTGGCATGATCTTTATTGTAAGTGAAATAATGCATCTATTTAAGGGCTGAAATGAAGTTCCTCAACAACCAATACAACATTCTGGTAAGCAGCTATTTTCTAAAATTCATAGAGAAAATAAAATCAGAGTGCTTTACAAAGATTCTCTATATACTGTAGATATGTCCAAGGATACATATAATTTACAATGATTTCCTAAACATATTCATATTTTAAGGCATGAACAATGGCATGTGAGTAGGACTTACAGAAAAGTGCTATTTCAAAAGTCTTTGGAATCAGTATTCAATGATTAGTTATGTTGAATGAAATATTACTTTATAATTATCAGATGGAAATTCTTATTTACCTATCTAATTATGTATAGGGAAAATAGGGACGGATAAGACCTAATGACATACAGCTGCGGTCAACATCATTGGCGCCCTTGCATTTTAGGTATGCTTGAGAAATAATTGTAAATATTCCAACTGTATATCATCATAATATTTTAATAGTATGTTGACTGTGCAACTTAGACATAGTAATTGCTGAGAAAAAAAAACAAAATATGACTTGTACAGGATTAATGGCACCCTTCACTAATATTTGGTTACACAACATTTGGCAGTGATGACAGCCTCCAAACGTTTCTTGTAGCCATCTGTACGTTTCGTACATCAGTCTGCTGGTAGTTTCTCACACTCAACTGCAATTTTTGTCTAGCTCATGAATGTTTCCATGATTCCTTTTACCAATGGCAGATTTCAGTATTTTCCAAAGGTTTTCAATTGAATTGAGATCAGGACTTAATGCTGGCCAGTTCAAAAGTCAATTTTTCCCTTTTTAACCATTCCTTGGTACTTTTGGATATATGTTTTGGGTCATTGTCCTGCTGGAGGACCCTTGACCTTCAATCCAGACCTAGCTTTCTGATACCAGGTAGCACATTTCGCTCCAAAATACTTTGGTAGTCCTCTGACTTCATTATTTCTTTAATACGTTCCAGGCCTCCAGTTCCTCAGGCAGCAAAACAGCCCCACAATATTATGGAACCTCAATCATATTTAACTGAAGGAAGGGTGTTTTTATCTTGTTTCATTTCTTTTCTTTAAACATATCTGTGGTCTGCACAGCCAAAGAGCTCAAGTTTGGTTTGATCTGTCCACAGAACATTTTCCCAGAAGGATTGTGGTTTCTCAAGGTGGGTTTGGCCAAAGATCAGGCATGCCTTTTTATGTCTGTCTTTCAGCAGTGGGGTCTTCCTTGGCCTTCACCCATGAAATCTTTCTTTGTTTAGTGTACGGCGTATGGTACAGGTTGAAACCACCACTCCAGATTGCTCCAGGTCAGCCTTAAACTCTTTGGAGATGGTATATCATATTTTTCCAACAGTTTGCACTAACCTGTTCTCTGTAATGTGCATTGCATGTTCTGCTGCATTGTACAAATTGCTGTTACATGTAAACCGCACTGATTTTAAAGAGTGCGGTAAAGAAATAATATAAATAAATAAATAACCTTTGAAGACTTCCTGGATTAAATTTTCCTCTTCCCACCATGTCCTGGGAGGTTGTTGATAGTTCCATGAGCAAAAACCTTCTTAACATTGCAAACTGTAGACACAGGAATCTTAAGGTCTTTGGAGATTGCCTTGTACCTCTTTGAAGTTTGATGCTTGGTGATAATGGCTTTTCTGACGGTCTCAGGGAGCACTTTTGTCTTCACCATTGTGAAAATGGAACAGGGAGTGAATGTGGCAATTTTAAACATTAGAGTCATCATTCATTATTTGATTCAAGTCATGTGAGTACTGACAATTGATTACAGGTGCATCTAATTTTACTGCAATGAGAATGTGGATCTTCTGTTCACACTGATTTGAATTGTTTATAAGGGTGCCAATAATTATCATGTCCTGGCAATGTTCCAGGTTTTACACTATTTCCTACTATTTTCTTTTTTAATTGGTCTTGTTTTATTTGATTCTTTTATGTGTCAAATATGTGTGCATACATAGTCCAAAGCCATTATTTCACTGGACATTTTTTTAGGAGATCTTCAAAATTAATGGGTTGAACTGCAAGGGTGCCAATAATGTTGACCACAACTGTAAATGTCTATTCTGTAAAATTCAGAGGTATACAAAAAAAAAGTAGTAATGCATAGGGGTCTACTTCTGTAGGACAGAGTCAAGTATTACCCTGAGCTTTTTGCATCATGAGGGAAAGAATTATTGCAGGGCCAGGAATTCTGCATAACTTTAATAAAGAAATAATGTCTTTATTTTTTCTAGTGATAAAGGCTATGCTTCTACTTTTAAGACCTATTCTAGGGGTTTAAAATATATTCCTACATACAGTTTCAGGGGTATACAAAGGTGGTAACCCAAAATATCCTTAAGCAAATAAGAAAGTAGCAAAATCTAATCACAATTTTAATCTCATAACGCTGCTAACAAAGAAAATGGCACGTTTTAGTACAGCTTAGTAAACACGTTATTTTCAAATGTGCTGATTCCCTAACAATGCATGTGTAACCTACTGAAACAGCCTTTGTATGATTAAAATTGTTCTGATTTAATTTTTTATAGCATTTGATGTTTCTTATTTTATATGTAGACATACATACATCATCAAAGATCCATCTTCATCTTGAAAACAAGAATGCATTATAAAGATAAATTTTGCATGGACAAAATATATGTATACCCAGGGCCGCTGCAAGAGTTTTGGGCACCCAGATGAACCTTCAGTCTTACCCCTCTCTGCCCCCAGATCATTGCAACCCCATCCCTTATACGTTTAAACTCTGCAGTGTAGGTATATATGTGCCCACTCTCCGTGCAGGTAAAAGAATGTGCTGATGGTTCTTTGAATTTGTGTGGCTGACAAGATCTATTGTTTTATTTTTTGACTGCTGCTACTCTTTGCTGTCCCTCAGAATCTTCTACCCTAAACTGATAACAAAATAAACTGAAAACTTCTGAACCATCTAACGTCTCAACAAATAGGGGTGTCCTACATGGAGCGGTGGGTTCACCCCTAAACAAAGACATGGGGAGGGGTGGCCTGCACCTATTCTTGACATCTTGCTGGGCAGACTAGATGGACCATGCTGGTCTTTATCTGCCGTCATCTACTATGTTACCCTAGGCAACTGTCTGGTCATGCTTAATGAAGGCCCAGCTCTGTGTATACCATGGATTTCTTTATGTTTGTTACTGTAGCTTTCAATGCAATATTGAGTATGGGTTGAGGATGTCCTTAAAGTGCTATTTTGTAGGTTGGGATACAACAGCCTGTCCCCCTCTATCTTTTTTTTCTTCCCCTCTTCTTATTTCTCTGACCTTTAATCAGTGTACCTTATGACAGGGAAGGTAACTTTCTACTCTATAGTGCTTGCAGGCTGCAGCAATATTTTATCCCATTGTATTTTGTTAGGTGCAAAGTACATGGAAGTAAAGAACACACTGAGGACTTGATGCAGTAAAGTGTGCTGCTGTTAGCATGGATGATAGCACAGTGTGCACAATTTTCTGCACTAATGTGTGTGTAGAATGCAGGAAGGGGGTCTACTGTGAACATATTTATTGCTCAGATGACTGTGCTAATGACAGTGCACAGCACATTTGAGGTGACATTTTACTTACCAGCAATGTTCCCGCTAACCTGTGCTGGGTCCGCCGCCAACATTCCTGCCAGCGGGGGAGGTGCAGAGTGATCGACGCTCTGCCCCTCCCCCCACCGGCAGGAATGCCAGCGGAGGACCCGGCGCAGATTAAAGAGAACATTGCAAGGGTGCTGCGGCGTGTGTTAGACCCTGTGTGTTATACCCTGTGTCTAATGCACGCCGCAGCACCTTCGCAATGTTCTCTTTAATCTGCACTGGGTCCTCCACTGGCATTCCTGCCAGTGGGGGGAGGGGCAGAGCGTCGATCGCTCTGCATCTCCCCCCGCCGGCAGGAATGTTGGCAGCAGACCCAGCGCAGGTTAGCGGGAACATTGCTTACCAGTTAGTGTCCTTTCCTTAAGCCCTGCTAGTGGGCTGTGTTCCCCTACCAGCAGATTGGTGGAAACAAAGAACCAATGAAAAACCCAGGTTTCAATGATATCACTCCTATCCTCAGCCACCAGAGGTCTCTTCAGCATTCGTCCCAAAACATAGGGGAGAAATATGGCAAGCCTCACAACCTGAATTGAGGGCAACAATGAGTAATCAACAGTAAAAAACTATGTACAGGAAAGCAGAAATAGAAGGTTGTCAATAGAAGATGCACCTGCAAGGCCAAGTATAAAAATCATTGCAGACCTAAGGGTACAACAGCAGCTGAACAGAGTAAGAGTAGTTACTCACCTGTAACAGGTGTTCTCCAGGAGCAGCAGGAATCAGTCCTCACATATGGGTGACGTCGGTGCCGACGGAGCCCCCGTGCAGAGCATTTCCCCAGCTTTCATAGAAAGCCTTTGGGAATGCAGCACGCATGCGCGGTCCCCTTCCTGCCCAAGGATGCCATCTTGCTCAGTCTAATGACATAGCTAAAAGACAGCAAAAATAAATCATATGACTGCAACTCCAAGGGGAGGAGGGAGGGTTGTGAGGATTGATTCCTGCTGCTCCTGGAGAACACCTGTTACAGGTGAGTAACTACTCTTTCTCCAGGACCAAGCAGGAAGTCAGTCCTCACATATGGGACTCCCTAGCTTAGGGCTACCAGAGGCCCCAAACCGAAAAATGAGCTCCCTCTAGAGCCTCAGCATGCAAGAACAGAATCTTCTCTGACAACGCTCCCGAAGGTAGCCCAACACCAGGGCCGGAGGGTAGGAGTTGCCTAGACCCCAAAGAGATTATGGAGTACCGCTTGCCCAAAAGCACTGTCCCTGTGGGACTCCTTCTCAAGGCAGTAGTGAGCCGCAAAAGTCTGGCTTGAAGACCAAGTAGCGGCCCAGCAGATGTCTGCCAACGGAACAGAGCGGAGATGAGCCACTGACGCAGCCTTCGCCCTGACACGGTGAGCCGTAACTTGACCCTACAATGAGAGGCCGGCTGCCCTGTAAGCCCAGGCGATGCAGTCAGCTACCCATATGGACAAAGTACGCTTGGAGACAGCCAACCCCAACTTATTGGGGTCATAAAAGACGAAGAGCTGAACCCCGCCCTCCGGTGCTCCCGCGTACGGTCAAGGTAGAAGGACAACGCCCTCCTACAGTCCAGGGTATGCAAGACCATCTCAGCCCGGCTAGCATGAGGCCTGGGAAAGAAAGTTGGAAGAACCACCTCCTGATTGAGGTGGAAGGAGGAGACAACCTTTGGAAGGAACTTCGGGTGAGTCCGTAAGACTACCCTGTGCCTATAGAACCTAGTATAAGGTGCTTCTGATACCAGGGCCTGAAGTTCACTCACTCGTCTTGCTGAGGTAAGGGCTACCAGAAATAGCATTTTCCAGGACAGAAAACGTAGAGGGCAAGTAGCCATAGGTTCAAATGGCGGGCAAGTAAGCCGTTGCAAGACCACATTTAAATCCCATTCAGTGGCAGGTGGACGCACTGGAGGCTTAAGCAAAAGCAGGCCTCTGATGAAACGAGCCACCAAAGGATGGCTGGAGAGAGACTGACCCTCCACCTGTGAGTGGTGTGCTGAAAGAGCACTAAGATGAACTCTAACAGAATTGGACTTAAGGCCTAGGTTGGACAGGTGAAGCAAATACTGCAGCACCATGGGTACCAGGCATGAGAAGGGATTCTCATTGTGTTGAGTACACCAGGTAGAGAATCTACGCCACTTAAGGGCATAAGACTTTCTGGTGGACTGCCTCCTAGAGGCCAAGACTACGTCCTCCACTTCCCTAGGCAGTAGTAAAGGTGCTAGGACTACCCTTTCAACAGCCAGGCCATCAAATTGAGGGACCGGAGATTGGGGTGCAAGAGAGATCCCTGCTCCTGAGACAGGAGATCGTGTTGCATCCCCAGAGGGAGAGGAGTGTCCACCACCAGTTGCAACAGTGGTGGGAACCAGGGTTGCCTTGGCTACCTGGGGGCCACCAGAATCACTGAGGCCTTGTCCCGGGTCACCTTGAAAAGGGTCATGGACACTAGAGGCGTGGGAGGAAACGCATATAGGAGGCCTGTAGACCATGGAATGAGAAACGCATCCGCTGCTACTCTGAGAGGATGAGGTTGTCTGGAACAGAACCTGGGTAGTTGACGGTTCAGAGGACTGGCAAAGAGATCTATGGTTGGAAGACCCCATCTCAGGAAGATCTGTTGAACCACTAAGGGATTCAACTGCCATTCATGCGGCTGCAGGATCCTGCTCAATCTGTCTGCCAGGTAATTCTCCTGACCTGGGAGATAGACTGCTTTGAGAAGAATGCCATGATTGACTGCCCAGGACCACAGTTTCTGCGCTTCCTGACAGAGAAGGCGGGACCCTGTGCCCCCTTGTTTGTTCACATAGAACATAGCCACTTGATTGTCCGTCTGAACCAAGACGGACTGGTGAGAGATGAGATGAGAGAAAGTTCTCAGGGCTAAGCGGACAGCTCTCAGTTCTAAGAGATTGATCTTCTGTGCGGCCTCCCAAGGAGTCCACAGGCCTTGAGTACATGCCTCTTGGCAATCTGCACCCCAACCTTGAAGAGAAGCATCGGTTGTCAGCACCTGAGAGGGTGGAGGTGCCTGAAAAGGTACCCCTTGCACTAGATTTGGAAGATGAAGCCACCATTGCAGAGAAGAGTGTAGTAGGCTGGACACCCGCACTTTGTCCGTGAGGCTTCCTGTGGCCTGAGGCCCCATTGAGCTGACCTCATGTGTAGAATAACAATTTAAAGAGTCCAGGTAAACTCTCACAAAACTCTCCGCTCCTAAAAATCACAGCGTCTGTGTGGCTGTGGAGCTCCTCCTGCTTTTTTAGTTTTTTGTGTAAGTAATGACGTGTTTTGTTGTGATTGGGTATGGGGTCTTATAAGTGTGACGTCAGACGCTGTGATTTGTAGGAGCGGAGAGTTTTGTGAGAGTTTACCTGGACTCTTTAAATTGTTATTCTTTCCCCTGATGAAGCCTGGCTGTGGCGAAACAAGAGCTTTCGTAGGGCTGTTTCGTGAAGGAAATATGATTTGAATTAATTCGGGAGTCTCTCTGCTTTGTGTTGTCTGTTTGGGATGTTCTCAGCGTAGCGGTTGAGCGCTGAATGGAGCGATTGGCTTGAAGCGTCTTTAAAGATAAGTAATTGTTGACTCCATTAGTGGGCTTTATTTATAGCTACTTATCTTTATTTTCCTTTTTTTAGGGAATCACGATCAGTTCCTGTGTTGCTCATCCTAACGCTGTGATGATTATGACGCTACTCGTGTGTTTATGGATGTTGTGTATGTAGTATGAGTGTGATTAGAAGTGAGTGTGATTAGATGTAATATTTATTTCCCAGAAGTACTTTTTGTGGTTTTAGGGTACATTAGTGGTGATTGAGTACGGGTTGAATAAAAGTGGCTACATGACCTGTGATATGAGCGTCAGCTGTTCCCTATAATGATTTTATCACTAAATGTAGGGCTCTAGCCATCCTGAGGTCAATTGTTGCCTATGTGAGGTCTGAAGGTGTTTATTGAAGTATTTAGGTAATCTTGCTTAGGAGTAAATCTTGTATTTTAAGGGCTTTTTTTGTTATTTTTGACCATCTCTATGGTCACCATCATCAATCCGAGGAGTTGAAGATAATCCCAGACTCTGGGAGCCTGCTGTGCACAGAACAGCACCAGGTAATCCAACAGTCTTTTGACCTTCTCCTAAGGCAGGAAAACTCTGCCCACTCAAGTGTCAAAACATGCTCCCAGAAACTCCAGGGACTGGGAAGACAACAACTGGCTCTTTCCCCGATTGATCACCCAGCTGAGGCTTTCTAAAAAGGACGCCACCCAAGACACTTCTGAAAGGGAACGGGCCCGGATAAGCCAGTTGTCCAGATATGGATGGATCCTGTGGTGCTCCAGGGCCGCAATTGGCACCACCATGACCTTGGAGAACTTCCTCGGGGTGGTGGACAGCCCAAAAGGTAGGGAAGTGAACTGAAAGTGGGAGCAAAGCACAGCAAAACCCAGACACTTTTGCTGATCTGCCATAATTGGGATATGAAAATACTCTCAGCCGGATCCAGAGAAGCCAAGAGTCCCTCAGCACACTGCTTGAATCATGGAGTGCAAAGTTTCCATCCAGAAGCACAAGACACGGAAGTGCTCATGACTCCCCTTGAGGTCCAGAATGGGCTGGTAAGAACCATCCTGTTACAGGTGAGTAACTACACTTTTTCCAGGAACAAGCAGGAAGTTAATCCTCACATATGGGACTCCCTGGCTCCAGGCTGCCGAGAACCGAACCCTAACAGCACCACTGGCAACTCTGTTCCTATAGAACCTCGTATCTGCCACCAAGGCCTGGAGTTCGTTTACTCTCCGAGCGGACGTGATGGCCACCAGAAAAGCCACTTTCCAGGAGATGTATCTGAAATGGCAGGTGGCCAGAGGCTCGAACAGCGGTCTGGTTAGTTGGGAGAGCACCACATTAAGATACCATTCTGCCATCGGAGGGCGGAGAGAGGGCTTTGAGAACAAGCAGCCCTAGAGGAACCTGGAGACCAGGGGCTGGTTCGAGAGGGGTTTTCCCTCCACAGAGGGTGATGAGCAGCTATGGCACTAAGGTGCACCCTCATTGAGTTAGACTTCAGGCCAGCGTGCAAGAGATTTTATTTATTTATTTATTTATTTACATTCTCTTATATACCGCGCTATTCTGCATCAGTGCGGTTTACATTGAACAAACTGAAATGACATTGAACAGGGTATTATAACTTGGAGATAACTATTTTACAGGGAACATGGGCAATGGAGGGTTAAATGGCTTGCCCAAGACCACAAGGAGCACCTGTGGGACTAGAAACCCCAGTCCTTCTGGCCGAGGTTGCTGTCCTCTAGTTGGATTTGAACCACCGACCTTCCGGTCTTAAGTACCTTGCCCCAACCACTAGGCTACTCCTCCACTCTAAGTACTGCAGCACTAGTTGCACGCAACAGGAGAAAAAGTTCTCTGCTCACCAGATGGAGAATCTTCTCCACTTAAAAGCATATGCCCCTTTGGTGGAGGGTTTTCGGGAGACCAGGTGGATCTCCTCGACTTCCCCCGGGAGATTGAAAGGAGCCAAGGCTACCCTTTCAGCAGCCGTGCTGTCAATGCTAAAGATCCTAGGTTGGGGTGCAGGAGGGAGCTCTCCTCCTGAGACAGAAGGTCTGGATCCTGACCCAGCAGGACTAGGAGTGCCACAGACAGGGAGAGCAACAGAGAGAACCAGGGTTGCCGGGCCCATCTGAGGGCAATCAGAATCACTGATGCCTGTTTGCTCTGGACCTTGAAAAGGGTCTTGGCCACCAATGGTGTCAGTGGGAAGGCATAGAGTAGGTCCTCGGACCACGGTATCAAGAAGGCATTGGCTGCAACCCTTCCTGGGTGCAGCTGGCGCGAGCAGCAGCGGGGCAGTTGCGTGTTTTTTGGGGAGGCGAATAGGTCCATCACAGTCTTGCCTCAGAGTCGTAAGAGCCTGTGCGCCACTCTGGGGTTCAGATGCCATTCGTGTGGCTGCAGGACCCTGCTGAATTTGTCCACCACAATATGAAAAAATTCACTCAAAAAATCTCTCAGATAACCATAATTAAATTACAAACCTCTTGCCACTGGTCTCAGATAAACGGTTTTTTTTTGACACGTTAATAGGGGTATGTTTGCTTGCCCACTTTTGTGTCCCGTTCACATCAATGACCTGTCGTGCAAGTGGTTTTTTTAATTATGTAAATGTTGCCTTTAAACTTTCAATTTTTATAAACTTTTTCAACAGCTTTATATAAAAAGATAGCCAGTCTACTTATCTTAAACTTCGTAGAGTGGCAACCGTTGATACGTCCTCCTGATATTGCTCATGAATACTAACAAAGGAAAATACCCCAACGCCTCAGTCTTGTAAGCGCTTCAGAGCGTTTCTCCAGATGGGTTTCTCAAGGGGAGATTAAACTTGTTTTGTATCATAAACCAGACGGTATTCACTTGTGTTCAAAATACAGGAACCAGGTACTAAAACAATAACGGCAATAATATGGTTAGAATAAACTGTGCACAATGTTGTTCTCAAAATACACAACACTTCCCAAACCATCTACCTCTTCAGGCTTCGCCGGATTTTTCAGACATTTCGATCAGCAGTTAACAGCACTAGTGATCCTGTAGGATTGTGAAAGCCAACGCATGCGCTCCGGGTCGGGGTTTAAATATCCTTCAAAACCCTCCTTTAATTGGAGTAGCTCAAACACATGCTTGCCAATCTACACAGATATTCAGACCCTCAGGCTGTACTGTATGAAGTTGGTGAATCCACCACTGCTCTTGATATATAAGCCGTTGTTCTTGCGATCTACCCTGTGACCCGTGCAGGACTTGTTCTATACACCAGCAACGCAACATTTCAATATCATGAGCTAATTCCACACAGTGTTGAACCATCGGCGCAGTCAGCAGCTTGTTACGTAATCTGCTACGATGTTCCTGTATACGGACCCTCAGGGACCGAATAGTTTTCCCGACATAAAGTAGCGAGCAAGGGCATTGAACAACATATATAACTGATCTGGATTCACAATTAGTCATATGTTTCAGCCGATAACGCTTCCCCTTATGCATAAAGTCAGAAAGTTCACATGTCACTTCGCAGATGTTACAATGGCCACACTTGGTATGTTTTCCCCAAGTTGGAGCAGCAGAACCCCAATCTAAGGGCCGTAATACCGTAGGAGACAAAAACTCTTTAAGGTTTTTATTTTGCTTCCATACACAGCGTATTGATGTTTCATGCAATTCGGGCACCACTGCAAGAACCACTTTATGTTTTTTAATTATCCAGATCAGTTATATATGTTGTTCAATGCCCTTGCTCGCTACTTTATGTCGGGAAAACTATTCGGTCCCTGAGGGTCCGTATACAGGAACGTCGTAGCAGATTACGTAACAAGCTGCTGACTGCGCCGATGTTTCAACACTGTGTGGAATTAGCTCATGATTTTATAATGTTGCATTGCTGGTGTATAGAACAAGTCCTGCACGGGTCACAGGGTAGATCGCAAGAACAACGGCTTATATATCAAGAGCAGTGGTGGATTCACCAACTTCATACAGTACAGCCTGAGGGTCTGAATATCTGTGTAGATTGGCGAGCATGTGTTTAAGCTGCTCCAATTAAAGGAGGGTTTTGAAGGATATTTAAACCCCGACCCGGAGCGCATGCGTTGGCTTTCACAATCCTACAGGATCACTAGTGCTGTTAACTGCTGATCGAAATGTCTGAAAAATCCGGCGAAGCCTGAAGAGGTAGATTGTTTGAGAAGTGTTGTGTATTTTTGAGAACAACATTGTGCACAGTTTATTCTAACCATATTATTGCCGTTATTGTTTTAGTACCTGGTTCCTGTATTTTGAACACAAGTGAATACCGTCTGGTTTATGCTACAAAACAAGTTTAATCTCCCCTTGAGAAACCCATCTGGAGAAACGCTCTGAAGCGCTTACAAGACTGAGGCGTTGGGGTATTTTCCTTTGTTAGTATTCATGAGCAATATCAGGAGGACGTATCAACGGTTGCCACTCTACGAAGTTTAAGATAAGTAGACTGGCTATCTTTTTATATAAAGCTGTTGAAAAAGTTTATAAAAATTGAAAGTTTAAAGGCAACATTTACATAATTAAAAAAACCACTTGCACGACAGGTCATTGATGTGAACGGACACAAAAGTGGGCAAGCAAACATACCCCTATTAACGTGTCAAAAAAAACCGTTTATCTGAGACCAGTGGCAAGAGGTTTGTAATTTAATTATGGTTATCTGAGAGATTTTTTGAGTGAATTTTTTCATATTGTGGCTATTTGGCATTCACTCGGATAAGGCCTTAAACTGAATTTGTCCACCAGGCAATTGTCCTGACCTGGAAGGTATACCGCTCGCAGGAGCATTCCATGGTGCACTGCAAAGGAGAGGCGGGCTACCGCCTCCCAACAGAGGGAGTACGAGCCCGTGCCCCCCTGCTTGTTTATGTAAAACATAGTGACCTGGTTGTCTGTCTGGATCAGCACAGGGTGGTTGCATAAGAGGTGGCAGAATGCTTGCAAAGCAGGAAGATGGCCCTGAGATCCAGGAGGTTGATCAGCAGGAGAGACTCCTGCTGCGACCAGCTGCCTTGATTGCGGAGGTTCTCGCAATGTGCCCCATGACCCAGGAGGAAGGCATCCCTGCCTGGAGGTGGCAGAGGGACTGCCACCAGTTGAGGGATACCGCTAGCTGACAGGTGACCTCGATTTTGTCCTGTAGCCTGCCCGCAGCCTGGGTCCACTGGGAGCATAGGCACCATTGGGCTGCCTGCATGTGCAAGCAGGCTAGGGGCGTAACGTGAACTGTTGAGGCCATGTGGCGCAGGAGGCGGCAGGCCGGGACTAGCTGGTGAGTCTGCACCTCTCTGGCCAGCTGCATGATTTGCTGTGCTCTTTCGGTTGGAAGGAAGGCCTTGGCCTGCAACGTGTCCAGCTGGGCACCTATGAACTCCAGGTTCTGGGCTGGAGAGAGGTGGGACTTAATGTAGTTGATGATGAACCCCAGGTGCTGCAGGAGGCTGATGGTTCACCATGCAGCGTGGCTAGCCTTGAGGGTCGTGCTGCCTCTGATGAGCCAGTCATCCAGATAGGGAAAGACGAAGGCCCCTTGTAGGCGCATGTTGGCAGCCACAATTGCCTGGCAATTTGTAAAGACCCTTGGTGAGGAGGCCAGGCCGAATGGAAGTACCCTCTACTGGAAGTGCTCCCCTCCCACCACAAACGTTAGGTGCTGTCTGTGGGAGGGATGGATCAGGATGTGTATATGCATCCTTTAGGTCTAAGGAGCACAGGCAATCTCCCTGGTGGAGGTAGGGCAGTAGGTTCCCAAGGGAGAGCATCTTGAACTTCTCCCTCACCAGAAACTTGTTCAGGTTTCGCAGGTCTATTATAGGCCTGAGGCCCCCTGTCTCTTGGGGACAAGGCAATACTTGGAGTAGAAGCCTTTTCCCCATAAATACCTGGGTTCTGGCTCTACCGCCCCGTCCTGGAGCAGACCTGCAAGCTCCGTGAAAAGCAAGGTCTGGTGAAGGAGACGCCACACTGGTTCTCCCAGGAATAACCCTTGGGGTATTTGCTGAAATCTGAGGAGGTAGCCCTCTTTCACCACCTGTAGGACCCACTGGTCCGAGGTGGCCCCTGCCCACCTGTGGGTGAAGAGTGCCAGGTGTTCCCCTGTGTGTTCAGGAGGGTCTCCTGGGGGGGAGGAGGCCCCACTTTGGGAGTCAAAAGCTTCCCCGAGGTTGGGAGGGGGCTGATGGCCCCACCTTGGGAGTCAAAAGCTCTGCCCAGGTTGGGTGGGGGCCAGTGGCTGAGGCTTCTGAGGCTTTGGCTTCCTCTGCCCATGACTGTGGTACTTGGGCTGAGTGCTCTGTTGCCCCGAGTAGGACTGGTAATGGTCCTGGTGAAAAGGCCCCTTCTTCCTCAGAAAGAGTGGTCTCTTCCCCGATGGTTTCTTTTGGGGAAGGGTCGAGGTTTTCCTCGTCACGACCTCGGCCTCTATCTCAGCCGCCTTGTCGGCCATGGGCTTGCCAAACAAGTTCTCCCCAGTGCAGGGGACATCGAGTAATTTTTCTTGCACCGATTGCTCGAGGTCTGAGGTCTACAGCCAGGCCTGGCACCGGGCTCTGATGCCTGCTGCTGCTACCCAAAACCGTCATAAGTGGCCCGGGATAGGAACTTTGAACAGTCCTGGATCCCGGCCGTTAGGGCTTTGTACCTCTGGAGGGTTCCCCGACAAGGCCTACAGAGAAGACTGCCAGCTCTTGGATGAGGCCCTTGAGGTACATGCCTATGGGTACAATTCATAGGCCTGTATCCGACAACTCAGCATGGAGCACTGGAAACAGTTGCGCCCAAGGGCTCGGGCCTCCCTGCCCGGGGGAACAGAAGAGTAATTCTTCTGGTTTTTGAGCTTTTGCATCGCAGACTCCATGACCATGGAATTATGTGGGCGTTGTGATTTTTGGAAACCCTTCTTGATGCAGTAGATGGTGTTGAGGCACCGACTGATCACTGGCACCGAGACCAGGGTCTCCCACATCTGCAAGAGCAGGTGATCAAGGATGGGCTCCACTGGGACCGTGAGAGTCTCCTTCGGTGGGGACTCATACTGGAGGATCTCCAGTTCTTCAGTGCATGGGTCCTCCTCTGACTCGGTCAGGACCGACAGGGCCCATGCTATATTCTGGACGAAGTTGTGGAAGGCGATGTCCTCAGAAGGGGAATGATGGAGATGGCTCCGAAGGGACGTCTTGGGGGAGGCCTTGGTATTGGTCTCTCAATCAGAGCTAGAGGGCATCGAGGACTCCGAGGTTTGGGACTCCCAGTCCTCAAGGCCGGCCCCAAGAAACCGGGATCCCCCGGTGGGTCTCTGGTCCAACTCCTGGAAGCTGGCCGGGGAGGACTGGATCCCGGAGGACCAGGACCGTGACCTCGATCGGTGCCAAGGGCTCATCCGAGTTTCCCCGGTGGAACCTTGACCGGAGTTGAGGATTCTTTTTCCTTTTTCTCTACAGAGTCCGGCATCTTTACGGAGGAGCTGCCGCTGTGGGACTCTGAAGATACCTGGGCCTCGTGGGAGTTGCCTGGCTTGGGATTCAGCGTTGGGGAAGCCGAGGCTGAGTTGGACCGAGAGAACATCCTCTCCTGCAATTGCGGCCTTTTCTTGTTTGTTTTCGGAGTCATGGCCCGGCACAGGTTACAGGTGGTACTGTCGTGGTCCAGGCCAAGGCAGCGCAAGCAACAGTCATGGGTAACTGTAACAGACATGGTTTGGCTGCAGCGAAAACACTTTTTGAACCCACTGGGAAACATTTATTTTATTTATTTATTTTAGACAGTTTTGTATACCGCCTTATCCTTCAATCAAAGCGGTCACAACACAATTGGGGGATACATTTAACATGCAGGGATATGAGACACACACTAATACTTACAGGGAACATGGGCAATGGAGGGTTAAGTGGCTTGCCCAAGACCACAAGGAGCATCTGTGGGACTAGAAACCCCAGTCCTTCCGGCCCAAGGTTGCTGTCCTCTAGTGGGATTTGAACCCCCGACCTTCCGGCCTGAAGTACCTTGCCCCAACCACTAGGCTACTCCTCCCTGATGGGGAACACCCCGTCGAGGTCGACAAGGCAAGCAGAGGACGGCACAGAGGTCATCACCAGCTTGAGGCAGGAAGGGGAACCGGTACGCAACCGGGAAAAAACACTACTAAAGAAAAGAATTCCAGAGAGGACAATCCAGAGTATGACCTCCCAATACCAGGTAGCACAGCTGTCACAGACCTCAGAGAGGACAAGAAGCGGTGCACAGCACAATTGCTGGACTCTCCAGCTGGTTGATATCCTTATCCCTAGCGCCATCCGTCGCCTCCTACCCTGAGGCAGGCAGTCAGTCCAAACTAACTGCATCTCTTGGTAGAGAGAGAGGGAGCAGCCTTTCCAGGGACAACTCAGAAGCTACCATGCAAGAAGAGCAGAGTCCAGAATCCAGAGATGAGGCACCTCACTTGCCACAGGTCAAACATTTCCTAGAAGAAAACATAGAGTTAAGGCAAGTATCACAATAGCACACGCAAAGGTCGCGGTGGCCTGAAGGTGTGTGTTAATTACACTTTTATTGTGGCATACGTTAACTGTGCTTTTACTGCAATGTGTGCTGCAGACGATAGGGTTGGAACTGCTTAGGCGGAACGCGCATACAGACTGCGCAACTGCTAGATGCACATTAAGAGAAAATGCTATAATGCATCAGAAAATGGTGGGAGACACCCACACCAGCCCAATGGTCACAAACAGTCCACCCTGAATTGCATCCCAGGTAGACAGAATCAGGAGCCCCCCAATAAGGGCAATGACAAGGTCAAGTCTTGGTGCTAACTCCCTGAGAGCCCCAGGCAGAGAATTCATGCCGGGCTCAGTTCTACTCCCCTGGAACTGTTATACTGGCTGTACAGCACTGCGCTTAAGGCAGATTTCTCTGAGAGCCTTCTGCAATCTTTGGGAGAGAGCATGGGGGACAGAGGAGGTGGGGGTGCTGAGGTTCTGTGAGACTGCTGCACATTTCCAGATCCTTTCAATTTAGAGTAGTTACTCACCTGTAACAGGTGTTCTCCAGGAGCAGCAGGAATCAGTTCTCACATATGGGTGCCGACGGAGCCCTCGTGCGGAGCATTTCCCCAGCTTTCAAAGAAAGCCTTTGGGAATTGCAGCGCGCATGCGCGGTCCCCTTCCCGCCCAAGGGTGCCATCTTGCTCAGTCTGATGACATAGCTAAAAGACAGCAAAAATAAATGATATGACTGCAACTCCAAGGGGAGGAGGGAGGGTTGTGAGGACTGATTCCTGCTGCTCCTGGAGAACACCTGTTACAGGTGAGTAACTGCTCTTTCTCCAGGACCAAGCAGGAAGTCAGTCCTCACATATGGGACTCCCCAGCTTAAGGCTACCGGAGACCTCAAGTGGAAAAAATGAGCTCCCTCTAGCTCGGCAGCACGTAAGGAAGGAATCTTCTCTGAGAACGCCCCCGACTGGTAGCCCAACACCAGGGTCGGAGGGTAGGAGTTGCCTAAACCCCAAAGAGATTATGGAGTACTGCCTGTCCGAAAGCACTGTCCCTGCGGGACTCCCTCTCAAGGCAGTAATGGGCTGCAAAAGTCTGGCTTGAAGACCAAGTGGCGGCCCAGCAGATGTCTGCCAACGGAACAGAGCGGAGATGAGCCACTGACGCAGCCTTCGCCCTGACACGATGAGCCATGACTCGACCCTCCAACGAGAGGCCGGCTGCCTCATAAGCCCAGGCAATACAGTCAGCTACCCAGATGGACAAAGTACGCTTGGAGACAGGGAGCCCCAACTTATTGGGGTCAAAAGAAATGAAGAGCTGAACAGCCCTCCGATGCTCCCGCGTATGGTCAAGGTAGAAGGACAACGCCCTCCTACAGTCCAGGGTATGCAAGACCATCTCAGCCTGGTTGGCATGCGGCCTGGAAAAGAAGGTCGGAAGAACCACCACCTGATTGAGGTGAAAAGGTGAGACAACCTTAGGAAGAAACTTTGGGTGAGTCCGTAAGACCACCCTATTCCTGTAGAACCTAGTGTAAGGAGGATCAGACATGAATGCCTGTAGTTCACTCACTCGCATAGCAGAGGTAAGAGCTACCAGAAACAAAGTTTTCCAGGAGAGAAAACGGAGAGGGCAGGTAGCCATAGGTTCAAAAGGCGGACAAGTAATCCGCTGCAAGACCACATTCAGATCCCACTCAGGAGCCGGTGGACGTAAGGGAGGCTTAAGCAGAAGGAGGCCTCTGAGGAAACGAGCCACCAAAGGGTGGTTAGAAAGAGGCCTACCGTCCACCGGCGAGTGCTGGGCAGAGAGAGCACTAAGGTGAACTCTGACAGAGTTAGACTTAAGGCCCAGATTGGAGAGGTGAAGCAAATACTGCAATAGTACCGCTACCAAGCAAGAGAAGGGATTCTCGCTGCGCTGAGCACACCATGCGGAGAATCTACGCCACTTAAAAGCGTAGGATTTCCTGGTGGATTGACGCCGAGAGGCCAAGACCACATCTTCCACCTCTCGAGGCAGCAGTAGGGGAGCCAGGACTACCCTTTCAGCAGCCAGGCCATCAGATGAAGGGACTGGAGGTTGGGGTGCAAGAGAGTCCCCTGATCCTGAGACAGGAGATCATGCTGAAACCCCAGAGGAAGAGAGGTGTCCACCGCTAGCTGTAGCAGAAGCGGGAACCACGGTTGCCTTGGCCATCTGGGGGCTATGAGAATCAATGAAGCCCCGTCCTTGAGGACTTTGAACAGTGTTCGGGACACTAGTGGTGTGGGAGGAAACGCATACAGTAGGCCTGTGGACCACGAGATCAGAAACGCATCCGCTGCTACTCTGAGAGGATGCGATTGTCTGGAGCAAAATCTCAGGAGTTGCCGGTTCAGAGGACTGGCAAAAAGATCCATGGTGGGAAGGCCCCACCTGAGAAAGACCTGCTGAACCACCAACGGATTCAACCTCCATTCGTGTGGTTGCAGGATCCTGCTCAGTCTGTCCGCCAGGTAATTCTCTTGACCTGGGAGGTAGACAGCTTTGAGAAGGATGCCCTGATTGACAGCCCAAAAGCACAGCCGTTGTGCCTCCTGACATAGAAGGAAGGAGCCTGTGCCTCCTTGTTTGTTCACGTAGAACATGGCAACTTGATTGTCTGTCTGGACCAGTACAGACTGGTGAGAGGCGAGGTGGGAGAAGGCTCTCAGAGCTAGGCGTATCGTCCGTAGCTCCAGGAAGTTTATCTGTTGAGCAGCCTCCCAAGGTGTCCAGAGACCCTGAGTACATGTCCCTTGGCAATGTGCTCCCCAACCGAGAAGAGAAGCATCCGTTGTCAGCACTTGAGAATGCGGAGGGGACTGAAAATCCACTCCGAGTACCAGATTCGGAAGATGAAGCCACCATTGCAGAGAGGAGACTAGGAGGTCGGATATCTTTACTGTGTCCGCTAGGCTCCCCGTGGCCTGATGCCACTGAGTACGAAGGCTCCACTGAGCAGGTCACATGTGCAGGCGGGCATTGGGGGTGACATGAACCGTGAAAGCCATATGGCCGAGTACTCTCAGGAATTGCCTTGCAGAGACCAGGGAATTGTTGCGAAACTGCCTGGCCAGATCCATCAGCCTATGAGCTCTGTCCATAGGCAGAAAAGCCTTTGCTTGAAGAGTGTCGAGCCTGGCCCCTATGAATTCTAAGTTCTGGGACGGGAGCAAAGTGGACTTTGCGAAGTTTATGACAAACCCCAAGTGCTGAAGCAGAGCCACTGTGCGAAGGGTGGCCTGATTGGCCTCCTGGGAAGATTGGCCCCTTATGAGCCAGTCATCCAGGTACGGAAACACAAAAAGACCCTGAAGCCTCAGGTAGGCCGCCACCACTGCCAGGCACTTGGTGAACACCCTGGGAGCGGAGGACAGGCCAAAGGGCAGTACTCTGTACTGATAGTGGTTTCCTCCCACAACAAACCTGAGATATTGTCTGTGGTCTGGATGAATAAGGATGTGAGTACAGGCATCCTTTAGATCCAAGGAGCATAGCCAGTCTCCCTGCTGGAGGTCGGGCAGCAGGATTCCAAGGGTAAGCATCTTGAACTTTTCCCTCTCCAGGAACTTGTTGAGGTTGCGTAAGTCTAGGATGGGTCTGAGGCCTCCTGTTCTTTTTGGCACCAGAAAGTACCTGGAATAAAAGCTGTGACCTCTCAGGTGGTGGGGCACCGGTTCCACAGCCTGATCCTTTAGCAGACTTGTCAACTCCTGAAGGAGTAAGTCCCTGTGCAGAGGGAGTCTTGGAGGCTCCCCTGGAAAATAGGAGGGAGGTACCTGGTGAAAATGGACTATATGAAGAACCCAGGTATCTGATGTGACGGCTGACCACCTGTGGGCAAAGTGGGCCAGCCGGCCTCCTGTGCTGAGAGAAGCCAGCTGAGGAGAAGAGGCTATGCTTTCTGAGTCAAAAACCCCCACCCTGCTGAGCAGGGGCTGGTGTTGGTGGCTTGGGGGTCTTCTGCCTACGGGGCCCTTGACCCTGCCCCTTGGCCTGCTGACCCTGTTGGGGAGCTGCAGAGGCCTGATAATGAGGGTATTGTTTATAGGCAGATGACTTCCTCGGGTAAAAGGTCTTTTTTCCCGAGCCCTTCTTTTTCTGAGAAGGGGCAGAGGTTTTCCTGGAAAGCCTAGTCCTGGTCAGAGTCTCGGTCTCGAGTTCTGCAGCCTTTTCAGCCATGGGTTTGCCAAAGAGGTTTTCACCTCGGCAGGGGACATCGACCAACTTGTCCTGCACCCATGGCTCGAGGTCGGATGACTGTAGCCAAGCCTGTCGGCGGGCACCGATGTCGGCCCCAGCTACTCGGGCAGAAGCCTAGAAGCCATCGTAGGCTGCTCGAGAGATAAACTTCGAGCACTCTCGAATACCGGTGGACAAGGCCTGGAACCTCTGCAAAGGTTCCTCGGAGAGACCAGCAGAGAACCCGGCAATCTCCTTTGCCAGGTCTCGGAGGTACATGCCCATGTAGAGCTGGTAAGTCTGGACACGGCAAGCAAGCATAGAGCCCTGGAAGCACTTCTTACCGAGGGCATCCAGGTTCCGGGCCTCCCGGCCGGGAGGCACCAAGGAGTGCATCTTCTGACTTTTCAGTCAATGCATGGCCGATTCCACAACCATGGAGTGGTGCGGTAATTGTGCCTTTTGGAACCCGGGGCTCTTGCGGACTCGATAGATAGAATCGACCCGCTTGCTTAACACCGGCGTCGAGGCCGGGGTCTCCCACATGCTGAAGAGTAGCCGCTCCAGCATCGGAGGAACCGGAACAGTAAAGGCCTCCTTCGGGGGAGAGTCATACTGGAGGGCCTTGAGCTCCTCGGCTCGAGGCTCCTCCTCGGGATCCGCGGGGAAGGCCAAGGCCAAGGCCTTGGCCATATCCTGCACGAAGTCCGAAAACCGGGTATCCTCCGGTGGGGACCATCTCCGAGGTTCGGACTCGGGTGAGTCCGATGGGACACACCGAGTCCGAAGAGTGTCGGGTGACTCTTCGTACTCCGTCTCCCAGCCCGACTCCTCGGAGGAGGAATCGAGAGGCTCCGGTCGGGCGGGCACTGATGCCCTCCGCCCCGACGCCGAGGGTATCAGTGTCGACGACCTCGGCCCCGAACGGGAGGTCGAGGGAGACCGTGGCCGAGGATCGACTCGAGCCCGCATGGACTCGAGGATCGGCTCGGCCTCCGGGGTCGACTTGGACGTCGAGGTCCCGGTGGTCGGGACAGATGCACCGGTGAGACCGGCGATCAATGCCCGCTGCTGTTCCATGAAGGCAGCGAAGCTGCTCTCCAACGCCGTCAACCTGAGTCCGAGCTCAGGCGACCCAGCAGCCTCCGACTCGGGCCCCGACGTCTGCTCCCTCAGAGGAGAGTCCACGAGGACAACAGCACTTACGTGTCCAGGAGACTCCATCTCGACACGAGGATGTTTGGCAGGCCTCTCCGACTCCGAAGACCCGGGACAGCTATCGGGGCTATGTGACCTGGCCATCGAGGAACCAGAAGCGTCCACCGACGACGCCCTCGCGGGTTTCTTCTTCCTGCGATGCTCCAGCGAAGGAGACCCCCGCTCAGAGGAACCCCGACGCTGCTCCGGGCCGGAGTCCCGAGACGTCGAGGCCTCTGACGAGGTCCGGGCCCGGCCGGACGCGGAGTCAGAAAAAATCCTATCCTTTTGGTGCTGCCGACTCCTTAATGCCTTTGAGGACATTTTGCCACACGGACCACAGATCATCGGGTCATGATCGGGTCCGAGGCAGCGGAGGCAGCAGTCATGAGTGTCGGTAAGAGACATAAGTTTCTTACACCGATCACATTTCTTAAACTCGCTGGTAGCCATCGGGGGAAAAAGGGCCCCTGCTAGGTCAAAAGACCGGGCTGCCAGGGAAAAAAGAAAAAAGGCGTGAACGCCAGTCACAAAGGACAAAAACCGAAAAAGAAAGAAAGGACTCGATACCGGCGTATTGGTCCAAGCGGGAAAAGGATCCGGCATCGAACCGGAGAAAAAAGAGAAAAAACAGGGAAAATCAACTTCTTCCTCGGGGAAAAACGAACTACGTCTGTCGGGCTCCGTGGAAAAAAGAAGACTGAGCAAGATGGCACCCTTGGGCGGGAAGAGGACCGCGCATGCGCGCTGCAATTCCCAAAGGCTTTCTTTGAAAGCTGGGGAAATGCTCTGCACGAGGGCTCCGTCGGCGCCGACGTCACCCATATGTGAGGACTGACTTCCTGCTTGGTCCTGGAGAACTGACTGCTCAAAATGCTCTTATCATAAGTGCTTGGAGCTGAACCAATTTTCCCTTCTCTTATGGCTCCCAAAAAGACCGCAGTCTCATGGAGCCTCCCAGGTCGTGCTCAAGTGAGAGTTACCCTATATCCTTAGTCACTACCTTCCGCTATCTTGGTGTTCTCTTTGATTCAGATCTTTCCTTTCACGCTCACATCTCACACATTACAAAGACTTCCTTTTATTTTCTGCGTCAAATCCGTGCTATCCGCCCTTTTCTTTCGCCTTATCTACCCTACTTCTCTCTCTTGTTATGTCCAGGGTTGATTTTGCTAATTCTGTCCTTATTGGTTTGGCCTCCTCTCATTTATACCGTCTTCAAAGAATCCAAAATACCGCAGCCCGCCTTCTCTCTCACTCATCTCATTCTCACCATATAACCCCTCTTCTTATTCACTTACACTGGTTACCTGTTCCCTTCCGCTCTCAATACAAATTACTTACTTTGGTTCACAAGGCCCTCCACACCAACTCCCCACAATATCTAGCTGACTTAATCCACTTTCACACTCCCAGATATACCCCCCGCTCATTCCACTTAAACCGGCTCATCCTTCCCCCTCCTTCTGCTGCCCACTTACAATCTACTCGTTCTTCAGCTTTCTTCTTTATAGGTCCCGCACTATGGAATTCCCTCCCCTCTGCTATCCGATTAGAGTCTTCCCATTCAGCATTTAACAGCAGCTAAAAAACCCACCTCTTTTCCCTCGCCTTTGACCTCCCCACTTCTCCCCCCGCTCTATAGCCTTACTCCTCTCCCCCTACCCTCTCTTGCCCTTTCTGTCTTTTTTTTTTTTTTTTTTAAATATGTAACTTCCTTTTCCTTTACTGGCTTTGTGCCCTATTTTTAATGGATTTTATGCATTGTAAACCGCTCTGCTTTTATTGTGAAGGGCGGTCAATCAAGTTTTATTAAACATAAACATAAACATAAACCCTCAAGGTGGTCGTTCATGAGCATTTAATCAATCTTTCCCCTCAATCAGATTTTCTACAGAGAGGAGAAAATCCATCCACCATCCACTGGAGACAAAGAAATATTGAAGAGACCTATTCGCCTCAGCCACCAGAAGTATAAGACTGATGTCATTGAAACCTGTGCTTTTCATTGGTTCTTTGTCTCCACCAATCTGCTGATAGGGGAACACAACCCACTTGTCTGGACTTTTCTAGCAGGTTATTATGGAAATCCATTTAAATGGTGGTAATGAATCAATTAGCTATGAAGAAAAGTTGCAGACGACCAGAAAGCGAAGCTGAGCTGAATGCAGGGATTTTAATGAAAGGTTTGAGGAGATGTTAAGGGTTAGCTCATAGGTCTGTGGTCTGTGCCGGTGAAGAATTTATGCCTGTTTCTTGACATACAGCACCCGCAGCTTTCTCCTGTCTTTACTGAAAAAAAAATGGCAAAGGAAGTATGTTGGAACAATAATATGCACAAGTCCTAGAATGTTATCAGGTACATAAAAAGCGTAGTTTCTCACCTGTAACAGGTGTTCTCCGGGGACAGCAGGAATCACATATGGGTGGCATCGGCACCAACAGAGCCCTTGTGGAAGCATGCCCCCAGCTTTCAAAGAAAGCCTCTGGGAGATGCCACCACACATGCGTGGTCCCCTTCCCGCCCAAGGGTGCCATCTTGCTCAGTCAGATGACCTAGCTAAAAGATAGCAAAAACAGAGGATGATAAAGAAGCAACTTCAAGGGGAGGAGGGAGAGTTGTGAGGACCGATTCCTGCTGTCCCCGGAGAACACCTGTTACAGGTGAGTAACTACGCTTTTTCCGGGAACAAGCAGGAAGTCAGTCCTCACATATGAGACTCCCCAGCTACAGGCTACCGAAAGCCCATAGAAAAACACGGACTCCCTCATGGGGAGCTGCGAGCAGCAGCAATTAAGTCCATATCCACAAATCATAGTAGGACCCCTGTGTCTGGTGAAAACCAGCACTCTGGTAGCTTGAACACAGAAGGGTAGGAGTTGCTTAGACCCCAAAACACAGCCTTGCCAAAGGCACTGTCCCGTCGGGACTCTTTCCAGGCAGTAATGGGCTGCGAAGGTATGGACTGAAGACCAGGTGGTGGCCCAGCAGATATCCACCATTGGGACAGAGCATAAGTTTGCCACCAAAGCCACTATGGCCCTGACACGGTGCGCCGTGATGTGGCCATCCAGCGGGAGCCCCGCCTGCTCATAAGTGTATGCTTGGTCACCGCCTCCCCCAGCCTACTGGGGTCGTAGGAGATAAACAGCTGAGAAGCCTTGCGGTGGCCCTGAGTGCGTTGGATATAGAAGGACAAGGCCCTCTTACAATTCAAAGTGTGAAGGACCGTCTCCGCCCGACTGGAGTGAGGTCTTGGAAAGAAGGTAGGGAGCACCACTTCCTGGTTAAGATGGAAGGGCAACACTACCTTCAGCAGGAATTTGGGGTGCATGCGAAGCACCACTGTTCTTATAGAACCTGGTATAAGGCGCCTCCGCAACAAGGCCTAGGAGCTCACTAACTCTGCTAGTGGAGGTGAAACCCGGAAAACTACCTTCCAAGAGAGGTAGTGAAGGTGGCAGGTAGCCAGAGGCTCAAAGAGTGGGTGAGTGAGCTGCCCCAATACAACATTGAGGTCCCATTTGGTTGCCGGAGAGCAAACCGGGGGCTTCGATAGGAGATGGCCCAGAAGGAAACGGGTCACCAACGGTTGGACCGAGAGGGGCTTACCATCCACTGGATGGTGTTGCGCTGCCAGGGCACTAAGGTGCACCCGGACAGAGTTAGACTTGAGCCCGGACTGAGAAAGGTGGAGAAGGTACTATAACACGAGATGCAGCGGGCAGAAGAAAGGATCAGCCCCCTGTTGGGCGCACCAAACAGAGAACCTGTGCCATTTGAGGGCATAAGCCTTTCTAGTGGAGGCCTTGCGAGAGCCCAGCAGAATGTTCTCCACATCAACCGGAAGGTTGAGAGGGGCCAGAGTTACCCTCTCAGCAGCTATGCTGTCAGTGAGAGGGACCCGAGTTAGGGTACAGGAGAGAGCCCCCCTCCTGGGATAGAAGACCCGAGTCAGTCCCCAGGGGGATGGGGACCTCCACTGCCAACCTCAGAAGCAGCGGGAACCACAGCTACCTGGGCCACCGAGGAGCTATCAGGCTAAGTGAGGTCCTGTTGCAGAGGGTCCTGAACAGGATCTTGGTGATCAATGGCGTCGGAGGGAAGGCGTTCATGAGACCCTCTGACCATGAGACCAGGAACGCATCCGCTGCCACCCTGGAGGGGTGGGCCTGCTGGGAGCAGAAGCCGGGCAACTGAAAGTTGTCCAGACTAGCGAACAAGTCCATCACGGGTTCCCCCCAGAGACGGAAAAGCCGACTGGCTACCCTGAGGTCCAGCTGCCACTAGTGCGGCTGGAGAACCCTGCTGAGCCTGTCGGCCAGTAGGTTATCCTGCTATAAAACACACACCCCGTCTATTGTCTAAACCAAGCAACAAAAAGCTGTTAATGTCATTCACTAAGAACTGGTTCTCAGAAAAAACCGGTGGCACTTTAATCATGGGGACAAAGCCCCTTAACGGTGCCAGTTTTTACATCAATGACCCCTTGAACTCGTATTGTTCTGGAAACGTTTTTTTATAATTCTTATAATAAAACGTCTTGTGGCAAATCAATGTATTCTTGATAATGATACCAAATGTTGAACGAGAAGAAAATTCAACTTAGCTTTGTAACATTAGCCAGATGAAAAGGAAATTCCAACGCCTCCTTCTAGGCTGCCCAAGCGTTTCACTACAGAAGTTTCTTCAGGGAATTGTCGGTACAGGCTAAAAACATAAAAACGTGAAATTAATGTCATGAAGCCAGTTGCTGCATCTCAATCTTGAAACAACATAGGTATAATCAGACCTTTTTTCCGCGCATAACAAGCGTAATCAGTGCAGATTTTCTTCAAATATTTCTGTCAAGTTTCCGTGCACAGAACGCCGCGCAAGCGAGATTGATCACAGTCGCCATTTTTAAAGGGAAAATCATGTGACTCAGATAAGCTGCTCCAACTACCAATAGGTAAAGTTACAATGCGCATTCTAAGCACATTACTTCATTAGATTCGACTACCTACTATAAGCAAAGTGAGAGATCTAGACGCACATTTAAACCTGATGGGTGTACTGAATTTAAAGTGAAGATCCACTTTTGTTCTCTCCAAAGTAGTGTTTCGTCAATGGTTTTGCCTCGCATGGGAGCTGTCACTTGATCTACAACAAAACAGCGTAATTGTTCAAAAATATGACTCTCTTTTAAACAATGTTGGACTAAAGGAGCTTCCAACGTCCGGCATTTTATACGGCTGTTGTGTTCCCTCATGCGTATCCTGAATGATCGGGTGGTCTTACCCACGTACAGTAACCCACAGGGACACCTTATGATGTAAATCACATTCGTGGAGTTACAAGTTGTATAATGCCGAAAGGCATAAGTAGTTTCATGGTGGAAAAATTCTGTAAGCTCCATCGTGATGTCACAAATGTTGCATTGTCCACATTTAAAATGGCCTAGCATAGGGATGGAATCCGTAGACACTGTATTAGACTCAATTGGCAAAACTGCTGGACATAATTGTTCTTTTAAATTGATGTTACGTCGCCAGACACATCGCACCTTATATCCCTGCAATCCCGGGACAGCTTGTAACACGTTGCTATGTTTTTTAACAATTTTCTTAATATCCTTGCTGTAAGGGGAAAACGTGGTTATAAAATTTATATTGGAGTCTCCTCCATAACTGCTCTCGCCCGGATTGAAGTGTCGGCGTTGCAATAAAAGAGAGCGATCACTAAATAACGCTCTCTTATAAGCATTCTTTACAACTCTGGAAGAATAACCTCGATCTAAAAAATCTCCCATCAGGGATTTAGATTTTAACTTAGTCTTCCTTAGAGGAACAGTTTCTGCGATACCGCAGGAACTGCGACAGTGGAAGACTATCTTTTAAATTTCTAGGATGTGCGCTAGTATAGTATAAAAGAGTATTACGGTCTGTCGCTTTTTTAAAAATCGATGTTTCCCACTCATAAATGCCTTTAGTAATAAGAATGTCTAAATAAGTAATTTGATGATGATGACTGGAATAAGTGAACTGAATGCAGGGATCACAGGAATTTAACCATACAGAGAAATCATTCAACTCAAGTTCAGTGCCTTGCCACAGAAGAAAAATGTCATCTATGTATCTGTGCCATGATTTGATCCGCTGTTGATACGGAGTGTTACAGAGCCATTTTTCTTCAAAACTCGCCATATAAAGATTGGCGATAGACGGGGCACAGGTGGCCCCATGGCCACACCCGATATTTGCTGGTATATGGTGCCTTCAAAAATGAAGAAATTCTGGAAAATGGCCAGTTTTGCTAATCGCAATAAAAAAGACAACTTAGCATCACTCATATCGCCCCGGGATTGCAGAGCACTCTCAACCAAAGAAAAGGCTGCCTGTTGGGGTATACTAGTATATAATGATACTACATCAAAAGTGACAAGCAAAATATCCGCTTGACCTACCCAACTAGACAATCCTTGTAATATAGTCAAAAAAGAGGTAGAATCTTGAACATAGGAAGGGATTAATTTGACTAATGGTCTTAAATACGAATCAAGAAATGTAGATAGCGGTTCTAACACTGAACCCCGTGTGGAGATACTCTGAGTTTTGCACCGGAGGTTATCAAGGATCTTACTAAAGAAAAGACTCCTTTCGCCACCTTTCAAGATACGTCTGGCCCTGATGAGGTCTCCTATACATGGGGCACATTACTAAAATTGCAGCAGCGACGAGTTAAAATTGAGTTACATCGGCTGTCGATGATCGAGTACATCAACCGGCAGCAAATACCTCGAGGACTCCGTATATATAAGGAGCCTCGCATGCCCAATCTTGAGGTCGACTTCATTTCCCAATGGAACAAAGTACTTAATAAGTGCTCACTGGATTTGATGGTGTTGATAGTACAACACACGAAAACTGAGGTGGATAAGTTAACATCAGAAATAGAAGAAATGCTACAAAAGCTAAAAGCTATTGATACGGAAGATAAATTTAATAAACAGTCGGAAGATCAGCAGAAACAGGTCGAAACTCTTCGTCATGAAGTTATGGCAAAGAAAGTCAACAAACTTAAAAGAGATAATTTAGATTACACAACGGGATATGTATATCCCTGGCAAAATCCCAAACGTAAGCAACAGAGTAAACGTCGAGTCATGTTTGAGGATACCTCGGGAGGAAGTACAGATTCTGAAAAATCAGCAACTGAGGATTTTTTGTCTACCGAGACGGACGACAGACGGAAGAAAAAGAAAGGAGAGGAAAAAGAAGTCATACAAGAGCGTCGCACCCAGCGACGCAAATGACAAACTTGGTGTCTGACTCGCTAGACTTGGAATCGGTTATAAACATCTCTGATACACATTTATCTCCAGCGGAAATTTCCTTACTTAGCAAAGGTTTATCCTTTGTTCCGTTCCTCCGACATGATTCTTTTCGTTTTTTGGTAGATTTTGAAGCTTTAATGCGAAAATTAGCTCTGAAGGATTATTTTGCAACGGCCAGTTCATCGACGACCACGAGTTTGTCTTCTTCATTAGAGTCGAGTGAAGTTTTGCCATCACAACCGTTGATGAATACATCAACATCACAAGTGATTGATCGAATTCAACCTACCATTTCGTTCTAAATGGACTCCTCCTGGACCGCCACATATGGCGTTGTCCCTGTTTAAAAAGTTAGTTCTCAGTGATATACATTTACTTGAACACACTCAGCCTCAATTTCATGCGTGGTTATCATTCTCTGAACGTCAAGCTTTGAAGTCTTTGAAAAGACGAACTCAGGTTGTCATCCGCCGCGCTGATAAAGGAGGCGCGGTGGTAGTTATGAATCGTACTGAATACATTTCTGAAGCGCAATGTCAATTAAAGGATCCTTCAACATATATACCACTGGATTATGATCCTACACAGTTGCTACAACGAGAAATCAAAGTAATCACTCAGGCTGCTCTGGAAAATCACTATATTGATAAAAAAGAATATCATTTTTTGAATTTCTTGGCACCAACTTTAGCGACTTTTTATTTATTACCTAAAATTCACAAAGATTTATCTCATCCTCCAGGTCGCCCTATTGTCTCCACACGGGGTTCAGTGTTAGAACCGCTATCTACATTTCTTGATTCGTATTTAAGACCATTAGTCAAATTAATCCCTTCCTATGTTCAAGATTCTACCTCTTTTTTGACTGTATTACAAGGATTGTCTAGTTGGGTAGGTCAAGCGGATATTTTGCTTGTCACTTTTGATGTAGTATCATTATATACTAGTATACCCCAACAGGCAGCCTTTTCTTTGGTTGAGAGTGCTCTGCAATCCCGGGGCGATATGAGTGATGCTAAGTTGTCTTTTTTATTGCGATTAGCAAAACTGGCCATTTTCCAGAATTTCTTCATTTTTGAAGGCACCATATACCAGCAAATATCGGGTGTGGCCATGGGGCCACCTGTGCCCCGTCTATCGCCAATCTTTATATGGCGAGTTTTGAAGAAAAATGGCTCTGTAACACTCCGTATCAACAGCGGATCAAATCATGGCACAGATACATAGACGACATTTTTCTTCTGTGGCAAGGCACTGAACTTGAGTTGAATGATTTCTCTGTATGGTTAAATTCCTGTGATCCCTGCATTCAGTTCACTTATTCCAGTCATCATCATCAAATTACTTATTTAGACATTCTTATTACTAAAGGCATTTATGAGTGGGAAACGCCGATTTTTAAAAAAGCGACAGACCGTAATACTCTTTTATACTATACTAGCGCACATCCTAGAAATTTAAAAGATAGTCTTCCACTGTCGCAGTTCCTGCGGTATCGCAGAAACTGTTCCTCTAAGGAAGACTTTAAGTTAAAATCTAAATCCCTGATGGGAGATTTTTTTAGATCGAGGTTATCCTTCCAGAGTTGTAAAGAATGCTTATAAGAGAGCGTTATTTAGTGATCGCTCTCTTTTATTGCAACGCCGACACTTCAATCCGGGCGAGAGCAGTTATGGAGGAGACTCCAATATAAATTTTATAACCACGTTTTCCCCTTACAGCAAGGATATTAAGAAAATTGTTAAAAAACATAGCAACGTGTTACAAGCTGTCCCGGGATTGCAGGGATATAAGGTGCGATGTGTCTGGCGACGTAACATCAATTTAAAAGAACAATTATGTCCAGCAGTTTTGCCAATTGAGTCTAATACAGTGTCTACGGATTCCATCCCTATGCTAGGCCATTTTAAATGTGGACAATGCAACATTTGTGACATCACGATGGAGCTTACAGAATTTTTCCACCATGAAACTACTTATGCCTTTCGGCATTATACAACTTGTAACTCCACGAATGTGATTTACATCATAAGGTGTCCCTGTGGGTTACTGTACGTGGGTAAGACCACCCGATCATTCAGGATACGCATGAGGGAACACAACAGCCGTATAAAATGCCGGACGTTGGAAGCTCCTTTAGTCCAACATTGTTTAAAAGAGAGTCATATTTTTGAACAATTACGCTGTTTTGTTGTAGATCAAGTGACAGCTCCCATGCGAGGCAAAACCATTGACGAAACGCTACTTTGGAGAGAACAAAAGTGGATCTTCACTTTAAATTCAGTACACCCATCGGGTTTAAATGTGCGTCTAGATCTCTCACTTTGCTTATAGTAGGTAGTCGAATCTAATGAAGTAATGTGCTTAGAATGCGCATTGTAACTTTACCTATTGGTAGTTGGAGCAGCTTATCTGAGTCACATGATTTTCCCTTTAAAAATGGCGACTGTGATCAATCTCGCATGCGCGGCGTTCTGTGCACGGAAACTTGACAGAAATATTTGAAGAAAATCTGCACTGATTACGCTTGTTATGCGCGGAAAAAAGGTCTGATTATACCTATGTTGTTTCAAGATTGAGATGCAGCAACTGGCTTCATGACATTAATTTCACGTTTTTATGTTTTTAGCCTGTACCGACAATTCCCTGAAGAAACTTCTGTAGTGAAACGCTTGGGCAGCCTAGAAGGAGGCGTTGGAATTGCCTTTTCATCTGGCTAATGTTACAAAGCTAAGTTGAATTTTCTTCTCGTTCAACATTTGGTATCATTATCAAGAATACATTGATTTGCCACAAGACTTTTTATTATAAGAATTATAAAAAAACTTTTCCAGAACAATACGAGTTCAAGGGGTCATTGATGTAAAAACTGGCACCGTTAAGGGGCTTTGTGCCCATGATTAAAGTGCCACCGGTTTTTTCTGAGACCCAGTTCTTAGTGAATGACATTAACAGCTTTTTGTTGCTTGGTTTAGACAATAGACGGGGTGTGTGTTTTATAGTTTGATATACCCGTTTAATAACATTCAGACTACAGTAGGTTATCCTGGCCTGTGAGGTACACTGCCCATAGGAGGATGCCCTGGATTGCGTACAAGCAGAGGACCAGTGCCTCCTGACAAAGGGCACAAAACCTCGTACCTCCCTGTTTGTCCACGTGGAACATTTGGTTCTCTGTCTGGACCAGCACCAGCTGGTGATGTAGGTGGTAACAGAAGACCCTTAGGGCAAGGTGTATGGCCCGGAGCTCCAGGAGGTTGATCTGCTGGATGCTCTCTTCTGGTGACCAGCTGCACTGAGTGCGGAGATCTCCGCAGTGGGCTCCCCAGCCGAGCAGGGAGGGGGTCCATGGTGAGGACCTTCAAGTGACTTGGGGCCTGAAAAGGCATGCCCGCTTCAAGATGCCGGGGTGACTTCCACTTGTCGAGGGAGTCCGCCAACTGGAGGATCACCGAGACTCTGTCCCGGAGACAGCCCGTGGCCTGAGACCACTAGTCCCAGAGACACCACTGTGCCGTCCGCATTTGGAGGCGAGCGTCCAGGATGACGTGGACCGTGGAGGCCATGTGCCCGAGGAGGCGTAGAAGAAGCTGGGTGGGCACCAAGGGGAGGTGCTGTACATCCTGAGCAAGGGACCGGAGCCAATGGGCTCGGTCCTTGGGCAGGAAAGCTCTCAACTGGAGGGTGTCGAGCTTTGCTCTAATGAACTCCAGGCACTATGTGGGGAGGAAGTGAGACTTGGGATAGTTTATGACAAAGCCCAAGTGTTTCAGAACCTGGGTGGTGTGAGCAGTGGCCTGCTGCACCTCTGATGCTGTGCCTCCCCTTATGAGCAAATCGTCCAGGTAGGGAAAAACAAAGATCCCCTGGAGTCGGAGGAAGGCGGCCATGACTGCCAGGCATTTTGTAAAGACCCTTGGGGCAGAGGCTAGGCCGAAGGGGAGTACCCTGTATTGAAAGTGCCTGCCCCCTACTACGAACCACAGGTACTGCCTGTGGTCGGGGTGGATGAGAATGTGAGTATAAGCAACTTTGAGGTCTAAGGAGCATAGCCAGTTTCCCTGCTGTAGGTATGGCAGCAATGCTCCAAGGGAGAACATTTTGAACTTCTCCCTCACCAGGAATTTGTTGAGGTTGCGCAGGTCGAGGATGGGCCTTAGGTCTCCTGTCTTCTTTGGGATGAGGAAGTATCTGGAGTAGAAACCCTTGCCCCTGAGGTGGTGGGACACCGGTTCCACCGCCTTGTCCTCTAGAAGACCTGCCAACTCCTTCAGGAGAAGGTCCCGGTACAGGGGAGACCTAAGGGGCTCTCCCGGGAAATAAGAGGGAGGTGCCTGAGCCAGATGGAGGAGATAACCCTTCCTGACTATCCTCAGTGCCCAGGAATAGGTGGTGATAGCTATCCATCTCTGGGCATAGAGGGCCAGGCGTCCCCCTGTGGGCTGCTAACCTCCTTGGGGTAGAGAGGCTATGCTCAAGGAGTCAAAAACTCCCCCCTGGCCGGGCTGGGGCCGGGGCCTGGGGTTTTGGAGCTTTCTGCTTGCGCGGGCCATGCCCATGTCCCTTGGCCTGCTGACCTTGTTGGGGAGCTGGGGAGGCCTGACAGGGTGGGTAGTTTTGGTAAGCAGCTCCCTTCCTCGAGTAAAAGGGCTTTTTACCCAAGCCCTTCTGTTAGGGAGAGGCAGTGGTCTTCTTAGAGCCTGGTCCTCATCATGAACTCAGTCTCCAGCTCGGCAGCCTTGTCGGTCATGGGTTTGCCAAAGAGGTTCTCCCCTTGGCATGGGACATCGACCAGTTTGTCCTGAACCCACTGCTCGAGATCGGATGACTAAAGCTAAGCTTGGCGTGCACCGATACCCGCCGTGGCTACCCGAGCCACCGACTCAAACCCGTCATAGCCATTCGAGATATAAATTTGGAGCACTCACGGACAGCCTTGACCAGGCTCTTAAAGTGCTGCAAGGGTTCCTCGGAGACCAGGTCTCTCAGGTACATGCCCATGTACAGCTGGTAGGCCTAGATGTGGCAGAGGAGCATTGAGCCCTGGTAGCACTTTCTGCCAAAGGCGTCCAAGGTGTGGGCCTCCCTGCCGGGGGGCACCAAGGAGTGCACCTTCTGGCTTTTCAGCCAGCGCATTGCCGATTCCACTACCATACATCGAGTCAAACCGTCTGCTCACCATCGGCATCGAGGCCGGCGTCTCCCACATGCGGAGCATGAGCTGTTGAAGGATGGGTACCATTAGCGATTCCCACGGAGGGGCCTCATACTGGAGGATCTCTAACTCATCTGCTCGAGAGTCAAGAATGCGAGGGCATTGACAAAGTCCAAGAAACCCATGTCCTCCGGCAGGGACCGCCGTCAAGGTTCCGACACGGGGAATCGGAAGGGATGTTGTGTGGCCGACGGGTATCAGGGGACTCCTCATCCTCCGTCTCCCATTCGGAGTAGTCCGTGGAGGACTCACCCGAGGGCTGCTCCTAGTAGACTTACCGGGGGATGACCGCAGTCCCGATCAGCGGGACTCTGAGCGTGACCTCGGCTGAGGATCGACTTGAGGCCGAAGGACCTCGAGGATCGGCTCAACCTCCTGGGACTTCTTGGAGGTTGACAGCCCGGTGGTAGGGGCTGATGAACCAGTGGAGCCGGACAACAGCACCCATTGCTGGTCCATGAAGACAGACAAACTGTGCTCCAGGCCGCCATTCTGGACTCCAGCCCAGAAGGCTCCGCAGCCTTCAGCATGGGCACCGAGGGACTCGGGCCCATCGCTGGCTCCCCCAAAGGGGAATCCTTGATGAGGATGGTGTCTGGGGACTGAGGCTGGTCCGTGGCCAGATCCTTCCGGGGGACCTTCGCAGGTCACTCCTTCTCCGATGCCTCGGACGAGTGCCTCACACTACGGGACCGGGCCCAGGGAGCTTCCAGCCAGTTGGAACCATCCAAGGATGCTGCCTTCGAGGGTTTTTTCTTCTTTCTGTGTTCCCTTGAGGGAGACCCCGTTTCTGAGGACACACAATGAGGCTCGGGCTTGGAAATCTCTGCCCGAGGTGTCGGGGCCTCAGGCAAGGCCCTGGACTTGGGAGGTACCGGGGACTTGGGAAAGAACTTGTTGTGCTGATGCTGGCAGCTCTTCAGGGCCTTGCTGGACATTCTCTTGCAGAGACCACAGGCTGCCAGGTCATGGTCTGGCCCGAGGCAACGAAGACAGCAGTAGTGTGTGTCGGTCAAAGGCATGATTTTAGAGCACCAATCACACTTCTTAAAACCACTGGTAGCCATGGTGGAAAAAAGCACCCCTGCAAGGTCAAAGACCCTCCAAGCTGCCAGCGGGAGAAAAAAGGCACAACGGCGCCAGAAAAGAAAAAGGAACGAAAACTACAAAAACTTTGGACCGAACCCGACGCCGAGGTCAGTAGACAGGAAGAGTACCGGTGCAATACCGGAGGCGAGTTGGAAACTCGAGGAACAAAAAAAAATCAACTTTTTCTGGGGACAAGCCAGACGGTCTGAAGGGCTCCGTGGAAAAAATGAGACTGAGCAAGATGGCATCCTTGGGTGGGAAGGGGACCACGCATGTGTGGTGGCATCTCCCAAAGGCTTTCTTTGAAAGCTGGGGGGGGTGCTTCCGTGAGGGCTCTGTCGGTGCTGACATCACCCATATGTGAGGACTGACTTCCTGCTTGTTCCCAGAGAAACAGCATTATTCTGTGCAGAATAATAATGTATTGATGAACACTGGTATCATTCTGGGCAGAACTTCTGCACAGAATAATATTGCTGTATGTGCTAGATAGCATTCCAGCACAAGTGCCAAACTGGGTTTTTTTTGTGTGTGCATGAAATAGGTGCTAATGCAAACCCTGTGCGCATGTGCCTGGCCTTCTCTCCTGGTTTAGCACAGACCTTTATGCGTATAGCTCAACTGCATGCTGTTTGCTTACAGCATCGTTGAGCAAACTCTTCTGTATTAGGAAACACTGCGCTAGAGCTTTAAAACTGGGCTCTATCTCAAATTGGGCTCTGAGATTTCAAAATAAAATCCCTAAACCTTCTTTACAGGCCTGTCCTAACCACTAACTCAGAATCACTCATTTTCCCTGAAGGGTGAGGTGATTTCTCAGGATTTCAAAATTGCCCCGATTAAAAGATTTGCCCTCAAATACTTTAGCTTGCCCTAGGACTTTAAGGAGAGTTGGATATGCTGTGGGATTACTGAGGGTGTTTGGCTTCAGTAGAAAATGGTTTTCCCTCCTCAAAACCTACTGTGCATGGTTGAAGATGTGAACTATAGCGCTTGTTCTTCTTTCAGTGCAGAGACCATTTAAAATCTTATGTTGGGAAAAAAAACCTGCTGTGATCACCTTACTAGGTTTTTATTTTCATAAATTAATCATTCATTTTGGAATCATTTTCAAGTGGCTCACATAGCTGTAAAATGTATTTGCTTACCTGTAACAAAGGTTTTCTGTAGACAGCAGGGATATACAGTCACATTCAATGGTGAAGTCCCCAGACTGAGCCTTGAGGGGTTCTCCCACAGCTCAGAGAAGCTTTGTTGCTTCATTGAGCATACGCATCTGCTTCCCACCTGCTTGTGCCAAGAGAATCAGTTCATACCAGAGCAAGAAGAAACTGAAACAAAAAAATAGAGATGATGACGCCAGTCCGTATGATGGAGTTGACGCCAGTCCGTATGATGGAGTTGACGCCAGTGATCTGTATTTTTAATTTTTATTTTTTTAGTTGAGGGGAAGGCGGGTGGGAGAGTGTGACTGTATACCCCTGCTGTCGACAGAGAACCCCTGTTATAAGAAAACAACTACACTTTCTCTGAGGACAAGCAGGGAGATACAGTCTCATTCAGTGGTGAGTCCAGAGCTAGTGTGTGCCTAGTCGAGTAAGTTTGGTTGTTTGAAAAGTCTTTGTAATCAGGGCGGCCCCAGGGATAGCTCAGGTGAAGGAGAAGAATCAGGTAGCAAAGAGGTTCTGGAGGACAGCCTGGCCAAAGGCAAAGTCCATCGTGGATGAACAATCCAAACTGTAGTGTTTAGTGAAAGTGTGGATGGATGACCAGGCAGCTGTCCTGCAGATGTCCTGGATAGAGATGGAAGCTGGACTGGCTATGGTAGCAGCCATAGCCCTGGTATCACTTGTTTATGTTTTAGCCATCATATGTGCAAAAATTGTAATGATTTGTATCTATTTAAGAATTGTTTGATTTTAATTAGTCACAATATAATAGGTATTTTATAGCATAGGTTCCTTTTGATAAGGGAATTGTTATACAATACTACTTTTATTTTTCATTTTTTATCTTTTTATAATTTTAGGTATCTATTGATTTTATGTTTTTTAATTAAGTTGTTATAATTTTATTTTATATGTATGTTTTTATGTATATGTTTCTGTACAAGGTCTCAGTCCCCTGAGGAAGGCTTTGGCCGAAACATGTTTTGGGCAGACCCTGTAATCAATAAAGCTCTTTCCTCCAGTGGCATGGCTCTCCTGCTCCTTTGTGCTGCCTTGGGTCTGCAGGAGGTGCCTCCCTTCTGAGCTGTCCTGCAGATGTCCTGGATGGAGACGGAAGCTAGACTGGCTATGGTAGCAGCCATAGCCCTGATCCTGTGAGAAGCAACAGATCCTGGAAAAGGGAGGCTGCTTGCTCATAGCAGAAGGCAATGCAGTCCACAATCCATGAGGAAATAGCTTCATTGTCGGTTGCCCAGGGTTATTGAGAATGAAGGTCAGGAACAACTGAGACAACTTACAGAGAGACTCAGTATGATTCAGATAGAAGAGTTCTTCTGCAGTCCGAGGTATGCAATTTCTCCTCTGGGAAGAAAGCAGAGAGAATGATAGGTTTGTTGATGTAAAAATCAGAGACCACCTTTGAAAGAAACTTAGGATGTGTCCGGAGGATGACCTTGTCATGGAAAAACTGCGTATATGGGGGATAATGCACCAGTGCTTTGAGTTCCCTCAGACGTCTGGCCAAAGCGATGGTAATGAGGAAGACAGTTTTCCAGGTCAGATGTTTGAGTGAAGAAGATAGGGGAGGCTCAAATGATTGTTGTATCAGCTGAGACAACACAACATTAGAGTCCCAGGCTGGCGTAGGCAGTTGGATGGGAGGATCAGTGATCATGAGATCCCTCATGAATGTGGAAACCACCGGATGGACAGAGATGGGCTTGCCATCGACGAGGACATGTGAAGCAGCAACAGCCAAAAGATGAAAATGTACTGAATTAGTCTGAAGGCCTGAGTGAAACAGGTGAAGGAGGCAAGACAAAAGCTGGCTCACTGAGCAGTGGACTGGATCCTGTCCATGGGTTGCGGCCCAGTGGGCAAAACAGGCCCACTTGCGTTGACACAAATGCTGTGTAGATGGTCTGTGAGAACAGTGAAGACATCCTGTGGCAGTGAAAAAAATCAAGGCGTGGTGCCCTGAAGCCATCATGCCGTGAGGGATAAGGACTGAAGGTGAGGATTTAAAAGACAGCTGTAATGCCAAGTCAGAAGGTCGGGCTAAATACCCAGAGGTATAGGAGAATCCTGTAGCAGCACCAGTAGATGGGGATATCAGTTATATTGGGGCCATTGAGGTGCTATCAGAATGACCTATGCTTGATCTTGAGCAAGACCCGTGTGATGAGCAGAAATGGAGGAAACGCATACAGAAGACCTTGAGTCCAGTCCAGAACAAAGGCATCAGATGCTCGCTGCTGGAGGCATGGAAATAGGTCCATCTCCGACTGTCTCCAAAGAGCAAAGATGTCTCAAATGATCACAGGATCGAGAGACCATTTGTGCGGATCCAGCTGTTGGCTCAACTTGTCAGCTAGCTGATTGTGAGTCCCTGGAAAGTAGGTTGCTTGCAGTGTGGCATCCAGGGAAAGAGCAAAAGTCCATAGTCGTGAGATTTTGTGACAAACAAAGAGAGCCTAGTTGACCTGCTTATTGATGTAAAACATGGAAACTTGGTTCTTGATGCATACTAGAACAATCTTGTAACACACCCAGTGTGCGAAAACCTTGAGGGTATAGTAGACTGTTCAAAGGTCAAGCACATTGATATGAAAAGTCTGTTCGAGGGGGGACCATGCACCCTTGGTGGAAAGACAGAGCAAATGTGTGCCCCAGCCTTACATGGACCCATCAGTGGTAAGGATGATGTGCTGCGACGGCATGTGAAATGGGCACTTCAGCAGCAAATTGTCCGGAGTTGCCCACCATCAGAGGTTGTCGAGGAGAACAGATAACTGAAGTCCTGCGAAGGAAATCCTGGCCCAGAGGAAATAGGAGTGTTGACACCAGTTTAGTCTGAGGTGCCACTGTAGAGGGCACATGTGTAGCCTGGGAGTGGGACTACATGCATTGATGCTGCTGTGTGCCCCAAGAGATGTTGGAGCAGGCAGATGGGCGCTGATTGGCATGATGCCATAGTAGTGCGGAGAAACTGCAAGGCTTGAATTCTCTAGATAGGAAGGAAGGTCCTCAGATGTTGAGTGTCTAAATGTGCTCCAATGAATTCCAAAGTTTGTTGAGGGGCAAGATCAGATTTCTCGGCATTCAGGATGAAGCCGAGGGTCTGTAGGGTAACGGCAGTGTCCTGGACAGCTCGGGTTGTTATGACTTTAGCAGTGCCCAAGATCAGCCAATCGTCCAGGAAGGGGTAAAAGCAAAGGCCCTGATCCCGCATGTCGGCTGCGATTACCACAAGGCCCTTCGTAAAGACACTAGGGGTGGAGAGGAGCTCAAAGGGAAGAACTTTGTACTGATAGTGACGGTCTAGGTAAGTTACCTAAGCCTCATGGCTTAGCAGGGGAAGGATTGAGCTCAAAGAATGCAACTTGAACTTTTCCCGCGTGATGAAAAGATTGAGATGAGGGAGGTCCAGAATTGGCCGAAGGCTGCTGGTCTTTTTGGGTATCAAGACAAAAACGGGAATAAAAACTCCAACCTTTCTTGGGAAGCAGGACAAGCTCAATGGCAGGGATTTCTCCTGTGCTAGTTGGGGCACATGATAAGATGGGAACGGTTGGATGGGACCAAGGGGGAGGTTCCATCTGAGAATGAAGTTTGTACTCGAAGTGAACAATGGAGAGAACCCAATGATCCATGGTGATGGATAGCCAGGCCTCTGCGAATTGCTAAATGTGCCCCCCCCCCTGCAGATAGTCAAAAAACAGGGGATGGTTTGGGAAGAGAAGTCTGCAGGAGCGCTTGGGTTTTCCTCTCCCAGGGGTGACCCCATTGGGGTTAAGGTTGAAATGCCTGGCCCTGAGCCCGAGATGGGGAGGGTTGCTGCCGGTTAAGCTGGTGGCGCTATCTCGGGTAAAGCAGCTGAAAATAATTGTAAGGGAAAGGAAGGCGAGTGTAGGAAGTCGCCTCTACTGGCTGGGCTACAAGTTCTCGGACCGTGGTGGAATGGTCCTTGACCTCCGAGACCTCTTCTTGGACCTTGGAACCAAACAGACCATCACCCTGACAGGGGGGCATTGGCTAAGCACAGACCGGCACATGAAGCCAGGCAGTGCTTCTGGCTGAAATGGCTGTAGCCATGGACTGTGCTACAGAGTCAGATGTCATATGTAGCACGAATGATGTGGTAAAGGGACTCAGGCAAGTCTGCAGTTAGGGTAGCTGGATCCACTAGAGAGAGATCAGCCAGCTGCAGGAGAAGGTCATGAAGGTAGTGCAGCATATGAAGCCAGTGAACTAACATGCGCATAGCAAGAGTACTGCTCTGATGGGATTTTCTTCCCATAGCATCCAAGATCCGTTGCTCCTTCCCTGAAGGTGCCTGGGAAGGCGGCTTAGAGCTCTTGTTTTCTTTTTCTAGAATGGCCTCGGATACAACAGACTGATGGGCCTTGTACTTATGGTCTTTGCGGTGGAATGCAGCTCTGCCAGAAAAAGAGATCTGTCCAATGGAGGATTGTAAGTGCAAGGAGTGCTGCAAGCCTGTAGAATGGAATGAAAATCCAACTTGGAGCACTGAGGGCCAACATGCAGGAGAGTTTCTGAAGGAACTTTGGGTCTGAAAAGTTCATGGAGGATCATCGTGGAGGTCTTGCTCTGCAGAAAAGGAAACAGGGTCACCTACGTAGGAATCACAGGGCTCCAAATAGGAAGGGAGCAAGCAAATGTCCTCATCAAGAGGCGGAGGCTTGTGCCAGTCAATAAGTGGCGGAGATCCCATGACCTACTGGGCAGGGGGGGATGCCAGAGATTCAAGGACGCACTGGGCTGTGCTTCAAGCTCCTGAGGAAAGGTCTGCAGAAGAGCAGAACTCTCCTGGAGAAACTTCCGGAGCAGAGAAAGAAAGGTTGATTGAGGAGTCTGTGATGCCCCCCTAGAAGAGGAAGGCTGTCTGGCATGGAGGGCAGGGATTTGTGCTTTATAAGGTGCTTACCTGACTGTGCTGGCAGAGGGAGCTGATGTTTATGCTTAGCTTTAGCTTTTTACCAGATAGAGGTATGTCCCCCAGAGTGGCTGAGGAGGAAGTCGGTTCAGGAGAGTGAGGGGTACTACCTGACAGCAGGGATAGCCGAGACCGGATGTGGCAATACCAGTGCTGCAGCTGCTTTCAAAGATACCCCCCCCCCCCCCCACGAAGCTGTGCTTGGCCCGATGTGGGGGGAGGGCGGGAGCAAGATGAATCTGACATCAGAGCTGGCCCCGCAGAGGCGATAAGCCAAGCCTGGCCAAACTATGGTACAATGACCCCACAGAGGCTGAAGCCGAGCCTGGTCTAGTTCTTGTAAAGAGAGAGAGAGCTGACTCCACAGAGCACGTTGGTATGGACTGTGCTGGCTGGTTGTTTCGTGTATGGAGCCGTGACACTTGTGGGTGTCCCCCTGAAGAAGCAATTTGATTCGCGAAACGCTTGTAAGCGCTTGGTTTGCAGCGTCAGGGTTGGATTGACCGTATTGAAATTGCAATTGCTGCAAGATAAGTTAGTTTTCTACAGCTTTCCTTTACTTGTTTGGGGGTTCATACAAAGGAGGAGGTCGTTGATGTGAACTGGGCTTATGAATAAAGGTGTTTATGATTGAGTGATTCTTTAGTCACGGAAAGCACCAGCCCTTTAATGCTGAGACCTTCCTCTTTATGGGTATGATTTGAACGTGAATGTGGATACAATAACAAGTTGGTTTGAAGAAGTATACCACCATTGAGACTAACAGAGTTTTTTTGTTTTATTTGAGTATTCTGCTTTTGAATTTTTTGACTCCACAGAGGTGGCAACACTGAGCAAGGCCTAGCTCTAAACAGTTGAAAAATATCTCCCTGGAACTTTCTGATTGAAACTGCACTTTTTTTCTGTCAGCCAACAAAGACCTCAGCTCAAAAAGCACTGTACTGCGGTCCAGCGGTAAAGTGCAGGCAGACCCGTGTAAGTTTGACAGCTGCGATGTGAAGTGAACGCAGACATGTTTTTCTTGTGATGGCCAAAGGGAAGGTGCAGGCCGAAAAGCGTAGTTACTCACCTGTAACAGGTGTTCTCCAGGAGCAGCAGGAATCAGTCCTCACTTATGGGTGACGTCGGCGCCGACGGAGCCCTCGCGGAGCAATTTTCCCCAGCTTTCAAAGAAAGCCTTTGGGAATTGCAGCGCGCATGCGCGGTAGTCTTCCCGCCCGAAGGTGCCATCTTAGCCAGTCAGATGACATAGCTAAAAAAGACAGCATAAAAATTTGCAAAAAGAACATAAGCAGACGATTGCAACTCCAAGGGGAGGAGGGAGGGTAGTGAGGACTGATTCCTGCTGCTCCTGGAGAACACCTGTTACAGGTGAGTAACTACGCTTTCTCCAGGACCAAGCAGGAAGTCAGTCCTCACTTATGGGACTCCCAAGCTCAAGGCTACCGGAGACCCTAAGCACAAAAATGAGCTCCCTCTAGCTCAGCAGCACAGAAGGATAGAATCTTCGCTGAATTATCACCCACCGGTAGCCCACATCCGGGATGGAGGGTAGGAGTTGCTCAGACCTCAAAGAGATTACGGAGGACTGCCTGTCCGAAAGCACTGTCCCTACGGGACTCCCTCTCGAGACAGTAATGGACCGCAAAAGTCTGGCTCGAGGACCAAGTAGCGGCCCGGCAGATGTCCGCCAGCGGAACAGAGCGGAGGTAAGCCACTGACGTGGCCTTTGCCCGAACGCAATGAGCCGTGACTCGACTTTCTAAGGCGAGTCCGGCTGCCCCATAAGCCCAAGAGATACAGTCCGCAACCCAGATGGACAGAGTACGCTTGGAGACCGGGAGCCCCAATTTATTGGGGTCAAAAGACACAAAAAGCTGAGCAGCTTTACGGTGCTCCCGCGTACGGTCAAGGTAGAAGTTCAACGCCCTTCTACAGTCCAGGGTATGGAGGACCGTCTCAGCTCGGCTGGAGTGTGGTCTGGGAAAGAAGATTGGAAGTACCACCTCCTGATTCATGTGAAAAGGGGAGACCACTTTAGGCAGAAACTTTGGGTGAGTCCGGAGGACTACCCTATTCTTGTAGAACCGAGTGTAGGGGGGATCAGACACGAGGGCCTGCAATTCACTTACGCGTCTAGCGGAAGTGAGGGCTATCAAGAACAGCGTTTTCCAAGACAGAAAACGGAGAGAACAGGTAGCCATAGGTTCAAAGGGCGGACAGGTGATCCGCTGCAAAACCACATTCAGGTCCCAGTCAGGCGCTGGCGGGCGCAGAGGTGGTTTAAGTAGTAGGAGACCTCGGAGAAACCTCGCTACGAGAGGGTCGTGGGAGAGAGGTCTGCCGTCCACCGGCACATGATGTGCGGAAAGAGCACTTAGGTGAACTTTGACGGAGTTGGACTTAAGTCCCAGATTAGAGAGGTGCAGCAAGTACTGCAAGATCACCAACACCGGGCAGGAGAAGGGATCCTGAGACTGTTGGGAACACCAGAGTGCAAAGCGACGCCATTTAAGGGCGTAGCATTTGCGGGTAGAAGGCCGTCGCGAAGCCAAGACGACCTCCTCCACCTCCGCCGGCAAGAGAAGAGGAGCAAGGACTACCCTTTCAGCAGCCAGGCCATGAGGTTGAGAGACCTGAGGTTGGGGTGTAGTAGGGACCCCTGATCCTGGGTGAGGAGATCCGGTTGCACCCCCAGAGGGATTGGATCCTCCACCGCCAGTTGCAGCAGGAGCGGAAACCACGGCTGCCTGGGCCAGCGAGGGGCCACCAGGATCATGAAGGCTTTGTCTCGGAGAACCTTGAAAAGAGTCCGAGAGACTAACGGGATGGGAGGGAAAGCGTACAGAAGGCTCCCCGACCAGGAGATCAGAAAGGCGTCCGCCGCAACCCGAAGGGGGTGAGGCTGACGAGAGCAGAAGCGAGGAAGCTGCCGGTTGTGAGGACTGGCAAAGAGATCCACCGTGGGGAGGCCCCACCTGAGGAAGAGCTTCTGAACGATGAAGGGATCCAGACGCCACTCGTGCGGCTGGAGGACCCTGCTGAGTTTGTCCGCCAGGCAATTTTCTTGGCCCGGGAGATAAACTGCCTTGAGGAGAATGCCGTGACTGACGGCCCAAGAGCAGAGCTTCTGTGCCTCCCGGCAGAGGAGGAAGGAGCCCGTGCCCCCCTGCTTGTTCACGTAGAACATGGCAACTTGATTGTCCGTCTGGACAAAGACGGACTGTTGGGAGGTCAGGTGGGAGAAGGCCTTGAGAGCTAGGCGGATCGCCCTGAGCTCCAGGAAGTTGATCTGCTGAGCAGACTCCCACGTGGTCCAGAGGCCCTGAGTACGTGCCTCTTGGCAATGTGCTCCCAGCCCAGGAGGGATGCATCGGTGGTCAGCACCCGGGTCGGCTGAGGTGACTGGAAAGGCATTCCCAATACCAGGTTCGGCTGCCGGAGCCACCACCGGATAGACGAGACCAGCGGCTCGGAGACGCGCACCAGGTCTGCTAGGCCGCCTGTGGCTTGTCGCCACTGCCGGCGGAGACACCATTGAGCAGACCGCATATTCAGGCGGGCATTGGGGGTCACATGGACGGTGGAAGCCATATGGCCGAGCAGTCTCAGGAAGCGCCTGGCGGAGACCAGGGGCTGGCTGCGAAAGCGGTCTGCTAGGTCCATGAGCCGCTGAGCCCTGTCGAGCGGTAGGTATGCTCGTGCCTGAGGGGTGTGCAGCCTTGCGCCGATGAACTCGAGATCCTGTGAGGGGAGCAAAGTGGACTTTGCGAAGTTTATGACAAAGCCCAAGTGCTGCAGCAGAGTCACCGTGCGGCACGTGGCGTTGGTGACCTCCTGAGCGGACGCTGCTCTGATGAGCCAGTCGTCGAGGTACGGAAAGACATAGAGGCCGTGAAGCCGGAGATGGGCCGCCACGACCGCGAGACATTTTGTGAAGACTCGCGGTGCGGAGGACAGGCCAAAGGGCAGTACTCTGTACTGGTAATGATTTCCTGCCACCACAAACCTTAGGTATTGGCGGTGGCTTGGGTGGATGAGGATGTGCGTGTAGGCATCCTTTAGATCCAAGGAGCATAGCCAGTCTCCCTGCTGGAGGTAGGGCAGAAGGATTCCAAGGGTAAGCATTTTGAACTTCTCCCGCACAAGGAACTTGTTGAGGTTGCGCAAGTCCAGGATGGGTCGGAGGCCTCCTGTTCTCTTTGGTATCAGAAAATACCTTGAATAGAAGCCCTGACCTCTCAGGTGGTGTGGCACCGGTTCCACCGCCTGATCCTGCAGAAGACCTGCTAACTCCTGAAGGAGCAACTCCCTGTGCAGAGGGGGGCGCGGAGGCTCTCCCGGGAAATAGTCGGGAGGGACCTGATGGAAGTGGAGAAGGTAGCCCTCTCGCACGACCTGAAGCACCCAGGCATCTGCGGTGATGCTGGACCACCTGTGGGCGAAGTGAACCAGCCGGCCTCCGGTGCTGGGGGGGACCAGCGGGGGGGGAGAGGCTATGCTGAGCGAGTCAAAAGCCCCCACCCTGCTGAGCAGGGGCTGGTGGTGCAGGCTTGGGGGCTTGCTGCCTACGGGACCCGTTACCCCGTCCCTTGGCCTGCTGGCCCTGTTGGGGAGCTGCAGGGGCCTGATAATGGGGGTATGGTTTGTAGGCAGCTGCCTTCCTCGGGTAAAAGGACTTTTTTCCCGAGCCCTTCTTTTTCTGGGAAGGGGCGGAGGTCTTCCTAGAAAGCCTGGTCCTGGTGAGAGTCTCAGTCTCAATTTGTGCAGCCTTTTCCGCCATGGGCTTGCCAAAGAGGTTTTCGCCTCGGCAGGGGACATCGACCAACTTGTCCTGTACCCAGGGCTCAAGGTCGGACGACTGAAGCCAAGCCTGTCGGCGGGCACCGATGCCGGCTGCGGCTACTCGAGCCGAGGCTTCAAAGCCATCATAGGCTGCTCGGGACATGAACTTTGAGCATTCCCGAATACCCGTGGACAAGGCTAGGAACCTCCGCAAGGGCTCCTCGGAGAGACCAGCGGAGAGAATCCGGCTAGCTCTTTAGCCAGATCCCTGAGATACATGCCCATGTATAGCTGGTAAGTCTGGACACGACAAGCGAGCATAGAGCCCTGGAAGCACTTCTTGCCAAGGCCATCCAGGTTACGGGCCTCCCTTCCAGGAGGCACCGAGGAGTGCATCTTCTGGCTCTTAAGACGATGCATGGCCGATTCCACTACCATGGAATGGTGTGGCAACTGCGCCTTTTGAAAGCCAGGGCTCTTGCGGACTCGATAGATAGAATCGACCCGCTTGCTCAGGACCGGCGAGGAGGCCGGACTCTCCCACATGCGGAAGAGTAGTCGTTCCAGCATAGGAGGAACCGGCACAGTAAAGTGTTCCCTCGCGGGAGAGTCATACTGGAGGGCGTCGAGCTCTTCGGCTCGAGGCTCCTCCTCGGGATCCGCAGGGAAGGCCAAAGCCTTGGCCATATCCCTAACGAAGTCCGAGAACCGGGCATCCTCCGGGGGGGACTGCTTCCGAGGCTCGGACTCCGGAGAGTCCGATGGGACACACCGAGTCCGGAAAGAATCAGGTGACTCTTCATCCTCAGACTCCCAGACCGACTCCGACGAGGACTCGGTGGGGTCGGCCCGGGCAGGGTGCGGCGCCAGCCGCCCCGACGCCGAGGGAGTCGGCGTCGGCGACCTCGGTCCCGAACGGGAGGCCGAGGGCGACCTCGACCGAGGATCGACTCGAGTTCTCATTGACTCGAGGATCGGCTCGGTCTCCGGGGTCGACTTGGACGTCGACGTCCCGGCGGTCGGGGCAGCGACGCCAGCGAAGCCAGTGAGCAGTGCCCGCTGCTGGTCCATGAAGGCAGACAGTCTGCTCTCCAAGGCCGTCAACCTGAGTCCGAGCTCAGGTGACCCAGCAGCCCCCGACTCGGGCCCCGACGGCTGTCGCGGAGGCGAGTCCAGAAGGACTACAGGACTTACCCGGGCAGGCATCTCCGACTCCAGGCGAGGTCGCTTCGGGAGGTGTTCCTTCTCCAAGGACCCGGGGCGGCTGTCGGGGCTATGCGACCTGGCCCTCGCGGAGCCAGGAGCGTCCACCGACGCCGCCCTCGCGGGTTTTTCCTTCCGACGATGGTCCCCGGAGGGAGAACCCCGGTCGGAGGAGCTCCGGCGACGGTCCGAGCTGGAGCCTTTCGACACGGAGGCCTCCGACGAGGTCCGGGTACGGCTGGGGTCAGCGAAGATTCTCTCACGCTGATGCTGCCGACTTCTCAACGCCTTCGAGGACAGTTTGCTGCAGGGCCCACAGATCAGTTCCTCATGATCTGGGCCCAGGCAGCGGAGGCAAAAGTCGTGTGTGTCGGTTAGTGACATGTTTCGGTCACACCGACCACACCGCTTAAAGCCACTGGCAGCCATCGGGGGAAAAAGGGCCCCTGCGAGGTCAAAGGACCGGGCTGCCAGGGAAAACGAAAACGAAAGCTGACTAAGTCAGAAAAAACCGAAAAAACGTTAGAGGACTCGAGACCGGCGTCGCGAGTCCGGGCGGGAAAACGACCGGCGTCGAACCGAAAGAAAAAAGTATAAAATAAAGAGGAAAATCAACTTTTTCGCGGGGACAAGACGGGGACGTCTGCAGGGCTCCGCGGAAAAAAGAAGACTGGCTAAGATGGCACCTTCGGGCGGGAAGACTACCGCGCATGCGCGCTGCAATTCCCAAAGGCTTTCTTTGAAAGCTGGGGAAAATTGCTCCGCGAGGGCTCCGTCGGCGCCGACGTCACCCATAAGTGAGGACTGACTTCCTGCTTGGTCCTGGAGAACGTTTATCTTTCTCCAGGAACAAGCAGGAAGGAAATCCTTACATATGGGTGATGTCGGCCCTGATGGAGCTCGTGCAGTAATCTTTCTCCAGCTTTCCCCACCTAAGGGTGCCATCTTGCTTCAGTTTCCTTTTTTCCACAGAGCCCATCGGACGTGTGTCTATTCCCCTTGGAAAAAGTTGATAGTTTTTGTATTAAAAAATTGCTTTTCTCCGGTCCCATCTTGCCCTTGAGTCTGCTTGCCTTGGCGTTGTGTTGTCTCCGGTTCTTTTCTTTCTTTTATTCTACTTTTCGTTCGGTGCGGATTCGTGCCTTTTTCCTGGCTGGGCCAAGTGATTTTGACTTCGCAGGGGCTGTCTTCCCTGCCATGGCCTTAGTCAGTGGCTTCAAGCTGTGCGACCGCTGTGCACACATGTCGCACTCAGACCCACAAGACTGCTGTGTTTGATGCCTCGGGCCGGATCATGATCCCTTGGTCTGCAGTCTCCATAAGCAGATGACTCCCAAGCACTGTTCCCTCTAAGCTGTGCGCGCGCACACACCTTGCCAAGCGAGCGCACATACTTTACAACAGAGCGCACAAAAATTACGGTTCTGATTCTGATAGAAAACAACACAGATGTCTTAAAATTTAAAAGTTGTTGTGTATTTACGGTTTTCACAAGTTCTGCAATATTTTCTAGTGCAATCAATGTGGTGTACATACTGTATTCTGACGTGTAGTCAAATTTTAAAGTATATAATTCCGAGTGTCGTTATGTGGCGCACAAAAATTTAACCTTCCTTCAAAAGCTGCACAGCTGATATTTTATGCGCACACAGCCTACAGAAAATTAGAGGGAACATTGCTTCCAAGGCCCCTTAAGAGCTATCAGCAACAGTGTGAGTCCATCTTCCACAAAGTTGACTGAGCCCTGGAGTCATCCGTGACACCTCGCTCCAAGTCCTCCTTCAGGACCTCAGATCCTCGCAGGGACCAAGTGGCCTCGGAGCCCCGAGGCCGTGGAGCCTTCAGCCAGAGCTCCACTGATGAGGGCTGCCAGAAGAGCCGGAAACTCTCAAAAACTGCGTCGGGAGACGAGTCAGGGGCCATGGGGAAATCCCACGGGCCCAGGACCCATAGCCCTTGACGCGAGGCTGAGGGCAACGGCTGGGAGAGGCCTTCTAAGTTGCCAAAATGAGAGATCAACCTCGGACGCCTGAGGTCATCATCAAGGACTACCCCTCGACAGAGCTGGCACCAATCCCAAAGTCCTTGGCGCCCGTGCCAAAGGCTGCGGAGCAATCTGGTCTCAAGGGGGCACTGGAGCGCAGTTTGTCTGTCTTCTTGGCCCAGCAGCATATTCTGATGCCCGGTTCCTCTGGGTCATCACTCCCAACCACGGGGCCCTCCACGTCGAGGGACTTCCTGAGGTTGAGCCGATCCTCGAGCACCACCGGCCTCGAGAGATCCCTTGGCATCAGTCACAATCCATGTCCCTTCCTCAGGGCCGCGGTCTTCCTGCTCTGTGCCCTTGGCTCTGAGTGGTGGGTGACCAGGGCTCTGGAGCTAATGGGGCCACAGCATGACCTTGAGACCCAGGGAACCCTAGACTCCTCCACTGCCTCGCAATCGGATTGGAAGACCGAGGACGATGAGTCTCCGGACACCTGCCACCACCGGGACATACCCTCAGACCTGTCTCCCCTCCCGAGCCCACCGTCTTCCTCAACTTCATGAGGGATATGGCAAAGGCCCTCATCTTCACTATGGAATTTGAGGAGGACCCTTATACAGAGGACCTCGAGATCCTCCAGTATGGGGCTCCGCCAAAAGAGGCACTCATGGTGCCCATTTCCCCAATCCTGGAATGGCTGCTTCTCCGCATGTGGGAGTCATCATCCTCTGTGCCCTTCGTAAGCAGGTGGCTGGACTCAATGTACCGGGTCCACCAGAGCCCTGGCTTCCATAAAGCCCAACTGCCTCATAGCTCCATGGTTGTGGAGTTGGCCATGCTTAGGCTTAAGAGCCAGAAGATGCACTCCTCGGTGACCCTGGGTACGGAGGCCTGTGCCATGGATGCTATAGGCAGGAAGTGCTTCCAGGGCTCAATGCTTGTCAGCTGGATCCAGGCCTACCAGCTGTACATGGGCATGTACTGCGGGACCTGGCAAAGGAGCTTGCTGGGAACCCGGCTGGGCTCTTGGTGGAACCCTCCAGCGGTTCTGCACCCTGTCCTCTGCAGTCAGAGTGTGCTCCAAGTTTATTACTCGGGTAGCCTATTATGGCTTTGAGTCGGCAGCTAGAGTGGCTACGGCGGGCATTAATGCCCGGCGCCAGACCTGGCTACAGTCATCCAACATGGAGCAATGGGTATAGGACAAGCTGGTCGATGCCCCCCGCCAAGTTGGAGTCAGAGTATCTGACAAGGACCAGATTCTCCAAGAAGACCACTGACCCTATCCAAAGGAAGGCTTCGGGCAGAAAGTCCTCAATCTCGAAGAGGAAGGCTTACGTAAACTACCCCTAGCATCCAGCCTTCCCAGCTCCCCAACAGGGCCAGCAGGCCAAGGGACACGGACATGGCCCGCATAAGCCCAAGACCAGCCTGCACCACCTGTGCAACCTAGAGGGGGTTTTTGACTCCTTGGGCATAGCCGCTTTTCCTCCAGGAGACACAGCCCTGCAGCACATGAGGGGTTGTCTGGCACATTACACCCACAGGTGGTCTGCCATCACCACTGATGCGTGGGCCTTCCAGGTGGTCAGGGAGGGTTACCTCCTACAGACTTCCCCACCATTCTTCCCAGGAGAGCCTCCTCAGGACTCCCCTTCACCGGGCACTGCTCCAGCAGGAACTCACAGGCCTTCTTACAAGCAAGGCAGTGGAACCCATCCCTGACCACCTCGGGGGCAGGGGGTTCTACTTCTGCTATTTCCAGGTCCCCAAAAGGACCAAAAGGTTTCATCCTATTCTAGATCTGTTAGTGTAGCTGGGTTTAAAAAAGGTTTGGATAAGTTCCTGGAGGAAAAGTCCATAAACCATTATTAAAGAGGACCCGGGTAATCCACTGCTTGCCCCATTACAACCTGTGTCTCTTTTTGGGAAACTACTAGGTACTTGTGACCTGGATTGGCCACTGTTGGAAACAGGATACTGGGCTTGATAGATCTTGGTCTGACCCAGTATGGCATTTCTTATGTTCTTAGGTTTCTGGTGAGGGATAAGTTCAAGATGCTCTCCCTTTGAACATTGCTGCCATACCTCCAGCAGGGAGACTGGCTATGCTCCTTGGACTTAAAGGATGCGTATATGCACATCCTTATCCACCCCCTCCAAAGGCAGTACCTTCACTTCGTGGTGGGCGGATGTCATTACCAGTACAGAGTGCTCCCCTTTGGGCTGGCTGCCACCCCACGCTATTCACCAAGTACCTGGCGGTCATCGCAGTTCACCTCAGGTTCTAGGGGGTCTTCGTCTTCCCCTTCCCCTATCTGGACGACTGGTTGATAAAGGGCAGCACTGCCGCTGAAATACAGTTGGCGACGGGTTGCATAATCCTTGTCCTAGAGCACTTGAGGTTCATAGTCAGCTACCCAAAGTCTCATCTCCATCCAACTCAAAACCTGGAGTTCATAAGGATGAAGCTAGATACAGTCCAGACAGGGCTTTTCTTCCAAGTAACAGGACCCTGCTCCTCCAAGCACTCACAGAGGGCACCCAGCGCCGCTGCTCAATGTCTGCCCGACACATGCTCCGCCTACTGGGACACATGGCGTCCACAGTGCACGTCACCCCGGACACTTGCTAGCAGATGCGGGCGGCCCAGGGGGCACTCTGCTCTTAGTGGTCACAGGTCAGAGGGAGCCTGTGGGACAGGGTGACTGTCACCATTCCCCTGGCTAACTCCCTCAGCTGGTGGCAACACCTCCCGCACCTGCTGGCAGGGATGCCTTTCCAGACCCTCACACCTCAGAGGATCCTCACGATGTATGCTTCAAAATTGGGGTGGGGAGCCCACTGTGGCGATCTCTGCACTCAGGGCAGTTGGACACCAGCAAATCAACCTCCTGAAGCTCCAGGCTTTGCCTTAGCCTTCCAGGCTTTTCGCCACCACCTGCAGGACCAATTGGTACTGGTCCAAACCGACAATCAGGTGGCAATGTTCTACATAAACAAGCAAGGACGCACAGGGTCATCCCTCCTTTGCCAGGAAGCAGTGGACATCTGCATTTTTGCCAGCAACAATGGGATGCTCCTGCGGGCAGTATACCTCCCGGGCCAGGACAATGCCCTGGCAGACTGGCTTGGCCAGGCCCTCCAGCTGCACGAGTGGCGGCTGGACCCAGAGTTGCCCACTGGTTATTCTGGCACTGGGGGCTCCCAAAAATGGATCTCTTTGCCAGCCCAGCCAAAGCCCAGCTGCCCTGTTTCTGTTCTCGGCAGCCACACCCTGTCAGGGTGGTGGCAGATACCTTCCTGATCTCATGGGTGGAGGGTCTCCTTTTTGCCTTGCCTTCCCACCCACACCCCTGATTGCCAAGATCCTCTTCAAGATCCAATGCAACAGGGCTATGGTGATCCTGATAGCTCCATGGTGGGCCAGGCAACCATGGTTTCCCCTGCTTCTCTGCCTGTCCACAGTGCCCCCCAGTTCCCCTGGGATGTGACCCAGGCCCACTGATGCAGGAAGAGGGCTCTCTCCTGCACCCCATCTTGGGGTCCTTGACATTCACTGCCTGGCTGCTGAGCAGGTAGCCCTGGTTCCTTTTAGCCTCTCCACAGAGGTGGAGGAGGTGGTCCTGGCCTCCTGCAAGACCTCCACCCGCCAGGCGTATGCTTTCAAGTGGTAGAGGTTCTCCTGGTGCATGGAGAGGCAGATAAACCCCTTCTCCTGCTCTGTCCAGCTGGTGCTGCAGTATCTGCAGGTTTGAAGACTATCTCCATTAGGGTGCACCTCAGCGTGCTAGCTGCACACCACCATCTAAATGAGGGCAAACCCCTCCCCACTCAGCCATTAGTGGCTCGCTTCCTGAGAGCTCTTGTCCTCTTGAAGCCTCACATCCATCCCCCAGCGATGGAGTGGTACTTGAACATGGTACTCTCAAAGCTTACCGTGCCACTATTTGAGCCTCTAGGCTCCTGTCACCTTAAGTATCTCACTTGGAGGGTGGTGTTCCTCGTGGCACTCACATCTGCTGGCCAAGTCAGAGAGCTCTAAGTGTTGGTGGCAGACCCACTGTACACTTGGTTCTATAGAAATAGGGTCATGCTCCGCACACACCCCAAGTTCCTGCCCAAGGTGGTGTCCCTGTTCCATCTTAATCAGCAGGTAGTGCTACCCACCTTCCTTCCATGGCTCCATGCCAGCAGGGCAGAGGCCATCTTTCATGTACTGGAATGTAAGCGGGTGCTTTCCTTCTACCTGCAGCACACCCAGGGCCACCGCCGAGCTTCTCAGCTGTCTCCTTTGACCCAAGTTAGTTGGGGATGGCGGTCTCTAAACACACCTTGTCCACTTGGGTAACAGACTGCATCGCCTTTGTCTAAGAGCAGGCTGGTCTCTCACTGGTATGCCGTGTCACAGCACACGGTATCTGGGTCATGGCGGCCTCAGTGACAAATCTGCGTTCCGCTCCCTTGTTGGAAATCTACCAGGCCACCACCTGGTCCTCAGACCATACCTTCACATCTCATAACTACCTGGAGAGGGAGTCCCATTGGGAAAATGCCTTCGGCCAGGTAGTACTCCATCATTTGTTTGAGGTGTAGGCAACTGCTACGCTCCAGCCCTTGCTGTGTTCTGGCTACCGGTGAACTGGTTCCTTGCTGGAAACTTGGGATGCTCGTGATCTGTTGTCTTCTGACTCAGTTGCTGCTGCTGCTCACGGCTCACCTTTTCTGGTCACCCATGGCTTTTTACAGGTTTTTCGGTAGCCTGTAGCTGGGGAGTCCCAAATGTGAGGACTGACTTCCTGCTTATTCCCGGAAAAAGCATAGTTACTCACCTGTAACATGTGTCATTTGGGGACAGCACGAATGAGTCCTCGCAACCCTCCCTCCTCCTCATGAAGTCGCTTCTTGCTGTTTTTTTGCCATCTTTTGCTATATCATCATACTGAGGCAAGATGGCATTCTTAGGCGGGAAGGGGACCATGCATGGCGTGATATATCACCGAAAGGCTTTCTTTGAAAGCTGGGAAGAGATTACTGCGTAGGCTCTGTCGGCGCCATCATCACCCATAAGTGAGGATTGATTCCTGCTGTCCCAGGAGAGCACCTGAAATGTAGGGCTGCTGCCTGTTCAGAAACTGAAGCTTGAACCATGCAACATGGCTTTCTGTTACAAGATAGGACCTGTTCTGAATTGTTCTGAACCAAACAAGATGGATTCCTTGCCTGCTCAAAAACTGAAGCATGAACCAAATAAGATGGAACTCTTTTCTGCTGTGCCAGCAGTAAAACCTGCAGATCAGGCAATTCAGCAGAGTTAGTGTTTATGACTACGTGCAAGAGAACAAGGCTGAGGCCAGAGACTGTTCTTCTGGTACTAGCATTTGCAACAATGTATGAACCTGCATGTCAGCATCTTTCTCGCACCATGGACCTTTGTTTGGAGAAGGACAACCTGACCACTGTTACAGGATTTGCTGAAGATGGCATACAATATCTGAGATCAGCCAATCAACGTGCCGTGATGAGGGTTCAGGACAAAGAATTATACGATAGACTCAGAGAGACACTTCTATGTACTTCTGGGCATTTCTAGACTTGCAGAACTTTTGAATACTGCTTGGGAACTTTAACTTAGCCCTAACTCTGGCAGTTTGTTTTCTGCAGCCCTTAGCCCTACTGCCTACCTGCCTCAAGGACAAAGACTAATCTCGGGAAGGAGTGAATCTCTCCCACAGACCTGCAGCTTGGGGTTATCATGGAACTTAGCTGTACTGCCTGTAGCCGACTTTGGACCTCTGCCAGACTTTCAACTTCGTGCCATTCCTGAGGCGACTTCTTGGACCCAGCCACAAGTATTCTGGCTAGAGCTAAGGTACTGTTCCTTAATTTCCCCCTCCCCCACGTTGGGTCTAGCTTAGACAGACAGATAATGTACTGTATGTCTGAGTGCAGAGCGAATCAATGGCATTGGTTGTTAGAAAAGTGATTTGTGATCTTAGTAAATTGTAATCATAGGGTTGCATAACCTGCTACCTCAGAAAACTAATTTATTCTAAATCTGCACTATTTTTCTATCAGCAATAAAGTCTAATTTATCTACAAACACTATATCATGTGGTTTATTTGCCAGACGGACCTATAGAAACTTGGGAAAAGTAGCAAATGCCCCTAGACATATTGCGTATTTATATATATATATTTATTTGCTACTTAATAACTTCCTCCTACAGTTACAGGTGAGTAACTATGCTTTTTCTCTTCCCAATGGCTTAAAAATCATGCTGTTAAAAGAAAACAGTAGCGGAAATGACCCAGTGTGAAAACCAAGCAAGGGGACCACCAAAAACTGCGAAAAAAGGTAAAAATGTAGGCAAAAATGGAGACTCATGCAGGCTTCTGCATGGTGAAAGAAAAAACATTCTCTCAGCACAAGCAGGCGGAAAGCAGGCATGCATGCTCAGTGAAGGAACAAAGCTTCTCTGAGCTGTGGGAGACCCGTTCAAGGCTCAGTCCGAGGGCTTCACCATTGAGTGTGACTATCTCCCTGCTTGTCTCCTCAGAAGTACTTTCTATTCAATGAGGTAGTGGCTGATTTTCAAAGGGAAACTATGCTGGTAGAAAGAGAGGAAGGCAGTTTTAGACAGGCCAACTTACCCAACTAAACTACTGCCTACCCAGGTAAATGACTTTGAAAATTACCCACTATGAGTAGACATACTACTTGAAGGAAGAAAAGGGGAATGGGAGAAAGAAATAGAAGGCACTACATAGTTTGCAGATACAATACTGAATCTTTCAGGAAAAAAATCTGCAAATCAATTTACAGTTTTTTCATTTTGGTAATATTTTATTTTAAAAAGTCAAGCCTGCAATCTTTTTCTTTTCATTTTTTGACTTTAAGATGCTCATGTAGCCTTTTATCTCAGTCAGAATCTGCTCCAACACTAGGGCTAGGATGTTATGAGTCTTTACTTGCACCTGCCTAGGGATTTTGTTTTATTTTTATATTTTCTCACCTGCCTGCAGCTAGACCACAGCCATCAGAGCAACTGTTCACAATAGGGGATGCAAAGACTATGGTTGCCTTTGGAATCTAGTAAGCATCCTAAATAATATCTGCCAGTGGTGTGTGAAGACTGGGATTTCTCCCTGCCCCCCCCCCATCTATTTAGAGGCTTTGAACACTTCTTCTACAGCAGCCTTATAAGCAGAAACCAAGTTAGTGAACTGAACCCAGGTCTTCTGTGTAGCAATATATAGCACTATCACTATCTAACCCAACAACCATAGTTTTAAGATTTAATTTAACGTTTTGTTTTTTTTGAATAAGCCCTTTTCATGCCACTATCTTCAAACATGGAAAGAATATTTTTGTTTTTATTAATACTTGAAAAACATTTAGGGGCCTGTTTACTAAACATTAGCATGTACTATCTACCACCATGCTTATGTTATTTGTATGGGTATGACGGCAAATAGCACATGCTAATGTTTGTTAGCATGCACTAGTATTTAGAATACAGGTGCCTTAATGTTCTTATGCAAGTCAGGAAGGGCTTGACTTAACTATTTGAATTTCAAACCAATTGCTTTGTGACGTGCAAGAAAAATAGCATTTACTCCCAGGGCTGGCCCCAGAGTTGGTTCAAGGTGTTGACAACCTAGGCAAACCTTAAGCCTTATGCCCCTCCCCTTGCTGTCAGAATCTATTATTTTGCTTTGAATGCCCTACTCTTGGCTGGTTTCCACCACCCAAGAAGCTGCTGCCCTAGGCAACTGCCTAGTTTGCCTAGTGGTTGAGCCAGCCCCGTTTATTCCAGAACCTTGACAATTAAAGATAAGATCTGTAAATCTTAAATATTTAATAAAAAAACATACTACTTTTGAAACTGAATCTTATCAGCTTAGTTTCTTTTCTTTAAAAACGTTCACTTAAAATTCTGCAGATTCAACGTATAAAATAGAAAGTGATATGTTCAGAGTGCCATTCTGTCGTGGGAAACATTCTACTCTTGGATTAACATGGCTGCAAAGCTCTTAGCAATTCCATATATATAAACAGTGTTAGGTCAGCAGAATAAAATGACTTTAAGAATCATTTCAAAATAAGTGCTGCATCATATGAATTATTTGTATAGGTCTATGTGTGTATTCATATACATGTGTGTTTGCGTGTATCTATTTTTCGCTCTCTATATATTGATACATACACACATATGTATATCAACATAATTCACTTACATAATAACCTTTCACTGAACCTGAGATTGATTTTTAAATCAAATTCTAAGTAATCTAGTAATTTTTGTCTGTTCTAATCAATCAATCTGTTTCCTTAAAACAAAATAGAACATTCTAGCAAGCAGTTTGAAATACATAAGTATAACTCAGTGCTGTAAAAAGATTTTCTATTTAGATATGCACGTAACTTACAGTGACCTATGGTAAATGTTCATTATTTAAGGCGTGAAAAATGCTATGTGAAGAGGACTTGGACAAGTGCTGTTTTAACCCTTTGGCACTTGTTTGCAAATCTTTGTGAATCAGTGATTATTAAACCAGTTATTGGGCATTGAAGGATTAAAGGGGTCTGTGGTTGCCGCAGTTTAGGCATATCAAATGACAAGTCTTCAACCAGAATCAATCCTAGTTTTATCATGAGTTTTTTTGTAATAAGGTGGGTGACTCTAGGTGAAACAGATGAGTATCCTCCTATGTTTATTCTCGAGGTCTGTTTTCATTTCTGTACCTGACAGCAGGTAACTCTTCTGGATGACACTGGAAAAGTTTCAGCAGCTTCTCCTCTTCCTTCTCACACATGGAAATTTGCAAAGCAAAGATGTGTCTGCAGGAAAATTTGCTGGATTCAAAGACTGGTGTGATGCTGGGCTTAATGTACTTAAAAACCCCCATTAAAAAATAGAAAAGCAAATGGTATGTCTGCTAAGCTAGAAACCATACTAATCTATAGCAAACATAATTCTGCATAGTTATTTATTTTCACTGATATGTTTGTTACTGATGATCTGCATGTTCAGTTTACCAGAGCACTGGCAAGTCTACTTTACTGAAACCAGGGTCCCTTCGCACTTCCCAATATGTGTCATTAGAAACCCATGATTCTTTATGATTTGCATCAATAACTTTTCTGCAAAGTAAAAAAAAGAAATAAGCATTATAAAATATACCAAATCTTAGATGATACTTATATATTTGCAAGATCACTACCATATGTTAACCAAACAGCCAAGGAAAGGCACAAAAAAGAAGGGCTAAGGTAAAACATACATAACAATCAAAAATAAATAACAAAAACAAATCCAATGCACCAACATAATGAATTCCCTCTAATGCAAAATGCCTCAATCAGAGGTGGTCAAATTCATTTTCATGTTCAGTTGGTTATCCTCACCCTCGGCCCGCCCCTCCTCCCTCTGTACAGAGCTCCCCGCACATCTCTGCTATATGCGCAGGGAACTCTATGGGTGGAATCACCACCCAAGCATTTAGTGGAGATGGATGTCTGAACCGGATGTCCATCTCTGCTAAATGCTGCTAAGAATCTACCCCTTAGTGTATTTGAATTTTCAGAAAGCCTTTGACAAGGTGCCTCATGAGAGACTCTTGGCCAAATTAAAAAGTCATGGGAGGCAGTGTGCTATTGTTGATCATGAACTGGTTAAAAGATTGAAAGCAGAGAATAGGGCTAAATGGCCAATTTTCTCAATGGAGGCAGGTAAATAGTGGAGTATCCCAGGGATCTATGCTTTGCCTGCTGCTTTTTAACATATTCATAAATGACCTGGAAAAGGGAATAATGAGTCAGGTGATCATATTTGCAGATGACAGAAAATTATTCAACGTTGTTAAAATTCAAGAGGACCTTGATAAATTGGAAGACTGGACATCCAAATGGCAGATGAAACTTAATGTGGATGAGTGCAACATTATGCACCTAAGAAAGAACAACTCAAACTATGGTTACACGATGCAGGTTCCACATTAGGAAACACCACCCAGGAAAGCACAGTTACTTACCTGTAACAGGTGATCTCTGGGAACAGCAGGAATAAGTCTTCACATATGGGTATCGTCGGTACCGACGGAGCCTGCGCGGGAACGCTCCCCAGCGTCCAGTAAGAAAGCTTTTGGGAGCATCCCACAGCGCCTGCCTTCCCGCCTTTCCCAACCGCCTCTCTCCAGTTCGAGTTTTAAAGCTGAGACAAAGAGAGAGAGAGGAAAGAAAAGATAGAGAGATACAACTCCTAGGGGAGGTGGGTGGGTTGTGAAGACTTATTCCTGCTGTTCCCAGAGATCACCTGTTACAGGTAAGTAACTGTGCTATCTCCAGGAACAAGCAGGAATGAGTCTTCACATATGGGGACGCCCTAGCTGCAGATGCCAGGGAGAAACCCCAGGTTGTGTGTCCTTGAAAAGGACTCTACCTCCCCCATGGATCTCTGGCATCCGACCAGGGTAGGTGGGTAGGAGTTGATTAGGAATGGAACAGGAGTTTGAGGACAGCCTGACCAAACGAGGCATCCCGGCGGGAGTCCTTGTCCAAACAGTAATGGGCTGTGAAGGTATAAACCGAGGCCCAGGTGGCCGCTCGACAGATATGGTCGATGGACGCAGAGTTTAGATGAGCCATTGAGGCTGCCATGGCTCTCACATTGTGAGCTGTGACATGGCCCTCCAGAGAAATGTTCCTACTCTGGTAGGCAAAAGAAATACACTGAGCAATCCAGTTGGACAGTGTTCTCTTAGAGACTGGAAGTCCTAAATGAGAAGGATCAAAAGCAACAAAGAGTTGAGAAGACTTTCTATGTTGCTGTGTTCTTTGTAAGTAAAAAGCGAGAGCTCTCTTACAATCCAAGCTATGAAGATTCCTCTCTGCATTTGATGCATGAGGTCTTGGAAAAAAGACAGGTAAATATACCTCTTGGTTCAGATGAAAAGGCGAGACCACTTTAGGCATAAAGTGTGGATTGGTCCTGAGGACTACCTTATGATGGAACGTTGTATAAGGTGGATTAGCCACCAAAGCTTGCAACTCACTGATGCGGCGTGCTGAGGTGACTGCAATGAGAAAAACAACTTTCCAAGAAAGAAATTTCAAGGAGGTGGTGGCTAAAGGTTCAAAGGGTGGCTTCATAAGCTGGCCAAGAACCAGGTTTAAGTCCCATGCCACTGGAGGTGGTCTAATGGGAGGTTTAGTTAAAAGAAGGCCTCTCATGAAAATTGCTATGAGGGTGAGAGGAAATAGGTTGTCCATTGAGAGGCTTGAGGGACGCTGGAATAGCACTCAAATGGACTCTTACTGAATTCGTTTTCAGGCCTGCATGGGATAGATGCAGGAGATACTCAAGTAGAGAATTCAGAGGTATTGCAAGAGGGTTTCGACCCTTCTCTGACACCAAATGGTAAATCTTTTCCATTTGAAAGCATAGGAACGCCTAGTAGAAGGCTTTCTAGAGGCATGAATAACATCTCTGACTTGCTGAGAGAGATGAAAATCTTGAAGGTCTAGGCCCTCAGCAACCAAGCCCTGAGATGGAGCGACTGGGGGTTTGGGTGCCACAACGTTCCCTCTTCCTGGGACAGAAGGTCTGGTGCAGAGCCCAAGTCCAGGAAAGGAACTTGAGAGAGATGCAGAAGTAGAGGATACCACACTTGGCGTGGCCAATGTGGTGCTATGAGGATCATGGTCCCTCGATCTCTCTGAAGCTTGAATAGTGTTTTGGGAATTAGGGGAATTGGTGGAAATGCATAAAGGAAGTCTTGACCCCAGTGAAGGAGGAAGGCATCCTTGGCCTGAACTCCCTGACACGGAATTCTGGAACAGAACCGGGGAAGTTTGGCATTCCACGGACTTGCAAAGAGGTCTATGTCCGGGGTTCCCCAAATTCGAAAAATCCTGGCTACCTGGTCCATGTGGAGGGACCACTCGTGTGGGAGCAGAACTCGACTGAGTCTGTCCGCCCAAGAGTTTTGAATGCCTGGAAGATATACTGCCAGAAGATGGATGTGATGCTCTCTGGCGAAGGTCCACAGTCGCAAAGCTTCGTTGCAAAGCGACAGAGAGCCACTCCCGCCCTGCTTGTTTACATAGAACATGGCTACTTGGTTGTCCGTATGGATGAGGACTGTCCTGTAGCTGAGCAGGGAATGGAACACTCTGAGAGCTAAGAATATTGCTCTGAGTTCCAAGAGATTGATATGCAGAGAAGTCTCCTGTGGAGACCAGATGCCCTGGGTGGAGAGATCCTGCAAATGAGCTCCCCAACCCATTGGAGAAGCATCTGTTGTCAGAGTTGCTTGGGGTAGCGACTGCTGAAAAGGGGACCCCAGCAACAGATTTGGAGGGGACTTCCACCACTGGAGAGACCAAAATAGGCGACTGGAGTTTGCTATTTTGTCTGACAGGCAACCTGATGCCTGAGTCCATTGGGTGGACAAAGTCCATTGAGCTGCCCTCATGTGAAGGCGAGCATATGGAACCACATGCACGGTGGATGCCATGTGGCCTAATAGTTGTAACATTTCTCGAGCAGTTAAATGGGACTTTAACTGTATCTGGGAGGCTAACTGCACCAAGCGTAGGCAACGGGCCTGAGGAAGATAGGCCCTTGCAGTTGTGGTATCCAACAAGGCCCCTATAAACTCCAGAGACTGAGTAGGGGTGAGATGGGATTTTGGGATATTTATTACCAGTCCCAAATACTGAAGGATACGCATTGTGCAGGTTAGACAAATCTGGGTCTCTGACTGGGATGGAGCTTGAAGGAGCCAGTCGTCCAGATATGGGAAAACAAATATTCCTAGGGTGCGTAGGAATGAAGCTACTACTGCCATGCATTTTGTGAACACCCTTGGTGCAGAGGCCAGACCGAAAGGAAGCACCCTGTATTGGTAGTGCTTTCCTTGAAAAAGGAACCGAAGGAACCTTCTGTGTGTTGGATGGATGAGGACATGGGTGTACGCATCCTTGAGATCTAGAGAACAAAGCCAATCCTGACTCTGAAGGTATGGCAGCAGAGTACCGAGAGAAATCATCTTGAATTTCTCTTTGAATAGAAACTTGTTCAATTCTCTGAGATCTAATATGGGTCTGTAGCCCCCTGTTTTCTTTGGAATAAGAAAATAAGGGGAGTAGAACCCTGAGCCCTGTTGAAGAAGGGGTACTTCTTCTATTGCCCCTTGGGCAAGAAGGGTAGCAATCTCCTGACCCAGAAGGTTGATGAGAGATGTTGGAGAATTGAACTGTTTCACCATGGTGTGGGGAGGAAGGTTTAAGAAATGAAGCTTGTACCCTTCCCTTATAATGGAGAGGGTCCATTGCTCTTCTGTGATTTGCTCCCATCTGGGAGCAAAGTAAGCCAACCTTCCTGGAATGGTGAGGGGCTCTGGTACTTCCAGAGCTAGAAAGGCTAAGTTCTCTAGTTGCAAGTCAAAAGCCCTGAGGAGGCTGAGGCTGCTGGGCCGTGGGAGGCCTGGCAGCCTTTGACTTGGCCTGTTTAGTTGGTTGCTGACGCTTTGCAGCAAAACGACCTGCAGAAGATGCCTGCTGACCATAAGCAGGATAGTATCTTCCCTTTTTAGAAAAAGTTGTCTTTTTGAACAATCTTTTCTTAGCAGGAGCAGAGGTAGACTTTGAAAGTCGATCCAAAGCAGAGTTCTCAGCATCCATCTGAGTGGCCTTTGCTTTCCAATCCCTGCCAAAAAGGTTTTCACCTGTACAAGGAAGATTTCCCAGTTCATCTTGGACCCAAAGTTCCAAATCAGAGGCTTGTAACCAAGCAATTCTGCGTGCACCTATGGCAATAGCCGAGGCTCTGCTTACACACTCAAAAGAGTCAAAGGCTGCATGGTTGGAAAATTTGGAAACGTCTTGGGCATGTTTAAGCCAAGTGAGATATTCCTGCCTTTTATCTTCTGAAATAAAAGGGGGCTAAAGTCTGCAGATGATCTGTGACTTCTTTTAGAAACATCCCCATATAGAGACTATAGGAGTTGATTCTGGCAGCAAGCATATTGGCTTGGAAGACCCTTCAGCCAAAAGCATCAAGGGTCCTGCATTCACGTCCTGGAGGATTAGATGAGTGTCTCTTTGCACTCTTTATTTTCTTCATGGCAGACTCTACCACAATAGAGTGGTGAGGAAGCTGAGACTTATGAAAGCCAGGACAAGGAGGGACACGGTACATGGTGTCTAATCTACGAGAATGAGGAGAGGTGGTAAGAGGAGTCTCCCACATGCTCAACATGAGATCATAGAGAATCTCATGAATAGGTAAAGTAGCTGCTTCTTTAGGAGCCTTAGGATATTGCAAAATATCTAGTTGCTTGGCTCTAGGCTCTGACTCAGGGGCCACTGTAATGGAGAGGCCCCTAGCCACTTCCCTAATGAAGTCCTGAAAGGACAAGTTTTCTGGAGGAGACATTCTTCGTTTTGGAGAATCAGGCTCCTGAGGAAGAAGTACCGGTGCCTCGACAGAAACCTCCGATTCATCAGAGTCTTCGGAGGAATCGAAGTATTGCCTGTCTGGATGCTCCTGTAAAGCCCGATACGCATACCGAGTGGGATCGACATCGGGAGTAAGCGGTATCGGTTCGGTACCGATGGGCATCATCGGACAGGGCACCGCTGCAGTCGACACCGAAGCCGATGTCGATGCAATCGGTACTGGCACCGGGAATGATGCCGGTGCCGGAGTCGGTACCGGCAACGGAGATTGTTGCGGTACCGGAGGCGTCGAAGCCTGCATAAACGCCGTTAGGGTGCGCTGCATGGACAAAATCTTCTGATCCATCGACGCCACCAGAGTCTGGATGTCGGTACTGGTGGAGGCCACAGGTACCCCAGAACACGGCAACAGGTGATCGTTCGAGGCCGAGCCATCGATGTCAACCTGTGACCCCATAGACAATGCTTTGGAAGCCGGAACTTCCCGCCGGGGTAATTTTGCCGGTGCAGAATCCTCGAGGACAAGCCCGGAGGCATCTCGATGCTTAGAGGGAGATTTGCCCTTTGAGGACCGGCTAGATTTATGTTTGGTTACCTGAGATCCATGGGAGGAAGAAGAAGCCCTGGAAGACGTTGATGCCACCGAGGCTGCATCCGAGGGAAACAGGGTACTGAGCTTGGCTGCTCGGTTCTGCCGACCTCTTTTAGACATCATGGTACAGGACACACAATCCGTGATGGAATGGTCAGGACCCAAACATTTTAGACACCAGTCATGGGTGTCGGTGACAGAAATAGTACCGCCACACTTCGTGCACTTTTTAAACCCGGAAGCGGGCTTCTCCATGAGGAGAAAAAATGTTCAGGCCTAAGGCCCACACTGAAAATGCACTAGTTGAAGAAAGAAAGTTTGTTTTTTTTTGTCAGAAAAGAAAAGAAAAGACCGGCGGTACCGGTCTGACGTCGAAAACAGACGCGACACAGAAAAATAAAGAAAAAAATAAAGAATTCTTCTGCGGTGACAGGAACACGACCTGCTGGCTCCGCGGAAAAGAAGAACTGGGAGAGGCGGTTGGGAAAGGCGGGAAGGCAGCGCACAGGCGCTGTGGGATGCTCCCAAACGCTTTCTTACTGGACGCTGGGGAGCGTTCCCGCGCAGGCTCCGTCGGTACCGACGATACCCATATGTGAAGACTCATTCCTGCTTGTTCCTGGAGATAAAGATTTAAGTATCATTGTGGATAATTCATTGAAACCCTCCGCCCAGTGTGCAGCGGCGGCCAAGAAAGCAAACAGAATTATAGGAATCATAAGGAATGAATGGAGAATAAAACAAAGGATATTATAATGCCTAGCATTCCATGGTGCAACAGCACCTTGAATATTGTGTGCAATTCTGGTTGCCCTATCTTAAAAAGAATATAGCAGAATTAGAGAAGGTACAGCCACTAAAATGGTAAAGGGGATGGAAGAATACCCCTTTCAGGAAAGGCTTAAAAGGTTAGAGCTCTTCAACCTGGAAAAGAGACGTCTGAGGGAAAATAAGTTAGAGGTCTATAAATTAATGAATGGAGTGGAACTGGTAAATGTAGGGCTTTTTTTAGTGCCATCAAGTCAGTGTTGACTCATAGCGACCCAGCTACCTCTGGGTTTTCTTGGCAGTGTATCACCGGAAGTAGATTGCCAGTCTTTTCTTCCGAGGCAATGGAGGGTAAGGTGACTTGCCCAAGGTCACAAGGAGTGCCAGTGGGAATCGAACCCTTGATTTTCTGGGTACTAGGCAGTTGCTTTAACCACCAGGCTACACCTCCACTCTAAATGCAGATAAATACCATCAAAATGTTTTGGAGACCATACCTTGTAAAGGATGTAAACAGACTGGAAACTGTTCAGAGGAAGGCGACCAAAATGATTTGGAGACTGCATCAGAAGCCTTATGAGAAGAGACTTGAAGACCTAAACATGTACACTTTGAAGGAGAGGAGGGGCAGGGGCGATATGATTCAGACCTTTAAATACTTAAAGGGAAATAATAAACAAACAAACCTCTTCCAAAGACAGGGAAGCTGTAAAACTAGAGGGCATAACAGGAAGCTGCAAGGTGGTAAATTGAAAGGCAATGTCAGGAAATACTTTTTCACAGAAAGGGTGGTGGATGCTTGGAACGCCCTCCCGATGGAAGTGGTGGGGGCAAACACAGTGACGGAATTCAAAAAGGCATGGGACAGACACAGTGGATCCCTTTACAGCAACAGGATGAATCCAAATAAACTGAACCATCTAATTTCTCAACAAATAGGGGTGTCCTCCATGGAGTGGTGGGTTCACCCCCTGAGCAGAGACATGGGGAGGGGTGGCCTGCACGGAGCGGCAGGTGCACCTACTCTTGCCATCATACTGGGCAGACTAGATGGACCATACTAGTCTTTATCTGCCATCATTTACTATGTTAAAAAGTAGAAAGACTAGGGAAATCCACTGCTTGCCCCAAGACAAGCATTGTGGAACCTGTGTGTCTTTTTGGGATCCTGCTAGGTACTTGTGACCTGGATTGGCCACTATTGGAAACAGGATACTTGTCCTGGGTCAAGCAGTGGATTTCCCAGGTCCTTTTTAATAATAGTTTATGGACCTTTCCTCCAGGAACTTGTCCAAACCTTTTTTTAAATCCAGTTACACTAACTGCTTTTACTACATCCTCTGCTAATGAATTCCAGATTTTGATTACGGGTTGAGTAAAAAAATATTTTCTCTTATTGTAGCTTCATCGTGCGTCCTCTAGTCTTTCTACTTTTTAATGGTGTAAACAACTGATCTACATTTACCCGTTCCACTACATTCATTAATTTATAAATCTCCATCATATCCCCTCCTCAGCCATCTTTTTTCCAAGTTTTCGAAATCCATGATTTTGAAATTAAGGAGCGGATTGCTGCCAGACTGAGATCCTTGAACAGATTTCAGTGGCAGGCTAACAAGTGGCCCTATACATGGATCTGGCAACAGAGGCTACAGCAACGAAAGGAGATGGGAGGCATAACTGCGAAGCTTCACAGAGAACAACTCAAGTGTAGATGGGTTGGTGTTTACTAAGGAGGGACATATGTGGAGAGTACAGAATGTGTCTACTACTACTATTAATCATTTATAGAGTGCTACAAGGTGTGCGCAGAGTGTCTGAGGCATTACAGGCGCTAATGGAGGTGGGAGTACAGACAAACGTGATAGAGCTTCCAAAGAGGAATGGACTGACCACGTTGAAGCATTCCAATTGTACCAAGGTGTCAAAGGAGGTGTCTAAGAGTAAAAAATGAGTTCAGCCGACATGAGCACCTATGGACTTTTATAATGGACTGGTCACATTGAGCTTTCTCTTGTTGCAGTTAAAATGTTTGATCTGAGTGGGTGGAGATGAATGGGGGTTGCTAGAGGGGAGTATGAGTGTAGTGTGGTTAAGGTACAGAAGGTGGGGAAAGTGGAGAGTGCAGAGTGAATGGGGGAGGGTGTGAGGGGGAGAGGGAAGAGGGGGGGAAAGAGAATGGGCTAGCTGGGTGAGGGGACTCACTATTCTTGGATTATGCTCTTTAGGCAAGGGCAGAAGTGGGGGAGAGGACAATGAGAGGGAGGGGGCTTTGAGGGAAGGTAGGTGGGAAGAGCAGAGATGTGTGGGAGGGAAGTGGTATGCAGGAGAATTTGAAGGGGTGGGCTAATTTTAATTTAAGATTTCTTTGTAATTGTTTGGTTTCCTATGAACGGAGAAATTTCTTTTTTTTGACCCCATGCTGAGGGTCAGAGTCCTAATGGGGTCTATTCTAGAATAACATTAAGCTGTGTAAGCTGGTTGGATTGTTTCTATTCGAATCCTCACTCTTGGGGGCATGTTTACTAAACTGCATTGGGCATTTGCAGCCAATACGCTGTTATAGTGCAGATAGTGCAGTGTTACAAACACATGCACTGTCGGGACGCACTCATTTTTTGGGACTAAACAAGTGGTAAACACCCATCGCCTAAGTGTCTCTGAGGAGTATATGGGATGAGAAAGGAGAAGAGATAAACTGGAAATCCTGTGTAGTAAGATTGGTGAGCTCTAGGCATTATATTAGATAAGGATTACATTTTTAAAGACCAGATTTTTTCTCTGATTAGGAAAAACTTTTTTCTTTCATATGATCAAATCCCTTAGGCCGTATCTCAGTAAATCTCTTAAAACCCTCTTACATACCCTTATACTTAATCAACTAGATTACAGTAATTCTCTTGCTGGAGTGCCCCAATATTCTTTAAAGAATCTTCAATTTATCTTCAATACAGCAGTTAGGCGACTCTTCAGTGCTCATTGGTTAGCTGTTTCCAGTTGTATCAATTCAAAATCTTAATGCTAACTAGCCAGTCATTTTACACAGGATACCCACTTTATTTATCCCACGGCTGATTCCTTACAGTCAGCAAAGGCAATTGAGATCATCCTAAACCCACTTATTAGTGGTCCTCTCCTTCCATCAACTAAGATTTGAATGGACCCAAAACTCTATTTTCAGTCTTTGCTTCGTCACTATGGAATTTCCTTCCCTTGGATACTTGGAGTTTTCTGATCTTTTTTTCAAAATGTTTGTATTTTAGCATATTGTAAATCGCTCAAATATATAAATGAGGATGATATAACAAATTTTAAATCAATATATTTGCTTAGAGCATAATTATACAAAATTCAAAAAACTGCTTAAAACTTGGTTGTTTCACTGCACTTATTTATTGTAATTACATTTAAGGATTACCACTCCCTAACTCTTCAAATTTTAGTTAATTTCTTATTGCAATAATTTGATTATTTTTGTCTCCCCATTTCATTTTGACCGGTTATTATATTATTGTATTAAAGGTAATGATTTTTGCCTTATTCAGTCCCTCTCCAGCTGCATATTTATCTTTTGCTGTTTTGTTTTGTCTTTTTGTTTTAATCTTTTTGTTTTTATTTACAACTTTGTAATCTAGATTCGTAAACTGCTCTGATGGCAGTGAATCTGTCTTAGTGACATTATATCAAATTTTCAGAAATAAACATCAGAGTCTTCAATGTTATGTGATTAGATATCAGAAGACGATGTTCCTTAATTAATAGTGGGGTAAAATAGTCTCTACAGTTAGCATCATATATTAGTTTCAGAACAATGTTTTCTATCAACTGTAGATGTTATTAGAATAATGTGGGAGTCCAGTGATAGTGTATTGCAATAATCTAAACAATGTAAAACAAAGATATGGATCAGAGTTCTAAGCGATTTCCCATTCAGATATGCTTTGACCTGATCCATCCTTAAGGAGTAAAATTACTTTCTAACTAAGAAAGAAATGTATGGGGTGAAAGCACAGTTACTTACCTGTAACAGGTGATCTCTGGGAACAGCAGGAATTAGTCCTCACTTATGGGTACGTCGGAACCGACGGAGCCTGCGCGGGAAAGCTCCCCAGCTTCCCAGGAAGGAAGCTTTTGGGGCCTCCCACTGCACATGCGCGCCGCCTTCCTGACCAGCTCTCCTCAGTTCGAGTTTATAGCTGAGACAATAGAGAGAGGAAAGGAAGATAGATAGAAGATACAACTCCTAGGGGAGGTGGGTGGGTTGTGAGGACTAATTCCTGCTGTTCCCAGAGATCACCTGTTACAGGTAAGTAACTGTGCTATCTCCAGGAACAAGCAGGAATAAGTCCTCACTTATGGGGACTCCCTAGCTAAGATGCCTGGGAGATCCCCTTCCAAGGGTTCGCCATCTTCGTATGGATCTCAGGCATCCATCCTGGGAAGGTGGGCAGGAGTTGTTCAAGTATGGAACAGGTGTTTGAGGCGGGAGTCCTTGTCCAAGCAGTAATGGGCTGTGAAGGTATGAACCGAGGCCCATGTGGCGGCTCGACAGATCTGATCTATGGATACAGAGTGAAGATGAGCCATAGAAGTGGCCATGGCTCTCACATTGTGAGCTGTGACATGGCCTTCTAGAGAAATAGTTTTACTCTGGTAAGCAAAGGAAATACACTGAGCAATCCAATTGGAAAGTGTACGTTTGGAGACTGGAAGTCCCAAATGAGAAGGATCAAAAGCCACGAAAAGCTGGGAAGACTTTTGATGTGGCTGAGTCCTGTTGAGGTAAAAGGCAAGAGCTCTTTTACAATCTAAAGTATGAAGGTTCCTCTCTGCACTGGATGCATGAGGAGCTGGAAAAAAGACAGGTAGATATACCTCTTGATTAAGATGAAAAGGCGAGACCACTTTGGGCATAAAGTGGGGATTCGTCCTAAGGACCACCTTATCATGATGAAACCTGGTATAAGGTGGATGAGCCACTAAGGCCTGTAGTTCACTGATGCGGCGAGCCGAAGTGACTGCAATAAGGAAAAGCACCTTCCAGGAAAGAAATTTCAAGGAAGTAGAAACCAACGGTTCAAAAGGTGGCTTCATAAGCTGACCTAGAACTAGGTTCAAGTCCCATGCTACCGGAGGAGGTCGGATGGGAGGCTTAGTTAGAGTCAGGCCTCTCATGAACCTTGCGACAAGCGGATGAGAGGAGACAGGTTGTCCATTTATAGGTTTTAAGGATGCTGCAATAGCACTCAAATGGACTCTTACTGAATTCGTCTTAAGGCCTGCATTAGAAAGATGCAGGAGATAGTCTAGTAGAGAATTCAAAGAAAGTGCTAGAGGGTCAAGACCCTGTTGAGCACACCAAATGGAAAAGCGTTTCCATTTGAAAGCATAGGAACGCCTCGTGGAGGGTTTCCTAGAGGCATGAAGGATATCTTTCACTGGTTGAGAAAGATTGAAGTCATGAAGGCTTAGGCCTTCAGTAACCAAGCTCTGAGGTGTAGGGACTTGGGGTTTGGGTGCCACAAAGTCCCCTCCTCCTGAGACAGAAGGTCTGGCGCAGCTCCCAGGTCCAGAGAGGGTCCCTGGGAGAGATGCAGAAGTAGAGGGAACCACACTTGGCGTGGCCAGCGTGGAGCTATGAGGATCATCGATCCGTGATCTCTCTGGAGTTTGAACAGAGTCTTGGGAATCAAAGGAATGGGTGGAAAGGCATATAGGAATTCCTGACCCCAATGCAGGAGAAAGGCGTCGTTGGCCTGAGCTCCCTGACACGGATTCCTGGAACAGAACCGGGGAAGTTTGGCATTCCACGGACTTGCAAAGAGGTCTATGTCCGGGGTTCCCCATTCCTGAAAGATTCTGCGTATCTGGTCCATATGTAGGGACCATTCGTGTGGAAGCAGAACTCGACTGAGTCTGTCTGCCCGAGAGTTTTGAACCCCTGGAAGATAGACTGCCAGAAGATGAATTTGATGCTCTCTGGCGAAGGCCCATAATCTGAGAGCTTCGTTGCAAAGCGACAGAGAGCCTGTCCCTCCTTGTTTGTTTATGTAGAACATGGCCACCTGATTGTCTGTCTGGACTAGGACGGTCAGGTTGACTAGGAGGGTATGGAAGACTTTGAGGGCAAAGAAGATTGCTCGCAGTTCCAGGAGGTTGATGTGAAGGGTGGTCTCTTGGGGAGACCAAGTACCCTGAGTGGAGAGGTGTTGAAGATGGGCTCCCCACCCTGTTTGGGAGGCATCTGTTGTGAGGGTTGCTTGGGGCAACAAAGGTTGGAAGGGGGTCCCCAACAACAGATTCTTGGGGGACATCCACCATTGGAGGGACCAAAACAGACGCTTTGAGGTGAGTATTTGGTCGGAGAGCGCTCCTGATGCTTGAGTCCACTGGGTGGCCAAGGTCCATTGAGCTGCTCTCATATGAAGACGAGCGTAGGGCACCACGTGTACCGTGGAGGCCATGTGGCCCAGACGTCGTAGCATTTCTCTGGCTGTCAAGTGACTGCTGGATTGAGCTTGGGAGACCAAGCACATCAGACGTTGGCCGCGGACCTGAGGTAGGTAGGCCCTTGCAGTGGCGGTGTCCAACTGGGCCCCTATGAATTCCAGAGACTGAGTAGGGGTAAGTTGAGACTTGGGAAGGTTTACCACCAGTCCCAGATACTGCAGAATGTGCCTGGCGCGGTCCAGGGAAATCTGGGCCTGTGACTGAGATGGAGCTCGGATGAGTCAGTCGTCCAGATATGGGAATACAAAAATTCCCAGACCTCTTAGAAATGCAGCCACCACTGCCATGCATTTGGTGAACACTCTTGGAGCAGAGGCCAGCCCGAATGTTTTCCCTGAAACAGAAATCTTAGATATTTTCTGTGGGATGGGTGGATGAGTATATGTGTGTACGCATCCTTGAGATCTAGAGAACAAAGCCAATCCTGACTCTGAAGGTATGGAAGGAGAATGCCTAGAGAAAGCATTTTGAATTTCTCCTTGTACAGAAATTTGTTCAATTCTCTCAGATCTAGGATAGGTCTGAATCCCCCTGTCTTCTTTGGTATGAGAAAATAAGGGGAGTAGAATCCTGCCCCTTGTTGAAGAAGAGGAACCTCTTCTATTGCCCCTTGGCAAGGAGAGAAGAGATTTCCTGACCCAACAGGTCCAGGAGAGATGGGGGAGAATTGAAGTGCCTCACCATGGTATGTGGAGGAAGGTTGGAAAAATGAAGTTTGTAGCCCTCTCTGATGATAGAGAGGGTCCAGTGCTCTGATGTAATTTGCCCCCATCTGGGAGCAAAGTGAGCTAACCTTCCGGGAATGGTGAGGGGCTCTGGTTGTTCTAGAGCCAGAAATGTTAAGTTCTCTAAGGGCAAGTCAAAACCCCTGAGGGGGTTGAGCCTGCTGAGGAGTGGCAGACGCTGCAGGCTTTGATCTTGCCTGTTTAGGTTGCTGACGTTTAGCAGCAAAGCGAGGCTGAGAAGATTGTTGGCCAGTATTTGTGGAAAATCTGGCCTTCTTGTAGTAAGGCCTCTTGAAAGACTTTTTCTTGGCAGGAGTAGAGGTAGACTTAGAAAGTCTATCTAATGTAGCATTTTCTGCGTCCATTTGAGTGGCTTTAATTTGCCAGTCCTTACCAAATAAGTTCTCATCTGTACAGGGCAGATTCCGTAAGCCATCCAGGACCCAGGGTTCTAGGTCAGAGGCCTGGAGCCAAGCAAGTCGTCGGGCTGCAATAGCAATGCCCGAAGCTCTACCGGCACCCTCAAAGGAATCAAAAGCTGCTCTGTTGGAGAACTTAGAAACATCTAGAAGCTGTTTCACTATAGAAATGAACTCCTCCTTTCTATCCTCAGGGATAAAGGAGGCAAAATGCCGTACCTTTAGGGCACGTTCCCTTAGAAACATGCCCATATACAGACTGTATGAATTAATCCTGGCTATAAGCATACTAGCCTGGAAAATTTTCCTGCCAAAAGAGTCTAGGGTCTTACATTCTCGCCCTGGAGGGGTAGAAGAGTGCCTTTTGGTGCTCTTAATCTTTTTCAGCGCAGACTTCACCACAATAGAATGGTGAGGCAGCTGAGTCTTTTGAAACCCAGGAGAAGGAGGGACCCGGTACATGGTGTCCAACCTACGAGAGTAAGGAGACAACGTTAGAGGAGCCTCCCATAAGTCCATCAAGTGTTCTTGAAGGATTTCATGGATAGGCAGGGTGACTGCCTCTTTAGGAACCTTAGGGTATCCTAAAATATCCAATTTCTTTGACCTAAGTTCTTTTTCAGAGGATTTGGTAATAGAAAGTCCTTTAGCTAGCTCTATAATGAAGTCTTGAAAGGACAAATCCTCTGGTGGAGACATTCTCCTCTGAATTTCATGCTAAACGCAGTCGTCGTGATAATGCGTCAATTGACACACTTTGGGGTTTCTAGGTAAAATTCCTTTTGGGGCTTCTAGTGTTAAATAATTGATCACCAAAGTTTCTATTGGAATGGATAAGCTTTGCGTAATATTCTCTTTTAATATTTCTTAAGAGGATTCTGTATTTATTATAGAGAAATTTCTGTTCATTCTTATTCTGAGCATTCTTATGTTTGGCCTATTCAATTCTGCCCTTTGGCATAATTATTTAACCTTCTTCAAGGAATTATTGTATAAGGGCTAGCTCTTATTTGATTTGATTTTAATTTCCTTTAATGAAGCCAACAGTTCAAAAGAGCTCTCAAGTGACATTCTAGTGGACTGCTTTACAATCTAGGGAGCTAGAGGGTCAGAGAGTTGAATAGTGATGAAGACAAGAGAAGATGAAGTAGCTGTTTTACATATGGTCTCTAATGAGGCTGATTTCAAGAGAACCACTGTTGCTTGGAGCTGAGAGGAACATTTGATTATTCACAGCAGAGCTGTATACATAAGGCAAACAAGTTTGCTAAAGTCCTTTTCATTATTGCTATGCCAGGTTTATTAGAATCAAAGGAGACAAAAAGCTGGGAAGTCTTCCAAAAATATTTACTCCTTTTCAAACATACCAAAGACCATTTGCAGACCACTGTATGAAAGACTTTCTCAAAAGCATTCAAATGAGGTTTCAGACAGTAAGTGGGCAAAACAATTTCCTCATTGAGATGGAAAGGAATAACCACTTTAGGTAAGCATGCAGGATGTTTCCGAAGTACAACCTTATGATGATCGAATTCAGTGTAAGGTTCAACCAAGACTGCAACAAGAAGGTAACCCCCCGCCCCCCCAATAATACGGCCCCACGCCTTGGACCACCACATCCCCTGGCCAATCCCAAAGTATTGGAAACCTACAGCAAACAATGCTCACAATATACCCACTACTCTACTTGCTTCTGGCAATCCTGCTATTCGTCACAGCACACAATCCCCATGCAAACCCATCACCCATATCATGGCACACCGACCACCCACCCATACAAATGTTCATACCACATCCAGGCAAGGCATACAAGATCCCCAGACATTTAATACACATAGACTTCCCCCCCCCCCCACACTACCCCAACCTCATTTAAATCCCCCCACAATCATACATTACACGGTGCTCTCATAAACTCCCGCTCAATCCGGAACAAAATCCAGATCATTAGAGAACTCCTTTCATCTCATAACATAGACATACTATGCATAACTGAAACATGGATCTCAGAAACGGAAAACGTGCTACTAAACTAACTCACCCCAAGTGGATACACCATATAAATGCCCAAGAACACAACATAGAGGAGGCGGAGTTATGATCATAGCCAGAAGCAACCTCAACTTCTGATGCCATGCAAGTGAAAGTACCTATGAATCTTATTCCTTCACAATCACAAACAAACTGACTACCATCTGTCTTATTTACAGGACATTTATCCCCAACGCCAATGATTTATCAGTGATACTGGACAGAATAATAGCTGCAGCAAAAAAATGGAAAGGACCTCCTAGTACTAGGAGACTTTAGCCTCTCCTTGCTGCAACAGAGCCATGCACACAACTTCATCCAAGCAATGTCAGCAGTGGACTTTACACAACTTGTAAACACTCCCACACATGAGAAAGGCAACACTCTTGACCTAATCTTCTTCAATGACCACTCAATCTAGACAGACCCCTCAAACTCTATTCAGGCATACAGAGTCCCATTGTCGGATGGATCATAAACTCATCCACTTCTCCCTCCCACAGAGCCACCTCAACAAAATCATACCCAGCATCTATCAATAAGAAAGTTTAAACTCTTTAACAAGGACAATTTCATTAATGACACTCTCGCACAACTTACAAAAGATTTCACGGACCCAGATGCCCTCACCAGAAATGCAGCAGTTGCACCAATGCCTCTGCGACCGCTCACACGAAACAACCTAAGACTGAGTGGTACAACCCAGCCCTCCGCAACCTGAAACAACAACTCTGCAAACACGAACGAAGATGGTGCAAAACTAAAAACAACGAAGACAAACTACAATATCTGCAAATGCTGAAAGACTGCCACACAGCAATATACAAAACTAAACGTGAACACTACACAAAGCTACTCAACAAAAGTTACTGCTTGGGTTAGAAATTGGTTGGGTGGGAGGCGACAAAGAGTACAGGTAAATGGAGCTCACTCTGAGGAGAAGGATGTTACCAGTGGTGTGTCCCAGGGGTCTGTCCTTGGTCAGATTCTTTTTAACATCTTTGTTAGTGACATAGCGGAAGGGCTGTCGGGTAAGGTTTGCCTCTTTGCGGATGATACCAAAATCTGCAATAGAGTAGACACCCAAGAAGGTGTAGATAACATGAGAAGGGATCTAGCTAAGCTTGAAGAATGGTCTAGAATTTGGCAGCTGGGATTTAATGTTAAAAAATGTAAGGTCATGCATTTGGGCTGCAGCAATCCAAGGGAGCAATATAGTATAGGGGGTGAAGTATTTTTGTCCACTAAAGAAGAGCGGGACCTAGGCGTGGTTGTGTCTGATGATCTTAAAGTAGCTAAACAGGTAGAAAAGGCAACAGCAAAAGCTAGAAGGATGCTTGGGTGCATACGGAGAGGAATGGCTAGCAGAAAAAAGGAGGTTATAGTGCCTCTGAATAAGTCTTTGGTGCGACCTCATTTGGAGCATAGTGTGCAATTCTGGAGACTGCACCTTCAAAAGGATGTGAACAGGATGGAGTCGGTACAGAGGGTGGCTACTAAAATAGTTAGTGGTCTTCATTATAAAGCATATGAGGACAGACTTAAGGACATTAATATGTATACTTTAAAGGGAAGGTGGGATAGAGGTGATATGATTGAGATGTTTAAATACCTCCATGGCATAAATGTACAGGGGGAGAGCCTCTTTCAATTGAAAGCAAGTTCTGTTATGAGGGGACATGGGATGAGGGTGAAGGGGGATATATTCAGGAGTGATATGCGGAAATATTTCTTTACGGAAAGAGTGGTGGATCCATGGAATAGTCTCCCAGTGGAGGTGGTAGAGATGAGGACAGTATCTGAATTAAAAAAAAGCATGGGACAAACACAGAAGATCTCTAAAAGAAAAAAGGGGACTATTGTAGTTGTTGATATGGAAGGACAGACTAGATATACCTTTCTGTCGTCATATAAAAAAAAAAAAACCAACCCCTCTGCAATCAACCGATCAAGAGAGCTCTTTAACATCGTAAAACACCTGACTAAAACACCATCCACTAAAATCAAAGAAATCACGCTCGCCCCCCAACAACTGGCTCAACATTACAAACAACTGCAGCCCTAACCAAAAATCCGTTCCCCCCCTCCTCCCTGCAGAAGAGAAGCACCCGGACCACTGGATATCCTTCACCGACATCACTGAAGGTCAAACTGAGAACACCATAGCACTGTTAAACACAACAGCCTCTCCTCTGGATCCCTCTCTCTGTATCATGGATTAAGGGGACCAAGAAGGAACTCAGCGGACCAAACTCCAAAATTACACTATCAGTACTTCAACAAGGCATCATACCCACATGCCTGAAAACCTCATTTATATGGCCAACACTGAAAAAAACCCTACCCTTGACCCTTCCAACCCATCATCATACAGACCCATCACCGGCTTACCTTTCGAAGCCAAGATCGTTGAAAAAACAGTCCAACACCAACTCCTAGACCATATCGACAGACACAACCTCCTCGACCCTCAACAAACATGGGTTTCATCCACATCATGGAATAGAAATGCTACTGACCACCCTGATAAACACCCTAATCAAAGGAATACAGCTCATCAGCCATGGCTTCCTATTAATCCTCCTAGACATCTAATCAGCCTTTGACACTGTAAACTCCCAAATCCTACTAGAACGTCTCCGCATCAATGGAATTCAAGGGACGGTACTCAAATGGTTCACATCCTACCTCACAAATAGACACCAAAGATAAAAATCAGCCATAAAAACTCCACCACATACAAGCAAACAAGGAGTCCCACAAGGGTCCACTCTCTCTGTTCTCCTTTTCAACCTCTACCTTCGGTCACTCTGCGAAATCATAAGATCACACAACCTTAACATCCACATCTACGCCGATGATATAATCTACAGACCAGTCAACACAAACCAACCCACAATATCCACCCATCAGAATGTTTTACCGAAGTAACCAACTGGCTAAAGGACAACCACCTACAAATCAACTACAACAAAACGGAGGCCCTCTGCATAATGAAAAACACCACCTTTGTCCCCCCTCCTACAATAATGCTGAACAATACAACAATTAAAACCCAAACTAAAGTCAGGTACCTCGGAGTCACCTTCGATCAACATCTCATATTGAAAGCCCACATCAACAAAATCACCCGGACTATTTACTACAAAGCAAAGACACTACAGTGCCTCTGACCTCTCCTTGAACCATCTACCAAGGACTTCCACAATCCACACTCCTACCATTGCAAACAGCTCTCCATGCAACAGTCAGAACCATACAAACAGCAGCAAGACAAAACCACATAACACCACTATTCAAACAGCTCCACTGGCTCCCACTATAGAGTTGAATAAAATTAAAAACTATCACCCTAACCCACAAGGCAATCCACTCAAACCCCACCCCCCCCATGCATCTCCTAACCTCACAAATCTAGACAGACCTCCATGAAAAACATCCTCATTATCCCCCGCATTAGAACGAAATTCAACCAGCAAGCATGTAAATGAGCCTTCCAGCTATATGCACCCTCCATATGGAACAACCTACCAGAACAGCTCAGGAACATCACAGACCTTAAGACGTTCAGAAAACATCCAAAGACACACCTTTTCACAGAACAGTTCAACCCTAACCCCCACAGAAGAAACATACAGGATGACTATTATTGCCTGTGTATATAGTTAAAAACCTCAGTGTTCATAATTGCACGTTGTATATAGTTTAAGACACTGTTATAATGTATTTGTGCATTTATTCTATGTAAACCGCCTTGACTTGGTGAAAGGCGGTATATAAATACAGCTAGCTAAATAAATAAATCTCAAAGTTCACTTATATTTCTAGCTGAAGTGACTTCCATTAGGAAGACAACTTTCCAAATAAGGAACTTGAGCAACACAGATTCCAAAGGTTTAAAAGGAGACTTCATAAGAGCAGTAAGCACTAGGTTCAAGTCCTATGGAATAGGCAGTTTCTAGAGAAGAGGTCTGACCTGAAGAAGAGCTTTCGGGAACAGAGAAATGATTTGGAATTGTGCAAAAGGAAGGTTATCCACCAAGTCATGGCAGGCTGCCAGGGCACTGAGATGTACTCTTAATGAGGAAGTTTGAAGACCAAGACAGTATAAATTGATAGAGTTAGTGTAGTATGGTCATAGAAGGGCACACGATGGTGTTGTAACCATTGTCAGAGCACCATATTGTAAATCTTTTCCATCTGAATGCATGTTTTATCTAATAGAAGACTTTTTGGCAGTGATTAAGATGTCCTGAATTGCCAGTTGTATATTAATTGCTGATACTAAGGATTTTTCAATTTACATACTTTGAGAGCCAGAGACTAAGGGGCTTGTTTACAAAGCCGCGGTAGCGGTTTGCGATCGTAATCGGAGCCGCGGCCCCATTGATTTCAATGGGGCCGCGGCTGCGATCGCGATCGCGAACCACTACCGCGGCTTTGTAAACAAGCCCCTAAGTCTGGATGAGGAAGATGGCCCTCTTGCTGAGTTATCAACTCTGGGAATTGGTGTAGCTTTCAAGGAGGAAGGACTGCCAATCTCCAAAGAAGGGGGAACCAGTTTTACCAAGGACAGTAAGATACTATTAGAATCACAGTGACTGGGTTTTGCTGGAAATTGTGAAGTACTCTTGACATCAGAGGAACTGGAGAAAAAGCACAGAGAAATGTCCAAGTCCTTTGAACTGCTACAGGATCTGGTATTACTTGGTGGATTGATAGCTGAATGGAGCAGAAAGTAGGAAGCTTTGCATTTTCCTCACTAGCAAACCTGTAGACTTGAATTCCCCATTCGTAAAACACAGAATGTAGCACGGTTGAATTGAGAGACCATTCATCAGGCTGAAGCACCCTGCTCAATCCTGATCTTGCAGGCCCAGGATGTAGGTAGCCTGTATCTGAATGCAAATGGTTAGGGTGTAATCCCAAATTCTGACTGCCTCTCAACATAGAGAGAACCCTTGCTGCCCTTTTTGTTGACATAAAACATTCTTACTTAATTGTCCAAATCATTATTGAAGAATACTGAAGTTTGTGGACGAAGACACAGAGCATAGAATATAGCTCTGAGCTTATGATGGTTGATATGAAGATATGAAGAGTCATCTTGTATCTTGACCATCTTCCTTGTGAATAATGATTTACGAGATAGGTGCCCCAGCTGGAGGCATCTGTGTTGAGCACTAACTGATGTTGCCACGGAGCAAAGGGAACTCCTAATGACAAATGGGATCTAAGGGTATGCCACTGTATGATGAAATACAGTCAAAGTGGAAGGTAAAAGACCAAGGATACGGGTTGACAGTATTGATTCCATTGGCATTTCAGATACCATTGTGTCTCCGCATTTTCAACTGAGCTAATGGAACAACATGAACTACCGGTGCCATGTAGTCCAACATTTGAAGGTATGAGCTTGCTGTGACTTTAGGCACCGATTGGACAGTATGCACATGGGAGATGAGCATTTGAATCATGTCTTCTGGAAGGAAAGTTCTTGATTGAATAGTGTCCAAAACCATCCCTATAAAAGAAATTATATTGGCAGGACAGAGGGTGGATTTTTGAATGCTGATGAAAAAACCCACAGACTACTAGCAAACAATAGTCTTAGTACGGAAGGATCAAGTACACTTGTTTGTGGAAGTGTGCCGCTGCTACCACAAGGAATTTTGAAAACACCCTCTGTGCTGAAGAAACTTTGAAAGACAGTACTCTGGGCTGGTAATGACTGAACTGAAGAACAAACCTTAGGTATTTCTTGTATTGCAGGTGTATTGGGATGTGAGTGTAGACATCTCTGATGTCTAACATTGAGCAGGGTATGAACTTCTTCAGTAAAAAGTGATTGAGATATCTGAGATCTAGGATTGGACACAATCATCCAGTCTTTTTTGGAATTAGGAAGTATCGAATAAAAGCCACAATTTTTATCTTTTGGGGTGGGAGGGAGGTGGCAGTTTTTTTGGCATAGGCCTAGAGCAGGAGATGAACTTATTCTTGGAAAAGACTGAGGTGATCCACAGATGGTATGGTCCAAGGTAATGGACAATCCAGTGGATGGCTGAGGAATCTGAGAGGGTAGCCATGACAGATGATAGAAAGGATACATGAATCTGTGGTGATGTTTTTCCAGGCTGAAGAAAAAATTGAATCCATCCTCCCACAGACAGAGCAGAATACTTATTCTACAGAGAAGGAAGTGATTGTTGATGGTTAAGAAGAGGTCTGCTGCTTCTGTTTAACATAAATGGCCTGCTCAGGCTGAGATTTTTCTCTCTGGCAAGGTTTGGTAGAAACAGGTCTCTGAGTTTGTTGAGGCTCTTTTACTGTGATGATGATGACCTTGCCTGTATTGGTTAAATGAGGCGCATCTTGATGAACTCAAATATTAAGGGCTGGTTAGCTGAGAGATGCTGTATGAGAGTACAATGATCTTTCATCCTGTCAACCATTTCTTTCAGTTCTTCCCCAAATAGCAAATCTATAGACTGGATATCTGCTGACTTTGAATGGACATTTTCAAGCAGCCCAGAAGCTCATAGCCAAGTTAAGCATTGAGCTGTAATGACAGAAGCAAATATTCCAGAAGTTGTTTCAAAAATGTCATAGGCTGATTGGATGAAATAAGTGCCACATTTATTAGTCTTGGTTAAGATAGCAGCCAGCTGGAATTGCTCTGTACTTTATTAAAATGCCAAGAAGGCTGGACTTTATATTTAAGATCTAATTTCTTTTAAACAGGTTAAATTATAAGTGGAGTTTGCCACATATGCTGTTGCTGCTGCTCTGGAACTGTGATAGTGGTTTTTCCAGCTTCTATAATATTTTAACAAGCCAAAAACATCAGAACAAGATTTCTGATTCTTGCTGCAGCAGATAAGGAACTTTTTTGACGCCTTATGGACAACATATGGATAGAAGATGTTCTCCTAAGGTGAGTGATTTGTTCCATGGAGGAGAAGAAGAGAGATTAGAGGCAAGCCCATAAAGTATGCTGCTCCATCATTTGGAAAAGGAGGAAACCTATCATCAAGGGAGCTGTCCATGTTGAAACGGATAGAGTCTAGAGATGACAGAAGAAGCAAATGGCACTTTCCTGCTCAGAGTCTGAAGTAGATAAGTGACACAATAAGATCAGCTCAAGTGTCTCTTTGTGTTTTGTGCACTTTTTCCTCCAAGAATGTGTCCAAACTTTTTAAATCCTCCTACACTAGCAGCTTTTACATCCTTCAAAAATGAATTCCAGAGCTTAATGATGCATTTAGCAATTAGTCTTAAATATTCTGTAGCTTTATTGTGCATCCCTTAGTCTCTGTGCTTTTGAAGGAATGAACAGTCCATTCATGTCTACTCATTTCTGCCCAACTCAATATAGCATAGTTACTCACCTGTAACAGGTGATCTCCGGGAACAGCAGGAATTTAGTCTTCACATATGGGTATCGTCGGCATTGACGGAGCATGCGTGGGAACGCTCCCCAGCGTCCAATAGGAAAGCTTTTGGGAGCATCCCACAGTGCCTGCGTGCTGCCTTCCCGCCTTTCCCAACTGTCCCTCTCCAGTTTATTTATTTAAACGCTTTTTTTATACCGCGCTCTTTATTATCAGTGCGGTTTACAATTAACAATTCATGCACAAGACCAGTCAGATCTGGCTTGTGCTTACATTGAACAGGATCGTTAACTTGGAGCTGAAACTGGGTGAACTATTTACATATTCGCCATCAAAGATGTGGCGAGGTAACTATTTACATGTTAGATGTTAGACCCAAAACTGCATGGTTAAGATTGGGTCTTATCGGTTATTTCATTAATCTTTATCGTATGTATATCAATACATGTTAATTGTTACAGTATAGGTATTAGTCATATACATAGTATTCTGTCTTCAATCTGATATATACACCTTAGATTGATACTGATGAACGTACCCGATGGGTGGTTCTGCGGCTCGGTTTGTTCTAGTTTGTTGAGTTTAAAGCTGAGACAAAGAAAGAGGGAAAGAGAGAAAGAGATAGAGAGATACAACTCCTAGGGGAGGTGGGTGGGTTGTGAAGACTAAATTCCTGCTATTCCCGGAGATCACCTGTTACAGGTGAGTAACTATGCTATCTCCAGGAACAAGCAGGAATGTAGTCTTCACATATGGGGACTCCCTAGCTGCAGATGCCAGGGAGAAGGCCACAGAAGTTGTGTGCCTGTATGAAAGGACTCCACTTCCCCCCATGGATCTCTACCAGGGATGGTGGGTAGTAGTTGATTAAGTATGGAACAGGTGTTGAAGAACAGCCTGACCAAACAAGGCATCCCGGCGGGAGCCCTTGTCTAAGCAGTAATGGACTGTGAAGGTATGAACCGAAGTCCAAGTAGCTGCTCGACAGATGTCGTCAATGGACACAGAGTGAAGATGAGCCATAGAGGCTGCCATGGCTCTCACATTGTGAGCTGTGACATGGCCTTCAAGAGGAAGGTTCTTACTCTCATAGGCAAAAGAAATACACTGTTCAATCCAGCTGGACAGTGTTCTTTTGGAGACTGTAAGTCTCAAATGACTAGGATCAAAAGCAACAAAGAGTTGAGAGGACTTTCTATGTTGCTGTGTCCTTTGCAAGTAAAAGGCCAAAGCAATTTTACAGTCCAAAGTATGAAGATTCCTTTCTGCATTTGAGGCATGAGGCCTTGGAAAGAATACAGGAAGGTAAACCACTTGGTTTAAATGAAAAGGTGACACCACCTTTGGCATAAAGTGTGGATGAGTCCTAAGGACTACCTTATCATGATGGAACCCTGTATAAGGAGGATCAGCCACCAATGCTTGCAATTCACTGATGCGACGTGCTGATGTGATTGCAATAAGAAAGATGACCTTCCAGGAAAGGAATTTCAAAGAGGTAGTAGCTAAAGGTTCAAAGGGCGGCTTCATGAGCTGCCCAAGAACCAGATTTAAGTCCCATGCCACCGGTGGTGGCTTAATGGGAGGCTTAGTTAAAAGAAGGCCTTTCATAAAGCTCGCTATGAGAGGATGAGGGAAAATAGGTTGTCCATTTAGAGGCTTGAAAGAAGCTGCAATAGCACTCAAATGAACTCTCACTGAATTGGTCTTAAGCCCCGCATTAGATAAATGAAGGAGATACTCCAGTAATGATTCCAGAGGTATCGCAAGAGGGTTAAGACCCTTCTGCGAGCACCATATGGCAAACCTTTTCCACTTGAATGCATAAGAGCGTCTTGTGGAAGGCTTCCTGGAAGCATAAAGGATATCCTTTACCTGCTGAGAAAGGTTAAGACCGTGAAGTTCTAGGCTTTCAGCAACCAGGCCCTGAGATGCAGAGACTGGGGATTGGGATGCCACAGCATCCCGTCCTCCTGAGAAAGGAGATTTGGAGCAGATCCTAACTCCAGAGGCGGAGCTTGAGAGAGATGTAGGAGCAGAAGGTACCACATTTGCCGTGGCCAATGTGGCGCTATGAGAATCATTTGACCTCTGTCTCTCTGAAGCTTGAATATGGTTTTGGGAATTAGGTGAATGGGTGGAAAGGCATACAGGAAATCCTGGCCCCAATGGAGGAGGAAAGCATCCCTGGCCTGACAACCCTGAGCCGGAATTCTGAAACAGAACCGGGTGAAGTTTGGCATTCAATGGACTTGTAAAGAGGTCTATGTCCGGGGTTCCCCAAATTTGAAAAGTTTTGGCCACCTGGTCTTCATGGAGAGACCATTCGTGTGGAAGCAGAACTTGACTGAGTCTGTCTGCCCAAGAGTTTTGAATGCCTGGAAGATACACCGCAAGGAGATGAATCTGATGCTCTCTGGCGAGGGCCCATAGTCGCAAACCTTCGTTGCATAGCGACAGAGAGCCTGTTCCGCCCTGCTTCTTCACATAGAACATGGCTACATGATTGTCCGTTTGAACTAGGACTGTCTTGCAGCTGAGCTGGGTGTGGAATACTCGAAGAGCAAGGAAGATTGCTCTGAGTTCCAGGAGATTGATGTGTAGATAGGCCTCTTGTGGAGTCCAGGTACCCTGGGTAGTGAGGCCTTGCAGGTGGGCTCCCCAACCCACCTGTGAGGCATCTGTTGTTAGAGTGGCTTGGGGTGGGGGTTGCTAAAAAGGAGACCCCACCAAAAGGTTTTGGGGTGACTGCCACCATTGGAGGGACAAAATAAGGCTATCTGAGTTTGCTATTTTGTCTGACAGGCAACCTGACGCCTGAGTCCACTGAGTGGATAAAGTCCACTGGGCTGCCCTCATATGGAGGCGAGCATAAGGAAAAACATGCACGGTGGATGCCATGAGGCCTAGCAACTGTAACATTTCCCGAGCAGTGAGGTGAGGTTTTAGCACTGCTTGGGAAACTAAAGAGTAGTTACTCACCTGTAATAGGTGTTCTCCAGGAGCAGCAGGAATCAGCCCTCACATATGGGTGACGTCGGCGCCGACGGAGCCCTCGCGGAGCAATTTTCCCCAGCTTTCAAAGAAAGCCTTTGGGAATTGCAGCGCGCATGCGCGGTCCTCTTCCCGCCCAAGGGTGCCATCTTGCTCAGTCTGATGACATAGCTAAAAGACAGCAAAAAATTAGCAAAAACGAAATCATAGAACTGCAACTCCAAGGGGAGGAGGGAGGGTTGTGAGGACTGATTCCTGCTGCTCCTGGAGAACACCTGTTACAGGTGAGTAACTACTCTTTCTCCAGGACCAAGCAGGAAGTCAGTCCTCACATATGGGACTCCCCAGCTTAAGGCTACCGGAGACCCTAAGCACAAAAAGGAGCTCCCTCACGCTCAGTAGCACAGAAGGAAGGAATCTTCTCTGAATACGCCTCCAACCGGTAGCCCAACATCCGGGACGGAGGGTAGGAGTTGCCTATACCTCAAAGAGATTACGGAGGACTGCCTGTCCGAAAGCACTATCCCTGGACTGCAAATGTCTGGCTTGAAGACCAAGTAGCGGCCCGGCAGATGTCTGCCAATGGAACAGAGCCAGAGGTAAGCCACTGACGTAGCCTTCGCCCTAACACGATGAGCCGTGACTCGACTTTCCAACGAGAGGCCGGCTGCCTCATAAACCCAAGCGATACAGTCAGCAATCCAGATGGACAGAGTACGCTTGGAGACAGGGAGCCACAACTTATTGGGGTCATAAGAGACGAAGAGCTGAACAGCCCTTCTGTGCTCCCGCGTACGGTCAAGGTAGAAGGTTAACGCCCTTCTACAGTCCAGGGTATGCAGGACCATTTCAGCTCGGCTGGAGTGTGGCCTGGGAAAGTAGGTCGGAAGTACCACCTCCTGGTTGATGTGAAAAGGGGAAACCACTTTGGGAAGAAACTTAGGGTGAGTCCGCAGGACTACCCTATTCTTGTAGAACCTAGTGTAAGGAGATTCAGATACTAGGGCCTGTAGCTCACTAACGCGTCTAGCAGAAGTGAGGGCCACCAAGAACAAGGTTTTCCAAGAAAGAAAACGAAGATGACAGGTAGCCATAGGTTCAAAAGGCGGACAGGTAATCCGCTGTAAAACCACATTCAGATCCCAGTCCGGGGCTGGTGGGCGCAAAGGTGGTTTAAGGAGAAGGAGGCCTCTGAGAAAACGAGCCACCAGAGGGTGGCTGGAAAGAGGTCTGTCATCCACCGGCATGTGATGCGCAGAAAGAGCACTGAGGTGGACCCTGACCGAGTTGGACTTAAGTCCAAGATTGGAGAGGGAAAGCAAGTACTGCAAGACCACTGATGCTGAACAGGAGAAGGGATCTTGAGACTGCTGAGCACACCAGACGGAGAACCGACGCCACTTAAGAGCGTAGGACTTCCGGATGGATGGCCACCTGGAGGCCAAGACGACTTCCTCCACATCTGGAGGCAGCCGGAGGGGAGCAAGGACTACCCTTTCAGCAGCCAGGCCATCAGATGAAGGGACCGGAGGTTGAGGTGCAGAAGAGTCCCCTGATCCTGTGACAGGAGGTCGGGCTGAAACCCCAGAGGAAGAGGAGTGTCCACCGCCAGCTGCATCAGAAGCGGGAACCAAGGTTGTCTCGGCAACCGGGGAGCCACTAGGATCATCGAGGCTTTGTCTCTGAGAACTTTGAAGAGTGTCCGGGACACCAGCGGCATGGGAGGAAAGGCATACAAGAGGCCTGTGGACCATGGAATCAGAAAAGCATCCGCCGCTACTCTGAGAGGATGCGGTTGTCGAGAGCAGAATCTGGGAAGTAGCCGGTTCAGAGGACTGGCAAACAGATCCATGGTGGGGAGGCCCACTTGAGAAAGATCCGCTGAACCACCAACGGATCCAACCTCCACTCATGTGGCTGGAGGATCCTGCTTAGCTTGTCTGCCAGGTAATTTTCCTGACCTGGGAGATAGACAGCTTTGAGGATGATGCTGCGGCTGACGGCCCAAGAGCACAGTTTCTGCGCCTCCTGACAGAGAAGGAAGGAGCCTGTTCCGCCTTGTTTGTTCACGTAGAACATTGCAACCTGATTGTCTGTCTGGACCAGCACAGACTGGTGAGAAGTCAGGTGGGAGAAGGCTCTGAGAGCTAGGCGGATGGCTCTGAGCTCCAGGAAGTTTATCTGCTGAGCAGACTCCCAAGGAGTCCAGAGGCCTTGAGTACATTTTTCCTGGCAATGTGCTCCCCAGCCCAGGAGAGAAGCATCGGTCGTCAGGACCTGAGAAGGCGGAGGGGGCTGAAAAGCCACTCCTAGCACTAGGTTTGGCAGATGAAGCCACCATTGTAGAGAAGAGACCAGCGGGTCGGAGATCTGTACGGAGTCCGCTAGGCTCCCAGTGGCCTGATGCCATTGTGTGCGAAGGCACCATTGAGCAGGGCGCATGTTTAGGCGGGCATTGGGGGTCACATGGACTGTGGAAGCCATATGGCCGAGCAGTCGCAGAAATTGCCTGGCAGAGACTAGGGAATTGCTGCGAAAGTGGCTGGCAAGATCCATGAGCCTGTTTGCTCTGTCGAGAGGCAGAAAAGCTCGTGCCTGAAGCGTGTTCAATCTTGCGCCGATGAACTCGAGATCCTGAGAGGGGAGCAAAGTGGACTTTGCGAAGTTTATGACAAAGTCCAAGTACTGAAGCAGAGCCACAGTGCGGTGCGTGGCGTGAATGGCATCTTGGGAAGACTGTGCTCTGATGAGCCAGTCGTCCAGGTATGGAAATACAAAAAGGCCTTGAAGTCTTAGATAAGCCGCCACCACTGCTAGACATTTGGTGAACACCCTTGGTGCGGAGGATAGGCCAAAGGGTAGTACTCTGTACTGGTAATGATGGCCCCCCACCACAAATCTAAGATATTGTCTGTGGCTGGGGTGAATGAGGATGTGAGTGTAGGCATCCTTCAGATCTAAGGTGCATAGCCAGTCTCCCTGCTGGAGGTAGGGCAGCAGGATTCCAAGGGTAAGCATCTTGAACTTTTCCTTTGCGAGGAACTTGTTGAGGTTGCGCAAGTAAAGGATGGGTCTAAGGCCTCCTGTTCTTTTTGGTATCAGAAAGTACCTGGAGTAAAACCCCTGACCCCTCAGGTGGTGGGGCACCGGTTCCACAGCCTGTTCCTGAAGAAGACTTGCTAACTCCTGAAGGAGTAAGTCCCTGTGCAGAGGAAGTCGAAGAGGCTCCCCTGGAAAATAGGAGGGAGGTACCTGGTGAAAGTGAAGAAGATAGCCCTTTTGAACTATGTGAAGCACCCAGGTATCTGTGGTGATGTTGGACCACCTGTGGGCAAAGTGGACCAGCCGGCCTCCTGTGCTGAGAGAAACCAGCTGAGGGGGAGAGGCTATGCTGATGAAGTCAAAAACCCCCACCCTGCTGAGCAGGGGCCGGTGGTGCAGGCTTGGGGGCTTGCTGCCTACGGGACCCATTACCCCGTCCCTTGGCCTGCTTACCCTGTTGGGGAGCTGCTGAGGCCTGATAATGAGGGTAGTGTTGATAGGCAGTCGCCTTCCTCGGGTAAAAGGGCTTTTTCCCCGAGCCCTTCTTCTGAGAAGGGGCAGAGGTCTTCCTTGAGAGACAAGTCCTGGTGAGAGTCTCGGTCTCGATCTGTGCAGCCTTCTCATCCATGGGCTTGCCAAAGAGGTTTTCACCTCTGCAGGGGACATCGACCAACTTGTCCTGCACCCATGGCTCGAGGTCGGATGACTGAAGCCAAGCCTGGCGGCGGCCACCGATGCCGGCTGCGGCTACTCGAGCTGATGCCTCAAAACCATTGTAGGCTGCTCGAGAGATAAACTTTGAGCACTCCCGAATACCAGTTGACAAGGTTTGGAACCTCTGCAAAGGTTCGTCGGAGAGACCAGCAGAGAACCCGGCTATTTCTTTAGCCAGGTCTCGGAGATACATGCCCATGTAGAGCTGGTAGGTCTGGACTCGACAAGCAAGCATAGAGCCCTGGAAACACTTCCTACCGAGGGCATCCAGGCTTCGAGCCTCCCGACCGGGAGGCACCGAGGAGTGCATTTTCTGACTCTTAAGTCTATGCATGGCCGATTCCACCACCATGGAATGGTGCGATAGTTGTGCCTTTTGGAACCCAGGGCTCTTGCGGACTCGATAAATGGAATCGACCCGCTTGCTTAACACCGGCGACGACGCCGGGCTCTCCCACATGCGGAAGAGAAGTCGTTCCAGCATCGGAGGAACCGGTACAATAAAGGCCTCCTTCGGGGGAGTCATATTGGAGGGCGTCGAGTTCTTCGATTCGAGGCTCCTCCTCGGGATCCGCAGGGAAGGCCAAGGCCTTGGCCATATCCCGCACGAAGTCCGAGAACCGGGTATCCTCCGGGGGGGACCGTCTCCGAGGTTCAGACTCGGGGGAGTCCGATGGGACACACCGAGTCCGAAAAGAACCAGGTGACTCTTCGTCCTCGGATTCCCAGGCTGACTCCTCGGAGGTGGAGTCGAGCGGCTCCGGTCGGGCGGGCATTGATTCCGTCCGCCCCGACGCCGAGGGAGTCGGCGTCGACGTCCTCGGTCCCGAACAGGAGGCCGAAGGAGACCGCGACCGAGGATCGACTCGAGCCCTCATGGACTCGAGGATCGGCTCGGTCTCCGGGGTCGACTTGGACGTCGACGTCCCGGTGGTCAGGGCAGAAGCACCGGCGAGGCCAGCGATCAATGCCCGCTGCTGGTCCATGAAGGCAGCGAAACTGCTCTCCAAGGCCGTCAACCTGAGTCCGAGCTCAGGAGAACAAGCAGCCCCCAACTCGGGCCCCGACGTCAGGTCCTTCGGAGGCAAGTCCACGAGGACAACAGTACTCAGGTGAGCGGGCGAGTCCATCTCACGATGAGGATGTTTGGAAGGCCTCTCCATCTCCGAGGACCTGGGACGGGAATCGGGGCTATGCGACCTGGCCCTCGAGGAACCAGGAGCGTCCACCGACCCCGCCCTCGCGGGTTTCTTCTTCCGATGATGTTCCCGGGTAGGAGACCCCCGTTCAGAGGAGCTGCGACGATGCTCAGGACCAGAGTCCCGAGACGTCGAAGCCTCTGACGAGGTCCGAGCCCGGCCGGAGTCAGAGAAGATACGTTCCCGCTGATGCTGCCGACTCCTCAACGCTTTTGAGGACATTTTGCCACATGGACCACAGATCATCGGGTCATGATCGGGTCCGAGGCAGCGGAGGCAGTAGTCGTGTGTGTCGGTAAGAGACATGAGTTTCTTACACCGATCACACTTCTTAAACCCGCTGGCAGCCATCGGGGGAAAAAGGGCCCCTGCGAGGTCAAAAGACAGGGCTGCCAGTGAAAAAGAAAAAAAAGAACCGGCGTCGAACCGAGAAAAAAGACAAATAAAATCAACTTTTCTAGCGGGGAATTACAAACAACGTCTGTAGGGCTCCGCGGAAAAAAGAAGACTGAGCAAGATAGCACCCTTGGGCGGGAAGAGGACTGCGCATGCGTGCTGCAATTCCCAAAGGCTTTCTTTGAAAGCTGGGGAAAATTGCTCCGCGAGGACTCTGTCGGCGCCGACGTCACCCATATGTGAGGACTGACTTCCTGCTTGGTCCTGGAGAACTGCACAATGCGAAGGCAGCGGGGCTGTGGAAGGTAGGCCCTTGTCTGTCTGGTATCCAGCAGAACTCCTATAAACTCTAGGGACTGAGTGGGAGCAAGGTTGGATTTTGGGAAGTTTATGACAAGTCCCAAATACTGAAGGATGCGCATTGTGCAAGAGAGAGCAACCCTGGCCTCTGGCTCTGAAGGGGCTCGAATGAGCCAGTTGTCTAAGTAAGGGAAGACGAATATTCCTAGGGTGCGGAGAAATGCTGCCACCACAGCCATGCATTTTGTGAACACCCTTGGTGCAGAGGCCAGGCCAAAAGGAAGAACCCTGTATTGGTAGTGCTTCCCTTGAAACAGAAAGCGAAAGAACTTTCGATGAGTTGGATGGATGAGAACATGAGTGTACGCATCCTTGAGATCTAGAGAACAAAGCCAATCCTGACTCTGAAGGTATGGCATTAGAGTTCCTAGAGAAATCATTTTGAACTTCTCTTTGAACAGGAATTTGTTCAATTCTCTGAGGTCTAAAATGGGTCTGTGTCCTCCTGTTTTCTTTGGAATAAGAAAATAGGGGGAGTAAAACCCTGTACCCCATTGGGGAATGGGTACCTCTTCTATTGCTCCTTGAGCAAGAAGCACAGTGACCTCTTGACCTAACTGGTCGTTGAGAGAGGTCGGAGAATTGAACTGTCTTACCATTGTAGGAGGGGGTATGCTGAGGAAATGAAGCTTGTACCCCTCTCTTACAATAGACAGAGTCCAATTTTCTGCTGTTATCTGACCCCATCTGGGGACAAAATGACATAACCTTCCTGGTATGGTGGAGAGTTCTGGGCCAGGAAGGCAAAGTTCTCTAGATAGGAGTCAAAGCCCCTGTGGAGGCTGAGTCTGCTGAGCCGGTTGAGGCTTAGCTGCTTTTGTCTTTCTTTGTCTAGGTTCTTGCTGCTGTCCCTTTTGGGCAGACTAACCTAAACAATGCCCCTGTTGGGTATAGGAGGGATACAACTTCTTCTTCTTACTGAAGAATGGTTTCTTAGAGGATTTTTTCCTCGCAGGATCAGCTGCAGATTTAGAAAATCTATCCAAAGTGATATTGTCAGCATCTATCTCATTAGCTTTTTCCTGCCAATTCTTGCCAAAGAGATTTTCTCCTGTGCAAGAAATATTCCCTAGTTTATCCTGTACCCAAATTTCCAAGTCAGATGCCTGGAGCCAGGCAATCCTACGTGCACCTATGGCAATGGCAGAGGTTCTGCTTATGCACTCAAAGCAGTCAAAAGCTGCATGATTCACAAACTTGGAAACATCCTGAGCATGTTTGACAGGGGTGAGATAATCTTGCCTCTTATCATCAGGAAGGAGAAGGCTCATAAGCTCTAAATCTCCAGTGATCTCTTTAAGGAACATTCCCATATATAAGATATAGGAACTGATCCTATCAGAAATCATGGAAGCCTGGAAGGTTCGACGTCCAAAGGCGTCAAGAGTCCTACACTCATGTCCTGGAGGATTAGATGTATGCCTTTTTGCACTATTTATCCTTCTCATAGCTGATTCCACCACCATGGAATGGTGTGGTAATTGAGTCTTCTGAGACCCAGGACAAGGAGGAACTTGATACATGGTGTTGAGTCTTCGAGAGTGGTTAGAGGTGTTTCCCACATCCTTAACATGAGATCATGCAAGATCTCATGAATAGGTAAGGTAGCTGCCTCCTTGGGAGCTTTAGGGTATTGCAGGATTTCTAATTCCTTTGCCCTAGGCTCTTTTTCAGGAGCCACTGTGATGGAAAGACCTCGGACCACATCTCGGATAAAATCCTGAAAGGACATATCCTCTGGTGGAGACATCCTACGCTGAGGAGAAGAGGAATCCTCAGGAAGAAGTACTCTGGTATTAGCAGAGCTTTCAGAGTCTTCAGACTCATCCGAGGATTCGAAGTATCTCCGATCCGGGTGATCGTGCAAGGCACAGTATCGGTACCGATTGAAGTCGGCATCGGAGTGGTCCGGTACCGACCTGTCAATACCGGATGGATACGCATGACTCGGACCCGGTAGAATACCTGCCGATGTCGATGCAGTCGGTGCTGGCACCGGTTGAATTGTCTGAAGCGGTTTCAAGGGCATCAAGGCCGTGAGAAGAGCCGCCAGACTGCGTTCAATAGCCAAGAATTTCTGGTCTATCGACGCTGCTGATGCTTGGGTATCGGTACCGGAAGAAGCAGCCAGTACCCCAGAGCATGGCACCAGGTGTTCTGCCGAGGTTGAAGCCTCGAGAACATCCTGGAGCCCCGTTAGTGCTTTGGAAGCCGAAGCCTCTCGCCAGGGCAATTTTGCAGGTGAAAGTCCCTCAAGGGCAATGCCAGAGGCATCTCTACCCTTTGAGGACCGTCTAGATTTATGTTTAGTTACCTGAGATCCATGGGAGGAAGACGAAGCCCTGGACGACGTCGATGCCACGGAGGCTGCATCGGCCGGAAAAAGGGTGCTAAACTTAGCAGCTCGGTTCTGCCGGCCCCTTTTCGACATCATCCCACAGGTAACACACTCTAAAATAGAGTGGTCAGGACCTAAACATTTAAGGCATCACTCATGGGTGTTGGTGACGGAGATGGTACCGCCACACTTAGAACACTTTTTAAAACCTGAAGCGGGTTTTTCCATTCTGAAGGAAAAGTTGGGCCTTGTGCCCAAAATGGTGCATGACACCTGAGAGAAAATTACTGGAAAGACTTCAGAAAAGGTTTTTTTTTTCTTAAAGAGAAGAAAGAAGAAGAACCGGCGGTACCGGTGTAGCGTCGAGGGAAGGCAGACGCGACCACAAAAAAGAAGAATAGAAGGGATTTTTTTCTGCGGTGACAGGATGTGCTACCTGTCGGCTCCGCGGAAAACGAAGAACTGGAGAGGGACAGTTGGGAAAGGCAGCACGCAGGCGCTGTGGGATGCTCCCAAAAGCTTTCCTATTGGACGCTGGGGAGCGTTTCCGCACAGGCTCCGTCGGTACCGACGATACCCATATGTGAAGACTACATTCCTGCTTGTTCCTGGAGATTTTTTAGACCACTATCATATATACCTTCAGCTGTCTCTTCTCCAAGCTGAAGAGATCTAACCTTTTAAGCCTTTCTGCATAGGAGTATCATTCCATTCCCTTTTTCATTTTGGTCACCCTTCTCTATGCCTTTTTGAATTCTGCTGATCTTTATGATGCATCGACTAGAACTGCACACAGAACTCAAGGTGCGGTCACACCATAAAGCGTAATTGCTCACCTGTAACAGGTGATCTCCGGGAACAGCAGGAATCAGGCTTCACAAATGGGGTGATGTCTGCATCGATGGAGTCCCGCATGGGAACGCTCCCCAGCATCCAATAGGAATACTTTTGGGAGCATCCCTCCATGCATGTATGCCTGTCTTCCTCGCAGTGCTCTTCAGTGAGGTGTAGAGCTTAGAGAAAACCAGAAAAAGAAAACCCATTCTACAACTCCTAAGGGAGGAGAGCAGGATGTGAAGGCTGATTCCTGCTGTTCCCGGAGATCACCTATTACAAGTGAGTAACTACGCTATCTCCAGGAACAAGCAGGAATGCAATCTTCACATACAGGACTCACCAGCTTCCGGCTACCGTGAAAGACAGAGGATGAAGGTGCGACTGTCGGGGAAATAAACCCCAAACCGCAACATGGGTAGAGTATGGATCCATCAGACCCAGCCCCTTCAGCACACTCTCCAGTGAGATAGTCGGTAGAAATAGAGGGCTGGGGGGAAGGAGGTGTAGTTAAGTTCCAAAAAGGTGCCAAAGAACGGCTTGGCCAAAGATAGCATTCCTAATGGAATCCCTGTCCAGACAGTAATGGGCATCAAAAGTATGAATGGAAGACCATGTGGCAACTTGGCAAATCTCCAAGATGGAGAGAGAATGCAGGTTGGCCACCATGGTGGCCATAGCTCGGACATTATGAGCTGTGACGTGATCCTCCATGGAAAATCTGGGCCCTGCGCATAAGCAAAGGAAATGCAGTTAGCAATTCAGTTAGAAAGAGTATGCTTGGTGACTGGCAGGCCCGAGTGACTAGGATCAAATGATACAAAAAACTGTGAAAACTGTTGATGGGCTTTAGTTCTGTCCAAATAGTAGGCTAAAGCTCTCTTGCAATCCAGAGTATGCAGTGTTGCTTCAGCTCAAGAAGAATGAGGTCTTGGAAAAAAGGTGAGACGAGAGACCAACTGGTAAAAGGGGAAACCATCTTTGGAACGAACCTGGGATTGGTTTGAAGGACCACCCTGTCATGATGGAAGCATGTGTAAGGAGCATAATCCACTAGAGTTTGCAATTCATTTGCACAATAAGCCGATGTGAGAGCAATCAAGAAGGTAACCTTCCAAGTGAGGAGCTTCAGTGAAGCTGAGTCGAGAGGCTCAAAGGGAAGTTTGAGCAGTTGAGCCAGGACAACAATGAGGTCCCAGGCTACTGGAGGCAATCTGATTGGTAGCCTTGTTAAGAGAAGACCTCACATGCTACGAGAGGATGAATCAAAATAGGTTGACCAGCAACTTGTCGGTGAGAGGCCAAAATGGCACTAACTTGGACTCAAGCTGAGTTTGTCTTTATTCCTGCCTTAGAGAGTATAGGCTCCACTGGGCAAGTAAATGGGCTGGGAGCCCTCTGGAAGCACCAGAGAGACAACCTGCACCATTTAAAAGAGTAAGTACATCGAGTGAAGTCCTTTCTAGATGCTAAGAGGACATCTGTTACTTCTTCTGGAAGGTCTAGGCTTTCAGCAGCCACGTCATCAACTGTAGTGCTCTCAGGTTGGGGTGAAGGAGCGTCCCCTGGTCCTGTGATAGGAGATTGGGTGCACATCCCAGACTGAGAGGTTTGTGTTGCGCTAGTTGAAGGAGCAGAGGAAACCATGGTGGACATGGCCAGAATGGGGTGATGAGGATCATCATTCCCTTGTTCACTTGAAGTTTGGAGAGGGTCTTTGGTATCAATGGAATGTGTGGGAATGTGTAAAGCAGTCCCCAGTGGAGGAGAAACACATCTGAGGCCTGGCTCTGGAGATGGAATCCTGGAACAGAATCAAGGAAGCTGGGTGTTCATTGGAGTAGCCAAGAGGTCAATGATGGGAGTTCCCCATAATTGAAATATATGCTGCGCTGTTTTGCGATACAGCGTCCATGCGTGTGGTCGAAGGACTCTGCTCAATTTGTCTGCTAGCACATTTTGCTCTTCTGGAAAGTAAACTTCTCAAAGAAGAATCTTATGAGATATAGCGAAGGTCCAGAGGCGGATCGTCTCTCTGCAAAGGGAGCAAGAATCCGGTTCCCCCTTGTTTGTTGATGTAGTTAAATGACAACTTGGTTGTCAGTCTGAATGAATACCGATTGTTCAGTCAGCTGAGGATGGAACACACGAAGGGCACTGGCAATTGCCCTGAGTTCTAAGAGGCTGATGTGGTAAGTGGCTTCCCTGGGGGACCATAGGCTCTGCGTAGTGAGGCTGTCGAGATGAGCCCCCCAGCCCTGTTTGGAAGCATCTATCGTCAGGATACACTGCGGTGCAGAAATCTGAAAAGGTAATTCGATGAGAATATTTTGAGGGGTGCACCATATTTTGAGGGAGTCTACAAACTAGGAATGATGATGATCTTGTCTGTGAGATGACCCCGTTGACTGTTTCCACTGACTGGACGCATGTGAAGTTGAGCATATGGGACAACATGGAGTGTGGAGGCCATGTGCCCTAAGAGATGGAGCATGTCTCTTGCACTGATATGGGACCGGCTCTGGCACTGATATGGTGGAGTCAGTCTCTTGGAAGGAAGGCTCGTGAAGCGGGCTTTTTTGAGAGCACATTTTGCTCAGCGCCCTTTGTTGCTGCATTATCAATCTAAGGACTCTGATGAATGTCTTACCTGTGCGTTACCATATGTGATGGGTGTTAATAGGATTACTAAGATTCTTCGTAAACATTGGTCTATGTTACAGCTGCATCCTTGTTTATCAGTTCCACTAAAGATAGCATTCACCAGAGGTAGAAATATGGGTGAATTGCTTACTAATTTCCATGGATCTTCACCATCTAGTGTGAGTGTTCAAACTAAGGGTCATTACCCTTGCTCCAAATGTAGTTGGTGTACGTTGGCACTGATAGGACCCAGTTGGACGCACAGTGATGGTAGGGTATATCATTCGGTGAGTAATACTTCTTGTGGAACCGTAGGGGTTGTTTATTTAATAGTCTGCCCTTGCTCTATAGTGTATGTTGGTTGCACTACTAGGAAAATCCGTCAGCGTCTCTCTGAGCATAAAAGTCGGATTAGTAACAATGTTGCTTCTGCTCTTTTGGTATTGCATTGGCAAACAATGTCAGCATTTTATTGATGATATTCAGTGGCAAGTGTTAGAACACGTGACTCAATCATGGAAAGGAGGTGATTATAGGAGAAGACTGATTCATCGTGAACATGTGTGGACGTTTAAACTTAACTCTATTGAGCCTGTAGGACTTAACCAATCGGTAAACTGGTTTTCTTTGCTCTGACCATGTGACCATGTAGAGGATGACGTATATATGAAGGAGCGTTTGTGTTATGGGTAAGTCAGCCTGGTAATGTCCCCTGATGCAGATAAATGGATTAATGCTTATTGAAATGCAATATTGTGTTGGGATATGTTTATATGAGATTATTCTATGTATGTCTTATTACTATGGCTGTATGCCTGACAAGTTTGATGATGATATGAGAGCTATCCAGTACAAGCTTTTTGGGGCTGTTATGCTGGAAGGTCAAGTTTGACCTGGTTGAGCTCTGCCCTTTTTTGAAAACTTGTTGGGTTTTTAGTATATTAAATTGCTCCTCTAGTTTAGTATCTCTTAAGATATTTTGTATAGTTTATACGTGGAAGTTAGTTTTGTTTATTGTATGCTCTCGAGGAAGCAGTCAAAAAACAGCTGGTTGGTTGAAGTTTTGGAGTCTTAGGCTTCCTGGGCTGATGTGGCCCCTGCTGTTTCTGATGTGGCTATTGAGGCTGATAAGAAGAATAATGTGAATAGGAAGGGTAATATCTCTTCTTCCTGGGATAGAAAGGCATCTTGGCAGGAGCCTTCTTTTTAGTTGGATCAGTCATCTTTCGAAACAGGTGTTTCAGGGTGAAATCATCTGTCTATATCTCACCCGTCTTCTCTCGCCACCCTTTTCCAAAGAGATTTTCTCCTGTACAAGGAATATTAGTAACTTTATCTTGAACCCATTGTTCAAGGTTGGAGACTTGCAGCCAGGCCATTCTCCTGGCTCCTATGCAAACTGCTGCTGTCCTCCTCGTGGCCTCAAAGGCATCAAATGCAGCCCTAGTGAGGAATTTTGAGGTATTCTGACCATGATTGAACAAGGCCTGATATAGTCCTTGTTTATCAGGAGGCAACAAGGTAGAGAACACAGCCTTTAGTAACATCCCTCAAAAACATACCTATGTAAAGCATATAGGAGTTTATCCTGGATACTAACATAACAGCTTGGAAGCACCGACGTCCAAATGCATGTAGTGTTGACTCTCTTCCTGGGGGAACCGAGGAGTGATTTTTAGAACTCTCTATCCGACGTATTGACGATTCCTCAACCATAGAATGATGTGATAACTGAGGCTTTTGAAAACCTGGGCAAGGAGGAACTCTACAGAGAGTATTGTCTCTTGCTGATGGATGGAACTGCCAAGGAAGCTTCCCACATGCGAAGCATGAGGCCTTGAAGGATATGATGTATGGATAGTGTAGCAGCCTCCTTAGGCATCGAGGGGTATTGAAAAATTTCACGCTCTTCACCCCTCGGTTCAGTCTCTGTGGTCACCGTCACAGAGTGTAGCCGCCATGCCCCTGATGAAATCTTGAAAGGACATATCCTCGGGCGGTGATCTAAACCTCTCAGGCGGTGGAGAGGAGTCTGAAGGAATGTCCAGGAGATGTAGGGCTGGTACCGCTGCAATTCTGCATCTACAGATCTTCGGCCTACTCAGATGCTGAAGCCTGAACCAAAGCTGACCAAATAAGATGGTTTCCTGCTACAAAGAACTTTTGCTGTGCTTACAGTCTCAGACCTGACCTTCACACAAATGCTTGCCAAGTGATCATACCTAAGCATACAGAAGACTACTCTTTCTGTCCAATTAGTTTCCCAGGCCAATTAGTTGTCTACATGCAAGAGCATCTGCTTCTCTGATCTTCATCATCCACTAATGATGCTACTGGCCTTGGGATGTCTGAAACTGCATACCGTTATCTTCTCTCATTATGACTCCTGGGTCTGCAGGATGAACATCTGTTCATTACCTTCTGATTCACTTGGAACACTTCGGACTGACTTGTGCCAACCAATCACCAGACCTATGATGGAGACTCATCACAAATAATAATTCAGTCTGCACAAAATAACTTTGGGTGCCTTTTTGCCTATGTGCTCGTGTTTCCTACCTTGCTTGTCTGCAAGACAGATATACACACTATGTGTATACAAGACCATTCTCCTAAGGACAGAGATAAGACTTTCACAGATACCTTTAGTTCTGTGTTCTCATGCCACTCGCCTCCAAAAGGGCTGGAGCCTGCATTATCTAATCTAGCTGCTTCTTTGGACCCTGTGCTGCCAGAGACTTCTCGGATCCCAGCCACCAGAGTTCCATCAAGAGCTAATGTACTGTCTTATTTCTCTTCCTCCGGGAGGGCAGTGGTTAGCTAGAGATTAGCTTCCTATAATTCCTCAGACTGCAGAGCGAATCAGTGACTTCTGGCTACTAATCAGTGATTTATCACTTTCTCTAACTGTAATTACTGTGCTGCTATAACTTGCTACTTCATATATATCTGTATATTTTTCTTCCTTGCTACCCATAATAAACATAATATATATACAGACAAGGCTTCTTTAGTGGCTCATTACCAGCACACTCATAGAATTGCGGGCTGGGTATTAGTAGCTAATTTCCCCTGGACATAACCGAGAGCATAACCTATTTTCTTTGCTACTAATAATCCCTACAGAGCGGTCCAGAATCGAATGTATGATTCCGAGGAAGTGGAATCAGAACTTGGTAAAAAGTCAAAATAGTGATGGTCTGTACCATGGCATCGATGACGGTCTGATGTCGACATCGGGTCTTGGTACCGAAGCATCGGAACTGAGGTGTCCGGAGCCTGGTTGCACCTATAGGTTCCAAAGGGGATATCTGCTCCAGATGTGACAGTGCCAGTTCTGTCAGTGATGCCTTGGAATGTCTCGATGCACAGACATCGAAGTCATGCCTTGGGTCCATGAATCCCGAGGGCCTCAAGTGCCCTGGTACTATTGCCGCCAGGATAGTAGCCAGACTCCGCTCAATAGCCTGCACACGCTGATTGAGGGAGACTGGAGGTGTCTGGGTGGATTCCTGTAATGGGCCCTGCGCCACCATCCCAGAGCACATGGTACCATGAGCTCCACGGAGGACGATGCCTCAGGAGCCCCTCCAGTGCTTTGGAGGTGTCTGGGTGGATTCCTGTAAGGGGCCCTGCGCCACCATCCCAGAGCACATGGTACCATGAGCTCCACGGAGGACGATGCCTCAGGAGCATCCTGGAGCCCCTCCAGTGCTTTCCTGCCAGAGCTGTTTTGCTGACCGGTCCAATTCCATATCCCCTGTTGGGGAGAGTCGTTGTTGATGCCGGGAATTGGTATCGGATGACACCGCCGAGGTTTTCAATACCTGTCCTGCAGGCTCCAATGCCGAGGTCTTTGATACCTTTCCTGCCTCTGTGGAGGACTTGTGTTTGCTGCTATGTTTGGATTTCAAGGAAGTATGGGAAACATGCAATGACTGCGACGGTGTGGAGATCACCGAAGAGTATGCTGAAGTGAGTGAGTTTGACAGAAACAGCTTTCCCCATTGATGTTCACAGTTTTTTTAAGTCCTCTCCTGGTCATCTGCTGACACAGGGGGCAAGCCGAAGCATCGTGGTCCAGACCCAAACACTTCAAGCACCAGTCGTGCTTATCTGTAGCAGAAATGGTGCATCGGTACTTAGTGCATTTTTTAAAACCGGTGTTTCTCCATAGCTGAGACCACCACCAAGGTAAAATCAAAAGTTCAAAGGGAAAATTAAGAAAAAACTAAAAGAAAAATAAAAAAAGAAAGACTGGGATGTCCGAGACAGCCCCGGACCGACAGGAAGGCAAGCACAATGTATTTGAAGGCACTTCGATGAAATTTACCAGTGGGTTAAGGACTATGTCCTGTTGGCGTTGCAGAAAAAGGATGACTGAAGACAACTGCTAGGAAGGCAGGCATGCATGCGTGGAGGGATGCTCCCAAAAGCATTCCTATTGGATGCTGAGGAGTGATTCCGTGCGGGGCTCCGTCGATGCTGTCACCCTATATGTGAAGACTGAATTCCTGCTTGTTCCTGGAGATAGCAGTGGTTCTTAACTCAGTCCTTGAGGCATACCTAGCCAGTCAGTTTTTCAAGATATCTACAATGAATATGCATGAGAGAGATTTGTATACCAAGGAGGCAGTGCCGGCAGATCTGTCTCATGCATATTCATTATGGATATCCTGAAAACCTTAGTGGTTGTGCCCCAAGGACTGGTTTGAGAACCGCTGCCATAGAGCAATACTGAAGCATTACGATATCCTTTGTTTTATTCTCAATTCCTTTCTTTATAATTATTAGCAGTCTGTTTGCTTTCTTGGCCACCACTACACACTAAACAGAAGATTTCAACATATTATCCATGATGATGCCTAGATCCTTTTCCTGGATGATGTTTCCTAATGTGGAACCTTGCATGGTATAGCTATAATTTGGGTTATTCTTCCCTAAGTGCAAAACTTTGCACTTGCCTACATTAAATTCCATATGCCATTTGGACACCCGGTCTCTCAATTTCTCAAAGTCCTCTTGTCATTTTTCACAATCCTCTTGTGATTTAATTACTTTGAATAGTTTAAAAGCTGTTCTATTTGCCTTGTAGATGTTAGCTCCAGCAGCCTGGTTAAGGTGGAGCCCATGCCCAGTTCCCACAAATATGAAGCCTTCTTCCTTGCACCATAGTCTCACAATGCATTGAAACTGGCATTCTGCTTGTCTCTGGGGTACTACGTGTGGACCGGTGAACATTTCTAAGAATACTACTCAGCTTTCTATGTAAAAGCTAAATTTGGCTTCCAGAACCTTGCTCCTGCACCTTCCTATGTCATTGGTACCTATTGTATATGTAACAAGACATATGGCTGTTTCCCACCATCGCTGAAATCCTATAAAGTTGATAGTGAGTTGGCCACATTTGCACAAGAGAAGCAAGTTATTAAGCAATTCTCATGTCTACTAGCCACTCAGCTCTCTAAATTCCAAATTATCAAATTGTCATCTACAATGGCTGTCCTAACACTTCACTCATAGCAACATGTCTCTGGATAAATATCCTTCACATGAGAGGATGCTGCAGTACTGGAAGGACAGGTCCTCGCTGTAGGAGTACTTCATGACACACAGGATTATGCCCTTCAAGACAGTATAGGGGCTGCCAGACTAGACGTAACTGCTCTACTATGTCCTTGAAGGTCTCCTCTATATAGCTCTGTCTGCCTCAGCACCTCCAGGTCTGTCTTTCTGACCTCCAGAGGTTAGATTCATTCTCTGAAAGCAAAGAGCTTTTTGCATCTAGTGCAATGTCTCTCCACATACAACCACTCACCACCTGGTCAACAATCACCATTTAGTATTCTGTGCAAAACACTGGATAGCCCCCTCCTGCTTCTGGGCTGCTGTCTGCTTTTTAATATTGTTGAGTAGTTAGCTACTTAAGGCTGCTAAAGGAATGGGGCTGCTTAATCTAACATAAAGTCTTTTACATTTAAGTTGCATTCAGGTACACGTTATTTCCAGGTCCATGTGGGCTTACAATCTAAGTTGTACCTGAGGCGATGAAAGAGCATTAGTGGAAGTAGTAAGATTTACACCTTGGCTTCCCTTTTTCACAACCTATTTCTCTTACCACTAAGCTACTCCCCCATTCCAATACAAGGCACTACACTGTTTCCTAGCAACACTGTATATCACTTAGGTTTTGTACTGCCACCATGAACATACCTGAAATATTTTGGTTTGTATTCAATATGGTTTTCTTCCAAGAATTTCCTATGACTCCTCTGGAGCTCTTCTAGTCTTTGTTTTTCTGTTGCTGCTGCTTCTATATTTCCTTCTTCCAAGAATCTAAGGAGATAAAGATATTTGACACACTACATTTATGATATCACTATTAAAAAACTCAGGCTGCTAAATTAACAGGGAGAAATAAAAAGGGCTATGTACCTGCATAAGACCACAGGCTGATTACTGACTCACCCTCCCGTATGGGTAGAATCAGGTCAGGGGAGGGAAGTTGCATGCAGAAATTGTATAATCTGCCTCTGCTCATCACTTCTAGTGCACATCTTTGTGCTTCCTTCAATGCAGACACAAAAGTATGTGAGAACTTTGCAATCCCACTCCACATATTGGCCAGATTTTCAAAAGGAAACTCCATGAGAAGTTCCCTTTTGAAAAACAGCATGTAGTCCCACCTCCATAGGGAGTTTCATTATTGGCCTCCTCATACTTATTTCTAAGATTAAGTGCCCTAACAATATTTATACTGGAAAGTGCTGGGTCAGTTTTCATCCAGCCCTCAGGACACATTAGACCAGTCTAGTTTTCAGAATATCCACAATGAATATGCATAATATAGATTTCCATGCATTGCTTCCACCATATGAATATCTATCTCATACAGGTTCATTATGGATATCATGAAATCCAGTCTGGGTTAAGGACTACTGCCTTAAAAAGCCACACCTAGTGGCCAGACTCAGGGTCCAGGGTTCCTGAAGGAGCCCTGATGCATGGGTTTTGGCCAAGGACTGCTGATACAATGACCTAGGTCAGCAGTTTTCAAACTGTAGATCATGACTCCAAATAGAATCATGAAATCCGCATTTAGAGTTACAACCACGCCTGCACCCAACAAAAATGCAGGACAGTGATGTCATTAGCCCACACAAGCAATACCAATGCTACAACTCAGCCTGTGCAACTCAAATGTGGATAAGTACTGGCCTGGAGCAGAAGCACAGTCAGAAGGAGAGCAATGTCAGGACTAAGGTAGGGGATGTAGCCATGTGAATTTTTTAGAATTAAAATAGGGGTCACATTGATGAAAGGTTTGAGAAGCACTAGCACTAGAATTGGGAGATATAAAGGAAAAATCCCAAGAGTTGAGAATAAAGGTTCCAAAAGGTAAAACAAACACCACCTGCTATTAAAGGAATAAAATTTTGGGTCAGCTGTTGAGAAACGTTTCTAACAGGCAGCCGTACTCCCAGCAGAAATATCTTTTTAAGCACAACATGACTTCTGACAATCACAAAACAAGTTATTTACCTGTAGCAGGTATTTTTGGTGGACAGGATAAGCGTAGTTACTCACCTGTAGCACGTGTTCTCCATGGACAACAGGAATAAGTTCTTATGTAGGGTGACATCCCCGACAGAGCCCCGCATGGGAATGCTCCCCAGCTTCCATTGGAAGCTTTTGGGAGGCTCCACTGCGCATGTGCGCCTGCCTTCTCGCCTGCCACGGTGCCCTCTTATCCAGTACAATAACAGAGCAAAGCCAAAAAGCAACTCCTTGGGGAAGTGGGAGGGTTGTGAGGACTTATTCCTGCTGTCCACAAAGAACACCTGCTACAAATGAGTAACTGCTCTTTCTCCATGGACAAGCAGGAAGTCCTCATATATGAGACTCCCAAGATATAGGCTACCAAAAATAGAGAAGGCCAAAAGTCCAACAGGGGCAACAAAACTGGAGAAACAACAATGAAAAGTGTGACTAGGGGACTTGACTGATTCAGCATCTTTAGCATACATCTTCACTGAGAGGTTTCTTTTTGGTAGCCTGGACGGACAGAAAGACTGGTGGGAAGGAGTTGAACCCTAAGTCCCAAAGTGATGCCGTACAGCTTGACCAAAGTTGCCGTCGCGTCGGGAATCCTCATTCAGGCAGTAATGAGCTGTGAATGTGTGGACAGAAGATCAAGTTGCGGCTCTGCAAATTTCCTCCATGGAGATCTAGTGCAAGTTGGCCACCAACGTAGCCATGGCTCAGACGTTGTGAGCTGTGACATGACCATCAGGCTCAGGCCTGATTGGGCATAAGTGAAAGAGATGCAGTTTGCCAGCCAGATTGACAGCGTGCATTTGGAGACAGCAGCACCCAGCTTGCTGGGGTCAAAGGAGATGAACAGCTGGGTGGATTTCCAGTGCGCCTACGTCTACTCAAGGCAGAAGGCCAAGGCGCATTTGTAGTCCAGCATGTGCAACGCAGCCTCCCTATGGTTGGTGTGAAGCTTGGGGAAGAAGGTAGGCAGAATGACTGATTGGTTGAGATTGAAGGCAGAGGCCACCTTGGGCAAGAAAAGTGGATGCATCTGCAAGGCCACCCTGTTGTGGTGGAATCTAGTGTATGGAGGGTGAGTCACCAAGGCCTGGAGCTCACTGATGACACAGTGTGCTGAAGTAAATGCCACCAGAAACCAAACCTTCCAAGTGAGAAAATTCAAGGGGCAGGAAGCAAGCGGTTTGAAAGGAGTTGTCAAGAGCTGCGCAAGAACCATGTTGAGATGCCAAGCTTTGAACAGAAGCTTGGAGAGGAGTGAGCCCTACATTTAGCGAACACCAAAGGTTGAGTGGAGATGGACTTTCCATTTGAGCTGCGATGGTAGGCCCCAATCATGCTCGGATGGACATGCATAGAATTAGACTTTAGATGCAAGTCCAAGAGGTGAAGGAGGTACTCAAGCAACTTGTCAACAGTGCAGGAAAAGGGATCTAGAGACCTGTCAGTGCAACAGGAGGAGAACCTCCACCACTTAAATGCATAGGACCAGAGCATAGAATCCTTGCAGGCAGCTAGCAGGACTTCCGTGACATTCTCGGGCAAGTTAAGCTCTGAGAGAACTGCCCACTCAACATCCAGGCCATGAGGGCCAGGGATAAGACGTTGGGGGTGTAGCAAGATCCCGCCCTCTTTGAGAGATGAGGTCTGGGGCGGAGCCCAGATGGAGAGGCTCCCGCCGAGAGAGTTGAAGTAGCAGAGGAAACCACAACTGCCTGGGCCAATATGGGATAATGAGCATCATTGTGCCCTTGTCGGCCTGAAGCTTCAGCAAAATCTTTGCCATGAGCAGGATGGGAGGATATGTGTAAAGCAGGCCCATTCCCCAATGAAGGAGGAAGACATCTGGAGCCAGCCAGCCATTGGACACCATCCTGGAGCAGAACTGATACGCTTGGGCATTGTCCACCAGCTTCCTTTTGAGGGTCCACTCGTGTGGCTGAAGGACCCGGTTCAGGTGATCCACCAGGGCATTGCGCTCATCGGTAGATAGATCACTCTCAGCTCCATCCCATGAGCAGTTGCGAACTTCCACAAGCGAACTGCTTCACAGCATAGGAGGTGCGATCCTGTGCCTCCCTGCTTGTTGACATTGAACATGGCTTCCTGATTGGTTTTGATCAGGACAACCTGGTTGGCCAGTTGTGCCCGGAAAGCCCGGAGGGCATTCGCTCTGGCTCTGAGCTCAAGGAAGTTTATCTGGTGCAGGCTCTCCTGCTCAGACCACAGGCCCTGCATGCACAGGCCATCCAAATGAGCTCCTCCATCCAAGCGGACACATCTGTCATCAGCATCCTCAGGGGTGTCGACGTCTGAAATGGGAGAGCCTTGAGCAGGTTCTGCGGTTCCAACCACCAGTATAGGGACTGTACCAAAGGTGCGGTGACTGCCACTCAGTCCTGGAGGTGGCCAGTGGCCTGTTTCTACTGTGTGCTCAGAGTCCACAGAGTCTGCCTCATGAAGAGATGAGCCAAAAGAGTGATGTGTATAGTCGAGGCCATGTGGCCAAGCAACTTTAGCATACCTTGGGCTGTCATGAGGTGCTTCCACTGGATATCGTAGCCACTGCATGCAGTTCATCGGAAGAAAAGCTCGAGCCCGAGTGGTATCAAGGAGGGCCTCAATGAACTCCAGCTGCTGAGAGTGTTTGAGGTGAGACTTGAGGTAGCTGATCACAAACCACAGTCGCTCAAGCACCTGATGGTGAGATGAGCAGACTGCCTGGTGCTATCCGGGGTGGAACTCTTTATGAGCCAGTCATTTAAATAAGGGAAGATGAAGACCCCCAGGGTCCAGAAATAAGCAGCCACCCCTGCGAAGCATTTTGTGAAGACCCTGGGAGCTGATGCAAGTCCGAAGGAAAGCACTCTGTACTGGTAGTGCTGATCTCCCAGAACAAACCTGAGGTATGTTTTGTGAGCAGGATGAATTGGAATGTGTGTATATGTATTGTTGAGATCCAGGAAGCATAGCCAATCATCACTGAGAAATAAGGGAGCAGTGTCCCCAGCGAGACCATTTTGAACTTTTCTCGTACCAAGAAGCGGTCGAGATTCCGGAGATCCAGGATGGGCTGAAACAATCCCATATTTTTGGGGACCAGGAAATACCTGGAGTAGAAGTCCCACCCAACCTGAGCCTGGGGCACCGGCTCGATGGTGAGCTTCGTAGAAGGGCAGAGACCTCCTCCTATAGCAGGCTACGATGCAGTGGGGCCAGGGGGTATTCCCCTGGGGAGAAGGGAGGCGGCAACTGGGCAAAGTGCAGCATGTATCCGCTTTGGAGTATCTGCAGAACCCCAAGCATGTGAGGTGACGAGAGGCCACCTGTGGGTGAAGTGGATGAGCCACCCCCTAACCTGAGGGGGTACTCCTTCGGCACTGGCAGATTGCCTATGCTCCTGAGGAACAAGTCAAAAATCTGTCCCCCTAGCTTTGGCTGAGGGGCAGGCTGGGCTTTCTGAGGCTTCTCCCATTGCTGCTGGCGAGGGGCCTGCCTTCGGCTGAAGGCTCTGGTAGTACCAGCGCTTGCAGTGGTAGTAGGTCTTTTTGCCCTGGTACTTCTTATGCAAGGGATCAGTGGTCTTTCTCGAGAGCCTGGAGAAGGTCATGTGCTTCTCGATCTCACCTGCTTTATCTTCCATCGGTTTCCCATACCCACAGCCACAATCCTGCCGGCTGACTCAAATGTATTTGTTGACAGCAGCCCTGGTTTGTTTGGGTCAAAAGAAACAAAAATTTGGATAGACTTTCTAAGGGCTTTAGTCTACTCCAAACAGAAGGATAAGGCTCTCCTTTAGTCCAATGTGTGCAATGCACTTTCACCTTTGTGGGCATGAGGCCTGGCAAAACAAATGATGGCAGGACCATTCACTGATTAAAGTGGAAATCCTACACTACCCTAGGAAGGAACATTGGATGAGTGTGCAGAACCACCATAATGTTGCAAAACTTGCTGTAAGGTGTATCAGTCACTAGAGCCTGGAGATCTCTTACTCTGAGTGCTGAAATTATTACCACCAAAAACAACCCCTTTGAAGTCAGGAACTTCACAGCACAGATGTCTCAAAAGGAGCTTTCATCAGCTTGGTTAAGACCGCATTGAGGTCCCAAGACATCATAGATGGCTTGATGGGAGGCTTCAAAAGAAGCAAGCCATACATGAAACAAAATAAAGGCTGCTAAGAGATGAGTTTACCCTTTTATATGATGGTGATTTGTGCCAACTGCACTAAGGTGAACCCTAACAGAGTTGGTCTTCAAACCTGAGTCAAACAAAAGTAGAAAGCAATCAAGAAGTTTTTGTATGGGACAAGAAAAGGGATCTAGGGGTTTTCTTTCACACCAGACAAAAAACTTCTTCCATTCAAAACTGTATGAACTTTTAGTGGAATCTCTCCAGCAAGCCAGAATAATTCAAGAGACATTTTCAGGCAGGTTCAGGGAAGGTAAGGTTGTCCTTTCAACATCCAAGCTGGGGAACCAATGTTGGGATGTGACATATTCCTGAGCTTGCGTGATCAATGTTGGAGAATCACCTAGCCTTATTTGGTTTCTTGTGGAAAGTTCCAGAAGAGGGAACCAATTTTGGCCATTATGTGGCAAAGAAAATCATGGCTCCTTGGTTCTGTCTGAGGAGAGTTTTCGTTATGAGGGATATCAGAGGATATGTGCACAGACAGCCATCCCCCAATCTAGGAAGAAAGCATCTAAGGCTAGTCTGCCATATGTCCCTATCTTGAAACAGTATTGATGAATTTTCCTATTCTGGGAAGTAGCGAATAAATGATTGATAGAGTGCCCCACTCTCAAAAGTCCTTTGAGTTACCTCCAAGTCCAGGGACCAATCATGTGGTTGAAGCAAATGACTCAGCTTGTCTACCAAGGCTTTGGCCTTTCCTGCCAGGTTCAAGGCTCTGAGGGTCATTCTATGAGAGATGACCCAGTTCCACATCCTGACAGTTTCCCAGCACAGAAGGCAAGACCCTGTTCTCTCTGCTTGTTGATGTAATACATCGCTACTTGATTGTCTGACTGAAACAGAAGTTTGGCTGGTTAACTTGTTCTTGAAAGCCTTTAGAACATTCAAAGTTTCTCTCAACTCCATGATATTTATTTGATGAAGTTTCTAGGTTGACCACAACCCTTGACTATGAAGCCCATCTAAAAAAGGATCTTCAGCCCTCTTTGGTTACATCTATGCAAACTTTTGCCAAATTGGAATGGACTATCCAACAATATAGAGTGTCCCGGAGAGGTGCAGTGACAGATATGATATCTTGGCCTGAGTCCACTAAGTGCTCAAGGTCTATTGGACTTGCCTCATTTTGCGATATGCCAAGGGAGTTACATGTACTGTTGAGGCTATGCGCCCCAAAAATCCTCATTATGTTCCATGCTGATGTCTGCTGACTCTTGAATTTCCCCCACTATGGATATCAGGTTGATAATCCTTTCTTGTGGAAGAAAGGCTTTTGACCAAGTCATGTCTAGTAATGCTCCTATGAACTCCAATTGAGTTCATGAGCTTAAGTGTGATTTGGGAAAATTTACAATGAACCCTAGTAACTCCAGCAACTAGACGGTTGTGCGCAAGGATTCTTGAGCTCCTTCTTGAGATATGCTCTTGACCACTCAATCATCCAGAGAAGAAAGAAAGCACATTCCCAGTCCGCACTGATACACTGCAACTACTGTAAGGCATTTTGTAATGATCTCAGGAGCTGAGGCCTGGCCAAAGGGCAGAATACAATACTGGAAGTGATGTTTCTCTATTACAAATCTGAGATGATTCCTGTGACTGAGATGTATCGGAATGTGGGTGTAGGCACCCTATAGGTCTAGAGAACATAATCAGTTTCCTTTTTGGAAGTAAGAAATGAAGGTGAGACAGAGATGAGTTTAGCAGCCAATGGTCAGAGATTACAAGGGCCAGTGGTCTGCATAAAATCCTAGCCTACCTCCTACCAGAAGGTGGTCCAGAATGGATACTGGAACATGGGTTATGTTACATAGAAACATGACGACAGAAAAAGACCACATGGCCTATCAAGTCTGTCCTTCCATATCAACAACTGCAACAGTCCCCTTTTTTCCTTTAGAGATCCTCTGTGTTTGTCCCATGCTTTTTTGAATTCGGATACTATCTTCGTCTCTACCACCTCAACTGGGAGACTATGCCATGGATCAACCACTCTTTCCGTAAAGAAATATTTCCGAATATCACTCCTGAATCTACCCCCTTTCACCCTCATCCCATGTCCCCTCATAGCAGAACTTGCTTTCAATCGAAAGAGGCTCTCCCCCTGTGCACTTATGCCACGGAGGTATTTAAACGTCTCAATCATATCACCTCTATCCTGCCTTTCCTCTGAGGTGTACATATTAAGATCCTTAAGTCTGTCCTCATATGCTTTATAATGAAGACCACTAACCATTTCAGTAGCCACCCTCTGTACTGACTCCATCCTGTGTATATCCTTTTGAAGGTGCGGTCTCCAGAATTGCACACAATACTCCAAATGAGGTTGCACCAAAGACTTATACAGAGGCACTATCACCTCCTTTTTTCTGCTAGCCATTCCTCTCCCTCTGCACCCTTCTAGCTTTTGCCTTCGCCTTTTCTATCTGCCTAGCTTCTTCAAGATCATCAGCCACAATCACGCCTAGGTCCCGCTCTACTTTAGTGGACAAAAGTACTTCACCCCCTATACTATATTGCTTCCTTGGATTGCTGCAGCCCAAATGCATGACTTTGCATTTTTTAACATTAAATCCCAGCTGCCTAATTCTAGACCATTCTTCAAGCTTAGCTAGATCCCTCATGTTATCTACACCTTCTTGGGTATCTACTCTATTGCAGATTTTGGTATCATCCGCAAAGAGGCAAACCTTATCTGACAGCCCTTCTGCTATATCACTAACAAAGATGTTAAAAAGAATTGGACCAAGGAGAGATCCCTGGGGCACACCACTGGTAACTTCCTTCTCCTCAGAGTGAGCTCCATTTACCTATACTCTTTGTCGCCTTCCACTCAACCAATTTCTAACCCAAGCAGTAACTTTAGGGTCTATCCCTAGGGTGCTCAGTTTGTTTATAAGTCGCCTGTGATGAACGGTGTCAAAGGCTTTACTGAAATCTAAATACAACACATCTAGGGCTCTCCCTTTGTCCAACTCCCTGGTCACCCAGTCAAAGAAATCAATCAGATTTGTCTGACAAGACCTGCCTCTGGTGAATCCATGCTGCCTCGGATCCTGTAATCTGCTGGACTCCAGAAACCTCACTATTTTCTCTTTCAGCAGCGTTTCCAATAATTTACTCACCACCGAAGTTAAATTAACCGGCCTGTAGTTTTCAACCACATCCTTACTTCTGCTTTAGTGTAAAGACACCACATGAGCCTCTCTCTAGTCCTTTGGCACCACTCCTGACTCCAATGAGGCATTGAAAAGATCAGTCAGTGGAGCTTCTAGAACATCCCCAAGTTCCCTCAGTATTCTAGGGTGTATCCCATCCGGTCCCATTGCTTTGTCTACTTTAAGTTGAGCTAGTTTCTCACGAACAGAGTCTTCTGAAAATTGTTCAAGATGCCCCTCGCTTCTGTTCCTGTTTGTGGTTGTTTTCTGAGGTCCTGTTCCTAAGCAATTTCGCGTTATCCTCATCAGCTTCTACATATTCCTCCCCTTCACCCTTGAGTCTGACAATACCACTTTTTCCCTTCCTCTTCTCACTAACATCTGAAAAATGTCTTATCCCCCCATTTTATTGCATTGGCTATTTCCTCCTCTTTTTGAATCTTTGCTTTCCTGACTATTTTACTAGTTTCTCTAAGTTTTTCCAAATATAGATGCCTGTCTTCCTCTCTCTGTGATCTCTTGTATTTCATGAAGGCCTCCCTCTTTTTCTTCACCTTTTCAGCTACTTCTTTCGAAAACCATAGCGGTCTCCTTTTCCTTTTATTTACCATTTTAACAAAAAGGTTGGTTGCCCTTAAAATATTCCCTTTCAGTTTTGCCCACTGTTCTTGTGGAAGCAATCAAAATCCCATCACTGTTTTTTGCTGAGGTGTCCACTGGGGCTTCTCATCCTCTGCTGCAGTGAACGGGAGCGAGAACTTTTTCTTGTTTGGGAAGAGCAGGAGAGAGGAGAGTACCTATGCCTTTGAAAGTAGCAGGATTTCCTGTGCCTGCTACTCTAATACTCCTATGAAGAGGAGGTAGGGTTGGAATTGGGCCTGGAGAAGGTCAAGGCTGTCACTGTGCTGCTTTATTAGGATTTATAGCCTCCTGCACCTTATCTCCAAGAGATTTTCTCCACAACACAGCATGCTGGCAAACTCCTTGGCTCATATCTTACGTCTGAGGCCTAGAGTCATGAGAGTCTCTGAACACTCAGGAGGAAGACTCTCTATGCCATTTTGAAAATATCACAAGCTGCCCAGATGATGTAATTTCCACATTTCTTTCTTTTGCTCACTAGTGAATGGAACATAAGAACATAAGATATGTCATACTGGGTCAGACCAAGGTCCATCAAGCCTACTGTTTCCAACAGTGGCCAATCTAGGTCATAAGTACCTAGCAGTTTCCCCAAAAGACAGAGGCTCCACAATGCTTGTATTGGGTCAAACAGTGATATCCTGGGTCCCTTTTAATAATGGTTTATGGACCTTTCCGCCAGGAACTTGTCCAAACCTTTTTTGAACCCAGCTTCACTAACAGCTTTTACTACATACTCTGGAAACAAATTCCAGAGTTTGATTACACGTTGAGTGAAAAAATATTTTCTCTTATTAATCTTAAATAGTTTACCCTGTATCTTCATTGCATGACCCTAGTCTTTCTATATTCTGATGACGTAAACAATCGATCTACGTTTACCCGTTCCACTCCATTCATTAATTTATAAAGCTCTATCATATCTCCACTCAGCCATCTCTTTTCCTGGTTGAAGAGCCCTAACCTTTTTTAGCCTCTCTTCATAGGGGTATCCTTCCATCCCCTTTATCATTTTGGTGGTTCTTTTCTGTACCTTTTCTAATAATGCTATATCCTTTTTAAGATACAGCGACCAGAATTGCACACAATATTCAAGGTGCGGTCGCACCATGGAACAATACAGAGGCATTATAAAATCCCTTATTTTATTTTCCATTCCTTTCTTTATAATACCTAGCATTCTATTTTCTCTCTTGGCCGCCGCTGCACACCGGGTGGAGGGTTTTAACATGTTATCCATGATGATGCCTACATCTTTTTCCTGGGTGGTGGTACCTAATGTAGAAACTTGCATTGTGTAACCATAGTTTGGGTTGTTCTTTCCTAGGTGCATAACTTTGTAGTTGTCCACATTAAATTTCATCTGCCATTTGGATGCCCAGTCTTCCAATTTATCAAGATCCTCTTGCAATTTTCCAGAATCGTCATGGGTTTTAACAACTTTAAATAGTTTTGTGTCATCTGCAAATTTGATAACCTCACTCGTTATTCCCTTTTCCAGGTCATTTATGAATATGTCAAAAAGCAGCGAACCCAGCAGAGATCCCTGGGGTACTCCACTATTCACCTTTCTCCATTGGGAAAATTAGCCATTTAGCCCTACCTTCTGATTTCTTTTAACCAGTTACTGATCCACAATAGTACACTGCCTCCTATCCCATGACTTTATAGTTTTGCCAAAAGTCTCTGATGAGGGACCTTGTCAAAGGCTTTCTGAAAGTCCAGATACACTATATTAACCGACTCACTTTTGTCTACCTATAAACATAGAAACATAGAAATATGACGACAGAAAAAGACCACATGGCCTATCTAGTCTGTCCTTTCATAACAACTACAACAGTCCCCTTTTTACCTTTAGAGATCCTCTATGTTTGTCCCATTCTTTTTTGAATTCATTTACTGTCCTCATCTCTACCACCTCCACTGGGAAACTATTCCACGGATCCACCACTCTTTCCGTAAAGAAATATTTCCGCATATCAGTCCAGAATCTATCTCCCTTCACCCTCATCCCATGTCCCCTCATAGCAGAACTTGCTTTCAATTGAAAGAGGCTCTCTCCCTGAACATTTATGCTACGGAGGTATTTAAACATCTCAATCATATCACCTCTATCCCGCCTTTCCTCTAAGGTGTACATATTAAGATCCTTCAGTCTGTCCTCATATGCTTTATAATGAAGACCACTAATCATTTTAGTAGCCACCCTCTGCACCGACTCCATCCTGTTCATATCCTTTTGAAGGAGCGGTCTCCAGAATTGCACACTATACTCCAAATGAGGTTGCCATTCCTCTCTAGCATTTGCCGTCGCCTTTTCTACCTGTTTAGCTACTTTAAGATCATCAGACACAACCACGCCTAGGTCCCGCTCTTCTTTAGTGGACAAAAGTACTTCACCCCCCTATACTATATTGCTCCCTTGGATTGCTGCAGCCCAAATGCATGACCTTACATTTTTTAACATTAAATCCCAGCTGCCAAATTCTAGACCATTCTTCAAGCTTAGCTAGATCCCTCCTCATGTTATCTACCCCTTCCTGGGTGTCTACTCTATTGCAGATTTTGGTATCATCCGCAAAGAGGCAAACCTTACCTGAAAGCCCTTTCGCTATATCACTAACAAAGATGTAAAAAAGAATCGGACCAAGGACAGATCCCTGGGGCACACCACTGATAACATCCTTCTCCTCAGAGTGAGCTCGATTTACTTGTACTCTTTGTCGCCTCCCACCCAAACAATTTCTAACCCAAGCAGTAACTTTAGGGTCCATCCCTAGGGTGCTCAGTTTGTTTATAAGTCGCCTGTGAGGAACGGTGTCAAAGGCTTTACTGAAATCTAAATACACCACATCTAGGGCTCTCCCTCGGTCCAACTCCATGGTCACCCAGTCAAAGAAATCAATCAGATTTGTCTGACAAGACTTGCCTCTGGTGAATCCATGCTGCCTTGGATCCTGTAATCCGCTGGACTCCAGAAACCTCACTATTTTCTCTTTCAGCAGCGTTTCCAATCATTTACTCACCACCGAAGTTAAACTAACCGGCCTGTAGTTTTCAACCACATCCTTACTTCCGCTTTTGTGTAAAGGCACCACATGAGCCTCTCTCCAGTCCTTTGGCACCACTCCCGACTCCAACGAGGCACTGAAAAGGTCAGTCAGTGGAGCTACTAGAACGTCTCCAAGTTCCCTCAGTATTCTCGGGTGTATCCCATCTGATCCCATCGCTTTGTCTACTTTAAGTTGAGATAGTTTCTCACGAACACAGTCTTTTGAAAATTGTTCAAGATGTCCTTTGCTTCTGTTCCTATTTGTGGGTGTTTTCTGAGGTCCTGCTCCTGGTTGACCAGGACACAGAACAAAAACATTTGTTAAGCAATTCCGCTTTATCCTTATCAGCTTCTACCTATTCCTCCCCTGCACCCTTCAGTCTGACAATACCACTCTTGCCCTTCCTCTTCTCACTAATATATCTGAAAAATGTCTTATCCCTCCATTTTATTGCATTGGCTATTTCCTCCTCCTTTTGAATCTTTGCCTTCTTGATGGCTTTGCTAGCTTCTCTAAGTTTTTCCAAATACAGATGCCTGTCTTCCTCTCTCTGTGATCTCTTGTATTTCATGAAGGCCTTCCTCTTTTACTTCACTTTTTCAGCTACTTCTTTCGAAAACCATAGCGGCCTCCTTTTCCTTTTACCTTTATTTACCATTTTAACAAAAAGGTTGGTTGCCCTTAAAATATCCCCTTTCAGTTTTTCCCACTGGTTTTCTACATCCCTCAGCTGTTCCCATCCAACGAACGACTCCCTGAGGTATTGGCCCATCTTCGCAAAGTTAGTTTTCATAAAGTCTAAGATCCTCGCCTTTGAATGGATTCTAACAGCTCTGGTCCTAATACTGAACCACACCATCTGGTGATCACTGGATGCAAAATGATCTCCTACTACAACATCAGAAACACTTTCACCATTGGTAAGCACCAAGTCCAGTATGGCCCCTTCACATGTGGGGTCTGTTACCAATTGCCTGAATAGTTCTCCCTGTAGAGAATCCAGGATCTCCTTACTTCTAGATGATACTGCAGCAGGAATGTGCCAATCAACATCTGGCATATTGAAATCTATCAGTAGCACTTCCCATTTCCTAGCAATGCTGCGCATGTCTTCAATTAACTCTCTGTCCACCTCTTCCTCTTGTGAGGGAGGTCTGTATATCACACCAATGTAAATAGATTTCTCTTTCCCTCTTTCTAGTTTAACCCACAATGCCTCCCCTTTCCCTTTTAAGCTCTGTAATTCCAAAGCTTTAATAGTAGTTTTTACATATAGTGCCACTCCTCCTCCCCTACTTCCTACCCTGTCCTTTCTGAATAAAGTATAGCCAGGTATAGTTACATCCCAATCATGGTTTTCTGTGAACCATGTTGCTGTAACTGCCACTAAATCCAAGTCAGCCACTCCCATCAAAGCTTCAACATCAGGGATCTTATTTTCCCATGCTACGGGCATTTATACACACTGCTTTCCATATGTTACCCCTGTTACCCATTTCCATAAAGTTATTTAATGTATCACCTACCTGGGGGCTTTCACTTACCTGGGGGCTTTCTTCACCCATCCGCAACGAATCTAGTTTAAAGCCCTCTTCAGTAGATTAGCCAGTCTACTACTTAAGACGTTGACCTTTCTTGGACAGATGTATGCCATCTTTGCTCTGCAACCCTTGGAACAGCATCCCATGGTCTAGGAATCCAAAACGCTCTCGATGACACCATCCACGCAGCCATGCATTCATCTCCAGGATGTGAGCCTCTCTGCCTTGACCTTTACCATCAACAGGGAGGATTGAACAGAACACCACCTGTGCACCTAACTGCTTCACCCTCTGTCCCAGAGCCATGAAGTCACTTTTGATACATTCCGAGGTATACCTGGCAGTATCATTTGTTCCAACATGGATTAGTAACATTGGGTAATAGTCTTGGATTTTGGCACCAGGCAGACAGCATACCTCTCTGGACATCAAGTCTGGTCGGCAGATGGACGCCTCAGTAGCCCTCAGAAGAGAGTCTCCAACCACCACTACCCTTCGTTTCCTTGTGGTCACTGATTCTGCAACTTTGGGGTACTTGAGCTCTGGTTCTTCTGTTTTCAGGGATGCTTTCACCACCTCCACTTCCAGGGCTGCATAATGGTTCTTCAAGTCAAGGGCTGGAGAAGTTGGATTGGTGATTTTGCAGGCCCTGGTGACTTGTGTCCAACCATCGACATTCTTTTGGCACCCATCTTCTCCTCTGCTGGAGAGCTTGGTTGCTGCAAGAAGCATCTCATCAATGTACTTCTCACTGTCTTGAATGCTCCTCAGCCTCGCCACCTCCTCTCTGAGTTCCTCCAGTTGTTTCCTTAGAGCTTCAGCATGCAGGCACCCTGCACATGGAACCGGTCCTTCAACTGGCATTAGGACCTCTGTCTGGACTGAGGCAGAAGCTGTAACGGGGGCAACAGCTTTAGCGATACGATTTTTCCCAGTCATTGTTCTGTTCGTGGAGCTTAGGTATCTGTTAAAGCAAAAGAGAGAGATCTACCAAGTACCAGCCGGTTTCCCAGCTGTTCTTTCAGAGAAAGAGTAGTTACTCACCTGTAACAGGTGTTCTCCAGGAGCAGCAGGAATCAGTCCTCACAAATGGGTGTCATCGGCGCCGATGAAGCCCCAGCGGAGCATTTCCCCAGCTTTCCATGAAAGCCTTTGGGAATGCTGGCATGCATGCGCGGTTCCCTTTCCGCCTAAAGGTGCCATCTTACCTCAGTCAAATGACATAGCTAAGAACAGCACACAAAAATGCAAAAACAAACTATGTACAACTGCAACTCCAAGGGGAGGAGGGAGGGTTGTGAGGACTGATTCCTGCTGCTCCTGGAGAACACCTGTTACAGGTGAGTAACTACTCTTTCTCCAGGACCAAGCAGGAAGTCAGTCCTCACATATGGGTGACTCCCTAGCTCTGGGCTACCGAGGAACCCAGGCTGAACAAGAGAACTCCCTCTAGTCCCAGCAGCAAAGAAAGGCTTTTCAAGGACACAACCTCCACCGGTAGCCCAACAGAGGGCAGGAGGGCAGGAGTTGCCTAAACCTCAAAGAGATTCCGGAGTACTGCTTGGCCAAAAGCACTGTCCCTACGGGACTCCCTCTCCAGACAGTAATGGGCCGCAAAAGTCTGGCTTGAAGACCAAGTTGCAGCCCTGCAGATGTCTACCAAGGGCACAGAGCGGAGATGAGCCACTGAGGCAGCCATTGCCCTGACACGATGGGCCATGACCCTACCCTGCAAAGGAAGGTCACCCGCCTTGTAAGCCCAGGTGATACAGTCAGCCACCCAGATGGACAAGGTACGCTTGGACACAGCCAACCCCAACTTATTGGGGTCAAAGTAGACGAAGAGCTGAGTAGTCCTTCTATGCCCCTGCATACGGTCAAGGTAGAAGGATAAGGCTCTCCTACAGTCCAGGGTATGCAGGACTGCTTCAGCCTGGCTAGCATGAGGCCTAGGGAAGAATGTTGGAAGAACCACCTCCTGATTGAGGTGGAAAGAGGAGACAACCTTAGGAAGGAACTTGGGATGAGTCCTGAGAACTACCCTGTTCCTATAAATCCTGGTAGAAGGTCTATCACAGACCAGGGCCTGAAGCTCACTCACTCGCCTAGCCGAGGTGAGGGCTATCAGGAAGAGAGTCTTCCAGGAGAGGAAGCGTAGAGGGCAAGTAGCCATCGGCTCAAAGGGTGGGCGAGTCAGTTGCTGCAAGACCACATTGAGCTCCCACTCAGGAGCAGGAGGACGGATGGGGGGCTTGAGCAAAAGCAAGCCCCTGAGAATGCGGGACACCAAAGGGTGACCGGACAGAGAATGTCCCTCCACCAGTGAGTGGTGAGCTGCTAGAGCTGAGAGGTGGACCCGAACAGAATTGGACTTAAGTCCCTGATTTGACAAATGCAGTAAGTACTGAAGGACTACTGGCACAGTACAGGAGAAAGGATCTTCTGTACGTAGCTGACACCACACAGAAAACCTCTTCCATTTGAGAGCATAGGTTTTCCTAGTGGACTGTTTCCTAGAGGCTAGAACAACCTCTTCAACTTCCTGAGGCAGGCCCCAGGGAGCCAAAATTACCCTTGCAGCCTCCAGGCCATCAAATTGAGAGCTTTGAGATTGGGGTGCAGAAGGGAACCCTGCTCCTGTGAGAGAAGGTCGGGTTGTAACCCCAGAGGTAGTGGGGAATCCACTGCCAGCTGTAGCAGAAGTGGAAACCAAGGCTGCCTCGGCCATCTGGGAGCTACCAGCAGGACCGAGGCCTTGTCCTGAAGAGTCTTGAAAAGAGTTCGGGCCACCAAGGGCGTGGGAGGAAACGCATACAGGAGGCCCTGAGACCTGGACAGCAGAAAAGCATCTGGTGCTATCCTCAAAGGATGCGGTTGCCTGGAGCAGAACTTGGGCAGTTGCTTGTTCAGAGGACTGCCAAAGAGATCTATCCAAGGGAGACCCCACTTCAGGAAGATCTTCTGAATGACCAAGGGATGCAGCTGCCATTCGTGGGGCTGCAGAAATCTGCTCAACCGGTCGGCCAGGCAGTTCTCCTGGCCTGGAAGGTACACCGCCTTGAGAAGCATGTTGTGCTGCAGGGCAAAGGAACAAAGGTCCTGAGTCTCCCGACAAAGGAGCTTGGACCCAGTTCCGCCCTGTTTGTTCACATAAAACATGGCTACCTGGTTGTCTGTTTGAATCAAGACTGAGCGGTGAGCCAGGGCCGGAGAAAAAGCCTTGAGAGCTAAGCGGATAGCTCGCAGTTCCAGGAGATTGATTTGTTGGGCTGCTTCCCAGGGAGACCAGAGGCCCTGAGTGCACTTGTCTAGACAATGAGCACCCCAGCCCTTCAGAGAGGCGTCGGTGGTGAGGACCACCGAGTATTCTGGCATTTGGAAGGGCATCCCCTGCAGCAGATTGGGTGGATGTAGCCACCAGCTGAGGGAGGTCAAAAGGGGTCTGGACACCTTTATCTTGTCTCTTAGGCGGCCTGTGGCTTGAGACCACTGAGTCCGAAGGCACCACTGTGCAGGCCTCATTGGAGCCTTGCATTGGGAGGTCACATGCACTGTCGAAGCCATGTGGCCCAGAAGTCTGAGGCAGAGTCTGGCGGAGACCAGGGATCTGTTGAGGAACTGTTTGGCCACGTCCATCAGTCGTTGAGCCCTGTCTTCTGGCAAGAATGCCTTTGCCAGTTGAGAATCCAATCGTGCCCCTATGAACTCCATGTTCTGGGAGGGGAGCAAAGTGGACTTTGCGAAGTTTATGACAAAGCCCACGTTTTGAAGCAGAGCAATGGTTCTGAGGGTGGCTTGTCTGGCCTCCTGGCACGTCTGACCCCTGATGAGCCAGTCGTCCAGATAGGGGAAGACAAAAATTCCCTGATTTCTCAGGTAGGCCGCCACCACTGCCAGGCATTTGGTAAAGACCCTGGGAGCGGAGGTGAGGCCAAAAGGCAGGACTCTGTACTGATAATGGTTTCCTCCCACAATGAATCTGAGGTACTTTCTGTGGTCTGGATGAATGAGGATGTGAGTGTACGCATCCTTTAGATCTAAGGAGGATAGTCAATCTCCCTGCTGGAGGTAGGGCAGGAGTGTTCCAAGAGTAAGCATCTTGAACTTTTCTTTCTCTAGGAACTTGTTGAGGTTCCTGAGGTCCAGAATGGGTCGAAGGCCACCGGTCCTTTTGGGTACCAGGAAATACCTGGAGTAGAATCCGTGACTTTGCAAGTGGGGAGGCACATGCTCCACCGCCCTGTCCACCAACAGACCTTGGAGCTCTCAAAGGAGAAGGTCTGTGTGCAGGGGAGGCCTCAAGGGCTCCCCTGGGAAGTAAGGAGGAGGCAGTTGATGAAAATGCAGGGCATAGCCCTTTTGGACTATGTCCAGCACCCAACTGTCGGTGGTAATGAGAGGCCACTGGTGGGCAAAGAGTAGAAGGCGACTGCCTGTGCAGGGCTGGGAAAGCAGGGACGGAGTGGCTACGCTCAAGGAGTCAAAAAACCCCACCCTGCTGAGTGGTAGCAGGGGCCTGAGGCTTGGGGGTTCTCTGCCTACGGGGCCCATTACCCTGGCCCTTGGCTTGCTGACCCTGGGGGGCAGCTTGGGCAGCCTGATACTGAGGGTACTGTTTGTAGGCAGTGCCCTTCCTCGGGTAAAAGGACTTTTACCCGAGCCCTTCTTCTTATGTGAAGGGGCAGAGGTCTTCCTCGACAGCCTTGTCCGGGTAAGGTGCTCGGTCTCGAGCTGAGCGGCCTTCTCGGTCACGGGTTTGCCAAAAAGGTTCTCACCTCGGCAGGGGACATCGACCAACTTGTCCTGAACCCATGGCTCGAGGTCCAATGACTGCAGCCACGTCTGGCGTCGAGCCGCGATGCCGGCAGCCGCAACTCGGGCCGAAGCCTCGAAGCCATCACGGGAAATGAACTTGGAGCATTCCCAAATCCCCAAGGACAAGGTCTGAAATCTCTGCAAGGGTTCCCCGGAGAGACCAGCAGAAAATCCGGCCAACTCTTTGGCCAGGTCTCGCAAGTACATGCCCATGTACAGCTGGTAAGACTGGACACGGCAAGCAAGCATAGACCCCTGGAAGCACTTCCTACCGACGCCATCGAGGTTGCGGGCCTCCCTGCCGGGGGGCACCGCAGAGTGCATCTTCTGGCTCTTCAGACGATGCATGGCCAATTCCACAACCATGGAATGGTGTGGTAGCTGTGCTTTCTGGAAACCACGGCTTTTGCGGAGTCGATAAATGGAATCGACTCGCTTGCTTAGAACTGGCGCCGGGGCCTCCCACATACGGAAGAGGAGTCGCTCCAGCATCGGAGGAACCCGGACAGTAAAGGCCTCCTTCGGAGGAGAGTCGTACTGTAGAGCATCGAGCTCCTCGGCTCGAGGCTCTTCCTCGGGATCGGCAGGGATAGCCAAGGCAGCAGCCATATCCCAGACGAACTCCGAGAACCTAGTGTCCTCTGGAGGGGACTTACTCCGGGGATCAGACTGCGGTGAGTCTGACGGGACGCACCGAGTCTTAAAGGTATCGGGAGACTCCTCGTCCTCCGTCTCCCAGGCGGACTCGTCCGAGGAAGAGTCAGGGTCCGACCCTGTGGGGCCCCGAGGCACCCGCCCCAATGCCGGGGGCACTGGCATCAACACCCTCTGTCCCGAACGGGAGGTCGAGGGAGACCTCGACCGAGGACGACTTCGAGCCGCGAGGGTCTCGAGTATCGGCTCGGTCTCCGGGGTTGACTTCGAAGTCGACGTCCCAGTGGTCGGGGCAGATGCACCAGACAGGCTGGCCATCAGTGCCCGCTGCTGCTCCATGAAGGCAGACAGTCTGCACTCCAAGGCTGTCATCCTGAGACTCAGCTCGGGAGACGCAGCAGCCACCGATTCGGTCCCCGGCGGCGGCTCTCTGGGAGGAGAGTCCACGAGGACTACGGGGCTTACGTGTCCAGCAGACTCCGGCTCCGTGCGAGGAACTTTGGCAGGCTTCTCTTGGTCCATGGGCCCGGGGCGACTGTCGGGGGTCTTAGACTGGCCCTCGAGGGACCAGGGACCTCTTCCGACGCCGCCCTCGCAAGCCGCTTCTTCCTCTTACATTCCCGGTCGGGGGACCCCTTGTCCGAGGAGCTTCGACGGCGCTCGGGATCGGAATCCCGAGATGTCGAGGCCTCAGACGAGGTCCGGGCCTGGCCGGAGGCAGAGTCCGAGAAAAACCTTTCCTTTTGATGCTGTCGACTCTTTAGTGCCTTGGAAGACATCTTCCCACATGGCCCACACGACTTGGGGTCATGGTCAGGGCCAAGGCAGCGAAGGCAGCAGTCGTGTGTGTCAGTGAGAGACATAATTTTCTTACACCGATCACACTTTTTGAAACCACTGGAAGCCATTGGGGAAAAAACAAGCCCCAGCGAGGTCAAAAGACCGGCCCTTCCAGAGAAAAAGGAAAAAAGGGCGCGAACGCCAGCCACGAAGGGCAAAAACCGAAAAATGAAGAAAACGGGCTCGATATCAGTGTGCCGAACCCGGCGGGAGGGGAACCGGCGTCGAACTGGAGAAAAAAGAGCGAAAATCGCCGAAGAAAAAAAATCACTTTTATCCGGGAGAACAGGACACACGTCCGATGGGCTTCTCGGAAAAAAAAGAGACTGAGGTAAGATGGCACCTTTAGGCAGGAAGGGAACCGCGCATGCGTGCCAGCATTCCCAAAGGCTTTCATGGAAAGCTGGGGAAATGCTTCGCTGGGGCTTCATCGGCACCGATGACACCCATATGTGAGGACTGACTTCCTGCTTGGTCCTGGAGAAAAAGCAGTTATATCTCCTTAATTATATTCAAAATGTGCTGGTCCAATTCTCTGTGCTTTGTCAAATTGGGAGGTGCTCTATAAAGCAAGACTACTCGCTAGGGGTGGGTGGGAGTCGGGGTGGGTAGGGAGGGAACTAACACCTGATTAGGTGTTAGCAGTTCCCAAAGCTGAGGAGGTTACTGGAGTTCAACCACCTACTGTGCTCAAGGAAAGTCCCACTAAAGCACCAAAAAGAAAGTAACCTTACTTTAAAAAGGTACAAAAAACCCTTTTAAGAGCTCCCAGTCAGAGAGCTAACAATTTAATATAATAAAACAAACCCCTAAATCCTTACTGTTGGTTGATCTGGAGAGCTCCTGTAGGGGAGCCTTTTATGCAGGCCCTCAGCTGCTCTCAGGTAATCAGGCCCCCTAACTCCTGATTAGGTGTTAGCATTTCCCAAAGCTGAGGAGGTTACTGGAGTTCAACCATCTACTGTGCTCAAGGAAAGTCCCACTAAAGCACCAAAAAGAAAGTAACCTTACTTTAAAAAGGTACAAAAAACCCTTTTAAGAGCTCCCAGTCAGAGAGCTAACAATTTAATATAATAAAACAAACCCCTAAATCCTTACTGTTGGTTGATCTGGAGAGCTCCTGTAGGGGAGCCTTTTATGCAGGCCCTCAGCTGCTCTCAGGTAATCAGGCCCCCTTACTCCTGATTAGGTGTTAGCATTTCCCAAAGCTGAGGAGGTTACTGGAGTTCAACCATCTACTGTGCTCAATGAAAGTCCCACTAAAGCACCAAAAAGAAAGTAACCTTGCTTTAAAAATGTACAAAAAACCCTTTTAAGAGCTCCCAGTCAGAGAGCTAACAATTTAATATAATAAAACAAACCCTTAAATCCTTACTGTTGGTTGATCTGGAGAGCTCCTGTAGGAAAGCCCTGTTTATTCATACCTTCAAAAAAATATAACTGATTAGTAAGACAAGATCTTCCATGTCTAAAGCCATGTTGGCGCTCTCCCATTAAGCCATGACTATCTACATGTTTAGAAATTTTGTTCTTTATGATAGTTTCTACCATTTTTCCCGATACTGACGTCAGGCTCATCGGTCTGTAGTTACCCGGATCACCCCTGGAACCCTTTTTAAAAGTTGGTGTTACATTAGCCATCCTCCAGTCTTCAGGTATTACAGATGATTTTAATGATAGTTCACATATTACTAATAGCAGGCCTGCAATCTCATATTTCAGTTCTTTCAATCTCTTGGACGTATACTATCCAGTCCAGACAATTTGCCGCTCTTCAGTTTATCAAATAGTTGTAATACATCTTTCCGGTGTATCGATATTTCTTTAAATTCTTCCGCAGTATCACCTTTAAATACCACTTCAGTCATGAGTAACATCCCTACATCTTCCTCAGTAAAGACCGAAGTAAAGAATTCATTCAGTCTCTCTGCTATGGCCTTGTCCCCTCTTGGTGCTCCTTTTACCCCTTTATCATCTAATGGTCCAACTGACTCTCTCACAGTTTTTTTTTGCTAAGAATGTACTTGAAAATGTCTTAAGCGTTTTTGCTTCCACAGCAAGCTTCTTCTCAAATTCTCTCTTTGCCTGCCTTATCAATGCTTTGCATTTAACTTGCCAGTGCTTGTGCTGTTTCCAGTTTTCATTATTTGGTTCTTTTTTCCATTTCCTGAAAGATGCTTTTTTGGCAACAGCTTCTCTGACCTCACCTTTAAACTATGCTGGCAGTTTTTTGGACTTCCTTCCACTTTTCTTAAAGCATGGAATACTGCTGGTCTGGGCTTCCAAGATAGTATTTTTAAACACCACCCAAGCTTGATGTAAGTCTTTAACCTTTGCAACTGCTCCTGTTTTTTTAACTATTTTCCTCAATTTATCATAGTCTCCCTTTCGAAAGTTAAAAGGTAGTACTGTGGATTTCCTTACCATCCGTCCTCCATTAATTAAATCAAACACAATTATGGCCCCAACACCCTTATCTCTTGCACCAGATCTGGTGTTCCACTAAGGACTAGGTCCAAAATGGCTTCCCCTCTGGTCGGTCCAAGAAGCAGTCATTTATTTCATCTAGAAACTTTATCTCCCTAGTATGTCCTGCCGTGACACTGACCCAGTGAATACCGGGGTAATTGAAATCACCCATTATTATTACTGTGCTGTAACTTCTGTTAGCTTCCCTGATTTCTTTGAGCATTTCATTTATTTTATTTTTATTTATTTATTTAACATTTCTTATATACTGCATTTCATGATATCAAGGCAGTTTACATTGAACAAACTGAAATTATATTGAACAGGGCATTATAACTTGGAGATAACTATTTTACAGGGAACATGGGCAATGGAGGGTTAAGTGGCCTGCCCAAGACCACAAGGGGGACTGTGGGACTAGAAACCCCAGTCCTTCCAGCCCAAGGTTGCTGTCCTCTAGTGGGATTTGAACCCCCGACCTTCCAGCCTGAGGTACCTTGCCCCAACCACTAGGCCATTCCTTCCTTATCATTCATTTCATCATCCATTTGTTCATTCTCATCATCATCCATTTCATCATCCATTTGTTCATTCTGGCCAGGAACTGCTTGGATTTCTCTGGAGGGAGTATCTGTGACCTGCATTTGCCTCAGAATGTTCTGCAAGTGCATGCCCATGTCCATGCCCGTGAACAGCATTAGGACACTATGCAAAATGTGAGGATAGGATTCTGAAAGAATTTTCTTCCAAAAAAGACTACAACGTCTGAGCCTGTCTTCCAAGGGGCACCAAAGAGTACAACTTCAAAAACAGCAGATTCGACGACCATGTATGTTGAGGAAGCTGTTGCTTTTTGAATCCAGGAGCTTTCTAAAGCCAATACATCAAGTTAATCTTCTTGATAATAAGCTATACAGAGAGAGAGGCCTGCCACATTCTCATCTGTACATTCTTTAGGATTGTGTGACTGGACACTGTCACAGCCTCCTTGGGTGGGTTGAGGAATTCGATGTTGTCCAATATTTCTGCCCTGGGTTCTTCTTTTGTCACTAACTTAAATGGAATGGACCTGGCAATTTCCCTTACAAATCCATGAATAAGAGTTCCTCTGTTGGAGACTCTCCTTTCATGAGGTGCATCTAACAGTAAGCCGGTGGAATCTTTGGAGACTAATTCTGGATCCTAATCAAAACTACTCAGAGCAAGATGTCTGGGTCAGCTACCTTCTTCGACCTTCATTCTGCTTGGGAGTAGGTCTGTCAAGACACTAAGGATCTCTAATGCTCTGATGGAACTTCTTCACCTGATGCATAGGAGATGGACAACGACCGGGCAGTTACTCATTCTGAAGTCCTTCAATGCCTCAGCGTCTCCTGCAGGCAGGGAGTAGAAAAAGGTGATGGGCCACACATCAGAGGTGCAGCACACAGCAGACCACAATTCAGCAATATGCCAACTGGGGAAAATAAATAAATACATGAAACAGAGAAACCAAGAAAAATGATGGCAGATAAAGACCATATAGCCTATTCAGTCTACCCTTCCATACCAACTACTAAGCTTTATAGTTCCTCCTTTTCACTTAGAGATCCTCTGTATTTGTACCATGCTTTCCTGAGTTCAGATCCAGTGGAGGTGGTAGAGAAGAGGACTGTGAGATAATTCCATGTATCTACCACTCGTTCTATAAAGAAATAATTCCTCAAATTACTCCTGAGTCTATATTCTTTCACCTTCATCTTATGCTCCCTTGTTGCAGAGTTTTCTTTCAGTCGAAGGCGGATCTCCTCTTGTGCATTTATGCCACAGAGATATTTAAATGTCTGTCATATCTTCACTCATTGAGATCTTTAAGTCTGTCTCTTTATGCCTTATGAAGAAGACCACTGACCATTTTTGTAACCACCCTCTGCACCTACTCCATCATGTTTATATCCTTTTGAAGATATATCCAGAATTACATACAATATCCCAATGAGTGAATCGTAAAACTATTTAAAAGAAAAAAAAAAGAAAAGAAAATCTTTAATTTAAAATCAACAGATAAAGCCCGACATGACCATGTTTCGGCAGAGCCTGCATCGGAGTAAAACTGTAAAACACCAACATTTTTTTTAAAAGACACTGAGTACAAGACACATGAATAGATTAGACTCAATTTTCAGCAGGACATCCGAGGCATAAACTGAAATGGAACAAAGTGTTTTAATTTATGATGATATTCAGCAGCTCTATGCATTTACTTAGCACCTTGAACATGGGCGCCTGGGTATGCACAGAAGTATGCACCTAGTTTATACACTTGGGCATTAAAAATAGGTGCCTATACATCTAGACTATGCATTTGTCTAGAAACATTTCAGTTAATACCTGGTTTTCTGGCATCTGAGCCAAATGCATTGTCTAAAAGGGTAATTTTAGAAGCCTTATTCGTGAATTGGATGTCCAAAAACATGCATTTGGATGTTCAAATCATGGAGATGTCCTCAGGACCTTTTTAAAAGCTGGACTGATAGACGTCCCCAGCGTGGAAATGGCGGAGGCTTGTCAAGGGCAATCTGCTGCATTTAGACATATGCACCCAAATTCAGGACCACTCTTCCCATCTCCACCCTATCCACATCTATACCTGTTCCAAGGCACGACTAAGAATTGGAAAAGTGCTATTTATGCAGTGATACATGCTCAGGGTATGGAGAAGCTGGTCTGCTAATATCCCCATTACAATTCACAGTCAAAACGATCATTGCTAGATAAAGGGATATCATGTTTGCAGTTGTCATCGTCTGCCCTTGTAGAATGGCTGGCTGAGACATGTCCCCGGGTGAGCATACCGTTGTAGGGACATCTATGTATACGCCCCCATGGATGTTCATATCGAGGACGTCCATGTTTCTGAAATTGGGCCTGAACTTGGATGTGACTAGCCTTTTGGAGATGTTTTTACCTAGACATCCCCAAATGAGCTTGGACATCATTTCTAAAATGTGCCTTCATGTGTTTAGGTGCTGAAAATTGGCACCTAGACATACAGACTATATGTATTGGCAGCCTACCCGTCCTGTGGACCATACTGCATTATGTATAAGGTGGGATATTCAAATAAAATGTCCAAAATGTTTTAAGAATAGTGTCATAATTCATAGTTACATATCTTCATGTCGCAAATTTGTTTCTACATACCCAACAACTGGAAAAAGCTATGAATTGAAACATTTACTCAAGTTACAATGCTGAAAATGTTATTTATATGTTAGTGTTCTTATAATAAATTTTACATAGAAAAAAACAAAAAGGAAATTGAAAACTAGGGTTCTTAAATACAAGTTGCATAAAAGGGAAGATCAAAGAGAAATTTCTAGTAAGACACTGTGGGGCATGTTAGCATGGGTTAGCAAGTAGTTTGGGTGCCACACTAAAAAGCAACATGGGGCTTTTGCACTAAAAGCCCTGTGTTATCTTGGTAGCGCATGCCGGAGTAGGGACTGGGTGGGACAGGAACAGATTGTGGCTGTTCCCAGCATGTTAATTGTACCCATGGCCCAGTCTCCAATGTAGCATGCAGCTTGCCTGTGCTAACTGCAGGGGACGGAAGTATATATCCCTCTGCGGTTAATGATGAGCCCTGCACTGGTAATGTGTACCACATGCATGTTACTGCTGCGAGGCTTACTAAACATGCTGCCATATTTTTATGACACATGATTTCAGTCAGTCAAGATTTTTTGTGATACATACAGTTTGTAATTCTTGGAGAGGAAGTGGCCTAGATCACGCTTTATTGAAATTACAGTAGAATAAGGATGCATGTTTGATTTTAACACAGTGGGATATGTCTACTAAGTCGGGCTAATGATTATCCTGGGCTATCTGCAACTACTGTAGGTCCCATATTATTCAGTGGGACTTAGTTGCAGATAGCCTGGGTTAGTAGACATATCCCTGTGAGACTTCATGGTTTAAACAAGGACATTTATGTTCTACATTTATTATCTCAAGTTTAGTTTTTATGTACTGGTTCTGTGGTCATATTTTTTATGTAACTGTCTTTATCAACTGGTCTGTCAATTTAATTTAATTCTATATATTTGTTTATATTTATCTCTTACATGTTTTACAAATGTCTCCTATATTTCTATGTATTGCGTGTTTGTAATTATGGTATATTTTAGCCAATCACAATATTTATTTTTGTTTTACATATTTTATATTCTTAGTTGCATAACGATTTCAATATGTTCTTTATTTATTGGCATGATTGATCTGTTTAGTTTGAATTTATATAAACATATATTTGTTAATTCTATTTATTTATTCTACTGAATACAATTCATTTTAGGTGTTTTGATTACTTATATTTCCTTAATCTCTTCTTTATGAATTCTGTGAAGAATGTATATCTTTATTTCAATTAGTCTGACTATTTGTAAAGGCTAACTCCATTTGCTCAATTACATGTCCTAATTATCTATAATTATCTATAATTGATCTTACAGTTTACAGTTTATTAAAAACTTTGTATACCGCCCTTCAATTAAATCAGAGTGGTTGACAATATAAATTACAAAATGAAAATTAAATTGAAAGGAAAAGGAACTCCATTTTACAATCAAAAGCCAAAGTCAGAGGATAGTAAAAGTGGAAAGGAGCGGGGGAGAAGAGAAGGAGTAGAGCTACAGTAGGTTCCATCATTATGTCCAGTCTTATAGTTTACAAGGTCAAATAATTTGCCCCCCCTTTCCTCCCATGCTCTATTAATTCAATTCAATGTGTGCCTTCGAGTCAGTGCTGACTCCTGGCAACCCAGCAGCTCCTGGGTTTTCTTGGCAGTGTGACCAGAAGTAGCCTGCCAGGCCTTTCTTCCGAGGCAATGGAGGGTTAAGTGACTTGCCCAAGGCCATAAGGAGTGCTAGTGAGAATCGAACCTTGGTCTCTTGGCTACCAGACCAGTGCTTGAACCACTAGGCTGCTTCTCGACTCATGCTCTATTAATTTATAATTAATTTATTATACCATCCTTAAAATCAAATATGAAATTTATTTCATTTTAAGAAATATTTTGGTGCTAGCAATCACCCTATGGCTATTAACTAAAGGGGGTAATTTTAGAAGCCTTAATCATGATTTACACGTGTAAATATGATCACTTAAACAGGCAAATTTAATTCATGTGTAAATGACCATTTTAGAAAGGGTTCATTTTACACATGTCTGTCCATATCATGTTGAAATTGCATGGGTGTGTGGCCTGGATAGGACAAAATCCTATACATATATTCCCCATTTCATATAGGGAATGCATGTGTAAGCCCAACATTATCTATGTCCAGATTTACACCTGCTCTTTGACCTGAATAAGTATTTAAAAAGTGTTCCTTTTGACCAACCCTTTACAGGAGGGATGAAGGGGGGGATATCCCCATATCCACCTTAATCCCACAATGTTTATTTCCCCTTCCAAATTGAAATGAAGTAGATAGAGATCTCTGTAGTTAATTAAGAGCATCTGCACATCTAGGTTTGCAAAATGGCTCAGATACATAGGGGAGGAGGAGTGGTCTAGTGGTTAGGACAAGGTACTTCAGGCCGGAAGGCCAGGGGTTCAAGTCCTACCTGGGGACAGCAATCTCAGGCCGGAGGGACTGGGATTTCTAGTCCTATAGGCACTCCTTGTGGTCTTGGGCAAGCCACTTAACCCTCCATTGCCCATGTTCCCTGTAAGTATTAGCATATGTGTTTCATATCCCCTCGTGTTAAATGTATCCCCCAATTGACCGCTTTGACCCAGTGAAAAGCAGGATATAAATACAGCTAAATAAATAAATAAATAATTGCCAACATTTGCACAGGTACATGTGTAAGTTGCTGGGTATCCTCCATTGATTTTTCCAATGTATACGTTTGTGAAATGGCTCCTTCTGTTGCATATGGATATAAATCCTTGTGCATTCTTGTACTTCCATATTCATGTTTTAGAAAGAGTGGTTACTCACCTGTAACAGGTGATCTCTGAGAACAGCAGGAATAAGTCTTCACATATGGGTACCGTCGGCACCGACGGAGCCTGTGCGGGAACGCTCCCCAGCATCCAAAAGGAAAGCTTTTGGGAGCATCCCACCACGCATGCGTGCTGCCTTCCCACCCAACTACCTCTCTCACTTCAATTGAGTTGAAAGCTGAAACCAAAGGAGAGAAGTAGAAGAAAAATAGAAAGAGAGAGAAAGACAACTCCTAGGGGAGGTGGGTGGGTTGTGAAGACTTATTCCTGCTGTTCCCGGAGATCACCTGTTACAGGTGAGTAACCACGCTATCTCCAGGAACAAGCAGGAATGTAGTCTTCACAGATGGGGACTCCCCAGCTAAAAATGCCTAGGGATGACTCCAGCATGTTGCGGATCTATGTAAGATGGGCCATGTTTCCTCCCAGGGACCTCAGGCATCCAAAAGTGGATGGTGGGAAGGAGTTGATCTAGGAATGGAAGAGATACTGTAGAACAGCCTGACCGAACAAGGCAACCCGATGGGAGTCCTTGTCTAAACAATAGCGGGCAGTGAAAGTATGTACAGAAGCCCAAGTTGCTGCTTTGCAGATCTCATCAATAGCAACTGAACGAAGATTAGCTGTTGAGGTTGCCATGGCTCTAACATTATGAGCTGTGACATGGCCTTCAAGAGGGATTCCTTTACTGTGTTAGGTAAAGGAGATACAGTCTGCAATCCAGTTAGAGAGAGTTCTCTTAGTGATTGGAAGTCCTAAATGACTAGAGTCAAAAGCCAGAAAAAGCTGAGAAGACTTTAAAAAGCCAGAGCTCGTTTACAATCTAAGGTATGAAGATTTTTTTCCGCGTTGGAGGCATGAGGCCTAGGAAAGAAGACTGGGAGATAAACCGATTGGTTTAAATGAAAAGGTGATACCACCTTTGGCATAAAATGAGGATGAGTCCTCAAGACTACTTTGTCATGATGGAACCTCGTATAAGGCGGGTCAGCCACTAAAGCCTGCAGTTCACTAATGCGTCTTGCAGAAGTGATAGCAGTTAGGAAAATGACTTTCCATGAAAGAAACTTTAGCTCCGAAGTAGCTAAAGGTTCAAAGGGTGGCTTCATGAGTTGACCCAGAGCAAGATTAAGATCCCATGCCACCGGAGGTGATTTGATGGGAGGTTTTGTTAAAAGGAGACCCCTCATAAATCTTGAAACAAGCGGATGAGAGGAAATTGGTTGTCCATCGAAGGGTTTATGAGATGCAGCAATAGCACTAAGATGGACTCTAACAGAACTGATCTTGAGATCAGAAGCTGATAAGTGAAGGAGATAGTCCAGAAGGGACTCTACTGGTACCAAGAAGGGATTAAGTCCCCTCTGGGAACATCAGACTGAGAACCTCTTCCACTTAAAAGCGTAAGAACGCCTTGTGGAAGGTTTTCTGGAAGCTAGAAGAATATCCTTCACCTGCTGTGAAAGGCCTAGATCTTGAAATTCTATGCCTTGAGTATCCAGGCCTTGAGATGAAGGGACTGGGGATTGGGGTGCAGTAGGGATCCGTTGTTCTGGGACAGAAGATCCGGAGCACTCCCCAACTCCAGAGGAGTGGCTCGAGAGAGACCTAAGAGAAGAGGATACCATGATTGCCTTGGTCAACAGGGAGCTATGAGTATCATACGACCTCTGTCTCTCTGGAGTTTGAATAATGTTTTGGGAATTAGGGGAATTGGTGGGAAGGCATAGAGAAAATCCTGGCCCCAATGGAGCAGGAATGCATCCCTTGCCTGACAATTCTGAGCTGGAAGTCTGGAACAGTACCAGGGAAGTTTGGCATTCTGTGGACTTGCAAAGAGGTCTATGTCTGGTGTTCCACAGACTTGAAATACTCGAGCAAGTTGCTATGAGTGGAGAGACCATTCGTGTGGCAACAGGACTCGGCTGAGCCTGTCCGCCCAAACGTTTTGAATGCCTGGAAGGTATACTGCCAATAAATGAATGTGATGCTTGTAATCTCAGAGCCTCCTGTCCTTCATGTCCGATGAATAGTGGAAGAGAGAGAGCAAGAGGAAGTGTTTCTGTCCTTTATAGTGAATTCTCTAGCACCTCCCTTTGAGGTCTGCTATTATTTCTAGCCACTCCCTTTGAGGTCTGCTATTCTTGATTTAGCAGGGAGGGGCTGCAGACCATTCTCAACAGGCTTGGAGACTTACATCAACAGGGGGTCAGAGTTAATCTCATCTTGTAAACTGCCCTATTACCTTTGGAGACTGAAATCACCAGAGTAACACAGCTGCATGAAATCCAAGGTCTGGGGAAAAAGCCATGACTCCTATGTCATGTATGCTGACAATGCTCTCTGGCAAAGGCCCACAGTTGCAAAGCTTTTTTGCATAACTGCAGAGAGCCTGTTCCGCCTTGTTTGTTTAGGTAAAATATGGCGACTTGATTGTCGGTTTGCACCAGAACTGTTTTGTTTATGAGATGGAAGCAAAAGACTCGATTAGCACTGGAAATGGCCCTTAGTTCTAGGAGGTTTATTTGAAGAGAAGCCTCCTGTGGGGTTCAGAGACCCTGGGTAGACAGATCACCCAAGTGGGCTCCCCAACCCAACCTGGATGCATCTGTCATCAGGACAGCCTGAAGTAGGGGTTGCTGAAAAGGAGAGCCTACTCTAAGGTTTTCCAGAGATTGCCACCAATGCAGAGACACAATCAGGTGTGTGGTAACTCTGATCTTGTCTGACAGGCATCCTGAGGCCTGGGACCATTGGGAAGCTAAGGTCCACTGGGCCGCTCGCATGTGAAGACGTGCATAAGAAATCACATGGACTGTAGATGCCATGTGTCCTAGAAGTCTGAGCATCTGTCGGGCAGTGAGGAAGGTTTGCAGCACTGCTTGAGATGCTAGTTCGATGATGCACAGACAGCGAGGCTGAGGCAGGAAAGCCTTTGACTGCTGTGTGTCCAAGCGAGCCCCTATAAACTCGAGGGATTGAGATGGGGTGAGCTGGGACTTTGGAAGGTTTATGATCCATCCCAAGTACTGCAATATTTGCATTGCTCGGGAAAGAGCATGACTTGCCTCTGGAGCTGACGGTGCTCGAATGAGCCAGTCGTATAAGTAAGGGAAGACAAATATTCCTAGAGTCCTCATAAATGCTGCTACTACTGCCATGCATTTTGTGAAGACCCTTGGAGCAGAGGCCAGTCCAAAAGGAAGGACCCTGTATTGAAAATATCTTCCCTTGAGTAGGAATCGAAGGAATTTTTTGTGATCTGCATGAATAAGGATATGCATGTAAGCATCCCTTAAATCTAGAGAACACAGCCAATCTTGCTCGTGAAGGTATGGAAGAAGTGTGCTGAGGGAGATCATCTTGAATCTTTCTCGGACTAAATATTTGTTCAGTTCTCTGAGGTCCAGGATTGGTCTTAGTCCTCCTGACTTCTTTGGAATGAGAAAATAAGGGGAATAGAATCCTGTGACCTGCTGGGACATTGGAACCTCTTCTATAGCCCCTTGAGCCAAAAGAGTGGTGACCTCTTGCCACAAGAGGTCTGAGACCGGTGGTTGAGATTTGAACTGTTTTATTAGCGTGGATGGGGGCAAGCTGAGGAAATGAAGCTTGTATCCCAGTCTCACGATATAAAGAGTCCAATTTTCTGATGTGATTTGTTGCCATCTTTTTTTTTTTTTTTTTTTTCTTTTATTTTAATAAATTTTTCAACCAACTTACAAAAGCAAAGTACAAGCAACTTAAAGTGGCATTATACAAGTAAAAAAACATTACAATACAGTCCATTAAAGGAAATCCATACTAACTAACATCACTTATTTCTAGCCCTCTATACTGGGGGAGATACAAAGAATATAAGAAATAAAAATAAGGAAAAAACATTAAGAGTTGAGTCACTCTAGTTATTAAACAGCAATTAAACAATCACTTCCAAAACCTCCCTACCCTTTACTCTGACTCTCCTTACCAACCAAAAATAATTCCAATTATGAAGGTTCCATAAAAGTAAATTTAGAACCCTGCAAAGTGATTAAACATTTGCAGGGATAACGAAGAAAAAAAGAAGCAGTAAGGGCTAACACTCTAGGTTTCAATGCCAAAAAGGCCTGTCTCCTAACCTGTGTAGTCCTACATACATCTGGAAATATCTGTATTTTTTCACCACAAAATAAAGAAGACATTTTCTTAAAATAACTACGTAGTACCAAACCTTATCCTTATCAGAAATAAAAGTCACTATCAGAGTAGCTCGTGATGTTATAGTATCCTGAGAGTCTTCAAGAAATTTGGTGAGCTCAAGCTCAGGACGGGCCTGAACCACATCAAATTCTCCGAAGAGTTAGGTACAACCCCACGCCCCGTCAGGTAATATAATTTAGAGATAGCAATTGAATCAGCAGCAGCTAATCCAACACTTCTCTAAAATACTTCAAAAGAAGAATTTCAGGAGAGAGTAAATGGCAAACAGGAAAATTTAAAAGACGAATATTCTTAGACCTCAATAAATTTTCATACGATTCTAATTTGTGGTGGATATTTAAACTATCCTTAATAGTAGAGGAATGCACCACTTTTAAGGAGAGACATTGATTTTCACATACTGATATTCGAGAAGAAATGTTTCCCACATACCCTTCTACCTCACTAATCTTACTAGAAATCTCAGAGGAAAACTCACACAACGATTTAACAGTTGGAACAAGGACATTCTCAATCCGGTTAACAGCTTTCCAGATGTCTGCAAGGGTAACCCGATCATCAGGTATATCCCCTGCAGCACCTGTTATAGCTGACCAGGTAACAGGTTTCCGCTTGTCCCCCAGAGACACTGGGGTACTCTGCTGAAACTGACCCTCCAGAGGAGACAAGGGTACAGGGGAGATTATACATGGCGGAGAAGGAGGAGTGCGATCGGGGGAACTAAGGGATGCAGCAGACGACCCCCAAAGTCAGAAAGTCAGGGCCCAAGGGCACATCAACAGTAGACAGTACCTTAAGATGTTTGTCCATAGGACCCACTGTCGCAAGAGCCGCAGCCGTAGCAGCAGGCGCAATCTTTTTCTTCCTCTTGCCCATCTAAATGTTGTGTAGCCTCGGGTCCCGACAAACTTCTCCTGCGGTTCTCCAAGGGGCTCCCAAGGGGCCTGTCACGCCCCTTGTATCTAGCCCCTTAGATCGCTGCCCCAGACTCGCGCCTCCGGCTGCGCCGGCAAGATGGGCTTTTAACAAGGCCCCCTGATGACGTCGGGGCCAACCGGAGCAGGAGCCTGTTCCCTCTCAATCGGGCGCTGTTTCCACTGGCTCTCCCAACTGCTCACCGCACCTCCCAGGCTTTAACGAGGCCCCCTGAGTACGTAGGGGCCAACCTGAGCAGGAGCCTGTTCCCTCCCAATCGGGCGGAGTTTCCACAGGCTCTCCCAACTCCTCCCCGCCCCTCCCCGGCTTTAACTAGGCCCCCTGATGACGTCGGGGCCAACCGGAGCAGGAGCCTGTTCCCTCTCAATCGGGCGCTGTTTCCACTGGCTCTCCCCAACTGCTCACCGCACCTCCCAGGCTTTAACGGAGGCCCCCTGATGACGTCGGGGCCAACCGGAGCAGGAGCCTGTTCCCTCTCAATCGGGCGCTGTTTTCCACTGGCTCTCCCAACTGCTCACCGCACCTCCCAGGCTTTAACGAGGCCCCCTGATGACGTCGGGGCCAACCGGAGCAGGAGCTGTTCCCTCTCAATCGGCGCTGTTTCCACTGGCTCTCCCAACTGTTCACCGCACCTCCCCGGCTTTAACGAGGCCCCCTGATGACGTCGGGGCCAACCGGAGCAGGAGCCTGTTCCCTCTCAATCGGGCGCTGTTTCCACTGGCTCTCCCAACTGCTCACCGCACCTCCCAGGCTTTAACGAGGCCCCCTGATGACGTCGGGGCCAACCGGAGCAGGAGCCTGTTCCCTCTCAATCGGGCGCTGTTTCCACTGGCTCTCCCCGCCATCTTTTGGCAAAATGGCAGATACGGCCTGGAATATTTAAAGGTTCTGGACTTAGAACAGGAAGAATGGCTAAGTTCTCTAGACAACAGTCAAAGACCCTAAGGAGGCTGGGTCTGCTGAGCCTTCTGAGCTTGTGTCTTTCTTTGTCTAGTTTGTTGTTGCCCCTTTTGGGGAACATGTGTTTGCTGGGTGGAAGATGGATAGAATTTTTTCTTTTTAGAGAAAAAAGGTTTTTTGAAAAACCTTTTCTTGGCTGGGTTAGCTGTAGATTTTGACAATCTGTCTAAAGTTGTATTATCAGTGTCAATTTCATTAGCTTTGAGCTGCCAATCCTTGCCAAAGAGATTTTCTCCTGTGCAAGCAATGTTACCCAGCTTATCTTGCACCCATTCCTCCAAGTCTGAAGCTTGGAGCCAGGCAATACAACGTGCACCTATGGATATAGCAGAAGTTCTGCTAATACATTCAAAACAGTCAAAGGTAGCACGATTCATAAACATAGAGACATTTTGAGCATGTTGGACCAAAGTCAAATGATATGTCCGTTTAGCCTCTTGAAGAAAAGGGTTCAAAAGCTCCAAGTCTTTTGTAACCTGTTCAAGAAACATTCCCATGTATAATATATAGGAACTGATTCTTGCTGATAGCATGGAGGACTGAAAGCATCGACGACCAAAGGCATCCAGTGTTCTAGGCTCATGACCTGGTGGATTGGAAGAGTGTCTTTTAGCACTCTTAATCCGCCTCATAGCAGACTCTACCACCATAGAATGATGTGGTAACTGAGTCTTCTGAAACCCTGGACAAGGTGGCACTCGATACATAGCGTCAAGACGTCTAGAATGTGGAGATACTATTAAAGGAGCTTCCCACATTCTTAACATTAGATAATGTAAGATCTGGTGTATAGGAAGCATAGCTGCCTCCTTTGGAGCCAAAGGATATTGAAGAATTCTCAATTCTTCTGCCCTAGGCTCCTTTTCTGGTACTACTGTAATGGCAAGACCCTTTGCCATATCACGTACAAAATCATGAAAAGACATATCCTCAGGAGGGGACATTCTGTGTTGAGGAGAAAGAGTTGAATCTTGTAAAAGTTCAGCTCTGGTACTGGTGGAATCATCCGAGTCATCGGAATCGGAAGACTCAAAAGGAGGAAGCACCGGGTTCTCCCGAAGCAGATGGCGTCAGTACCGCTCTATGTCGGTACGAGTCGGTACCTGATCCCCCATGCTGGAGAGAGATTCCAAGCTCGGCATCGGGGGAAGCATGCCTGTTGAAACAGGTACCGAGGGCACTGGCACCGGTATCGGTACCTGCGGAACCGTCTGCAGTGACTTTAGCGGTACCAAAGTAGCTAAAAGAGTCGCTAGACTGCGTTCGATAGCGAGGAGTCTTTTGTCCATCGCTAGTGCCGATGCCGGGGGGTCGGTACCGGTGGAAGTGGCCACAACCCCCGAGCATAGCACCAGTAGTTCCATCGAGGTCGAGGCCTCGGGAACATCCTGGAGCCCCGATAAAGCTTTGGAGCCCAAAGACGCCTACCGGGGCTGTTTTGCTGGAGAAATGTCCTCGAGGGCAATGCCAGTGGCATCTCTATGTTTAGAGGGAGATCTTCCCTTCGAGGACCGGCTAGTCTTATAAGACTTGTGTTTAGTTACCTGAGATCCCTGGGAAGAAGTAGAAGCCCTGGAAGACATCGATGCTACAGACATCGTGTCTGAAGCAAATAGGGCACCGAGTTGATTTGCTCGATTCTGAAGACTTCTTTTAGTCAACTTCCTGCAGGAGAGACACTCCGTAGGGCAATGGTCAGGACCTAAACATTTAAGACACCAGTCATGGGTGTCGGTAATAGACATTGTACTGCCACATTTTGGACATTTTTTAAAACCAGTGGCTGGTTTTTCCATGGTAAGGGAAAAGAGGGCCTAATGCCCAAAATGACACCAAGCACCAGGGCAGGGAGAAACCCCTGAGAAAAAGCACTAAAATTGAGTTATTTTCAGAAAAAAATAAAGAAAGCACCGGTGGTACCAGTAGGTGTCGACGGAAGGCAGAAGCGACCACAAAAAATATAAAAATAAGAGAAGATTTTCTGCAGTGACAGGGGACACGTCCTGTCGGCTCCGTGGAAAATGAAGAACTGAAGTGAGAGAGGTAGTTGGGCGGGAAGGCAGCACGCATACGTGGTGGGATGCTCCCAAAAGCTTTCCTTTTGGACGCTAGGGAGCGTTCCCGCGCAGGCTCCGTCGGTGCCGACGGTACCCATATGTGAAGACTACATTCCTGCTTGTTCCTGGAGATACAGTACTGCCTTTATCAGAACTGTTTCTAAAATACCATCAGAACTGTGTAACTCCCAACCTTGACATCTCAATTCCAATCTTCATGAACTATCCAAAGTGTGCCAATAAATGAATTGGGTTTTTTCCTGCTTTTGAGTATATCATATCTGGCTGGTGATCAAAGTAAAACTGGCTGCTTTTGTGGTGAGGCTTGACAAAAATTAGTCCTTTTGGTAAGGTTTTCTAATGTATATTTTTTAACTAATGAGACTAGCATTTCTTATTTGAAACAGGAGTTATTTACACAAACCCAGAAACAGTCCTGTCAATCATATGTAAGGCAGGAATGCCCCTTAATGGCTAGCTTGCCAGTTTGAGCAATGCTACACATGGTGCTGTGGCAGTTCAGCATTTTTTGGTATATTTTTTCATTTAACCATCTGTGATAAGTGCCCTTTTTCTGTATTTAATAATCTTTGTTGTTGAAACCTGGTGTTTTCCATAGGAAGCTTTGACGTTTTAGTTTCTCTTTTAAAAAGTGACTCCAGTTGCAGAATTTAGCTAAAGAAGGGTTTCAAAACGCCACTAAATAATCTGAACAGTGGTCGTCTTTGTTGCTTCAATCTGGTGTTTTCTGTGATACACTTTGAAATTTTAGTTTTGTTTTGAAAGTTGATCTCGACAATATTTACATTAGCAGAGATTCCAACAAGTCCTTTCTAAAGTATTATTAGCTTTTTATTGAGTTTCTATTATGTGCCGCCCTTAAATGGTCATATGGCAGATGAGCTTTTCATGAAGGTGAGTGCAATTTAGATCTGAGTTGTTCTTTAGGCAAGCATAAGCGTTTTCATTTAAAAATGATTCATTTTTTGTGTCCACTTTTAGCAAACTAGGGTTTGATACTGCACTTTATACTTTTAAATACTTGCATTAAAATATCTGCCCATTTTAATGGTTACTAACAATAGATTCATTTTTATGAAAGAATTTTGGGGGTATGTCTACCAAGCTGGGCTAATGGTTAACCTGGGCTATCGGCATCTAAGTCCTATGTTATTCAATGGGACCTAGGAACAGATAGCCCAGGTTAACTGTTAGTCCAGCTTAGTAGACATACCCTTAAACTTTGAAGATGTCCTGAAAATTGCCTTTTTAGTGGTTTCATGGGTAATTCCCTGTTATTCCCAGAGATTTGGTGACATAGTAATTGAATTTTTGAGAGAATCATAACATCAATTTCATAAGGGTATTATAAGGTATTTTCTTTAATATTGATTAATAGTAAATGGACATGGAGACTGTTATTATGAATTATGACCCCATCCTCCTTATATTTAAAAGGTTTTACATATTTTATTTCAAGCACTGAAAGTGTGTATGTGGATACATGGTGGTATGTATTAACTCATTTACGTGATTGCGATGATGTAAGTTAGGTGTATGGTACTCCATGTGTGTTTTACATGGCCATATTGGGTTTTGTCTGTTGATTTTACATTAAAGATTTTATTTTCTTTTATGTGTTTTTATGATTCATGTATTCACTCATGTATTTATTTTCCCAATTGACATGTTGTTTTGTGGTCTTCTGTGTGCCACATCTCCTGCAAACAGGCCATGAGTCTCAAGAATTGGCTGCAGTTCTTTCAGCATCAACATCAATGATACTGAAGCTGCAGCATTGCATCGAGCAACAAAAGAGCTTCATCTGCTCCTTGAATCTGTCCATGAGCTAGTCCCCAAAGGCGGCCATTTACAAAGTTATTGGGATTATAGTAGGAGTGGACATGTCTTCCTCAGACAGGTCAGATATATTGAAAAGCTATTTCCACCCTCTTGGAGTCTGTTACATCGCCTCTAGTGCCGAAGGAGGATGAGTGGTTCTCATGTCGGGAACACTTCATGGGTATTATATCCCTTGATGCCTCGATTCTCTTAATATCGTGAGGCGTCACTGTGATACACTCTGCTCTCTGCCCATATATGGTGTCACAAATCCTCATCTCTGATGATGATGAAGTGAATCCTTCCTCTTCCTTGGGTGGGAATTGGCTGTTGTCCATTGCCAATGGGCTCTACTGGTGCTTGATGTCATGGATGATCAATGTGCTCTTGATGTCAATGCATCCCCAGTTTTCCGTGCAGCTCTCGAGGCCAAGAGATCCAATGCTGTTGTTAATAGATCAGACTTAACTGTTTCTTACTATCCTTGAAACCTCTCCTTGACATCTGTGAACAAAAATTACAACAAGAGGGATTGTGTTCAGGCCCCAGCCACTGCAGGCACCAATTATGAGTATCTGTGATGGATATGGGCTTGCCACATTGGGTATACTTTTTAAACCTGATGGGGTTTTTTTTCCAGGACATGTCACTGAAAAAGGCAGCTGCAGTGAAATGAAATGACTTGATTTTGAACAAAATACCCGACCAAGATGCTTAAGGCCCCCTGAACAAGGCCTATATTGCCAAACAAGAAAACACCAAGAAAATTTGAAAATGTCCAAAATTCCTAAGTAAGATACTAATGGGATTAGGCACCGCACAACAATGACAGACTTCGAGAGAAATTAAAAGTAAATCTCACAAAAATACCCAAAAAGATTTGTCTGAAGAGAATTCTTGCCCTGCATCCTTTTGGCTTGTCAGAAAGACGAAGACTAAGGTGGTCCTGTGTGACGGTGTCAGGTGGGAATGAAGTGTAGGTGAGGTGAAGTCTTCTGGATGCTTTGGGAAAGGTCCTAAGTTAGGAAGCTGTTTCCTGTGCCAGGCTCTGTCAGTGATGTCAACCATGTTATGAGAACTTGCTATCCTGCTTGTCCTCAGAGAACATGTCTAAAAAGTATCGGGTCAGTTTTCAGTGATCATTTTTTTTAAACATCAGCTACAGAGAGGCGCCTCTAAACTCAGAAGTCCATTTGAGTACTGACCTATACATGACTGGCAGCTATCCCAACACAATATTTTATTTTCTCTGGGACCAAGCAGGAATCATTCCTCAAATATGGGTGACGTCACCGACGGAGACCTCGTGCGGGAACTCTCCCCAGCTTTCACAGAAAGTCTTTGGGAGATCCAGCACGTGTGCGTGATCGCCTTCCCATCCAAATGCAGCCATCTTACCTCAGTCTTTTTTTTTCCATGGAGCCCTCCAGACATTCATCTTTATCCTGCAGAAAAGCTGTTTGCCCTGTCGGTAGATTTTGCCATCTCGGTATCTCTTTTTCTCTTGCTTTGTGTTTTTTTGCCTTCCTGTACGTCCCGCTTTCATTGCTACCTCAGTGCTGCTTTTTTTTCAGCTTTTTCTTTTTTCGGCATGCAGGTTTTTCTTGTGCCCTCCTGGTTGGGGCATTGGAGTCTTTTGACCCTAGTGGAAGGCGTCTTCCCCAACATGTCCACCCCAACCAGTGGCTTTAAGAAGTGCGCCAGATGTGGATGGAACATTTCCATCATGGACAGCCATAATAGGTGCCTTCAATATCTCTGGCCCGACTACGAGCCCTCTACATGCACTCTCTGCTTGCAGATGATGCGCAAGGGGCTGACAAACTGTGAAAAGCAGTGGGAATTGCTGTTCAGCTCAAAGACATTGGTTTCAACCCCGGTATCAATATCAGTGCCCTCAAAGGGCATCACTAGGGACTTGGCCTTGCATGGTGACCGGGCCCTTTTGGAGGTGTGAGGTGAGGTGCGGTGCTCTGGAATGGAGACTCCTTTGAAGAGGAGAGTCCCCAGAAGGAACAGACTCCGTCTCAGTCATCGTTGAAGGGCAATGCAGAGTACAAAGTGAACACCCATGGACATTGCCATTGAAGCCCTCAACATGACTCCAAGGGCAAAGGCAGAGAGTGGCCTTTGAACCTACCCTGGCAGGAGGACGTGCCTTCTGTGGTCTCGGAGGGCTGGCGCGGGACTCCCGAGGCTGTTACCATCGAGGAATTCCAACCGAAGGAACCAGCATTGGCATCGAAGGATGCGGCGCCGGCAGCAGTGGAGCACTTCCCCTAAGAGAGTGGTAGATGACTCTGGAGTGCAGCCTGGCTGCCTTTATGGCACAGCATAAGCCTCAGGAACCAGAACCTCTGGTTCCTCGGGGCTGGTGATGGCACTATCCACCACAGGTGTCTTGCCGGTGGAGGTTCAGCCGATTCTCGAAAAACATGCTATCTTCTCTGATTCCCGGGACCATTCTCGTTCCTGCACAATGCAGCACATCTTCCCCCCCCCCCCCCCGAGTGCATTGGGCTCGGAATGCAGGGAACTAAGGTTGCCCTCATCTCCACCACCGGGGTATCGATACAGTTACCATTCCCGTTGATACTTTGAATTCTTATCTGACTCTGATTCTGAGTGGGAAACTGAGGAGGAATCCTCAGAGACGGTGCAACACCGTGATATCCCTTTGGATCCCTTGCCCCTGTATGAGTGCAGGAGGTCCCCTGCAGAGGACCTCTCGTTCTTAGATTTTGTCATGGATATGGGGAAGGCTTTACTCTGCACTCTTGAAGCTGAAGAGGAACCTTGGGCGGAGGAGTTGGAGATTCTCCAGTATCCAACTCCCTTGAAGGAGGCCATCACCATCCTGGTGCACCCTATCCTGGAAAGGTTACTACTGAAGATGTGGGATACCATGGTTACAGTGCTAATTGTGAGCAGGCATCTCAATTCCATGTATCGAGTTCGCAAGACCCCGGGCTTTGAGAAATCACAACTGACTCACAACTCCATGGTTATGGAATCAGCCATGTGCCGTGTTAAGAGAAACAAGATGCACTCCTTGGTGCCCCCTGGCAGGCACCATGGAAGGGTCTGGCAAGAAATGTTACCAAGACTTGATTCACTTAGTCCATATTCAAACGTATCAGCTGTACATAGGCATGTACTTGAGAGACCTGGTGAGGGAGCTTGTTGGGTTCTCGGCTGGCTTATCTGGAGACCATTTTCAGCACTTCCGGAGCCTGGTGGCTATAATCAAGGAATGCTCCAAATACGTGATTCCTGCAGCCTATGACTGCTTTGAGTCTGTGGCTAGAGTGGCTGCAGCGGGCACTGGTGCCCGCTGCCTAGCATGGCTATAGTCGTTGGACTTGAAGAAATGGGTTCAGGACAAGTTGGTCAATGTTGGCCGCAAAGTTGGAAACTGAACAGGTCACCATGAACAGGCTCTTGAGAAAGACCACTGATCCTTTACAATTTATGTTTTAATTTCACATCTTATGTATTTTTTCTAGAACTATGAACCCCTGATGAAGGCTATGCTGAAACATGGCCGTGTCAGGTGACTAATACTTCTCCTTTAACAAAGTGAGCAAATCCCTTTGTTCTTCAATATAGCTGTTTTGTGGATATCTAGCTCTGGACTTGGTTTGCCTAACATACCTTCTACACCTTTCTCATGCTGACTTGAAGTGTAACTCAGTCCAAGTGCATCTTAGTGCTCTGGTACATAAGAACATAAGATATGCCATACTGGGTCAGACCAAGGTCCATCAAGCCCAGTATCCTGTTTCCAACAGTGGCCAATCTGGGCCATAAGTACCTAGCAGTATCCCCAAGAGACACAGGTTCAACAATGCTTGTATTGGGTCAAGCATTGATATCCTGGGTCCCTTTTTAATAATGGTTTATGGACCTTTCCTCCAGGAACTTGTCCAAACCTTTTTGAAACCCAGCTACACTAACAGCCTTTACTACATCCTCCGGTAACAAATTCCAGAGTTTGATTACATGTTGAGTGAAAAAATATTTTCTCTTATTAGTCTTAAACAGTTTACCCTGTAGCTTCATTACATGCCCCCTAGTCTTTCTATATTCTGATAAACAATTGATCTATGTTTACTTGTTCCACTCCATTCATTAATTTATAGACCTCTATCATATCTCCCCTCATCTGTCTCTTTTCCAGGTTGAAGAGCCCTAACCTTTGTAGCCTCTCTTCATAGGAGTAGCCTTCCATCCCCTTTACCATTTTGGTGGCTCTTCTCTGTACCTTTTCTAATAACGCTATATCCTTTTTAAGATATGGCGACCAGAATTGCACACAATATTCAAGGTGCGGTCGTACCATGGAACGATACAGAGGCATTATAATATCCTTTATTTTATTTTCCATTCCTTTCCTTATGATACCTAGCATTCTATTTGCTTTCTTGGCCGCTGCTGCACACTGGGCGGAGGGTTTTAACATGTTATCCACGATGACGCCTAAATCTTTTTCCTGGGTGGTGGTTCCCAATATGGAACCTTGCATCATGTAACCATAGTGTGGGTTGTTCTTTCCTAGGTGCATAACTTTGCACTTGTCCACATTAAATTTAATCTGCCATTTGGATGCCCCGCCTTCCAATTTATCCAGATCCTCCTGAGGTTTTCCGCAATCCCCTTGGGTTTTAACAACTTTAAACAGTTTTGTGTCATCTGCAAATTTGATAACCTCACTAGTTATTTTCTTTTCCAGGTCATTTATGAATATGTCAAAAAGCAGCAGAGCCAGTACAGATCCCTGGGGTACTCCACTATTCACCTTTTTCCATTGGGAAAATTGGACATTTAGCCCTACCCTCTGCTTTCTATCTTTTAACCAGTTCCTGATCCACATTAGTACACTGCCTCCTATCCCATGACTTTTTAGTTTTGCCAAAAGTCTCAGATGAGGGACCTTGTCAAAGGCTTTCTAAAAGTCCAGATACACTATATCAACTGACTCACCTTTGTCTACCTGTTTATTCACACCTTAAAAAAAACATAACAGATTAGTAAAACAAGATCTTCCTTGTCTAAAGCCATGTTGGCTGTCTCCCATTAGGCCATGACTATCTACATGCTGAGTATTTTGTTTTTTATAATGGTTTCTACCATTTTTCCTGGTACTGACATCAGGCTCACCGGTCTGTAATTTCCCGGATCACCCCTGCAACCCTTTTTAAAAATTGGCGTTACATTGGCGATCCTCCAATCTTCAGGTATTACAGATGATTTTAATGAAAGTTCACAGATTACTAATAGCAGGTCTGCAATCTCATATTTCAATTCTTTCAACACCCTTGGATGTATACCATCCGGTCCAGGTGATTTGAAGTCTTAATTTTACTACTGCAAAGCACCCGGTAAGACAGCTGTTAATGATAATTACAAGCTACGATTGATGAAACTCAAACTTGCCAGTAGTGAACTACAAGTTATTCTTACCAGACCCCTTTCTGGAATACTATACAATGGGAAAGAAGCACCACTTCCTTTTCAAAAGTAAATTTTTAACAGACACAAGTGAGCATTCTTGCCTTTGATCTGGTCTGAATCGTGCATCTGTTGATGGAAGGAGATCACTGAGCACAGGATCTAACTCATTCAGCTCAATTGCAAACCTTGTAAAGCCATAGTAAAGCTCATGGTTGGCTGGCATGGAGCCTATAGAAAAATAATATTTAGGGAAAGAAACGTGTTTTATCATATTTGTAGAAAAATGAGAGCAGTTAAATATAACACAAAGATCGAACTATAAAATCACGGTGTGTGACTGTACATAGCTTAGTTTAGTAAACATACCCCTAATGGTTAACCCGGGCTATCTGCAACTAGGTTCCATTGAATAACATTTATTTATTTGTGCTTATTTACCGCTTTTCGTGAATCAAAGCGGTTTACAGAGAACTCAAGGATTGAACATTACATTAAACAAAAAATATATGTAACATCTTAACAGGGAGTGAAAGGGGAAAAGGGCCGAATTAACTTAAAACAGCAACAGCTGATTTAAGTAATAACTATGTACAGAGAACTAAACATATATATAAATTAGTTACAATGAACTTGAAAGCATCTTGAAAAGTGTGAGGACTGTAGTTTTACATGTAGAATTGTCACTAGGTGACTGGTTCACCAAAGTGCTCCTTGAACATGGGACCTAGATGCAGATAGCCCGGGTTAACCTTTAGCCCGATTTAGTAAACATACCCCATAATGTCATTGATATTCAAAAGCACTCATGCAAGTTGGCAGTAGAGCCAATCGCATATATGCTTTTTTTTTTTTTTTTAATTATGGTGGATCTATATATAGTTATGGACATTTTTTTTTCACATAGTAACATGTCTACAAAAGGGGAGTGATTTGGGATGGGCCAAGAATTGGACAAAAACTTATACATTCAGTGGAAAAATTAATCAGCTAAGAGGGTATTTTCATAACAGGTCATCGTGGGGGGGGAGCCAAATAGTTGCCTATTTTTTAAAATTATTTTATAAAGGCACATAGGTGTCTGTGTCTTTAAAAATGCCAGCATAAATCCTGCATAAATCGTGGGTAAAATGAACATTTGCATCTGCTTGGAAGTGGGTGTAAATATACATATGTATTTTATAAACAATGCATGTACTTTGCATCTCTCACTGTGCCCTTTCCTGAATACGCCTACACCCAAGCCATGTAAAACAGATGTTCTGGTGATCATGCATACATTTATCTGGGAGGAGAGAGTAATTTTATAAGTGGCATTTTATGCACGCTTGCTGCTATATATGCATGGAAAAGCCTTAATAAAATTATCCCGAATGTATTTTTAAATTACTAAAACCAGAGAATAAAGATACAAATACAAACCTCGGTCCCATTCACCCTAAAACAGGGAATGCCACAAGGATCATCACTCTCCTCCCTACTGTTCAACATATACATTCAACCACTGTGTGACATCCTCCAACAATCCCAAGTAGAGTTCTTGATATATGCTGACAACATAATGATCTTTGCGCCATTCTCCCCTTCCACTCCTGATTACTCCATGCTCTCAAGTTGCCTCACAGAAATAACCAACTGGCTCCATCTTCATAATCTCTCCATCAACCTCAATAAAACAGAGCTCCTCCATGTCACAAAGGATCCCAATTTCATCCTCCCTACCTCCATCAGACTCAGCAACAACGATATCAGAGTCAGCACCCAGATAAAATACCTTGGTATCATACTGGACCAGTAGCTGACATTCAAGACCCATATTCAAAGTATCACCAAGGCGATAATACTAGAAACTCAAAACTCTCCGAAACCTACACCCCCTCCTATCCATCAACACATTCCGCTCAGTCTGCCAAGCCACCATCACACCCCTATTTGACTACTGCAATTCTATTTATCAAGGTCTTCCTAAGTATGCACTCCTTCCACTACAACTCACCCAAAATACTGTTGCTTGATTTATCTTCCAAGTCTCAAGGCAAACCCACAACACTCCTATCTTCAAACATCTCCACTGGCTTCCCATCAGCTCCAGAATACAATTCAAAGTTCTAACCCTCATTCATGAAACCCTGGACAAACAATTCTCAGAGCATCTCCAAGCACTAATTCACACCCTGAACTCCAACAGACCGAGAAGAAAGAGCACCCAAAACCTCTTCAGTCTTCCACAACAGACTCGAAAATGCAAGCAAACAACAAGAATAAGGGCATTCTCACTGTACACCCCCACCCTCTGGAATTCACTACCTCCCTCAATTTGAAGTATCAAATCAACCGCAGACTTTCGCAAACAACTCAAGACTCGCCTCTTCCTGGAACATTTTTCCAACAGATACCGAACAAGTAATGTTCAATCAGGACAACCTCATTCAAACACTCACATCATTATCCTCATAAAGCCCCTACAACTCCTTACCCCTCACACCCCCCAGCCTTCTCCCCACTGTGCATAGTTCTCTAAATTTGTATTGATGCAAATGTATTGATACATACAAGAGGTTCTTTGTTCTCAGTTTACATTTAAAATATTTTTCATATTTATTGTAAATGGTTACTGTTTTCATTACAACTCATTCATTGTATCAACTCTATTCCATGTAAATGTTTTGACTTGCAGAAAAATGGTATATCAAAATTTATTAAATAAAAAAAAATAAGTTATGTCTAAGTGCCAATAGATAGATATAATTTTAAAAGAGTAATTTTTATAACAGAGTGCCTAGGTTTGGAAGTGGAGAAGACACATAGGGGTATGTTTACTACAGGGAGAGCAGCTTTTGCAGCTATCGGTGGGCATTAGTTCAAAAGCCCCTCAGTAGCTGCAAAAGTTGTGCGTTATCTGTTGGGGAGTATGCCTAGCATATTCTCAGTAGATAACATGGTAAAAATGCAGGGTTTGCGGTGAGACAGCATCATTGATTCTGCTAATGCCACCCCATTGAGGTGGCGTTAGCTACATCTGTGATGTCTGCAAAACATTGGTTATCGCACATTGTCAACACGTGAGGTAACCGCATGCTAACCCCACACACTGTTGCTAGTACTGCATGAAATACAGCTATCGCGGAAAATTGCCTGCGGTAGTTGCATTTCTGCCATGTTAGTTGTCATCACAGCACAATCATCCTACATTAGCGCCACAATGTCATCTAATGCCCTTTAGTAGACATACCCCATAGGCTATATTTCTGCACCTCTGGTCACAAATGATATCACAGGACCATACCATGAAGTTACTCACCAGAAGCAGATGTTCTCCATGGTCGGTAGGATAAATCCTCACTTTTGGGTAACTTCACCGACAGAGCCCCGCACAGGAACCTTCTTAGCTTCTTCTACGAGATTTTAGAAAGCTCTTTGCGCATGCTTGCTTATTCCTGTCTGCTGCCCCTACACCTGAGGACTTTGGTCGCATCCTAGCTTAGCTGAACAACTCCATGGGGAGGGTGGGTTGTGATAACTTAGCCTGCTGTCCATGGAGAACATCTATTATAAGTGAGTAACTTTGTTTTATCCATGGTCAAGCAGGATAATAAGCCCTACTTATGGGAATCCCTAGCTATAGGCTGCCTCTAAAGAAAAGAGGTGCATATCGGTTGTAGATAAAGATTGAATAGGAGGGCGGATAGAGCAGAGCCCTGTGGTATTCCCTGTTCTTGAGGAAATGTAGGTGATGACATTTGGTCAACTTGGACATATTGTGAACGGTCCGAGATATATGACTTAAACCATTTAAGAGTTAGTTTTTGTAATCCTAGCTGACTGAGTCTTGATAAGAGTATATTATGGTTTACACTATCAAATGCAGCGGATATGTCAAGAAAAACCAGGATGAAGGCTTGCTTCGTGTTATCTAGACCTTTAATGACAGTGTCTAGAAGGGCAAGTAGTAAGGTTTCTACACCGTGGAAAGGGCGAAACCCATATTGATGATCATCGAGGGGGGCAGAAGTATCTATATAATCCTGCAGTTGAAGTTGGACAACTTTTTCGATAATCTTAGCTAGGAAGGGAATACTTGCAATCGGTCGATATGACGAGGGGTCATTGTCATTTAGTGTTTTGTTCTTAAGAATAGGGCGGATTGCTGTTATTTTGAGTTCCTTAGGTAATGGAGTGGAGCAGTGGCCTAGTGGTTGGGGCAAGGTACTTCAGGCCGGAAGGTCAGGGGTTCAAATCCCACTAGAGGACAGCAACCTTGGGCCGGAAGGACTGGGGTTTCTAGTCCCACAGGTGCTCCTTGTGGTCTTGGGCAAGCCACTTAATCCTCCATAGCCCATGTTCCCTGTAAAATAGTTATCTCCAAGTTATAATGCCCTGTTCAATGTAATTTCAGTTTGTTCAATGTAAACCGCACTGATGCAGAATAGCGCGGTATATAAGAGAATGTAAATAAAATAAATAAAGAAATAAATAGTCCTTGCTGAAGAGATTTGTTTACTATGTCTAATATAAAGGGGGCTAGTACAGTTTTAGAAGTCTTAATCCAAGATACCAGGCAAGGATCTAGGATGGATGTGGTTGTGTTGATTTTAGTGATTATGTTCAGTAGGTGCTTTTTGTCGATAAGATGGAAAGAGTCCCAAACATTGCCATTGTTGGCTGTATTTGAGAGGGGGTTGGGTATCGGTATAGAAGTCAACCTAAGTTTACTAGCAAAATAGCTTGCTAATTCTTGTGGGTTAATAGATACCCTGCTTGTTTTAGCAGTTGGGGTTTTAGTTAATGATTTTACAATTTCAAATAATTCCCTAGGGTGGTTGATAGATTTTGATAGAATATTCGTATGATATTGTTTTTTAGCATTGTTTGCGGCTGACCTATAGTTATTAAGAGTTGAAAAATATAATTCACGGAGTTCTGGAGTTTTATTTTTTCTCCATTTGGTTTCCAATTTTCTAAGTTTTCTTTTACTTAAAGTTAGCTCCTGTGTGTACCATTTTTCAGATGATCTTTTATATAGTCTATTAGCTTTGCTAGTTAGTGGTTTGGATGCTGCTTTTATTACAGGGTTCCAATTTGTAATAGCTTGGCTTAGATTGTTTTCTATATCGAGCTGGGGGACAATTGTATCAAGGAATTCTTCTGGTATAAATGGACGAAAATGTGGTCCTTGGTATGATTTAGCTTGGTGAGGATTAGTTTTGTACGCTGTTCTCTCTAAGCTGTGCGCGTGTGCGCGCGCACACACCTCGCTGAGCGAGCGCACATACTTTACAACAGAGTGCACAAAAATTACGGCTCTGATTCTGATAGAAAACAACACAGACGTCTGAAAATTTAAAAGTTATGATTGTAATTACTAGAAATTTCCCGCTTCATTTAGTAATCGTCTATTTTCATTTACTTTGATTAAAATCAATGTGGTGTACATACTGTATTCTGACGTGTAGTCAAATTTTAAAGTATATAACTCCGAGTGTCATTATGTGGCGCACAAAAATTTAACCTTCCTTCAAAAGCTGCACACAGCTGATATTTTATGCGCACACAGCCTACAGAAAATTAGAGGGAACATTGGTTTTGTATGGTATATTGATAGAAAACTGTATCATAAAGTGGTCAGTCCATGGAATCTGAGTTATAGTGGGAGGGGTATATTGGGGTAATTCGATCAGGTGTACAGGAATGAATACTAGGTCAAGGGTGTTACCTTTGATGTGTGTAGGGTGCTTAATTGTCTGTTTAAAGCCCATGTCAGCCATTGATTCTAGGAAAGCCGAGGTTTGTGTATTATTGAGGGGTTGCTAAATTAAAATCACCTAGAATGATATGAGGTTTAACCATTGAAGCTTTACAGGTTGTTTCTAGGATGGTTGTTAAGTTTTGGTCATCAGATGAAGGGAGCCTATAGAAGAGGCAGATGGCTACGTTTTTATTCTCTATCTTTAGTATATCTATATTTTCTTTGGTTTCACAGATTGTGGAAGAAGAGTCTAGGTTTGTTTTTGCTAGTATGAGTACCCCACCTCCTTTTTTTTTTATTCCGGTTACAATTAAATATGGTGTATCCTTTTATCTTTATTTGGTTCAATAGGACTGTGTCTTGGGTGGTTAGCCAGGTTTCAGTTATACAAAGATAATCTGGGTTTTCATCAGTGACAAGATCTGTTATCAGTGGGATTTTGTTTCTAATAGATCTTACATTGATAAGTATGATTTTTAGTGTATGAGACACTAGATTTATTTCTTTGATTTCATTTTCAGGCTTTAAACCAAATGTTTTAAACGATATGTTTAAGAGGCAAAATATGAAGTGTCTGTTTTCTATTGTGAGTATATCTATTCCATCTGTGCTTTCTGCTGACACTATTGAGCATTTTATTTCTCCTTTAGTTATGATGCATACTCCACATCCTCTTCTGTCAGCTCTTGGGCAGGTAAAGAGTAGTTACTCACCTGTAACAGGTGTTCTCCAGGAGCAGCAGGAATCGATCCTCACTTATGGGTGACATCGGCGCCGATGGAGCCCCCGTGCAGAGCATTTCCCCAGCTTTCCAAGAAAGCCTTTGGGAATACTGCACGCATGCGTGGTCCCCTTCCCGCCTAAAGGTGCCATCTTGCTCAGTCAAATGACACAACTAAAACACAACACACAAACATGTAAAAATGAACTATGTACAACTGCAACTCCCAGGGGAGGAGGAAGGGTTGTGAGGACTGATTCCTGCTGCTCCTGGAGAACACCTGTTACAGGTGAGTAACTACTCTTTCTCCAGGACCAAGCAGGAAGTCAGTCCTCACTTATGGAACTCCCCAGCTTCAGGCTACCGGGGACCCAGAGCTGAAAAAAAAATGAGCTCCCTCTAGCCTCAGCATCAGAGAAAGGATTTCACTGAAACATACCTCTACCGGTAGCCCAACCAGAGGGCTGGAGGGTAGGAGTTGCCTAAACCTCAAAAAGATTCCGGAGCACTGCCTGACCGAAAGCACTGTCCCTACGGGACTCCCTCTCCAGGCACTAATGGGCCGCAAAAGTCTGGCTTGAGGACCAAGTTGCAGCCCTGCAGATGTCTGCCAACAGTACAGAGCGGAGATGAGCTACTGAGGCAGCCATTACCCTGACACGGTGGGCCGTGACCCGACCCTGCAAAGGAAGGTCAGCTGCCCTATAAGCCCAGGTGATACAGTCAGCTACCCAGATGGACAAGGTACGCTTGGAGACAGGTACCCCCAAGTTATTGGGGTCAAAAGATACGAAGAGCTGAGTAGCCCTCCTATGCCCCTGCGTACACTCATGGTAGAAGGATAAGGCCCTCCTACAGTCCAGGGTATGCAGGACTGTCTCAGCCCGGCTGGCATGGGGCCTAGGGAAGAATGTTGGAAGAACCACCTCCTGGTTGAGATGGAAAGAGGAGACAACCTTGGGGAAGAACTTAGGATGAGTCCGAAGGACTACCCTGTTCCTACAGAAGCGAGTGTAGGGTCTGTCACAGACCAGGGCTTGAAGTTCACTCACTCGCCTGGCCGAGGTCAAGGCCACTAGGAATAGAGTCTTCCAGGAAAGGAAGCGTAGAGGACATGTAGCCATTGGTTCAAAGGGTAGGCGAGTCTGTTGCTGCAAGACCACATTCAATTCCCACTCAGGGGCCGGTGGACGGAGAGGAGGCTTAAGCAATAGCAAGCCTCTGAGAAACCTGGACACCAAGGGATGAACTGACAAAGAGTGTCCCTCCACCACTGAGTGGTGAGCTGCCAGAGCAGAGAGGTGGACCCGAACAGAATTGGACTTAAGGCACTGATTGGACAAGTGCAGAAGGTACTGGAGCACTACTGGCACAGTGCAACCGAAAGGATCTTCCTTGCGTTGCTGACACCACAAGGAGAACCTCCTCCACTTCAGGGCATATGTTTTCCTGGTGGATTGCTTTCTAGAGGCCAAGACCACCTCTTCTACATCCTGAGGTAGGCCCCAGGGAGCCAAGACTACCCTTGCAGCCTCCAGGCCATCAGATTGAGAGATTTGAGATTGGGATGCAGAAGGGAACCCTGATCCTGAGAGAGAAGGTCGAGTTGGAATCCCAGAGGCAGTGGTGTTTCCACTGCCAGTTGAAGCAGCAGGGGGAACCAGGGCTGCCTCGTCCACCTGGGAGCAACCAGCAGCACCGAGGCCTTGTCCCTGAGAATCTTGAACAAGGTTCGGGCCACCAGAGGCGTGGGAGGAAACGCATACAGTAGGCCCTGGGACCAAGGGATCAGGAAGGCATCCACTGCCACCCTTAGGGGATGCAGTTGCCTGGAACAAAACCTTGGTAGTTGGTGATTCAGGGGACGTGCAAAGAGATCCATGGATGGAAGTCCCCATTTCAGGAAAATCTGTTGAAGCACTAACGGGTGCAGTTGCCACTTGTGGGGCTGCAGAACTCTGCTTAATATGTCTGCCAGAAAGTTCTCCTGGCCAGGAAGATAAACAGCCCTCAGCAACATCTGGTGCCTGAGGTCAAAAGAGCAAAGGGCCTGTGCTTCCAGGCCTAGAGGCCTGGAGCCAGTGCCGCCTTGTTTGTTCATATAGAACATGGCTACTTGGTTGTCTGTCTGAACTAGAACAGACTGGTGAGCCAAAGTGTGAGAAAAAGCCTTGAGGGCTAAGCGAATAGCCCGCAGTTCTAGAAGGTTGATCTGTTGCGTGGCTTCCCATGGGGACCAGAGGCCTTGAGTGCAGCTCTCTTGACAGTGTGCACCCCAGCCCTGTAAGGAGGCATCTGTCATCAACACCACTGTGGGGACAGGCACTTGAAATGGCACCCCCTGAAGCAAGTTGGGAAGTGTAGCCACCACTTAAGGGAAGCCAGGAATGGCTTGGACACCCTGACTTTGTCTGCTAGGCTCCCAGTGGCTTGTTTCCACTGAGACACCACTGTGCAGGCCTCATGTGGAGCCGGGCATTGGGGGTCACATGTACAGTCGATGTCATGTGTCCTAGGAGCTGCAGACCGAGCCTGGCAGGAACCCTTGGCAGGCTGAGAAACCAGGATGCCAACTCCATGAGCCTTTGAGCTCTGTCCTCTGGCAAGTAAGCCCTTGTCTGCAGAGAGTCCAGCCGTCCTCCTATGAACTCCAGGTTCTGGGAGGGGAGCAAAGTGGACTTTGCGAAGTTTATGACAAAGCCTAGGTCTTGAAGGAGTGTGATAGTCCTGAAGGTGGCATGCCTGGCCTCCTGGTAAGTCTGACCTCGGATGAGCCAGTCGTCCAGACAGGGGAAGACAAAAACCCCTTGTGTCCTCAAGTAGGCCGCCACCACAGCTAGGCACTTTGTAAAGACTCGTGGGGCGGAAGTTAGGCCAAAAGGCAGCACTCTGTACTGATAATGGTTTCCTCCCACCATGAACCTGAGGTACTTTCTGTGGTCTGGATGAATGAGGATGTGAGTGTACGCATCCTTTAGATCTAAGGAGCATAGCCAATCTCCCTGCTGGAGGTAGGGCAGAAGTGTTCCAAGAGTAAGCATCTTGAACTTCTCTTTCTCCAAGAACTTGTTGAGATTCCGGAGGTCTAGGATAGGCCTTAGGCCTCCGGTTCTGTTTGGCACCAGAAAATACCTGGAGTAGAAACCGTGCCCCTGTAGGCGAGGAGGTACAGGCTCCACCGCCTTGTCCAGAAGCAGACCCTGAAGTTCTTGAAGGAGGAGGTTTGTGTGCAGGAGAGGCCGCAGAGGCTCTCCTGGGAAGTAGACAGGAGGTAACTGCTGGAAATGAAGCATATAGCCCTGGTGGATTATGCTTAATACCCAAGCATCCCCTATAATGGGTGGCCACCTATGGGCAAACAGGGCTAAGCGACCTGTGCAGGAATGGGGCAGCAGAGGCGGAGAGACTATGCTGTGGGAGTCAAAAAACCCCTCCCTGCTGGGTAGGAGCAGGAGCCGGAGGCTTGGGGGTCTTCTGCCTACGGGGCCCATGTCCCTGCCCCTTGGCCTGCTGCCCCTGTTGGGGAGCTGGGGAGGCCTGGTACTGAGGGAAAGGTTTGTAGGCAGACACCTTTCTTGGGTAGAAGGGCTTTTTACCCGAGCCCTTTTTGTGAGAAGGGGCAGAAGTCTTTCTGGACAGCCTGGTCCTGGTCAGGTGCTCGGTTTCGAGCTCAGCCACCTTCTCGGCCATGGGCTTGCCAAAAAGGTTTTCATCCCAGCAAGGGACATCGACCAACTTGTCCTGCACCCAGGGCTCGCGGTCCGATGACTGCAGCCATGCCTGGCGTCGGGCTGCGATGCTGGCTGCCGTCACACGAGCCGAATCCTCGAAGCCATCGTAGGCCGCTCGGGACATGAACTTGGAACAGTCCCGGATTCCTGAAGACAAAGACTGGAACCTCTGCAAAGGTTCCCCGGAGAGGCCAGCAGAGAACCCGGCAAGCTCTTTTGCCAGGTCTCGTAGGTACATGCCCATGTACAGCTGGTATGACTGGACACGGCAAGCAAGCATCGAGCCCTGGAAGCACTTTCTGCCGAAAGCATCCAGGTTTTGGGCCTCCCTGCCGGGGGGCACCGGAGAGTGCATCTTCTGGCTCTTCAGACGATGCATGGCCAATTCCACCACCATGGAATGGTGCGGCAGCTGCGCTTTTTGGAAGCCAGGGCTCTTACGGAGTCGATAAATGGAATCGACCCGCTTGCTCAATACCGGTGCCTCCCACATCCGGAAGAGTGGCCGTTCCAGCATCGGAGGAACTGGAAAAGTAAAGACTTCCTTCAGAGGAGAGTCATACTGGAGGGCCTCGAGCTCCTCGGCTCGAGGCTCCTCCTCGGGGTCCGTGGGAATCGCCAATGCCTTGGCCATGTCCCGCACAAACTCCGAGAACCGGGTGTCCTCCGGAGGGGACCTACTCCGGGGCTCGGACTGCGGTGAGTCCAAAGAGACGCACCGAGTCCGGAAGATGTCGGGGGACTCCTCATCCTCCGTCTCCCACGCTGACTCATCGGAAAAGGAGTCGAGGGGCTCCAACCGCGCAGGTCGAGGTGGCACCCGCCCTGACGCTGAAGGCACCGGTGTCGACGCCCTCGGCTCCGAGCGGGAGGTTGAGGGGGACTTTGACCGAGGACGACTTCGAGCCTTCATGATCTCGAGTATCGGCTCGGTCTCCGGGGTCGACTTCGACGTCGATGTCCCGGTGGTCGGGGCAGATGCACCAGCGAGGCTGGCCATCAGTACCCGCTGCTGATCCATGAAGGCAGACAGTCTGCACTCCAAGGCTGTCAGCCTGAGTCCAAGCTCAGGAGACTCAGCAGCCACCAACTCGGGGCCCGGCGCTGTCGGCTCCCTCGGAGGAGAGTCCACGAGGACTACAGGACTTACGTGTCCGACGGTCTCCGGCTGTACACGAGGTACTTTGGACGGCTTCTCCTGTTCCAAAGGCCCGGGACGGCGGTCAGGGGTCTTAGACCTGGCCCTCGAGGAACCAGGGACCTCTTCCGACGCCACCCTCATGAGCCGTTTCTTCCTCTTGCGTTCCCGGTCGGGGGACCCCCTGTCCGAGGAACCCTGGCGATGCTCGGGATCAGACTCCCAAGACGTCGAGGCCTCAGACGAAGTCCGGGCCTGGCCAGAGGCAGAATCTGAGAAAATCCTTTCCTTCTGGTGCTGACGGCTTCAAAGTGCCTTGGTGGACATTTTGCCACACGGGCCACAGATCATGGGATCATGATCCGGGCCGAGGCACCGAAGGCAGCAGTCGTGTGTGTCGGTGAGAGACATTAGTTTCTTGCACCGATCACACTTCTTGAAACCACTGGAAGCCATCGGGGAAAAAAGGGCCCCCGCAAGGTCAAAGGACCGGCCTTCCAGGGAAAAACAGAAAAAAGGGCGCGAACGCCAGCCACGAAGGGCAGAAACCGAAAAATAGAAAACTGGCTCAATACCGGTGTACCGAACCCGGCGGGAAGGGGAACCGGCGTCGAACTTGGAGAAAAAGACGAAGAAATCTTCAAAAAAACGTCAACTTTTCCGGGTGACTCGGACAGACGTCCGATGGGCTCCACGGAAAGAGGCTGAGCAAGATGGCACCTTTAGGCGGGAAGGGGACCGCGCATGTGTGCAGTATTCCCAAAGGCTTTCTTGGAAAGCTGGGGAAATGCTCCGCACGGGGGCTCCATCGGCGCCGATGTCACCCATAAGTGAGGACTGACTTCCTGCTTGGTCCTGAAGAAAGATATCATAATCTGGTGGCTTCAGTTGGTTGATAAGGACGGTATCCGTAATTGTAAGCCAAGATACAGTTATGAACAGTATGATCTAGTCTGTTATGATAGCTATTTTGTTTTGAACAGATCGTGCATTGATTTCAGGTTAGTTTATTTATTTATTTATTTATTTACATTCTCTTATATACCGCGCTATTCTGCATCAGTGCGGTTTACATTGAACAAACTGAAATTACATTGAACAGGGTATTATAACTTGGAGATAACTATTTTTATAGGGAACATGGGCTATGGAGGGTTAAGTGGCTTGCCCAAGACCACAAGGAGCACCTGTGGGACTAGAAACCCCAGTCCTTCCGGCCTAAGGTTGCTGTCCTCTAGTGGGATTTGAACCCCCGACCTTCCGGCCTGAAGTACCTTGCCCCAACCACTAGGAGGAGACTTGCACTGCTTATGAGGCGGAGAGGGATCTGATGGTAACTCTAGAGAGAATCATAGTCGGCTACCCAAGATGATAGTTTTATCATCATTATGTACATAGTTATTTTCTGTTCCATGTAATTGAGAATGTACCTGTTTGTACTCTCAAAACTGTTGTTCCATGTAAACCGCAATTGATCCTTGGAAATTGCGGTATAGAAATTATTGTTAAATAAATAAAATAAATAAAAGAGTGCTCGGTCTCAGACTCAAAGAGGTACTCCATGGACGTCTGGGTCTCTGCCGGGGTCAGCGTCCATCTTGAATGGGAGCTGGATCTCCTCTGGGAGTGCCAGCACACTAATAATAGTTCAGGGATTGCTCCAGCCCCGATGCACTGGATATCGATATTAGCTGGGCACCGGTCAGTGTCAAGGCCCTTTGAAGTCCTAATATCAACCTGCAGACAGGCACAGAATTTTGAGTATCACTTTGATTCTATGATGTTGCTTTGTTGGAATCAATGGAGCTGCCAGCTCCCACAGAGAAAAGCATTCATCATGAGCTGCTTCTCCATTCTCCTAACCAAGAACTCCTTTAGGGTTGCTATAAATGAAGAAATGGGGGCCTCAGCCACCATCTTCAGAATTGGTTAAGGAGTATCAGTGGGCAGGTCATAGTTCTTTGGAATCTGGTGTAGCCTCTCTGGCGACCTCAAATTGGGGCCGCTTTGAGGGTCGCATATCACTTGATTCTCTGATGCTGCTGGCATCATGCTCTGATGAACTATGATGATGATGCAGCAAAGCCTCCACCTGATGCTTGACAGCAGAAGTGTTTGATGCCTGCAAAGTTGGGGACGAATCCTTTCTCTTCTTTGGGATGGAATCCATAGATGACTGATCCCAGGGTTTTCTACTGGTGTTCAGTTCCAAATGAGTTAAAGAGCCCCTCGATGCTGATGCACTGCCGGCATCCAGTGCAGCTCCAGGGTCCATAGTGACCGATGTCGATGGGCTAGTCTTCTCAGTGCCAAAGGCTATGCTTCTCCTCACAACTCTTCAACCCTTGTTTTGCAATCTGTAACTACAAATGGCAGTTAAATAAATAAATAAAGAAGGCGTTTGGTCATGCCCATGTCCCAGACATTAAAAGCATCATTTATGAGTATCTCTGACGGACATTATCCTGCAGCTTCGGGTGCACTTCTTAAACCCACTGGTAAGTTTCTGGGACATACTGAATGGAAAAATAGCTGCAGTGAACATAAGAACATAAGATATGCCATACTGGGTCAGACCAAGGTCCATCAAGCCCGGTATCCTGTTTCCAACAGTGGCCAATCTAGGTCATACATACCTAGCAGTTTCCCCAAAAGACACAGGTTCCGCAATGCTTGTACTGGGTCAAGCATTGATATCCTGGGTCCCTTCTTAATAATGGTTTATGGACCTTTCCTCCAGGAACTTTTCCAAACCTTTTTTAAACCCAGCTACACTAACAGCCTTTACTACATCCTCCGGTAACAAATTCCAGAGTTTGATTACACGTTGAGTAAAGAAATATTTTCTTTTATTAGTTTTAAATAGTTTACCCTGTAGCTTCATTGCATGTCCCCTAGTCTTTCTATATTCTGATAACGTAAACAATCGATCTACGTTTACCCGTTCCACCCCGTTCATTAATTTATAGACTTCTGTCATATCTCCCCTCAGCCGTCTCTTTTCCAGGTTAAAGAGCCCTAACCTTTTTAGCCTTTCATAGGAATATCCTTCCATCCCCTTTACCATTTTGGTGGCTCTTCTCTGAACCTTATCTAATAACGCCAGATCCTTTTTAAGATACGGCAACCAGAATTGCACACAATATTCAAGGTGCAGTCTCACCATGGAACAATATAGAGGCATTATGGAGAAATTAGGCCTTACCTGCTAATTGTCTTTCCTGGAGTCTTCTCCGGGCCAGTCCAGGGAACGGTAGGGTTGTCAATCCTGTCCAGCAACTGAGGACTGACATACTAGAAGTTTTGCTGACAGCTTAAGCTCCTCCTCCTGAAGCCAGCACTCCAGTCTTGTACTAACAAAGCAGCTAACCCAGACCGATACAAAGAGAACGAAACACGCACAAAAAAAACCAAAACTGAGAACTTCTATATTCCCCAGGCACGGACTGCACATGCACCGCCATGGGAGCGGGAAATTTAATACCCTAGAAAGGCACTCCTATTCGGTGCCCAGAGTCAACATTAACATTAGCAAGTGCCTTTCTCTTCACCCGCAGAACTCTTTTTGCACTGGATACTTTTATTTCCTTATTTCTGTTGTGTTTGTCTTTTTTTTTTCTTTCTTTATATCCTTCGCGAAATGGAGCCATAAAAAAATCCTGGTAAAGCTCATGCCATCAGCCAGACCAAAGCCGACGAGCGGAACCCCTTGGACACTGACCATAAACTTCGGGTGGGGCCCTGGACTGGCCCGGAGAAGACTCCAGGAAAGACAATTAGCAGGTAAGGCCTAATTTCTCCTTCCTAATCACGTCTCCGGGCCAGTCCAGGGAACGGTAGGGCAGTACCAAAGCAGAACCTAACCATGGGAGGGACCCGCGAGCCCAGCCACTAACGCTGCCGCTCCAACCTTCGCATCCCCGCGTGCCTTAACATCCAGCCTATAATGAAGTATGCAGAGAAGACCACATAGAAACATAGAAACATAGAAATATGACGACAGAAAAAGACCACATGGCCTATCTAGTCTGTCCTTCCATAACAACTACAACAGTCCACTTTTTGCCTTTAGAGATCCTCTGTGTTGGTCCCATGCTTTCTTGAATTCAGTTACTGTCCTCATCTCTACCACCTCCACTGGGAGACTATTCCACGGATCCACTACTCTTTCCGTAAAGAAATATTTCCGCATATCACTCCTGAATCTATCTCCCTTCACCCTCATCCCATGTCCCCTCGTAGCAGAACTTGCTTTCAATTGAAAGAGGCTCTCTCCCTGAACATTTATGCCATGGAGGTATTTAAACATCTCGATCATATCACCTCTATCCCGCCTTTCCTCTAAGGTGTACATATTAAGATCCTTAAGTCTGTCCTCATATGCTTTATAATGAAGCCCATTAATCATTTTGGTAGCAACCCTCTGCACCGACTCCATCCTGTTCACATCCTTTTGAAGGTGCGGTCTCCAGAATTGCACACCATACTCCAAATGAGTTCGCACCAAAGACTTATACAGAGGCATTATCACCTCCTTTTTTCTGCTAGCCATCCTCTCCGTATGCACCCAAGCATCCTTCTAGCTTTTGCCGTCGCCTTTTCCACCTGTTTAGCTACTTTAAGATCATCAGACACAACCACGCCTAGGTCCCGTTCTTCTTTAGTGGACAAAAGTACTTCACCTCCTATACTGTATTGCTCCCTTGGATTGCTGCAGCCCAAATGCATGACCTTACATTTTTTAACATTAAATCCCAGCTGCCAAATTCTAGACCATTCTTCAAGCTTAGCTAGATCCCTCCTCATGTTATCTACCCCTTCCTGGGTGTCTACTCTATTGCAGATTTTGGTATCATCCGCAAAGAGGCAAACCTTACCCGACAGCCCTTCCGCTATATCACTAACAAAGATGTTAAAAAGAATCGGACCAAGGACAGATCCCTGGGGCACACCACTGGTAACATCCTTCTCCTCAGAGTGAGCTCCATTTACTTGTACTCTTTGTCGCCTCCCACCCAACCAATTTCTAACCCAAGCAGTAACTTTAGGGTCCATCCCTAGGGTGCTCAGTTTGTTTATAAGTCGCCTGTGAGGAACAGTGTCAAAGGCTTTACGGAAATCTAAATACACCACATCTAGAGCTCTCCCTCGGTCCAACTCCCTGGTCACCCAGTCAAAAAAATCAATCAGATTTGTCTGACAAGACCTGCCTCTGGTGAATCCATGCTGCCTCGGATCCTGTAATCCGCTGGACTCCAGAAACCTCACTATTTTCTCTTTCAGCAGCGTTTCCAATAATTTACTCACCACCGAAGTTAAACTAACCGGCCTGTAGTTTTCAACCACATCCTTACTTCCGCTTTTGTGTAAAGGCACCACATGAGCTCTCTCCAGTCCTTTGGCACCACTCCCGACTCCAACGAGGCATTGAAAAGGTCAGTCAGTGGAGCTGCTAGAACGTCCCCAAGTTCCCTCAGTATTCTAGGGTGTATCCCATCCGGTCCCATCGCTTTGTCTACTTTAAGTTGAGCTAGTTTCTCACGAACACAGTCTTCTGAAAATAGTTCAAGATGTCCCTCGCTTCTGTTCTTATTTGTGGGTGTTTTCTGAGGTCCTGCTCCTGGTTCTTCATCTGTGAACACAGAACAAAAATATTTGTTAAGCAATTCCGCTTTATCCTTATCAGCTTCTACATATTCCCCCCCTGCACCCTTGAGTCTGACAATACCACTTTTGCTCTTCCTCTTCTCACTAATATATCTGAAAAATGTCTTTTCCCCCCATTTTATTGCATTGGCTATTTCCTCCTCCTTTTGAATCTTTGCCTTCTTGACTACTTTGCTAGCTTCTCTAAGTTTTTCCAAATACAGATGCCTGTCTTCCGCTCTCTGTGATCTCTTGTATTTCATGAAGGCCTCCCTCTTTTTCTTCACTTTTTCAGCTACTTCCTTCGAAAACCATAACGGTCTCCTGTTCCTTTTGCCTTTATTTACCATTTTAACAAAAAGGTTGGTTGCCCTTTAAAATACCCCCTTTCAGTTTTGCCCATTGTTTTTCTACATCCCCCAGCTGTTCCCATCCCACTAACGACTCCCTGAGGTATTGGCCCATCTTCGCAAAGTTAGTCTTCCTAAAGTCTAAGATCCTCACCTTGGAATGGATTCTAACAGCCCTAGTCCTAATACTGAACCACCATCTGGTGATCACTGGATGCAAAATGATCTCCCACTACAACATCAGAAACACTTTCACCATTGGTAAGCACCAAGTCCAGTATGGCCCCTTCACGTGTGGGGTCTGTTACCAATTGCCTGAATAGTTCTCCCTGTAGAGAATCCAGGATCTCCTTACTTCTAGATGATACTGCAGCAGGAATGTGCCAATCAACATCTGGCATATTGAAATCTCCTATCAGTAGCACTTCCCCTTTCCTAGCAATGCTGCGTATGTCTTCAATTAACTCTCTGTCCACCTCTTCCTCTTGTGAGGGAGGTCTGTATATCACTCCAATGCAAATAGATTTCTCTTTCCCTCTTTCTAGTTTAACCCACAATGCCTCCTCTCTCCCTTTTAAGCTCTGTAATTCCAAAGCTTTAATAGTAGTTTTTACATATAGTGCCACTCCTCCTCCTCTTCTTCCTACCCTGTCCTTCCTGAATAAAGTATAGCCAGGTATAGTTACATCCCAGTCATTGTTTTCTGTGAACCATGTTTCTGTAACTGCCACTAAATCCAAGTCAGCCACTCCCACCAAAGCTTCAACCTCAGGGATCTTATTTCCCATGCTACGGGCATTAATACACACTGCTTTCCATATGTTACCCCTGTTACCCATTTCCATAAAGGTATTTAATGTATCAACTACCTGGGGGCTTTCACTTACCTGGGGGCTTTCTTCACCCATCCCCAAGGAATCTAGTTTAAAGCCCTCTTCAGTAGATTAGCCAGTCTACTACCAAAGATGCGTTGACCTCTCTTGGACAGATGGATGCCATCTCTGCTTTGCAACCCTTGGAAAAGCATCCCATGGTCTAGGAAACCAAAACGCTCTCGATGACACCATCCACGCAGCCATGCATTCGTCTCCAGGATGCGAGCCTCTCTGCCTTGGCCTTTACCCTCAACAGGGAGGATTGAAGAGAACACCACCTGTGCACCTAACTGCTTCACCCTCTGTCCCAGAGCCATGAAGTCACTTTTGATACGTTCCGAGGTATACCTGGCAGTATCATTTGTTCCAACATGGATTAGCAACATTGGGTAATAGTCTGTGGGCTTGATGAGTCTCGGTAAACTCTCTGTAACATCTTGGATTTTGGCAACAGGCAGACAGCATACCTCTCTGGACATCAAGTCTGGTCGGCAGATGGACGCCTCAGTACCCCTCAGAAGAGAGTCTCCAACCACCACCACCCTTCGTTTCCTTCTGGTGACTGATTCTGCAACTTTGGGGTACTTGAACTCTGGTTCTTCCCTTTCCAGGGATGTTTTCACCTCCTCCACTTCCAGGGCTGCATAATGGTTCTTCAATTCAAGGGATGGAGAAGTTGGATTGGTCATTTTGCAGGCCCTGGTGACTTGTGTCCAACCATCGACATTCTGTTGGCACCCATCTTCTCCGGTGCTGGAGAGCTTGGTTGCTGCAAGTAGCATCTCATCAATGTACTTCTCACTGTCTTGAATGCTCCTCAGCCTCGCCACCTCCTCTCTGAGTTCCTCCACCTCTTTCCTCAGAGCTTCAGCATGCAGGCACCCTGCACATGGAACCGGTCCTTCAACCGGCATTAGGACCTCTGTCTGGACCGAGGCAGAAGCTGTAACGGGGGCAACAGCTTTAGCAATATGATTTTTCCCAGCCATTGTTCTTTTCGTGGAGCTTAGGTATCTGTTAGAGCAAAAGAGAGAGATCTACCAAGTACCAGCCGGTTTCGCAGCTGTCTTTATAGAGAAAAAGCAGTTAAAACACTTTAATTACATATAAATGTGCTGGTCCAATTCACTGTGATTTGTGAAAGGGGAGGTGCCCTATAAAGCAAGGCTGCTCACTAGGGGTGGGTGGGAGTCGGGGTGGGTAGGGCGGGAACTAACACCTGATTAGGTGTTAGCAGCTTCTAAAGCTGAATAGGTCACTGGAGTCAGCAACCTACTGTGCTCAATTAAAGTTCCCCTAAAACAGCAAAAATGAAGTAACCTTGCTTTTAAAAATATACACAAAACCCTTTTAAGAGCTCCCAGTCAGAGAGCTAGCAATGTAATAAAAAAAAACCAAACAAAGAAACCCTCAAATCCTTACTTACTGTTTGATGTGTGGAGCCCTGGTTAGAAAAGCCTCAAAGGGGCAGGGCACAGGAGCCTTTTTTATGCAGGCTTCAACTGCACTCAGGAAACAGGCCCACTAACACCTGATTAGGTGTTAGCAGCTTCTAAAGCTGAATAGGTCACTGGAGTCAGCAACCTACTGTGCTCAATTAAAGATCCCCTAAAACAGCAAAAATAAGTAACCTTGATTTTAAAAATATACACAAAACCCTTTTAAGAGCTCCCAGTCAGAGAGCTAGCAATGTAATAAAAAAAAACCAAACAAAGAAACCCTCAAATCCTTACTTACTGTTTGATGTGTGGAGCCCTGGTTAGAAAAGCCTCAAAGGGGCAGGGCACAGGAGCCTTTTTTATGCAGGCTTCAACTGCACTCAGGAAACAGGCCCACTAACACCTGATTAGGTGTTAGCAGCTTCTAAAGCTGAATAGGTCACTGGAGTCAGCAACCTACTGTGCTCAATTAAAGATCCCCTAAAACAGCAAAAATAACTAACCTTGCTTTTAAAAATATACACAAAACCCTTTTAAGAGCTCCCAGTCAGAGAGCTAGCAATGTAATGAAAAAAAACCAAACAAAGAAACCCTCAAATCCTTACTTACTGTTTGATGTGTGGAGCCCTGGTTAGAAAAGCCTCAAAGGGGCAGGGCACAGGAGCCTTTTTATGCAGGCTTCAACTGCACTCAGGAAACAGGCCCACTAACACCTGATTAGGTGTTAGCAGCTTCTAAAGCTGAATAGGTCACTGGAGTCAGCAACCTACTGTGCTCAATTAAAGATCCCCTAAAACAGCAAAAATAAGTAACCTTGCTTTTAAAAATATACACAAAACCCTTTTAAGAGCTCTCAGTCAGAGAGCTAGCAATGTAATAAAAAAAACCAAACAAAGAAACCCTCAAATCCTTACTTACTGTTTGATGTGTGGAGCCCTGGTTAGAAAAGCCTCAAAGGGGCAGGGCACAGGAGCCTTTTTTATGCAGGCTTCAACTGCACTCAGGAAACAGGCCCACTAACACCTGATTAGGTGTTAGCAGCTTCTAAAGCTGAATAGGTCACTGGAGTCAGCAACCTACTTTGCTCAATTAAAGTTCCCCTAAAACAGCAAAAATGAAGTAACCTTGCTTTTAAAAATATACACAAAACCCTTTTAAGAGCTCCCAGTCAGAGAGCTAGCAATGTAATAAAAAAAAACCAAACAAAGAAACCCTCAAATCCTTACTTACTGTTTGATGTGTGGAGCCCTGGTTAGAAAAGCCTCAAAGGGGCAGGGCACAGGAGCCTTTTTTATGCAGGCTTCAACTGCACTCAGGAAACAGGCCCACTAACACCTGATTAGGTGTTAGCTGCTTCTAAAGCTGAATAGGTCACTGGAGTCAGCAACCTACTGTGCTCAATTAAAGTTCCCCTAAAACAGCAAAAATGAAGTAACCTTGCTTTTAAAAATATACACAAAACCCTTTTAAGAGCTCCCAGTCAGAGAGCTAGCAATGTAATAAAAAAAAAAACCAAACAAACAAACCCTCAAATCCTTACTTACTGTTTGATGTGTGGAGCCCTGGTTAGAAAAGCCTCAAAGGGGCAGGGCACAGGAGCCTTTTTTATGCAGGCTTCAACTGCACTCAGGAAACAGGCCCACTAACACCTGATTAGGTGTTAGCAGCTTCTAAAGCTGAATAGGTCACTGGAGTCAGCAACCTACTGTGCTCAATTAAAGTTCCCGTAAAACAGCAAAAATAAGTAACCTTGCTTTTAAAAATATACACAAAACCCTTTTAAGAGCTCCCAGTCAGAGAGCTAGCAATGTAATAAAAAAAAAACCAAACAAAGAAACCCTCAAATCCTTACTTACTGTTTGATGTGTGGAGCCCTGGTTAGAAAAGCCTCAAAGGGGCAGGGCACAGGAGCCTTTTTTATGCAGGCTTCAACTGCACTCAGGAAACAGGCCCACTAACCCCTGATTAGGTGTTAGCAGCTTCTAAAGCTGAATAGGTCACTGGAGTCAGCAACCTACTGTGCTCAATTAAAGTTCCCCTAAAACAGCAAAAATAAGTAACCTTGCTTTTAAAAATATACACAAAACCCTTTTAAGAGCTCCCAGTCAGAGAGCTAGCAATGTAATAAAAAAACCCAAACAAAGAAACCCTCAAATCCTTACTTACTGTTTGATGTGTGGAGCCCTGGTTAGAAAAGCAGCTCTACAAATATCCACTGGAGGTACCAACGCGTATTCTGCCCAAGACGCCGCTTGAGAACGCGTAGAATGGGCGCGGAGCCCTTCCGGCGGAACTTTACCCCCAGCCGCGTAAGCTGCCACAATGGCTTGTTTTACCCAGCGGGCTATGGAAGCTTTCGTAGCCACCTGACCCTTACGACGACCCGCAAACAGCACAAATAACCTGTCGGACCGGCGAAAATCTTTAGTGACTTTAAGATACTTCCGAAGGACTCGACCGAGATCCAATCTCCAAAGAGCACGGTCCATAGGAGAGCCCGAAGCACTAGAGAAAACAGGCAAAGCCACTGACTGATTCATATGGAAGGAAGACACCACCTTAGGCAAGAAGGACGGCACCGGACGCAAAAGCACCTTTTCCGGGAAAAAATGCAGATACGGCTCTTGACAAGAAAGCGCCTGCAAGTCCGAAATTCGCCTAGCCGAACACAAAGCAACTAGGAAGGCCGCCTTCCAAGAAAACTCCTTCACATTCACTCCGAAAGCTGCCTCAAAAGGAGCCTGCGTCAAGGCCTCCAGCACGATGTTCAAATCCCAAGAAGGAACTACGTTCCGCACAGGAGGCCTGAGGAGCTTAGCCGCCCGAAAGAAACGCAGAACATCTGCATGCGTCGAGAGACGGCGCTTATTCACTGACCCCCAAAAACAACTCAAAGCCGCCACATGCACCTTCAGAGTGGCGACCGACAAGTTCTTATCCAAACCCTCTTGAAGAAACAGAAGCTGCGGCACAGAGGTAGACATGGGCTCAAAACCCTGAAGCGCACACCATCGTTCAAAGATGCGCCAGACACGGACGTACGCTAGATAAGTCGAAGATCTCTTCGAACGCAACAGGGTGGATACCACAGCCTCCGAATAACCCTTGCGTCTTAAACGAGCCCTCTCAAGAGCCAGGCCGTAAGCAAGAAGCGATCCACCTGGGGCATCAACACGGGTCCCTGAGTTAACAGGTTGCTCCGAGCCGGAAGCCGCCAAGGAGAGTCGATCACCAGACGCACCAAGTCCGCATACCACGGCCGCCGAGGCCAGTCCGGCGCTATGAGAATCACCGTCCCCCTGTGCCCTGCTATGCGGTGAATAACCCGACTTAGCATTGGCCACGGCGGAAAGACATACAACAGGGAGTCGGGAGGCCAAGGTTGAACCAACGCATCGAGACCCTCGGACATGCGTCCCCTGTGCCGGCTGTAAAAACGAGACGCTTTGGCATTGCTGAAGGTAGCCATCAGATCCATTGACGGCTGCCCCCAACGCACGGTGATGTCGTGAAACACTGCCGCATTCAGCTCCCATTCCCCGGGATCGAGAACATGGCGACTGAGATAATCGGCCTGAATATTGTGTTTGCCGGCCACGTGCGCCGCTGATAAGGCCACGAGATGAATCTCCGCCCAAGCAAACAACTCCTGACTCTCCTCCAGCAACGGCCGACTCCTGGTGCCGCCCTGGCGATTGATGTAGGACACGGTCACCGCATTGTCGGAAAAAACCCGGACTGCCGCCCCCTCGAGCAGGCGCCCGAAATGAAGAAGCGCCAACCGAACGGCCCGGAGCTCCAAAAGATTGATCGAAAAGGAGCTCTCTTCCTGCGACCAGCATCCCTGCGTCACCTGAGCCTGACAGTGAGCCCCCCAGCCCGAGAGACTAGCGTCTGTCATCAGCAGAACCCACTGAGGATCCTGCAGGGGAACCCCCGCCGAGAGATGACCGGGATTCAGCCACCAGTGCAGACCGCAGCGCACCGAGTCTGGGCAGACCAATTTTTGAGACAGAGGATGGAGCTGAGGAGACCACCTGGACAGCAAGGCTTGTTGAAGAGGCCACATATGCGCCCGGGCCCACGGAACCAAGTCCAGAGCCGCTGCCATGGACCCCAAGAGCTGTAAATAGGTCCACGCCGAAGGAGCTGAAGTCTTCAAGAACAGCTGCACTTGCCGCACAAGCTTTTGAACTCTGTTCTCGGGCAGAAATACCGAACCGGTTTCCGTGTTGAAGAAGGCCCCGAGGTACAAGAGCTGTTGCACTGGTTGCAACTGACTCTTCGCCTGGTTGATCACCCAACCGAGTTGTTCCAAGAGCTGAACCACCCGAGCCGTGGCGACGACCGCCTCCGCTCGGGAATCGGCTCTGATCAACCAGTCGTCCAGATAAGGGTGAACCCGAACCCCTTCTTTCCGCAGGGCCGCTGCGACCACTACCATTACCTTCGTGAAGGTGCGAGGGGCAGTCGCGAGACCAAAAGGCAACGCCCGAAACTGGAAATGCCCCATGGGCAGCGCAAACCTCAAAAATTGTTGATGATCTTCTCTGATGGGGATGTGGAGATAAGCCTCCGTGAGGTCTATAGCGGAGAGGAACTCTCCCGGACGCACTGCCCGAATAACTGACCGCAACGTCTCCATCCGAAAATGCGGAACTCGCAGGGCACAATTGACCCGCTTGAGATCGAGGATCAGATGAAAAGAACCTTCTTTTTTGGGAACCACAAAATAAATCGAGTATCGACCTAAGCTGCACTGGTCTGGAGGCACCGGTACGACTGCTTGCAGCTGTACTAATCGTGCGAGCGTGTCGGCTACCGCCTGCCTCTTCGGGCCCGACGCGCAAGGAGATACCATGAATGCGGCCGCCAACGGACACGCGAAATCTAGGGCATAGCCCTCTCGAATTATCTGAAACACCCATGCGTCCGAAGTTACTGCGGTCCAGGCCGGGAGAAATTCCTGCAAGCGTCCTCCCACAGGTATCACGGCCGGGACCGGCCGACCATCATTGCGATTTCTTAACTGCGGTCTGCTGAGAATTGAAGTAGCTTCTCGCGAATCCTCGAGCACTCCGAAAGGACTGCCCTCGAGAACCGAAGCGAGTCCTGGGATAAGGAAGAAAACGAGCCCCGCGAAATCTACGAGAATCTCTACTTTGGCCCCGCTGCGCCGAACCCCCTCCAGGAGGCTGGGGACGATCTTCAGGCAATCGACCACCCTTGGAATCGCCCAGATCCTTAACAATCTTTTCCAACGCCTCTCCAAAAAGCAACTTCCCCTTATAAGGGAGTTTACTGAGGCGCGATTTAGAGGACACGTCCGCCGCCCAATTCCTTAACCAGAGAAAACGTATTAGCTGCCACCAAGGAGGCCATGGACTTTGCCGCTATGCGAACCAAATCATAAAACACGTCTGCCAGATAAGCCGCAGCCGACTCCAGTTTCGCGCCTTCCGCGGAAGACGTCTCCGCAGCCTCAGTGGCGACCTCTCCCTGGAGCCAGCGAATCAAAGCACGGGACACATATGCTCCACAAATGGAAGCCTGCAGCGCCAGCGCGCTGGAATCAAACGCCTGCTTCAAAAGGACTTCCAATTTACGATCCTTTAGATCCTTAAGCGCCGCCGCGCCCTCAACTGGAATCATTGTGTTTTTAGTCACCGCAGAAACTAAGGCATCTACCTTAGGCATCTTTAGCAACTCTTTCTCCTCCTGAGGCATCGGGTACAGGCGACCTAAGGCTCAGCTGCCCCTTAACGTAGCCTCAGGACATTCCCATTCAGACTCTATCATTTGCTTAATGACCCGGTGAACCGGAAAACAGCGTTGCTCCGCTTTGAAACCTTGCAGTAAGGGATCCTCGAGCGGCTCCTGAGACATGGAGGGCAATTAAATATTCAGCGCCGCCAAAGATTGCGAGATAAGCGCCCCAAGCTCCTCCTTGCGGAACACGCGAAACACATTAGGATCTTCACCTGGCGCAATCTCCCCCTCTTCTAGCTCCCCTAGCCAAGGATCCAAACCTGTGTCCGAGAGAAGCTCACCGTCCTCACCTAACTGCGGCTCCCGTGCTAGGGGAGTGCTAATCTCCTCTGCAGCAAGCTTACCTAACGTCCCCTGGGAAGAACCCTCCCCCGGGTCGTTCTGAGACGTCTCTGGCCGCTCCTTAAGATCCTGCCAGGAACCCAGAGCCCCTGTAGCCTGTGCAGATTTCATCAAAAATGCCCGATGCATCGCCAAAATGAACTCGGGGGAAAAGTGAGCAGAGAAGCCCTCCTGAGCTTCAGGAGGCTTCTGCTGCGGTTGCACCATCCGAGGAGGTGCTTTTTCGGATTTAGACTTGTGTTTACTATGTTTTGGAGGCCCCGCAGCCGACACCAAGGGAGCTCCTAAAATGGTGGCCGTTCCCGCCGTTTCTGCAAGCAGGGAAGGCCGCTCTGCCTCTGCGGAAATGCTCTCCATGCGCTCCAGCGTTCCAAGGCCTACACGAGACCCCGGCCCGATCACCGCCAAGCCCGCGACGCCAAAAAACACAAAACCACGTCCCCCCCCTGAGGACCTTCGATACTCTCAAGCTTCCGGTGTTAGCTGAGCAGCCCCGCTCTGCCCGTAGGCTCCGGAGAGCTGATCGCAAGAGCGCCGGACGTTCTCCTGCTCCCCGCTGCTAGCGGGCGAAGAGAAAGGGGCCGGTTTTTCCCCAGAGGGTGATCCCTGAGGCTCTCAGGATCAGAGCCCCCAGAAAAAGTCAAATTTAGGCCCCTGGAGAAGGCAGGCTCTGCCCCCTCGTGCTGCTCTTACTCAGTCCCAAAGAATCGCAGCCGCGAAATTGGAAGACCCGGAATTAGGAAGGGTGCAGCCAGGGGAATATAGGAGCCTCAGCCCTGCTAGAGCCCGCTCACTGTCCGTTTAGAAATTAAACAAATCTCTCCCTCTAACTAGGAACCTGTCAGCAAGTCGTCCTGTTCAGCTGCTGAGGACTGAAAGACTGGAGTGCTGGCTTCAGGAGGAGGAGCTTAAGCTGTCAGCAAAACTTCTAGTATGTCAGTCCTCAGCTGCTGGACAGGATTGACAACCCTACCGTTCCCTGGACTGGCCCGGAGAAGCGATTAGGAAAATATCTTTTGTTTTATTTTCCATTCCTTTCCTTATGATACCTAGCATTTTATTTGCTCTCTTGGCTGCTGCTGCACACTGGGCCGAGGGTTTTAACATGCTATCCACAATGACGCCTAAATCTTTTTCCTGGGTGGTGGTTCCAAATGTGGAACCTTGCATCGTGTAATCATTATTTGGGTTGTTCTTCCCTAGGTGCATAACTTTGCACTTGTCCACATTAAATTTCATCTGCCATTTTGATGCCCAGTCTTCCAATTTATCAAGATCCTCTTGCAATTTTCCACAATCCTCTTGGGTTTTAACAACTTTAAATAGTTTTGTCTCATCTGCAAATTTGATAATCTCACTCGTTATTCCACTTTCCAGGTCATTTATGAATATGTCAAAAAGCAGCGGACCCAGCACAGATCCCTGGGGTACACCACTATTCACTTTTCTCCATTGGAAAAATTGGCCATTTAGCCCAACCCTCTGCTTTCTATCTTTTAACCAGTTCTTGATCCACAGTAGTACACTGCCTCCTATCCCATGACTCTAGTTTTGCCAAAAGTCTCTGATGAGGGACCTTGTCAAAGGCTTTCTGAAAATCCAGATACACTATATCAACTGACTCACCTTTGTCCACCTGTTTATTCACACTTTCAAAAAAACATAATAGATTAGTAAGACAAGATCTTCCTTGTCTAAAACCATGTTGGCTGTCTCCCATTAGGCCATGACTATCTACATGCTGAGTAATTTTATTCTTTATGATGGTTTCTGCCATTTTTCCCGGTACTGACGTGAGGCTCACCGGTCTGTAGTTTCCCGGATCACCCCTGGAACTCTTTTTAAAAATTGGCGTTACATTGGCGATCCTCCAATCTTCAGGTATTACAGATGATTTTAATGAAAATTCACAGATTACTAATAACAGGTCTGCAATCTCATATTTCAGTTCTTTCAACACCCATAGATGTATACCATCCGGCCCAGGTGATTTGCTACTCTTCAGTTTATCTAATACAGTCAAACCTCGGTTTTCATGATTAATCCGTTCGAAAAAGTCTGACTAAAACCGAAACGTATGAAAACTGAAGCAATATTTCCCATAAGAAATAATGTAAATCCAATTAATCCGTTCCAGACACCCAAAAATATTCACAAAAATACATTTTATAGAGAATAACTATATTTTTACATACAGAAAACAATGAGAAATAAATATAAATGACTAATGAAATGGATAAATGAACATTTAACATCACTGAAAGCAAGCTAAGTTCAGTACTGTACAGTACAGTATGTTAACATCTGGCCTTAGCCACCCCTGACAAGCTGCTGTGCCCAGCTCTCTTCGGAATCACATTGGATTCAGCCCATTAAAATACCTTTACATTATCTGCTCAATGCTTCAGAATGGCAGAAAATCTTAATGATATAGCTTCAGACGTACCATGCAAGAGAAAGAACTGCCTCCCACATTCATGCAACATCTCCTGCTTACGTTGACAGCTTTTCTTCCCTGCTACCTCCGAGCCTGAGGGGGCGCTCCAGAGAACGGGCAGGCGGTGGACGAGATCGGGGCCTTCCTCTCTGCGCAATCCTTGCCTCTCTGACTCTGACCAGGCTCGAGGATGTGTTTCATTTACGTGCTCAGCTGGCTTTTGCTTCTCATCACGCTGGCGATCGGTGAGTCCGGGGGGCAGTGCTGCCGGGACCGGGCAGGCGTTCTGGCAGTGTATACAGAATGGTGTGCAGCGCGAGGGTGTATGTATTTACAGTACTTACTTTACGAAAACCGAGGCGATGTACGAGAACCGGGACAAAATCTCAGTCAAAAGATGTTGAAAACCGAAGCGATGTATGAAAACCGGGACAAAATCTCAGTCAAAAAAGACGTTGAAAACCGAAGCGTATGAAAACCGGGGCAAATGAAAACCGAGGTTTGACTGTAGTTGTAATACATCTTCCCGATGTATCGATATTTCCTTCAATTCTTCCGCACCTTTAAATACCACTTCAGTCATGGGTACATCTTCCTCAGTAAAGACCGAAGCAAAGAATTCATTCAGTCTCTTCGCTATCACCTTGTCGCCTCTTAGTAGTGCCCCTTTAACTCCTCTATCATCTAATGGACCAACTGACTCTCACAGGTTTTTTGCTACGAATGTACTTGAAAAAATCTTTATTTCACGTTTTTGCTTCCGCAGCAAGCTTCTTCTCAAATTCTCCCTTTGCCTGCTTTATCAATGCCTTGCATTTGACTGCCGGCTGCGCTCCCCATCTCCCACACTTGGGTCATTGCTGTGACCACCTCGCTCCCCCCTGTACTATTTCTCTGCCCCCGGAGCATATTCCCTGCCCCCCACCTGGGTCTTCCCATCTCTTGCTTCCCTCCCCTGCGCCCCCCCCCCCCACTATTATACAAACAAGACAGTTGCTCATACTCACCCTCCGACTTGCTCCAACGGGTGCTGCAGCACAGTCCGCACCTACTTCCTCCACGGCTGTTCCCACCCTGAGTGGCACTCCATCAAGTGAGCTCAGTAGAGCCTGGACACATCCCGCACCGTGAACTGCAGCCATAGCCCTGACCTGGTTTACGAGGTCACACATACCCAGGGACTCCATCTCCCACCGTTCCCCGCTACATAGCAGGGGCAGGCTACTGGTTGCTGGTTCCTTTTCAAGCCTGTCTCGGGCTCCACCTGCCACTGTGCCTTGCTTTGCTTCACCTTGCTAGTGCCGCCCCACCAGCTTTGGACCTGCCAGTGCTTGTGCTGTTTCCAGGTTTGGTCATTTGGCTCTTTTTTCCATTTCCTGAAAGATGCTTTTTTGGCAACAACAGCCTCTCTGACCTCCCCTTTAAACCATGCAGTTTTTTGGACTTCCTTCCACTTTTCTTAAAGCATGGAATACAGCTGGTCTCGGCTTCCAAGATAGTATTTTTCAACAACACCCAAGCTTGATGCAAGTCTTTAACCTTTGCAACTGCTCCTTTTAGTCTTTTCTTAACTATTTTCCTCATTTTATCATAGTCTCCCTTTCGAAAGTTAAAAGGTAGTACTGTGGATTTCCACTAATTAAATCAAAGGCGATCATGCTATGATCACTATTGCCAAGTGGCCCCAACACCCTTATCTCTTGCACTAGATCTGGTGTTCCACTAAGGACTAGGTCTAATATGGCTTCCCCTCTGGTTGGTTCATGAACCAGCTGCTCCAAGAAGCAGTCATTTATGCCATCTAGGAACTTTATCTCCCTAGCATGTCCTGCCGTGACACTGACCCAGTCGATACCGGGGTAATTGAAATCACCCATTATTATTATTACTGCGCTGTAACTTTTGTTAGCTTCCTTGATTTCTTTGAGCATTTCATCATCCATTTGTTCATTCTGGCCAGGCGGTCGATAGTACACCCCCACTGCCATCGCCTTCCCCTTTTTACATGGAATTTCAATCCATAGAGATTCTACAGCAAATTTTGTTCCCTGCAAAACTTTAATCCTTTCTGAGTCAATGCCCTCTCTAACATAGAGCGCAACCCCTCCACCAATTTGATCAGCTCTATCATTACGATATAGTTTGTACCCAGGTATCACAGTGTCCCACTGGTTGTCCTCCTTCCACCATGTCTCTGATATTCCAATCATATCTAACCTCTCATTTAGTGCTATATATTCTAACTCTCCCATCTTATTTTTTAGACTTCTAGCATTTGCATACAAGCATTTTAGAGACTGTATTTTATTCATATTAGTTTGGTTGTTGGTAGACATGGGTAATTTGGGATCTTTAAGCTCTGTCTGCTCCATACTCGAGGACATTTGGGCTACTTTACTCTTTTTTGGAACCTCTCTGCTTTTGGTAGTATCGTTCAAGGATACATTCTTCCGAACCATCAGCTCTTGGGCGACTGTCGGCTTTCCCCTATTATCTAGTTTAAAAGCTGCTCTATCTCCTTTTTAAAGGTTAATGCCAGCAGCCTGGTTCCATCCCGGTTAAGGTGAAGCCCATCCCTTCAGAAGAGCCTCTCCTGTCCCCAGAATGTTCCCCAGTTCCTAACAAATCCAAAACCCTCATCTCTGCACCACTGTCTCATCCACGCATTGAGACTCCGGAGCTCTGCCTGCCTTTTGGGTCCTGCACGTGGAACGGGAAGCATTTCAGAGAATGCTACCCTGGCAGTTCTGGATTTCAACTTCCTACCTAAAAGCCTAAATTTAGCCTCCAGAACCTCCCTACCACATTTTCCTATGTCATTGGTACTGACATGTACCAAGACAGCAGACTCCTCCCCAGCACTATCTAAGACCTTATCTAGGTGGCGCGTGAGGTCCGCTACCTTCGCACCAGGCAGGCATGTTACCAGGCGATCCTCACATCCACCAGCCACCCAGCTATCTACATGCCTAATGATCGAATCACCAACTATAACGGCTGTCCTAACCCTTCCCTCATGGGCACATGGCCCTGGAGAAACTTCCTCGGTGCGAGAGGGTTTTACATCACCTGGAGGACAGGTACTAGTTACAGGATTACTTCCTGCCACACCAGGGTGATGCTCTCCTGTCACGTGACCTCTCTCCTCCATGGGGCAACAGGGATGCTGCCAGACTGGAGGTGGGACTTCAGGACTATATCCCTGTAGGTCTCGTCTATGTACCTCTCTGTCTTTCTTATGTTTTCCAAGTCTGCTACTCTAGCCTCTAGAGAACGGACTTGTTCCCTGAGCGCAAAGAGCTCCTTTCACCTAGTGCACACATAAGACCTCTCACCAACTGGGAGAAAATCATACATGTGACACTCAATGCAAAAGACTGGAAAGCCCCCATCTCGCTGCTGGACTGCTGTCTGCATTTTAGTTATAAGTTTTTGTTTAGATCTTTAAGTTCTTTACTTCCTAAGGGTTGCTATGGATATTTATACTAATAAAACTGTACCTAATATGTTTAATATACCTTGTTCACCTGAAGCTTAATTAATCTCAGGTCCTTAGTGTATGACTGATTTGGGTAACGAGCTGCACCTGAGAGCACCCCCTGTCTTTTAAGACGTGTAAGTACCTGAAATCAAATGGCTTCATTTTTGACAGCATGAAGGAAAAAGAAAATACAAACTTGACCAAGTGCACCTCAAAGCTAAATGCAGCTTATGAGGCACTGAACTGAAAAACAAAGGAAACCTAGAAAAAGGCTGAAAAACCTGGCTAAAGAACACCAATAGGAGGATTCTGAAACATGGCAGCTTGGAAGCATGAGTAGACATAAAATGTACTATGTACGCATGAGAAAAGGTGAAAATTCATTATAAAATTAACCAGCTCTGTGGTAAAAAAACAGACTGATGTCCTCAGGTGTGGCAGTGACAAGCATGAATGAGTGCAGGTGTGCTTTCTAGGAGATGCAGAAGTTCCAATGTAGGGCACCATCGGTGACATCATCCATAAGCGAGAACATATCCTGCTTGTCCATGGAGAACTAATTTTTGCATTATATGAAAAATATACTTATGATATCATCATCAATATGGACCAGAGTGTGTAATGCAATTTCTAACTCGTGAAGGGGAACTACAGGGCAGCAGTTAAAACAATTTAAAAACAAATGATACAGCAGTAAGATTTTCTATCAATTTTGATTATTATTACTTACTAGGTATATTTTTGAAATATTGAATAATATAGGGGAAATAATATAAAGATATAAACATTTTTAAAATAACATTAGGGAAAAGAAATTCAGGCTTATATGTTACAGCAAAACACAGCAGTGAGTTGTCCCTCAGTGTCCAGGCAATTATTCTAAATAGTGCGAAGTAGAAATACATATAATCCCAAACAACATCAGATGTCTGCGTTCCTCTAATGGAAAAAGGAATGGACCTCAGAATATATAGAGCTTTATCAAGTCTGATGGACCCCTCAGCTGGCTGGAGTTTGACTCTCCTGCAGTGGATCTGATAGATTGTTTATTCCCCTGAAACAGATAAGTTAATTTTATGCTTATCAAAACACAATGTTGTGTTGGGACTGGGATTGTTCTGTTACTATTTTGTTTGGCAATATAAATGTAGCATTTTATGTGCTCTGTAGCATCTCATTTGCACTGCATTTGCTGGGTTTGGGCATGGACCTGTGATGAACATCGAGCATTCTAGTGTTGGCCCTTGAGGGTAGTATACTGGAGGGTCCATCAGACCTTGATAAAGCTCTATTTATGTTTGAGGTCCATTCCTTTTTCCATAAGAGTAATATAGAAATCTGATGTTTGGAACAATTCTTAAGAACACTGTTTTATAAATCGCATATGCACACTGACTTCACTAAAGCTACTGTTAGTTGCTGCATCAATCTGAACTACTAATGGATCTGTCCTCCATGTTTGATCTAATAGATCTAATAGGTTTTTGAAAATTGGGGTCAGCTGCACTGTTCTTAATTGGTTTTCCTCTTGTCTAAAAGGTAGGTCCCTTTAAGATCAGCATTAACACAACTCTTTCCCTACCTCATCCACTTGCGTGCAGGGTTCCCCAAGGTATGATACTAGCCCCCATTTTATTTAATATTTTTCTCAGCCCTTTGGCAATATTTTCCAATCTACTCTGTTCTTTTTTGCTGATGATATTTAACTACTTTACCCTGTAGACCCCGGCAAGTTAGACTTCCTATAGCCCTGATGAGTTAGACTTAAGCGTACAGGAGTCTTGCCTTTATGGATGTTTCCATTTGGCTTGACTCTCACTGTCTGAAATTGAATCTGGATAAGACCCATGATATGTGGGTTACCAGCAAGAATTTTTCCCTGATATTGCACCCTCTATTTCAGGGCACTCTATTCCTTTAGCTTCTGCCTTGGCTATTTTGTGGGTAACACCTAACAATGGGCCCTCAAATAGCTTTAGAGGTAAAGTCTTGTTTTTATACAATAAGGCATATTAAATCTATTAGATTACTATTTCATAAAGAAGCATTGACAAAACTAGTACACACCTTAATTCTTAGTCATATTGGCTATAGCATATACTTGTTATTGACCAAATGTTGATAGATTTAAATCTAGTTTAAAAGCGTACTTTTTCTCAGGCCTATGGTACTTAAGTTTATTAGTGGATTGGTTCCATGGATATTGGCACTCCCTTTTACTCTTATCATTTTTTTCTTTCTTTGGTTATATTCTTTAATATTTATATTAGTTTTACTTTTTGTATTTAGTTTAGATTTAGTTCTTATGGAATTTATTATGTGTTTTATATTTTTAGTTTGCGTTTTTAAATTATTTTTGCATGGCTTGTTTTGTTTATTTGTCCTGATTTAATTGTATTTATGACTTTTTTATTGAAGCTATATTGTTTTGGTTGTTTGTACTTAAGATTTTATTGTAAATCACAGTGATATTTTATGAAGTGTGGTATAACAAAATCATAATAAGCTAAACTAAAATACTGCAAGAGAACTACAGATTGCCAGCACCATTTTTCAGAAGACATCTCACCTGGCCTCCAGATACACTTGGCAGCAGGTGCAACACCACAATAGAGCCCTTCATGCCACTTTCCAAATAGTTGATGGACCATTTTACCTTCCTGATCCATAACAACGCCATGAACTTCATTTACGTTAGAGCTCCAATAAGTTCCCTGACAACAGATAACAAAAAAAGAGTAGTTACTCACCTGTAACAGGTGTTCTCCAGGAACAGCAGGAATCAGTCCTCACATATGTGTGACGTCGGTGCCGACGGAGCCCCTGTGCCAAGCATTTCCCCAGCTTTCAAAGAAAGCCTTTGGGAATGCAGCACGCCTGCGCGGTCCCCTTCCCGTCCAAGAGTGCCATCTTGCTCAGTCTGATGACATAGCTAAAAGACAGCAAAAAATAAAAATAAAGTATATGACTGCAACTCCAGGGGAGGAGGGAGGGTAATAAGGACTGATTTCTGCTGCTCCTGGAGAACACCTGTTACAGGTGAGTAACTACTCTTTCTCCAGGACCAAGCAGGAAGTCAGTCCTCACATATAGGACTCCCCATCTCTAGGCTACCGAGAACCCAAAGATGAAAAAAATGGCTCCCTCTCAAGAGCCTCAGCATCCGTGATAAGAATATGTTCTGAGAACGCCACTGTACGATAGCCCAACACAAGGGCCGGAGGGTAGGAGTTGCCTAAACCTCAAAGAAATTAGGGAGTACAGCCTGTCCGAAAACACTGTCCCTTCGGGACTCTCTCTTGAGGCAGTAGTGGGCTGCAAAAGTCGGGCTCGAAGACCAAGTAGCGGCCCAGCAGATGACTGCCAACGGAACAGAGCAGAGATGAGCTACTGACGCGGCTTTTGCACAGACACGGTGGGCCGTGACTCGACCCTGCAAGGGAAGGTCGGCTGCCTTGTACGCCCAGGCGATACAATTTGCTACCCAAGTGGACAACGTATGCTTGGAGACAGGTAACCCCAATTTATAAGGGTCAAAGGCGACGAAGAGCTGAGTAGCCCTTCGATACCTCCGTGTACGTTCAATGTAAAAGGACAACGCCCTCTTACAGTCCAGAGTATGCAAGACTGTCTCAGCCAGGCTGGTATGCAGCCTGGGAAAGAATGTCAGAACAACCACCTCCTGGTTGAGGTGGAAAGAGGAGACAACTTTTGGAAGGAACTTCGAATGAGTCCAAAGGACCACCCTGTTCCTATAGAACCTTGTGTACGGTCTATCAGAAACCAGAGCTTGTAGTTCACTCACACGTCTGGCCGAGGTAAGAGCTACCAGGAAGAGCGCCTTCCAAGAAAGGAAGCGTAAATGGCAAGTAGCCCTCGGCTCAAACAGTGGGCGAGTAAGTTGTTGCAAGACCACGTTCAAATCCCACTCAGTGGCAGGTGAACGAATCGGAGGCTTAAGCAAAAGCAGGCCTCTGAGGAAGCGGGACACCCAGGGGTGAACCAACAGAGACTGTCCCTCCACCGGTGAGTGGTGTGCTGAAAGAGCACTGAGGTGGACCCGAACAGAGTTGGACTTAAGGCCTAAGTCTGACAGGTGAAGTACGTATTGTAGCACTACTGGCACAAGGTAGGAGAAAGGATCTTCATTGTGCTGAGCACACCACACTGAGAATCTGCGCCACTTGAGTGCATAGGATTTTCTGGTGGATTGCCTCCTCGAGGCCAAGATCACCTCCTCAACTTCCCTAGGTAGAAGTAAGGGAGCTAACACCATCCTTTCAGCAGCCAGGCCATCAGATTGAGGGATCTGAGATTGGGGTGCAGAAGGGAACCCTGATCCTGAGACAGGAGATTGGGTTGCAAACCCAGAGGGAATGGAGTTTCCACTGCCAACTGTAGAAGAATTGGAAACCATGGCTGCCTCGGCCATCTGGGGGCTACCAGAATGACCAAGGCCTTTTCCTGTAGAATCTTGAACAGAGTTCAGGCCACCAGGGGCGTGGGAGGAAATGCATACAGAAGGCCCGTAGACCAAGAGATCAGAAACGCATCTGCTGCCATTCTCAGGGGATGCGGCTGTCTGGAGCAAATCTTGGGCAGCTGATGGTTCAGTGGACTTGCAAAGAGATCGATGGATGGAAGTCCCCATCGTAGAAAGATCTGCTAGACCACCAGTGGATTCACCTGCCATTCGTGAGGCTGGAGAATCCTGCTTAGTTTGTCTGCCAAGAGGTTCTCCTGACCAGGTAGATAAACTGCTTTGAGAAACATGCCTTGTTTGACTGCAAAGGAGCAAAGCGCCTGCGCCTCCTGACACAGGAGTCTGGACCCTGAGCCCCCCTGCTTGTTCACATAGAACATTGCTACCTGATTGTCTGTCTGAACTAAGACAGGCTGGTGAGAGAGGGCATGAGAAAAAGTCTGTAGAGCTAAGTGGATTGCTCGCAGCTCCAAAAGATTGATCTGCTGTGTGGCCTCCCGAGGAGACCAGAGGCCTTGAGTGCACATGCCCTGGCAATGTGCACCCCAGCCCTTTAAGGAAGTATCGGTCGTCAGCACCCTTGTGTGTGCTGGGGCCTGAAAAGGTCCCCCCCTGAGAATGTTTGGGAGATGAAACCACCACTGCAGGGAGTCCAAAAGTGGTCTGGACACCTTTACTCTGTCTCGGAGGTCGCCTGAGGCCTGCGCCCACTGAGCTCTGAGGCACCACTGAGCAGCCCGCATGCGCAGACGTGCATTCGGAGTCACATACACCGTAGATGCCATGTGACACAGGAGCCGCAGGAATTGCCTGGCAGAAACCTGAGAATTGCTTTGGAACTGGTTGGCCATCAATCTGTTGGCCCTGTCCTCGGGCAAGTAAGCTCTTGCATGCAGAGTGTCTAATCTTGTCCCTATAAACTCTAGGTTCTGTGAGGGGAGCAAAGTGGACTCTGCGTAGTTTATGACAAAGCCCAGATGCTGAAGAAGAGAGACAGTGCGAAGAGTGGCTTGTCTGGCCTCCTGAAGAGACTGGCCCCTGATGAGCCAGTCATCCAGGTATGGGAAGGCAAAATTCCCTGATTTCTGAGATAGGCCGACACCACCGCCAGGCATTTGGTGAAAACCCTGGGGGCGGACATTAGGCCAAAGGGAAGTACTCTGTACTGGAAATGGTTTCCTCCCACCACAAATCTGAGATATTGTCTGTGGTCTGGATGGATGAGAATGTGAGTATGAGCATTCTTTAGGTCTAAGGAGCATAGCCAATCTCCCTGCTGGAGGTAAGGCAGCAGTATCCCAAGGGTAAGCATCTTGAACTTTTCCCTCTCCAGAAACTTGTTTAGGTTTCGCAAGTCTAGGATAGGTCGGAGGCCTCCTGTCCTTTTTGGTACCAGAAAGTACCTGGAGTAGAAGCCTTGCCCTTTCAGGTTGTGAGGCACCGGTTCCACCGCTTGTTCCTTTACAAGATTTGCCAACTCCTGAAGGAGGAGGTTTCTGTGCAGTGGGAGTCTTGGAGGCTCCTCTGGAAAGTAGGAGGGGGGTATCTGGTGGAAGTGGAGCAAATAGCCCTTTTGGACTATGCTGAGGACCGAGGTATACCCTGTGATGGCTGGCCACCTGTAGGCGTACAGGGTCAGCTGACCTCCTGTGCTGAGTGGAACCAGCTGTGGAGAAGAGGCTATGCTGTGGGAGTCAAAACCCCGCTCCCTGCTGTGCAGGAGCCGGAGCTGGCGGCTTGGGGGGTCTTCTGCCTACGGGGTCCATGCCCCTGCCCCTTGGCCTGCTGGCCCTGTTGGGGAGCTGGAGAGGCCTGATATTGAGGGCAGGATTTGTATGCAGCACCCTTCCTCGGGAAAAAGGGCTTCTTTCCCGAGCCCTTCTTTTTCTGAGAAGGGGCAGAAGCCTTCCTGGACAGCCTTGTCCTGGTGAGAGTCTCAGTCTTGAATTCTGCAGCCTTTTCCGTCATCGGCTCACCGAAAAGGGTTTCATCTCGGCAGGGACATCGACCAACTTGTCCTGTACCCATGGCTCCAGGTCTGATGACTGTAGCCAGGCCTGACTGCGTGCACCGATGCCGGCCGCTGCTACCCGGGCCGAAGCCATCATAGGTTGCTCGAGAGATAAACTTCAAGCACTCTCGAATCCCTGTTGACAAAGCCTTGAACCTCTGCAAAGGTTCCTTGGAGAGGCCAGCTGAGAACGCGGCAATCTCTTTTGCCAGGTCTCGGAGGTACATGCCCATGTACAGCTGGTAGATCTGCACACGGCAAGATAGCATAGAGCCGTGGACGCACTTTCTACCAAGGGCATCCAGGTTCCGGGCCTCCTGGCCGGGGGGCACCGAGGTGTGCATCTTCTGACTCTTCAGACGGTGCATGGTCGATTCCACAACCATGGAGTGGTGCGGTAGCTGCACCTTTTGGAACCCAGGGCTCTTATGGACTCAATAAATGGAATCGACCCATTTGCTAAGAACCGGTGTCGAGGCCGGTGCCTCCCACATACGGATGAGCAGCTGTTCCAGCATCGGAGGAACCGGTACAGTAAAGGCTTCCTTCGAAGGAAAATCATACTGGAGGGCATCGAGCTGTACACGGCAAGATAGCATAGGGCCCTGGAAGCACTTTCTACCAAGGGCATCCAGGTTCCGGGCCTCCCGGCCGGGGGGCACCAAGGAGTGCATCTTCAGACGGTGCATGGCCGATTCCACAACCATGGAGTGGCGCGGTAGCTGCGCCTTTTGGAACCCAGGGCTCTTACGGACTCGATTAATGGAATCAACCCGTTTGCTAAGAACCGGCGTCGAGGCCGGTGCCTCCCATATACGGAAGAGCAGCCGTTCCAGCATCGGAGGAACCGGTACAGTAAAGGCTTCCTTCGGAGGAAAATCATACTGGAGGGCATCGAGCTTCTCAGCTCGAGGCTCCTCCTCGGCGTCCGCAGGGAAGGCCAAGGCCTTGGCCATATCCATCACGAAATCCGAGAACTGGGTATCCTCCAGGGGGGGGACCGTCTCCAAGGCTCGGACTCCAGTGAGTCCGAAGGGACGCACCGGGTCCAGAAGGTGTCCGGGGACTCCTTGTCCTCTGTCTCCCACTCCAACTCCTCCGAGGAGTCGTCGAGTGGCTCCGGCCGTGCGGGCCTCGGAGCCACCCGCCCCGACGCCAAGGGTATCGGTGTCGACGACCTCGGACCCGCATGGGAGGACGAGGGGGACCTTGACCGAGGATCGACTCGAGACTTCATCGACTCGAGGATCGGCTCGGTCTCCGGGGTCGACTTAGACGTTGAGGTCCCTGTGGTCGGGGCAGATGCACCGGTCAGACCGGCGATCAGCACCCACTGCTGTTCCATGAAGGCAGCCAAACTGCTCTTCAAGGCCGTCAACCTGAGTCCAAGCTCAGGAGACTCAGTAGCCCCCGACTCGGGCCCCGATGGCGTCGGGCCTGACATTGGCTCCCCCTGAGGAGAGTCCACGAGGACAACTGCACTTACATGACTCGGGGACTCTGGCTCCACACGAGGTAACTTGGACGGCCTCTCCGACTCCGAGAGCCCGGGGGGCGGTCAGGGCTACGCGACCTGGCCCTCGAGGAACCAGGAGCTTCCACTGACGCCACCCTCGTGAGCTTTTTCTTCCTTTTGTGCTCCCGGGAGGGAGACTCCCTTTCATAGGAATCCGACGGCGCTCGGGATCGGACTCCCGAGATGTCGAGGCCTCTGACGAAGTCCGGGCCTGGCCGGACGCGGAGTCAGAGAAAATTCTCTCACACTGATGCTGACGGCTCCGAAGCGCCTTCGTCGACATTTTGCTGCACGGGCCACAGGCCAGTGGGTCATGGTCGGGCCCGAGGCATCGGAGGCAGCAGTCATGTGTGTCGGTGAGAAACATAAGTTTCTTGCACCAATCATACTTTTTGAACCCGCTGGCAGCCATTGGGGGAAAAGGGCCCTTGCAAGGTCAAAAGACCGGGCTGCCAGTGAAAACACAAAAAGAGCGCGAACGCTAGTCACAAAGGACAAAAAACGAAAACACAACTCCGGACTTGATACCGGTGTACCGAGCCCAGGCGGGAAGGGGAACCGGCGTCGAACCGTATAAGACAAAGTGAAAAATCGCAGAAAAAAAATCAACTTTTTCCGGGTGACACAAACTCACGTCCGTTGGGCTCCACGGAAAAAGAAAGACTGAGCAAGATGGCACCCTTGGGCGTAAAGGGGACCGTGCAAGCGCGCTGCATTCCCAAAGGCTTTCTTTGAAAGCTGGGGAAATGCTCCGCATGGGGGCTCCATCGGCGCCGTCACCCATATGTGAGGACTGACTTCCTACTTGGTCCTGGAGAATAAGTATGAATCACCATTTGATACCTCCAGTAGTTCACACATGAATAGGCATTCTAATAATGATATTCTATTAATATAGAACTACAGAAAATGTTCCAGCATACGTTATCAGTAACATATATAACGCAGTCCCAGAGAAGGTGGCTAGTCAAAAAAAGAAGTGTTTCTGCTGGGGAGAGGCAGAAAGACAACAAGCTGCTGCTGTTACTATTATTATTACCCAGTTTCACTTGGTAAGATGAAACACAAAAGATGAATTGACTTGCTAACATCATATAACCAAGTCAAAGAATCTATGTCAAAGCATTCTGCTAAGATCTGAAGAGCCGAATTCAACTATTATATTCTTCACATGTAACAATTAAGCTCTAATTGAATTTTTATTGTGATGTCCTACAAATTCTGTGGTATAACACAAGTAATATGCTTGGTCTGTTGGCTTCCCCACATGCGTAGAGACCAATTTTAGGTAAAATGCCTAGGAAATAATTCAAAACATCTAATCTTAACATTTCTATTCAGCAGCACTATATATATAGCAAGTGTTGCTAAATACACAGATGTACAATGATATTTTGTTCACATATAAGATATCTGTTGTAAGAATACCTTTGGAATATACAGGGAACCGCAAAGAAAAAAGGGGTTACATAAGAACATAAGATATGCCATACTGGGTCAGACCAAGGTCCATCAAGCCCAGCATCCTGTTTCCAGCAGTGGCCAATCTAGATCATACGTACCTAGCAGTTTCCCCAAAAGACACAGGTTCCGCAATGCTTGTACTGGGTCAAGCATTGATATCCTGGGTCCCTTCTTAATAATGGTTTATGGACTTTTCCTCCAGGAACTTGTCCAAACCTTTTTTAAACCCAGCTATACTAACAGCCTTTACTACATCCTCCGGTAACAAATTCCAGAGTTTGATTACACGTTGAGTGAAAAAATATTTTCTTTAATTAGTCTTAAATAGTTTACCCTGTAGCTTCATTGCATGTCCCCTAGTCTTTCTATATTCTGATAACGTAAAAACAATCGATCTACGTTTACCCGTTCCACTCCGTTCATTAATTTATAGACTTCTATCATATCTCCCCTCAGCCGTCTCTTTTCCAGGTTAAAGAGCCCTAACCTTTTTAGCCTTTCTTCATAGGAGTATCCTTCCATCCCCTTTACCATTTTGGTGGCTCTTCTCTGAACCTTTTCTAATAACGCTATATCCTTTTTAAGATATGGCGACCAGAATTGCACACAATATTCAAGGTGCGGTCTTACCATGGAACGATATAGAGGCATTATAACATCTTTTGTTTTATTTTCCATTCCTTTCCTTATGATACCTAGCATTCTATTTGCTCTCTTGGCCGCCGCTGCACACTGGGCCGAGGGTTTTAACATGTTATCCACAATGACGCCTAAATCTTTTTCCTGGGTGGTGGTTCCTAATGTGGAACCTTGCATCATGTAACCATAGTTTGGGTTGTTCTTCCTTAGGTGCATAACTTTGCACTTGTCCACATTAAATTTCATCTGCAATTTTGATGCCCAGTCTTCCAATTTATCAAGATCCTCTTGCAATTTTCCACAATCCTCTTTGGTTTTAACAACTTTAAATAGTTTTGTGTCATCTGCAAATTTTATAACCTCACTCGTTATTCCACTTTCCAGGTCATTTATGAATATGTCAAAAAGCAGCGGACCCAGCACAGATCCCTGGGGTACACCACTATTCTTTCGAAGCCTTTGGTTTTGAAGACCTGGATACCAAGACGAAACCCTGGGAAGTGAAAATCCTGTCCTGGGGAGGGCTCTTTAAAACTCTGCAGAACAGAAAAAATGCCAGGAGGGAGGAGTTTGAGAGGGACAGGAAAGAGGAAGTACAAAGATTCACAGAGAGGCTAGAGGGGAGAAGAGAGGAACAGGCAGAGGATCCAGTGGAGTCTATGGAGACAGAGCCTTGGGAACTGGAAACTGAGGGCTCTGCAGAGCCCATGGAAATAGAGACTATGAATCAGAACTTGCCGGATGATAACAGTTTGTCAGACCTATCAGAGGACAGGAAGATGAAGATAAGTTAAAGGAAAACTCCCACTCGTTTCTTTTTGGGATTATTTTATAATTCCTATGTGGGAAAGAAAGACTGACTGTTGTTTTTTGGAGTTTTTGTTTTATTTGCTTTTGGCAGCATGATAGGGTCAGTGTGAAATGAAACAGGGTGGTTGCTGCCACAGCCTAGGGGCTACTTGGATACCTAGGTTGAAACTTTTCCTTTTGAGAGGTGAGTTATAAATAAACAAGAGACTAAGTTTTGGCATAGGGAGCACCTCTCCCTCTAATTAGTCAAGAGGAATGGAGGACAGGGTCCCGGATAAACTGAATTGATTGCCAGCCAGAGCTTTACAGTTAAACCCCCCCCCCCAAAAAAAAAAAAAACCCAAAGGAATACTGCACAGCAAACTATTTTTGAAGTTATTTTATTTGGACTTGGAGAATTGTATTATGTTGTATCTGTCAGCATCTGACCTTCCTCAGGATTCCGCACCCACAGGAGCAGAAGATACCCAGTCATCTGGCGTAGTTAGCAGGATTTTCGACAAGGCATGGAGTTTGGACTAAACCTGGCTCTGCTCCACCCTTAGAAGCAAACTCCAGCAGCCTCCTAAGAGAAGGGTACCTAAGGGGACGCATTTGTTGGAACCTTGGATACTAATGGGGGGGGGGAAGGGGCTAGGATCCTTGACCCAGGGCCTGGGGGAGGTGGTTTGAAGAACTGCACTTGTTTTTCTTTTTCCTGTTTGTTTCAGGTGTGGGGTGGCATCATGGAGCCAAAGGAGGTGCTGCCTTGGATGGCTCTTCAACTACAGAAGCATCAAGAGGCAGTCCAGCAGATGCTCAGCCATGCCCTGGAAGCCAGACAACAGCAGCAGTAGCCTTTATTGGACTTATTAAAGGGATAGCTACAAGCTATGGAGCAGCTGGAACGGGACATTGCTATAAGGGTGAACTGACATGGAAGTGAAAGAGCACTGGACACTGCAGTAGGAGCTGGTAAATTTTGATCAGTAACCGTGGGTAAAATGAGTGAGCATGATGACTCTGATTCTTTCATAACAGCATTTGAAAGGTTGCTCACTCTATAAAATGGCCCAAGGAGCAGTGGGCATTCCTTCTGGCTACATTCCTTACGGGACCTGCTTTGGACAACTATAGGGCTCTGCCTCCCAAAAAGGCCCAGGACTATGATCTAGTGAAAGAGGCCATCAAAGATAGACTGGGCCTCACAAGGAAACATTATAGGAAGGCATTTAGACAGACTAAAATGCAGGGGCAAAAGAAACCAAAGGCTTTGGCTCAATGATTAAGGGATAAGGTAGGGAAATTATTAGAGCCACAGGAAAGGACAGCAGCCCAGATTATGGAGGAGGGGATTCTAGAGAAATTTTAAATGTCAGTACCCCTGGATATGAGAGAGTGGTTAGTTAGGCAGGGTGTTAAGTCTAGAGATGAAGCCATATCCATCGCTGAATGTTACCTAGAAGCCCAAGCTGTTCCTACTAACCCTTTTCAAACAGGGAAATCAAATCCTAACGTGGGTCAAGCTATTCAGAAACCTACCGCGGATAAAAGTAAAGTGGAGCAAGCCCAAGGGGGAGTAGGAAGGCCATTATGGGGTCAGGAAAAGGTGACAGGCTGGAAGTGTTTCCACTGTGGCAGCAGGTGTATGTTATGAGAAACTGTATGCAAAGAACGGGTCTAATAGGTCAAATGGACTGTTCAGGAGAAGAGCCCTCTTCCCTCTTTGTGATAAATGTAGAAGTGGAAGGTACACCAGTACAGGCGCTTCTAGATTCAGGTGCTAACCAGTCCATGATGGAAAAATCCTTGTCGGAAAAGCTGGGCCTAGCCAAGGCGGGGGGGGGGGGGGGGGGGTCAGAGAGCTATAAAGGTCACGTTAGGCTTAAATGCATTTATGGATCTACAACACCGTATCCCCTTCACCAGATATGGTAAAATACCAAGGGTGCTGACACTGGTTGAATGTGGCTATCTTACCCCGCAATCCTTACCCCCTCATTCTGCAAGGGAAGGAAGGTTGGGTAAGCATACGGGCAAAAGTTCTAAAGGAAAGACAGGAAGATAAGGAACAAGAAGCTCTGGAGCAAGTGTTTCCTTATGCAGAGGAGGTCATAGAAACCCTGTGAAATACCCAGAAAAGACATACGGACAGAAGAGAAAAACAAGAAAGTGCTGAGAACTGGGGTAAAGTATTTTTAGAGGGACAAATGCCTTGGATTCCCCGGGACTTGCTGCATAAATTTCCATCTTTTGCCCAAGAGAAGAGAGCAGACCCCGCTTTGGTATATGCATTTGACCATGCAAGAAATCCAAAGCAAGAAGAAAGGCCTAGGTTTGAGCTCAAAGAGGGGGCTACTGAATAGAATTGCTGAAAATAAGCTTAATGCTTATCAGGCTCATGACTATCCGTTATCGGGGCATAAAGGGTTCAACAATATTTTAGAGCAGATATTAAATAGATTCTATTGGCCCAGAGTGTATAAGGAAGTAAAGGAATATTGTGCAAGTTGCCTTCAGTGCACAAGGGTCTCCCCCACTTTTCCTTCCAAAGCCACACTGGAACCGTTACCCATTACAGAACCACCCATGGCCCATTTAGGTATGGATATAGTGGGACCCCTAGAGAACAGTAGGCGAGGTTTGTCTACATCTCAGTGATTGTAGATCATACTACGGGGTTTCCTTGGGCTATTCCTTTGAGAACTGCCTCTGCCAGGACCCATCGCGTAGGATTTAGTAAAATTGTTTTACCAGATTGGATTTCTCCAGGAAGTCCTCACAGATCAAGGCATAACTTTCAAGTCCAACACCTTTAAGCAGCTATGGGATGCTTTTGGAATCTACCACATTATTACATCTGCGTATCACCCCCAAACCAATGGATTGGTAGAAAGGTATAATCAGACCCTAAAAAGTATGCTCAGGAGGGGTTTGGAAGGGGTGTGGACAGACTGGGATCAATTACTGCCCTGTGTAGTATTTGCCTCTCAGGAAAGCATGTCGGCTTCCTTAGGAGTGTCCCCTTTTGAATTGGTATATGGTCATTCTCCCAGAGGCATCCTGAAAATGGGTTAACACAAATTGGGAACCTCAGGATACACTGACTTACCTCTATAATCTAAAAAACAAGTTAAGGAAGGTAGCTTAGGCAGCTCACAAAGACGTCAGGAGCAGCAAAAGCAGCGCTATGACTTGAACACAAAACCTAGGGAGCTGCAAGTAGGAGAAAAAGTATTAGCTCTTATTCCATCCATCCCCCCATAAATATATGGCAAGATGGAGGGGGCCCATGGTTATTCAGTGCCAAGTGGGACCTTTAGATTATGACGTAGAGAATGAAAGAGGAAAAATACAAATGAACCACATAAATGTGTTAAAGTCTTGGAAAGAATGGGAGGTGTGGGTAGCTGAGGTGCACGCAGATCAAGAGGACGATCTAGGATCCCAAATTGTGGAGATAAAGAAAGTAGTGGCACCCAAGATAAACCCAAATTTGACACCCATTCAAGAAGTAGAAGTTAAGGAGATCCTATGCCAATCTGAGGATCTATTGTCACCCATTCCAGGGTGTACTCAATTGATCTCTCATGAGATTATTACACCCCCAGAGAAAGTGGTCAGACAACGTCTCTTAAATTGCTGGAAATTAAGAGACAAGAGGTAGATGGACCAATTGGGTATTATTGAAGAATCAAAAAGTCCTTGGAGTAGTCCTATTCTGGTTCCAAACCCAGATGGGACACAGATTCTGTATTGATTTTCACCGAGTAAATGCGATAACATAATTTGATGCCTAGCCCATGCCGTGCATCAAAGACTTATTAGAGAGATTAGGGTGAGCCTAGTATTTGACTATGTTAGATTTCAACTGGAAAGTTCCCCTAATAGTTGAATCGAAACCTAAAACCGCGTTCAGTACATCAGTGGGCTTATATCAGTTCAGACAAATGCCCTTTAGATTCAATGGGGCTGATGCAACCTGCCAGTGCTTGGCTGATGCCCTTTTACGTGGGCACCAAGACAATGCCATGGTTTACATGGATGATATAATTATTTCTAGCAAGGACTGGGACACCCATTTGACTAAAGTAGTAGCGGTACTAACGTCACATAGGGAGACAGGTTTGACAGTAAACCCTCAGAAATACTCTTTTGCCCAAAGGGAAGTCAAGTATCTATGTCAGTGGGGTTTAGACGGATTAAACCACTCATAGATAAAGTGGAAAGCATTCAGTCCTTCCCTCTACCCACTACTAAAAAGCAATTGAGAGGGTTTTTAGGCTTAGTGGATTACTATCGTCGATTCATTCCTCAGTTTGCAGAGTTGTCCTACCCCCTAGCTGAGATGCTTAAGAAAGTCCAGCCTAATCAGTTGAGATGGGCGCAAGATACCCTAGGAGCATTCAAAGGTCTGCAAAGCATATTATGCAAGGAACCAGTGCTCGAGGGCATTGATTTTTCTTGTGCATTTATCCTACAAACGGATGCATCTGCAATAGGGCTAGGTGCAGTCTTAACACAGAGACAGACTGGGGAAGAGCATCCAGTTATGTATTTCAGTAGATTCTTTCTATAGTAGCATAGTTATTACAACACGAAAGAAACTGAGTGTCTAGCCATAAAGTAGGCCACAGAAGCACTGAAATATTATCTGGTAGGACACCACTTCACTCTGTTTACAGATCATGCCCCTTTGCAGTGGCTTAACATGATAAAAGACAACAATGCTAGGTTAACTTGTTGCTACCTATCCCTTCAGGCATACTCTTTTACCATTGAGCATAGGGCGAGGAAGCAGCATAGTAATGCAGACGCCTTATCCCGAATTGCTGACTCTGCTGTCGAGAATAGCAATATCATAAGGGGTGGGATATGTAAGGAATACCTCTGGAATATACAAGGAACTCCAGAGAAAGCGTAGTTACTCACCTACTGTAGCAGGTGTTCTCCAGGGACAGCAAAAATCAAAGTGAGTGATATCGGCACCAACAGAGCCCGCGCAGAACAATTCCCCAGCTTTCATAGAAAGCCTTTGGGATTGCTACCACGCATGCATGGTTCTCTTTCCGCCCAAGAGTGCCATCTTGCTCAGTCAGGTCCCTTAGCTCGAGCCCTACCAAGTAGATGGCAAGGGAAGGATAAAAATCCAGCAACTCCTCAGGGGAGGTGGGAGGGTAGTGAGGACTGATTCCTGCTGTCCCTGGAGAACACCTGTTACAGGTGAGTACACTTTCTCAAGGAACAATCAGGAAGTCAGTCCTCACTTATGGGACTCCCCAGCTACAGGCTACCGAACCTGTAACCAAAAAACGCCTCCGCAAGGTCGTGAGCAGAAGCTAATGCCTGCAGGAACCGATTCCTCGGATCCTCAGGGCAAAGCCCTCGGTAGCCGTGAAGAAGGGTCAGAGGGCAGGAGTTGCTTATACCCTGAATAGATTACGGAGTACGGCCTGACCGAAGGCGCTGTCCCGACGGGACTCCCTCTTCAGGCAGTAGTGTGCAGCGCAGGTGTTCACTGAAGACCAGGTCGCCGCTTGGCAGATGTCCCGCAGGGGCATTGAACATAGCGAGGCCACTGAAGCTACCTTGGCTCTGACACCATGTGCGGTGACTCGTCAATCCAAAGGGGCACTACGCCTTCATATGGGCGAAGGCGATGCAGTCCGCCACCCAAATAGAGAGGGTGCGTTTAGTGACTGCCTGCCCCAGTCAATTGGGATCCTAAGTCACAAAGAGTCGGCCAGATTTGCGATGATCCTGGGTGCGCTGTAGATAGAAGGCAAGAGTCCTCTTGCAGTCGAGTGTATGCAAAGCCACCGACGCCTGGTCGGCATGAGGTCTCGGGAAGAAGGTCGGTAAGACTATCTCCTGATGAGTTGGAAATCCGAGACAACTTTCGGCAGGAATTGGGGGTTGGTATGGAGGACGACCCTATTCCTATAAAATCTAGTATAAGGGGCTTCAGGCATGAGAGTCTAGAGCTCACTGACTCGGCAGGCCGAGGTCAGAGCCACCAGGAAGACCACCTTCCAGGATAAGTGCCGAAGCGAACACGTTGCTTTTGGCTCGAAGGGCGAACACAAGCTGCATGAGCACTATGTTCAGGTCCCCAGGCCAGGGGCAGTCAAATGGGCAGTTTGGACAGTAAGAGACCCCGCATGAAGCGGGAGACAAATGGCTGCCCCGAGAGGGGCTTTCCCTCGACGGAGAGGTGATTCGCTGAGATGGCACTCAGATGCACCCTGACAGAGTTCGACTTCAGACCTTCCTTCAAGGGATGGAGGAGGTACTGAAGGACCCACCGAGTGGAGCAGGAGAATGGGTTGATCTGGAGCCCTGAGCACCAGACCGAGAAACACTGCCACCTGAAACGTAAGCTTGCCTAGTTGAGTTCTTCCTCAATGCGAGGAGAACCCCCTCGACCTCTGGGAGACCCAGCGGGGCTAGAGAAACCCGTTCAGCCGCCAGTCTGTGAGGGATAGCGAGGCCAGGTTCGGGTGCCGCACCCGTCCGTCCTCCTGCGTTAGCAGACCCGGGGCACAGCCCAGGGGGACTGGAGGCTCTGTCGACAGCTGGAGCAGAAGCAGGAAGCCGGGCTGCTGAGGCCACGAGGGAGCTACGAGGATCATCGATGACCGGTCCCAGTGAGCTTTAAGGAGGATCCTCGCAATGAGAGGAGTGGGAGGGAATGCATAGAGCAGGCTGGAGGACCAACTCAGAAAGAACACATCCGGGCCCTCCCTGTGCAGGTGCGGCACCGGCCTGCAGAAGCGGGGGAGCTGTGTGTTCAGCGGACTGGCAAATAGGTCCATAGCCGGAGTCCCCCACCAAAGGAACAGCCAGCAGGCCACCCCCGGATCCAGCTGCCATTCATGAGGATGGAGGATTCTGCTGAGCCTGTCTGTTAGGACATTCTCCTGGCCCAGGAGGTAGACCGCCCTGAGGGTCATCCCCCGACAGGAGGCAAAGGTGCAGAGGAGGACCGCTTCCCAGCAGAAGGAGCATGATCCGATCCCCCCTTCCTTGTTGATGTAGAACATCGCCACGCGATTGTCGGTGTGCACGAGCACCGACCTCCCCTTGAGGTGGTCCTCGAAGGCCCTCAGGGCCCACCGAATCGCCCGGAGCTCAAGCAAGTTTATCTGCTGCTGTGACACCTCGGGCGACCACTGCCCCTGCATGCATAACATACCGCAGTGGGTACCCCACCCCTGCAGGGAGGCATCCGTTGTCAGCGCCATGTCATGCTGTGGGGTCTGGAAGGGCAACCCCCGGAGAAGGTTGCAGGGGTTTTGCCACTAATCCAGGGACAGGCAAAGGCTGTGGGAAACCCTTACGGGGTCCCTCAGATGGACGACAGACGGACTTCACTGGGCACTAAGGCACCACTGAGCTGTCCGCATGTGTAGACGGGCGTGGGGAAGCACATGGACGGTGGAGGCCATGTGGCCCAGGAGGCGCAGCATAGTTTGGGCCATGACACGGGGGGTGCTCTGGACCCGAGCCACCAGGGCTCGGAGGCGGTCAGCGCGTTCCACCGGTAGGAACACGGTCGTCTGCTAAGTATCGAGGCGTGCCACGATGAACTCTAAAGACTGCACCAGTTCGAGGTGGGACTTGGGATAGTTGACCAAGAAACCCAGGCCCTCGAGCAGAAGAATTGTGCGCAACGCCGCCTGGCGAGTCTCCTCGACCAAGGATCCCGTGTCAAGCCAGTCGTCGAGGTAGGGAAAGACTGGTACGCCCTGATGCCTGAGACAGGCGTCAACCGTGGAGAGGCATTTCGTGAAGACCCACGGGGCGGACGCGAGGCCGAAGGGGAGCACCCTGTACTGGAAGTGCTCTCCCTGCACCCTGAAGCGCAGGTATTGCCTGTGCTGGGGGTGAATCAAAATGTGGGCGTAAGCGTCCTTTAGATCCAAGGAGCATAGCCAGTCATCCTGCCGGAGTAAGGGCAGCAGAATGTCAAGGGATAACATCTTGAACTTCTCCCGCACCAAGAACTTGTTTAACTTTCGGAGGTCGAGGATGGGCCGCTGACCTCCTGTTTTCTTTGGGACGAGGAAGTACCGGGAATAGAAGCCCCAACCTCGGAGGTGCGACGGCACCTTCTCGACCGCCCGTTGAGCGAGGAGGTTGACTAATTCCCGCTGCAGGAAGGCCTGGTGCGTGGGGAGTCGAGGAGAGAAGGGAGGGGGAAGCCTGTCCAAGTGGAGGCGATAGCCATTCTGGATTACCCGGAGGACCTAGGCGTCCGAGGTGATGGAAGCCCACTGAGGGGCGAAAGAAGACAGGCGTCCCCCCACCTGCTGCTGAGTCGCCGGAGGAAGAGAGGCTATGCGGCTGGTGTCAAAACCCCTGTGCAGGTTGCGGCGGAGCTGGGGTCTGGGTTTTGGGCCCTTTCGGCTTGCGGTGACCCTGGCTGGACTTCCTTTGCACCAGAGTGGTCCGCGTGGGGGTGGTCAGCTACGGCGGGTAGCTACGGTAAGGAAGGCCTTTCCTTGGGAAGAAAGGCTTTTTGGCCTGTTGCTTCTTCCGAGGGAGGATGGAGGTCTTGCGTGAGAGACAGGTTCTAGTGATGAACTCCAACTCTATCTCCGTGGCCTTATCTTCCATTGGCTGGCCGAACAGCTGCTCGCCGAGGCAAGGTACATCCAGGAGCTTCTCCTGCACCCACTACTCCAAGTCTGAGGATTGGAGCCATGCCTGGCGACGGGCTCCAATACCCGCAGCCGCTACCCGAGCTGAGGACTCAAAACCATTGTAGGCGGCGCAGGAGAGGTATTTTGAGCAGTCCGCGACAGACTTCAGCAGGGTACTGAACCTATTGAGAGGTTTGCCCTCAAGGCCCGTGGAGAAACTTCCAAGTTCCTTGGACAGGTTGCGCAAGAACATGCCTATATATAATTGGTATGCTTGAATGCGACAGGAGAGCATGGACCCCTGGTAAGCCTTGCGGCCTAGGGCGTCAAGGGCTCTTGACTCCTGGCCCGGGGGAACTGAAGAGCATGATTTCGGGTTCTTTTGCTTTCTCATAGCCGATTCCATCACCATGGAGGTGTGGGGGGAGTTGGGTCTTTCTGAACCCAGGGCCACGCTGTACCTTGTACATGGTGTCGAGGCGCTTACTCATGATGGGGTCCAAGGCGGGTGCCTCCCACATGTGCAGCAGCAGCCTGGACAGGTTAGGAGGGACCGGGACAGTCAGAGACTCCCTAGGTGGGGACTCGTACTGGAGGATGTCGAGCTCTTCAGCTCGAGGATCCTCCTCAGGTGGCCAAGTTAAGAGCCCATGCCATGTCCCGAATGAACACAGGAAGGAGGTGTCCTTGGGTGGCGAGCACCATTGAGACGCAGGCGGAGAGGGGTCCGACGGAAGATCCCGGTGGCTATGGGTTTCCGAGGAGGTGTCCCCATCGGACTCCCAGTCCGAGAACTCGATGAGGAATTCGAGCCGGGCAGGTCATCCTGTCCAGCAGCTGAGGCCCTCTTGGAGCCGGAGGCCCTGGATGATCTCACCCCCCAAGGAACGGGAAGGCAAACAAGACCAACCTCGAAGACCCTCATGAGGCCCGCGGCTCTTGAGGGTTTCCTGGATGGATTTCGGCATCATACGCGAGGGAACCACCGTCTCTGGGTGTGAGTCACCGAAGCTGGCTGTGAGCACCTGCTGGGAAGCGATGATCGCAGAAATGCTGCGTTCCAGTGCCAGCATGCGGGATTCCCACGCGGGCGTGGGACCCTGTGACGCCAACCCCGGGGGTTACCGGGTCGGTCGGCGAGGAGAAGAGGGGGTCCTCGCCGGGACAGCCCCCGGGCACCTTCGCCGGAGGCCTCCATATCTGTGCAAGGTACCCTGCAGTGCCGCTCCTTGTCTGACCCTCGGGAACGCCGCAGGGGACTGAACAACAGAGTGCAGTAGCGCTCACGCTTGTCGGGAGCCCCCGACAGCGACTTCGAGGCCTTCTTCTTCTTGTGCTGCTCCACTTCAGGGGACACCTGGTCGGAGTGCCGCCAAAAGCGTGGGGACGAGGTGGGGGATCCCACCGGAGGAGAAATGACCAAGGGTGCCACCGGGGAGGCCTTTCTGAAAATGTTTTCGGACTTCTGCTTACGACTGAGCAGGACTTCAGAGGATATTTTCTTACAGAGCGAACAGAGCTCCGGATCATGATCAGCTTCGAGACACCGCAGGCAACAGTCATGGGTGTCCGTAAGCGACATGTTCTTAAAGCATCTACTGCATTTTTTGAATCCGATGGCCACAGGGGCAAAAATGGCCCCCGCGAGGTCGAAGACCCACGTGGCCAGCGGTTAGAAGAAAAAAGGGCGCGAAGCCCGTTAGGTAAAAAAGGTGAAGAAAAAACGTTCCCTAATAGCTCTAAAAAGGTAGAGCAGGGGAAGGACGGGTAGAGGACTGGTGCAGAAGAGAAGGCCAGTAGGCTGAAAACAAAACACTTTTTCTGATGGACGAGGACGTGCGTCCAAAGGGCTCCATGGAAAAAGGGAGACTGAGAAAGATGGCACCCTTGGGCGGGAAGAGGACCACGCATCCGTGGTAGCAATCCCAAAGGCTTTCTTTAAAAGCTGGGGAATTGCTCTGCGCGGGCTCCGTTGGTGCCGAAATCACCCATAAGTGTAGACTGACTTCCTGCTTGTTCCTGGAGAAAAAAGGGGTTTGAAGACCTGGGTACTAAACCAGAAGACAGGGAACCCTGGGAAGTGGAAATCCTGACCTGGGGGAGGGCTCTTTAAAACTCTGCAGAACAGAAAAAATGCCAGGAGGGAGTGATGCGGCAAAAGAGTCAGGAAAGGACACCCGGAATCTTGTGGGAATACAAGCCAAACTTTATTTGTGCTAGCACAGACCCAGCGGAATCATTTCCAAAAACTCTGAGCCCCGAGTCAGGCGCTGTGTACAATCCTTATATACTCAGTTCATATCATCAGTTCATACCTACGTTCAGGTTTCTGACTGGTGCTCCCTTGGGTGCCTGCCCAATCATATTCCCTTAGGTAAGGGGCTATCCCTTCCCCCTACAGCACCAGAATCAAAACCAGAAACCTAACAAAGAGAACAAAGAAGAGAAAGGGTGAGGGGCAGCTCCTCCTGTGGGCTACAGATGGCACAAATGGCCTTGTATTACAGCACAGCCCTTCTCTGGCCGTTTGTCTATGCAGTTTGTTGCATGGGCTATTTACTAGCTGGGGGCTGAATTCCTTTCGTCCTGAGGTGACTGCCACAGGAGGAGTTTGAGAGGGACAGGAAACTGGAAGTTCAAAGATTCACAGAGAAACTAGAGGGGAGAAGACAGGAACAGGCAGAGGATCCAGTGGAGTCTATGGAGACAGAGCCTTGCGAACTGAAAACTGAGGGCTCTGCAGAGCCCATGGAAATAGAGGCTATGAAACAGAACTTACCGGATGATAACAGTTTGTTAGACCTACCAGAGGACAGCGAGATGCAGATCAGTTAAAGGAAAACCCCACTTGTTCTTTTAGGATTCTTTTATAAGACTGACTGTTGGTTATTTAGCGTTTTTGTTTTATTTGCTTTTGGCAGCACGGGAGGGTCAGTGTGAAACAAAACACTGATAGGGTGGTTGCTGCCACAGCTTAGGGGCTACTTGGATACCCAAGCTGAGACTTTTCCTTTTGAGAGTGGAGTTATAAATAAACAAGAGACTAAGTTTTGGCATAGGGAGCACCTCCCCCTCTAATTAGTCAAGAGGAAAGGGGGATGGGGCCCGGACAAACTGAATTGATTGACAGCCAGGGCTTTACAGTTAAAACAAACAAACAAACAAAAAAAAGACAAAGGAGTACTGCACAGCAAACTCAACAGACTAAGCTGAGGCTTGATTTGCGCTGTTTTTGAAGTTATTTTGTTTGGATTTGGAGAATCGTGTTATGTTGTATCTGTGAGCATCTGACCTTCCTCAGGATTTCACACCCCCATGGGAGTAGAAGATACCTCGACAATGTATAAGCACCAAATATGAACCTTCTACATATAACTTGTATGTCAGGCTCGAAAATACCATTCTGTTCCTGGATTTTCTGTATCCCAGGCAGATGTATAAGCCATAAGGTCAATTTTAGATGGGTTTGAAGAGGGGAATTGAGATATCAGGTTGGAACGTAGAAAATTACACCTGTATTTTACAAAGGCTCTGTTAAATGCAGCGCTTCTTGTAAAATACATAAAAAGATGTGAAGGAGTACACACTGATGTCTCACCAAGTCCAGGAGGTGTAGCTATTTCAAAAAGCTCCACGTGGGGGGAAAAAAGCATTCTGCTTTCTCCAAAATGTGTATGACAGCCTCTGACATCATCTGTCCCCCTCACCCCACCACACTCTCTCCCGATATCCAGACCTACCTCACATCTCTAAACTCTCCTGATAGCCCCATCCTGTTGCCTCCTACCAACAGCAGCACCCCCAATTATCCCCAACACCCTCCCACAGCAAAGACTCCCCAAATTTCCCCTCCTCCCCCAATCTCCCTGGGGTAGGTTCAGGAGAGTGGGAAGCCGATCTGGGGGTGTTTGCTATGGGGGATATCAAGGGGGTTTCTTTAATGTTGGGGGGAATCAGGATGGTCTTTGATGCTGGGGAGTGCAGGGAGGAATGCTGATATCAAGGGGGAGATCAGGGTGCTGCTGGCCTCAGCTTCTGCACCTGCCCCTTCAAGAAGGCATTCATGTGCCTCGGGGCAGGTGTAAATGTTGCAATATAGAATTTTTCAAATCCACATGAATTTCCTTTGTAAAATGGGGAATACACAATGATATTTTAGGCATGTCTAGACCACTTCCTTTCCAAGCCCTAATCACAATCTTGCAATCTCTGCCTGGTATGGAGCAATACCCAAGAGTATTGGACACCCTAGTCAAGCCTTCAGCCATATGCTCTTCCTTTCCCCAGGGGGGCTCAAGGACCTCTGGTCTTGATTCCAGGTCACTAGGATGTACTTGGCAGATCCAAAAGAATACATCCATTTCTTGTAGTTCCCTCCCAGTGGCAGCATTCTGAAGTCTTCTTGGCTAATTGTTTATAGACTTTTCCTCTAGGAATTTGTCCAAACCCCCTTTAAAGGTCGGGGGTTCAAATCCCACTAGAGGACAGCAACCTTGGGCCGGAAGGACTGGGGTTTCTAAGTCCCACAGGTGCTCCTTGTGGTCTTGGGCAAGCCACTTAACCCTCCATAGCCCATGTTCCCTGTAAAATAGTTATCTCCAAGTTATAATGCCCTGTTCAATGTAATTTCAGTTTGTTCAATGTAAACCGCACTGAAGCAGAATAGCGCGGTATATAAGAGAATGTAAATAAATAAATAAACCCAGATATGCTAGAAACCTTCACCACATTTTCTGACAACACATTCTACACCTTGATTGTTGAGCGAAAAAATACTCTCTTTTTTTAAACATGCCACCTGTTAGTTTCATGGATTGTCACCTTTCCCTGATAAGATATAAAAGTATAAATAACCCTTACTTATTTACTTGTTGCACTCTGCTCATGACTTCATAAACCTCTATCAGATCTCCTTTCAGTTGTTTCTTCTCCAAGTTGCAAAGCCCTAATCTGTTCTGCCTTTTTCCATAAGAGTCCTTCTATATAGGTTTTGTTACTCTTTTCTGTACTTTTTCTTATTTCACTCTGTCGCACAATGGATTTATATAGAGGCATTATAATATTCTCTAGGAATTGGTCCCTACTTCCCCCTGCCCAGCATCTCGGCTTCCCTTGCTTTCATTTCCTATCTCCCTTTCCCCTAGGTGTCCAATATCTCCCCTTCCCTTCCCATCTACTCCGGATTTCCAGTATCTGCCCTTATTTTCCCCCCCCCCCCCCCCCCCCCCGATCACATCTCGTCACACTCAATATCACTGCTGATGCACTGCCCCACAGAGACCACCAGAACCTGTGGCACTAAAGAAGGGTTAGTGCAGCCACAAGGGGCCTCAAGCATCTGCACATGCTCAAGGCCACTGCATCCCATTCCCTCCAGAGTTTTCCAGAGAGGGTGGGCATGGCAGGCTATGAGCATGAGTTTCCCCTTCCCTGCATGGAGACTGGTTTCATTTGTGGTCTATGGGTGTCCTCCGTGGCTTCTGCTACATCGGGCACTTAATTGGTTTTTGGCCTTGTGCTGTTATATTGTTTGTTTTTTATGATTTCATATGCTCCTCCAGGTTCTTCAAAGTTTTCTAAAATAACAGCTGGTGAGTCTGCCCTTCAGTTTTTATGCTTACACGCTTTTGTTTTTATATTTATATACTTTGGTATGCTCTCCTGCACATGTACATGATTTAATATGTATACTTCACTTTGGCCCCTCACTATCTATTACTCACCTTGTTAAGATATTGCATTCATACTATATGATGTATTTTTGTTTTTAACATTGTATGTATATGATATTTATGAATGGTATATATTATTTAGTTTTTCTGGATGCAGATATGTTTTTTAAACGTTTATCACTTTTTATCATTAGCATTTATGTTTTATTTTATGTATGTTCTTAATGTTTTATTATTTATTCTTTTTATTCTTTCTTTCTTTATTCTTAGAGGTGGTTGTTCCCCTGAAAAAGGCCCCTGGCCAAAACACATGTCGGGCTGACCTCTCTGTTATTCCAATAAATTGGTCCTTCCATGGTGATTACTGTGTCCTGCTCCTTGTGTCTCTACACATATAATTTATACATGTGAAAGCACATTTTAGAAAGATCATGCATGCTGCCATAGAAGTGTGAAAGTAAAGATGTTGTGGGTGGGATAGTAATTTCACAACTACGCCCCGGAACAGTCTTGGTGCATGTAAAATAGCAGTGCTGACGTCTAGGAATATAGACGAGGATGCTGGTCTGGGGAAGAGGACGTCTGCACCAATGAAAATGGCTAGTGGGACATGCAAGAGTGGCACTAGTGTGAGCGTTGCTGTAAACATGCACATCGTTGCCAGATGTGGCCGCATATACAACTGGAAACAAGATGTGGCCAATTCCCCACACTTCCCCCACCCACGGAACCTCACCACAATCTGCACAGCATTCAATATACACAAGAAGGAACATGATGGCCACTAGGCAGGCCACTTTAGTATGGAGGAAAGTCTGCTCCTTTGCAGGTTTATCTTAGAGGAGAAAGAAGTGTCGTTACTCCTCACAATAGCACAGGCCCCCACATGCTATAACTAGAAGGGTCAGGGAGCACATCTGCACCACCCTGGCACAGTGAGTCAAAATAGGCTACTGCATCTAGGCTACTGACCACTGGGAGACACACAGCAGCAGGCAGGTGCACAGTAAGCAAGCAGAAAAGTGTGGCAGACAAAGGATAGTGAAAGAGGATCAATGAAGGCTGGTCTCTCTCTGAGACATCACTGTGGGGATATTGCAGAGCCATGGCAGCCAGCTGAGAGGCATATACACAACGAGAGATGTGTACATGGAAAGGCTGATGTGCCAAAGCATACAGGGAAGGCATGGGGGCACACATAGGCAGGCTGAATGGTGGAATGGGATCAGGGGCAAAATGCAGGACTGGCAGCAACAGTTGCATGGGAAGAGTGTTTACTGTACATGTGGTAGCTGGAGCATCAGGGTAATGGTTCAGCTGTAGTGCCACATATCCATGCATGTATGGGCTCACATTGGAGCCAGTGAGAATGCCATACCCCTGCTGGACTGCACTATGTACATTTTGCAGTTGGAACAGGCACATAAGGGCTGCAATTTGGTCTAGCAGCCACAGTGTGAGTAAAGAGTGCACAAAGACTGATGGCAGCCCTTAGGGATGGGCATGGGTTGTGTAGGGGAAGTCATCAGGGACAGAAACAGGATGCAGGTAGTTTCTGGGAGTGAGGTGGGTTGTTATGACAGGGTGCAAGTACACCAGTGCATGGAAGACCCCTCGCTCACCACAGAAATGCCACAGAGTCCGATGCATGACAGGGGGCACTCAGGAGCATGACAAGTGATTAAACAGCCAGAAAGTGGCAAATGCTAAGCTGTATGTTCCCCTCTTCCCAGATGCCGTCACATACTGAGGAACCTAGTGTCCATCAAGGTTGGTTACTGTACCATCATGAGGGCCAGACCCCACTTGTTGTAGTGGATATGTTGGCAGATTCACCAGGAGCATGGTAAGTCATAATGCATGGTGTAGAGGGTTGCAATGAGGAACCCTCCCCCCCCCCCCATGCAATCTCAAAAGAACGGCACATGGGGCACAGCATGTGTAGGATAGTTGAAGCACACACAGAGGCCTGCAGAACTGCAGCAATGGGCAGAATACAAGGCCAAAAGGTCATACAGAAGGAGATGGGCCCAGCAAAATATATGGAGGAGATGCTGCAGGCAGATGTGGAGTTGTGTTTGGAGAGGGGGTGTTGATTGTTAAGGAAGCAGCACAGATCAAAGATCCACAGGCTAGGTCACCAGAATAGAGAGTGCAGTTGTGCACATGGTTATGGCAGGAGAAGCCAGCATATGTGAGAGAGGTGCATGTGCTATAGTCCACACCCACAACAAACATAGGTATAGTATGTGCGGTGACCAATCATGGCTGTACAACAGCATCACCAATGGGCAGTGGAGCTCCAGCATTTGTAAATGAATGCAGTATGCTGTTGTATGTCAATGATCTCATTTGAAAGTCTAGCAGCAGTGCCTAATGTGTGACATCTGTCTCTCACGTGAGTATCAGCAGCAGGTGATGACTCCCCACTTGACAGCAGCAGCAGCAGCTGCCACTGCCACCAACACCACACATGACCTGCCATCAGATTATCCAGTAGAGGAGCAGCAGTTGTCCAGAGGAGTGGAGGAGTAGCATAATGGTTAAGAGCACTGACTTGGGAACCCAGAGATCACGGTTTAATTCCCACTAGCACCCCTTGTGGCCTTGGGCAAGTCACTTAACCCTCAGAAAAATCCAAGTTATCAATATCCCTGTTTAATGTACATTACTAAGTTTAAGTTACAATGTAAACCGCTTTGATTGAAATGATAAAGTGGTATATAAAACCTGTTAAATAAGTAAATAAGAAGAGGTGCACCAGCAGCCTTCCCCCACCAGCCATACTGGAGCCACCACCACCGACATGCAGAAGCAGCACCAAATGGCACATCAACACAGATCTTAAATGGCACTGCACTGATCTTAAAAAGCACGGTATATAAAAGCAAATAAACAGCAGTCACAGGGTCTGGAGCAGGACAGACCTACAGCTCCACCCTACGCAGACTGCAGCAGCAGTGGCTGGCCACATCATCAGAGAAGGTGGAGGTAGTGGACCTCCTCGATGATGTGGTCCTTACCTTGGAGGAGGAGCAGAGACTTATTCAATGGCCTCAGGATCATAGCCAAGGGAAGGGAAGGGAGAGAAAGAGGAAGCCGTCACTGCAGTAACTAGGGCATTTGCCCTGACTGTTGGACAAGAGCTTGCTGGATGCCTGCCAATGGGAGTAGGGGACTGGCAGTAGTGGGTCTCTTGTGGAGTGCAGACAGACCTAGGGAAGAAGGGGAACTCTATGAGGATCAGGAATTTAAGGGGGGTCAGAGGTAGGTGAGTTACAGGACACAGAAGTGGGAGGCATAGGGATGGGTCAATGGGAGATGAGGGAGGAAAAGGGGGAGGAGGGGGAGTGGTGGGAGAAAGGCGTGATAGGTGCACCGGCTGCACAACATGAGGAGCACATGGATATGCAGTCTGGCACCCAATTGGTATAGGTTCATGCCCACAAGGCCCCCCCAGTCCACAGCAGATGGAGAAGTCCTGCTGTGCCTAACCGTCAATGAATGAATGGTGCAGGAGAGATTCGCTGCACTTGTAAACCTGCTGGACAATTGTGGTCATGCTTCTTGGAAGCCTCAAAGTGGAGATGTGTACCTTGGCTGCAGGTCTCCAGCAGCTCAATTCCCCTTCTAGGCACTTCGGCAAGCAGTGAAGGAGGGCCACAGTAGGGAGGGGGGCTGGGAAAATGTTGTATACACATGTGTGGGGTCAATATATTTCTGTTTGTTAATAAAAGGGAAACTATCTGTAACTCATGCTGACTGTGTACCTTTGAAGTGCAGTGTTAGGGCCATAGGAGGTGAGGCATATGGCCCATGCTTAGCATTTCTCTGCTGTCCCACAGAGACTACATACCAGCCACAAAAGGCTACTTACTTGTCTCTTCTTCATTGTTCCCATAGGCAAGCCTCAAACTTGCAGTCTTTGCATCCCAAGATAGGCTTCTTACTAGTGGAGCCATCTAGATCTTAGACTAGCACCTGTGCTCCTGTCAACTGGTCACCCTCACTTCATAGCAGCAATTGATTCTGTCCAGTGCTCTGTGTGTTTGCATGGTTTTCATGTGCATAACACAGTAGATGGAGGACTGCAGTTGGCACCTCATTGATTGTGTGACATGTGAATCAATAGTGGTGTGCAGAAGACACCACCTCCCCAAGTTTGTTATTGCTATGCCCTATCATGATGCTTGTACAGAAGTCCTGTGACTGTATGCTTGCAAACATACATGACACAGGGCCGACCCAACCATCAAGCAAATTAGACAGTTGCCTAGGGTGACCACTTTGGAGGAGGGGAGGACAAGCAAATAGGGCATTCAAAGCTAAATGATAATTTGACAACTGGGGGGGGGGGGGGGCACATAAGGTTTAAGATTTGCCTAAGGTCAGGGCTGGCCTGTCCATTTTGCGGGAATGTTGTTTGCATAGGGCCCTCGCGCTTCAGGGGGCCTCCTGCCACCATGGTGTTCGGCTCCTAAGTCCCGATTGTTTGCAGGGCCAGCTTCAGAGGGCACCAGATAGGACTAAGGCCCCAGCTCACCTCTGCACAACTGCTGGACTGAAAAGCGGGGTTTTCCTTCACTGAGTCCGGTGGCTGTGTTCTTGTGCAGCTCGCTGGCGCCAGAGGTTAAGGGGCATTTCCTGTTTCCTGGCACTCAGCAGGCTCCACGAGAATCCAGCCGCCAGACTCCGTGAAGGAAAACACCACTCTTCAATCTGGTGGTTGTACAGAGGTGAGCCAGGGACTTGGGCCTCCCCGGCTCCTTCTAAAGCCAGTCAGACAGGTGTGGGGTTCTTCGGGGGGGGGGGGGGGAGCTAGGACTGGAAATGAGCTGATGGGGTGCTAGGATAAGACTGAAAATTGCTGCTGGGGGGCTAGGTTTGGAAATAGGCTGATGGGGGGTTAGGATAGGACTGGAAATGGCTGATGGGGGGGCTAAGACTGAAAATGGGCTGATGGGAGGGCTACGACTTGAAATGGGCTGATGGATGGACTAGGATAGACTGCAAATGGGCTTATGGGGGACTAGGATAGGACTGGAAATGGGTTGGGGGGCTAGGATAGGATTGGAAATGACAGATGGGAGGCTAGGATTGGCAATGGGCTGATGGGCGGGGCTGGGAATGGAAAAGGGCTGATGCGGGGAGATGGGAGAATGGGACTAGAAGGAAGCGGATGCTGGGTGGGGCTGAAACTAGAAGGGAGCTGATGTTGGGGGAGGACTACAAGGGGATGGGGCTGGAGGAAGTGAAGATGGAGAGGAGAAAATATATTTTGTGTGGGAGGAAAGAAAAATCTATGATTCGCTGGATATTGAGAGAGTAAATGGAGATTGGAGGATGGGGGGAAATTTGAGTGGATGAAAAAGGAATAAAGAAAGAAATGGAGGCAAGAGCAACGGGGAAAGATCAGTATATTGGAGCAGATGTAGAGAGAGAGAATGGAAAAAACTAAAAGAGAGAAGAAAGGACAAATGGACAGCAGACAACAGAGAGTTAGCAGAAGACATGAAGAAAACAGAAGAAAGCGACTGGGGCAGTTGCAACGGAAAACTAAAATGCCCAAACAACAAAAAAGTAGAAAAATACTATTTTATTTTGAATTTATTAACTGGAATATGTCAGCTCTGGGAAATGTGCATCGCTAACGTCTTTACATTTTGTTTAGTACAAGAGGACATTAATTTATATTTTTATTTTTCTAGTGTTGTTGTACATTCCAAGTTTGGCTTTTGGGGTTCCCAGTTAGAGTAGTTACTCACCTGTAACAGGTGTTCTCCAGGAGCAGCAGGATTCAGTCCTCACATATGGGGTGATGTCGGCGCCGACAGAGCCCCCATACGGAGCATTTCCCCAGCTTTCAAAGAAAGCCTTTGGGAATGCAGCGCGCCTGTGCGGTCCCCTTCCCGCCCAAGGGTGCCATCTTGATCAGTCTGATGACATAACTAAAAGACAGCAAAAATCAAAAGAAAGTATATGACTGCAACTCCAGGGGAGGAGGGAGGGTTGTGAGGACTGATTCCTGCTGCTCCTGGAGAACAACTGTTACAGGTGAGCAACTACTCTTTCTCCAGGACCAAGCAGGAAGTCAGTCCTCACAAATGGGACTCCCCAGCTCTAGGCTACCGGGAACCCAAAGCTGAAAAAATGGCTCCCTCTCAAGAGCCTCAGCATCTGTGATAAGAATATCCTCTGAGAACGCCCCCGTACGGTAGCCCAACACAAGGGCTGGAGGGTAGGAGTTGCCTAAACCTCAAAGAGATTACGGAGTACCGCCTGTCCGAAAGCACTGTCCCTTTGGGACTCTCTCTCGAGACAGTAGTGGGCTGCAGAAGTCTGGCTTGAAGACCAAGTAGCGGCCCAGCAGATGTCTGTCAACGGAACAGAGCAGAGATGAGCTACTGATGCGGCTTTCGCCCTGACAAGGTGGGCCGTGACTCGACCCTGCAAGGGAAGGTCGGCTGCCTTGTACGCCCAGGCGATACAATCTGCTACCCAAGTGGACAACGTACGCTTGGAGACAGGTAACCCCAATTTATTAGGGTCAAAGGAGACGAAGAGCTGAGTAGCCCTTCGATGCCCCCACATACGTTCAATGTAAAAGGACAACGCCCTCTTACAGTCCAGAGTATGCAAGACTGTCTCAGCCCAGCTGGTATGCGGCCTGGGAAAGAATGTCGAAACAACCACCTCCTGGTTAAGGTGGAAAGAGGAGACCACTTTTGGAAGGAACTTCGGATGAGTCCGAAGGACCATCCTGTTCCTATAGAACCGTGTGTACGGTCTATCAGAAACCAGAGCTTGTAGTTCACTCACACGTCTGGCCGAGGTAAGAGCTACCAGGAAGAGCACCTTCCAAGAAAGGAAGTGTAAATGGCAAATAGCCATCAGCTCAAACAGTGGGCGAGTAAGTTGTTGCAAGACCACATTCAAATCCCACTCAGTGGCAGGTGGACGAATCGGAGGCTTGAGCAAAAGCAGGCCTCTGAGAAAGCGGGACATCAAGGGGTGAGCCGACAGAGATTGTCCCTCCACCGGTGAGTGGTGTGCTGAAAGAGCACTGAGGTGGACCCGAACAAAGTTGGACTTAAGGCCTAGGTCTGACAGGTGAAGTAGGTATTGTAGCAGTACTGGCACAAGGCAGGAGAAAGGATCTTCATTGTGCTGAGCACACCACACTGAGAACCTGCGCCACTTGAGTGCATAGGACTTTCTGGTGGATTGCCTCCTTGAGGCCAAGACCACCTCCTCAACTTCCCTAGGTAGATGTAAGGGAGCTAGCACTATCCTTTCAGCAGCCAGGCCATCAGACTGAGGGATCTGAGATTGGGGTGCAGAAGGGAACCTTGATCCTGAGAGAGGAGATCGTGTTGCAACCCCAGAGGGAATGGAGTTTCCACTGCCAACTGTAGAAGAAGTGGAAATCACGGCTGCCTCGGCCATCTGGGGGCTACCAGAATGACCGAGGCCTTTTCCCGTAGAATCTTGAACAGAGTTCGGGCCACCAGGGGTATGGGAGGAAACGCATACAGGAGGCCTGTAGACCAAGAGATCAGAAACGCATCTGCTGCCATTCTCAGGGGATGCGGTTGTCTGGAGCAAATCTTGGGCAGCTGATGGTTCAGTGGACTTGCAAAGAGATCAATGGATGGGAGCCCCCCCATCATAGAAAGATCTGCTGGACCACCAGTGGATTCAACTGCCATTCGTGGGGCTGGAGAATCCTGCTTAGCTTGTCTGCCAAGAAGTTCTCCTCACCAGGTAGATAAACTGCTTTGAGAAACATGCCTTGTTTGACTGCAAAGGAGCAAAGGGCCTGCGTCTCCTGACACAGGAGTCTGGACCCTTAGCCCCCTTGCTTGTTCACATAGAACATTGCTACCTGATTGTCTGTCTGAACTAAGACAGACTGGTGAGAGAGGGCATGAGAAAAAGTCTGTAGAGCTGTGAATTGCTCGCAGCTCCAAAAGATTGATCTGCTGTGTGGCCTCCCGAGGAGACCAGAGGCCTTGAGTGCACGTGCCCTGGCAATGTGCACCCCAGCCCTTTAAGGAAGCATCGGTCGTCAGCACCCTTGTGTGTGCTGGGGCCTGAAAAGGTACCCCCCTGAGAAGGTTTGGGAGATGTAACCACCACTGCAGGGAGTCCAAAAGTGGTTTGGACACCTTTACTCGGTCTCGGAGGTCGCCTGTGGCTTGCGCCCACTGAGCTCTGAGGCACCACTGAGCAGCCCGCTTGTGCAGACGGACATTCGGAGTCACATGCACTGTAGATGCCATGTGACCCAGGAGCCGCAGGAATTGCCTGGCAGAAACCTGAGAATTGCTTTGGAACTGATTGATGACCAATCTGTTGGTCCTGTCCTCGGGCAAGTAAGCTCTTGCCTGCAGAGTGTATAATCTTGCCCCATAAACTCTAGGTTCTGTGAGGGGGGCAAAGTGGACTCTGCGTAGTTTATGACAAAGCCCAGATGCTGAAGAAGAGAGACAGTGTGAAGAGTGGCTTGTCTGGCCTCCTGAAAAGACTGGCCCCTGATGAGCCAGTCGTCCAGGTATGGGAAGACAAAAATTCCTTGATTCCTGAGATAGGCCGCCACCACCGCCAGACATTTGGTGAAAACCCTGGGGGCGGAAGTTAGGCCAAAGGGAAGTACTCTGTACTGGAAATGGTTTCCTCCCACCACAAATCTGAGATATTGTCTGTGGTCTGGATGGATGAGAATCTGAGTATAAGCATCCTTTAGGTCTAAGGAGCATAGCCAATCTCCCTGCTGGAGGTAAGGCAGCAGTATCCCAAGGGTATGCATCTTGAACTTTTCCCTATTCAGAAACTTGTTTAGGTTTCGCAAGTCTAGGATAGGTCGGAGGTCTCCTGTCCTTTTTGGTACCAGAAAGTACCTGAAGTAGAAGCCTTGCCCTTTCAGGTGGTGAGGCACCGGTTCCACCGCCTGTTCCTTTAGAAGACTTGCCAACTCCTGGAGGAGGTTTATGTGCAGAAGGAGTCTTGGAGGCTCCCCTGGAAAGTAAGAGGGGAGTATCTGGTGGAAGTGGAGCAAATAGCCCTTTTGGACTATGCTGAGGACCCAGGTATCCCCTGTAATGGCTGGCCACCTGTAGGCGTACAGGGTCAGCCGACCCCCTGTGCTGAGTTGAGCCAACTGTGGAGAAGAGGCTATGCTGTGAGAGTCAAAACCCCGCTCCTTGCTGTGCAGGAGCCGGAGCTAGCGGCTTGGGGGTCTTCTGCCTACGGGGCCCATGCCCCTGCCCCTTGGCCTGCTGGCCCTGTTGGGGAGCTGGAGAGGCCTGATATTGAGGGCAGGATTTGTAGGCAGCACCCTTCCTCGGGAAAAAGGGCTTCTTTCCCGAGCCCTTCTTTTTCTGAGAAGGGGCAGAAGTCTTCCTGGACAGCCTTGTCCTGGTGAGAGTCTCAGTCTTGATTTCTGCAGCCTTTTCCGTCATGGGCTTACCGAAAAGGGTTTCACCTCGGCAGGGAACATCGACCAACTTGTCCTGTACCGATGGCTCCAGGTCTGATAACTAGCCAGGCCTGACTGCGTGCACCAATGCTGGTCACTGCTACCCAGACCGAAGCCTCGAAGCCATCATAGACTGCTCGAGAGATAAACTTCGAGCACTCTCGAATCCCTGTTGACAAAGCCTTGAACCTCTGCAAAGGTTCCTCGGAGAGGCCAGCTGAGAACCCAGCAATCTCCTTTGCCAGGTCTTGGAGGTACATGCCCATGTACAGTTGGTAGATCTACACATGGCAAGATAGCATAGAGCCGTGGACGCACTTTCTACCAAGGGCATCCAGGTTCCGGGCCTCCTGGCCGGGGGGCACCGAGGTGTGCATCTTCTGACTTTTCAGACGGTGCATGGTCGATTTCACAACCATGGAGTGGTGCGGTAGCTGCACCTTTTGGAACCCAGGGCTCTTATGGACTCGATAAATGGAATCGACCCGTTTGCTAAGAACCGGTGTCGAGGCCGGTGCCTCCCACATACGGATGAGCAGCTGTTCCAGCATCGGAGGAACCGGTACAGTAAAGGCTTCCTTCGGAGGAAAGTCATACTGGAGGGCATCGAGCTCCTCGGCTCGAGGCTCCTCCTCGGCGTCCGCAGGGAAGACAAAGGCCTTGGCCATATCCCTCACGAAATCCAAGAACCGGGTATCCTCTGGGGGGGGGGGGGGGAACATCTCCGAGGCTCAGACTCCGGTGAGTCCGAAGGGACGCACCGGGTCCGGAAGATGTCTTTGGACTCTTCGTCCTTCGTCTCCCACTCTGACTCCTCCTCCGAGGAATTGAGCGGCTCTGGCCATGCGGGTCTCGGTGCCACCCGCCCCGACGCTGAGGGTATCGGCGTCGACGACCTCGGCCCTGCAAGGGAGGTCGAGGGGGACCTTGACCGAGGATCGACTCGAGACTTCATTGACTCAAAGATCGGCTCGGTCTCTGGGGTCGACTTAGACGTCGAGGTCCCGGTGGTCGAGGCAGATGCACCGGTCAGACTGGCGATCAGCACCCGCTGCTGTTCCATGAAGGCACTATAAATATTAGGTCTTATTAACAGAGGATGAAACTGCTGTACTATAACATATATCCTCTAATATACTCCCAGGCAAATAACCAATTAATAGTTGTGTGGTCACTATTGAATGTTTAAATAGGAACTCTTATACACAATATTGTTGAACTAGTTTCGAACTGAATGGTCTCAGACTATCAAGGTACTTAATCAGGAACTTAATTTTCCGTTGTACCTGCTTTTGCATCAATGACCTCAGCTCAATAGGTTATATATTCAAATCACTTCAAAGATGAAAAATGCTTATCTTATTTCGTTGTTATATTCCCCAACGCCATGTTTCGGCACCATGTTTGCGTTTCACTAAATCACGTTTCATCAGGGGGTTAAATCTTGCACTGTAAACAAAATACAACTTCCTTTGTAATGCCATGATTAACGTAGTTTCAAAACTGAATACTTTCATCTATCTCGCACATACCTTTAATGTAGTTTGAGTAAGACTTGCAATTACCACTCACATGATCGTTGCTTGGCGTGTATCTACGAGCCATTCGGCTTCAAAAAAACGCCGCGCATGCGGGTTGACTTGTATCTTCCCTTTAAATAGTGAGCCCTACCGAAGGAAGGACTACACCTGCAAGTTGACCAATGCCATACATTTACGTGATAATCACTTCTTTAGGGAAAACTTAACAATACTATTCCCTGCGTTGCTATCTGAATAGTGCTGCTTTATGAATTAGATGCAGACCCCCCACTCAATGGCATTATTCAGACCTCCCGGGATAATTGTGCCCAGTCGATATATCCATCGTTGTTCGCGAATGAGCAGCGTCTGTTCTCTGGACTAACCATTCTGTCCATTTGTAACCATATCCAAACAAAAACACTTAAGATCATCAAAATTGTGTTGGTGTCCTAAACAATGTGCCACAATGGGGGCGTCCAGCATCTTGCAGCGTAATCGGCTTCGTTCTAATCGTCTTGCCAATATACATGAGATCGCAAGGACATTTAATACCATAGACAACAAAACTAGAATTGCAAGAGGTACTGTATTTCAATTTGTAACAGGCACCTTGATACTTAAACTCCATAATATCTTCAGATATGGAGCATATATTGCACTCACCGCATGCATGATGACCAACTGAAATTTCATCAATACTCTCATGGATTGGCCTCAGTACCGTCGGGCTAAGTTTCTCTTTGAGATTTTGATGTCGTGTCCATATACATCTGATCATCTTATGACGTAATCCTGGTAATATGCTTATAACATTCATATGACTCTTAATAATATGTTTGATCTGTTTACTGTACGGAGAATATTTCGTTATCATATTGATATTAGTATCATCAGCGCATCTTGTTTTACTAGTCCGTAAAAGTAAACTCCTATTATTGAAAAGAGCTCTTTTATATGCAGATTTAACAATCCTTTCAGGGTACCCACGATGTCGAAAATCTTGCATCAATTTGTGAGATTGTACTTTATAGTCCACCTGGTCAGAGCAATTTCTTCTATACCGTAAAAATTGTGAGAGGGGCAAACTATTCCGTAGTTGTGTCGGATGTCCACTACTGTAATGTAAAAAGGTATTTCTGTCGATACTTTTCCTGTATAACGATGTTACCCATCCACACACCTTTCTGGACTGTAACATCCAGAAAAGTTATGCTCTCCCCACTATAGGTATACGTGAATTGTATTGCAGCGTCTAAACCATTCAACCATGTAAAAAATTGTGACAGCAAATTAACTGGCCCCTTCCATAGCATAAAAATATCATCAATGTACCACTTCCATAACACTAGATGTTCTTTGTATGGAGAATTCTCCAACCAACGTCGTTCATACATATCCATGAATAAATTAGCTATGGAAGAGGCACTGGTGGCACCCATAGCTACCCCTGATGTTTGTAAATATAACTGTTGTTCAAACAAAAAATAATTTCTAAATATCATAATTTTGGCTAATTTAGATATGAACGAAACTGTGTCTATTGAAAGATCACCTCTGCTCCGTAATGCTGTAACAATCACTTCATAAGCTGCCCGTTGTGGGATACTCGTATACAGTGCTGATACATCCAGTGTAACTAGAAATATATCTGTGTCGGACGCCCATGTTAGAATAGCAGCCAGTATTTGTAAAAAATGAGATGTGTCCTTAACATAGGACACCATGTCCCCCATTTGTTTACAGTGCAAGATTTAACCCCCTGATGGAACGTGATTTAGTGAAACGCAAACACGGTGCGGAAACATGGCGTTGGGGAATATAACAACGAAATAAGATAAGCATTTTTCATCTTTGAAGTGATTTGAATATAACCTATTGAGCTGAGGTCATTGATGCAAAAACAGGTACAACGGAAAATTAAGTTCCTGATTAAGTACCTTGATAGTCTGAGTCCATTCAGTTCGAAACTAGTTCAACAATATTGTGTATAAGAGTACCTATTTAAACATTCAATAGTGACCACACAACTATTAATTGGTTATTTGCCTGGGAGTATATTAGAGGATATATGTTATAGTACAGCAGTTCCATGAAGGCAGCCAAGCTGCTCTCCAAGGCCGTCAACCTGAGTCCAAGCTCAGGAGACTCAGCAGCCCCCGACTCGGGCCCCGATGGCGTTGGGCCTGACGTCGGCTCCCCCGGAGAAGAGTCCACGAGGACAACTGCACTTATGTGACTCGGGGACTCCGGCTCCACACGAGGTAACTTGGACGGCCTCTCCGACTCCAAGAGCCCGGGGCGGCGGTCAGGCCTACGCGACCTGGCCCTCGAGGAACCAGGAGCTTCCGCCGACGCCCCCCTCACAAGCTTTTTCTTCCTTCTGTGCTCCCGGGAGGGAGACTCCCTTTCAGAGGAACCCCGACGGCACTCGGGGTCGGACTCCCGAGATGTCGAGGCCTCTGACGAAGTCCGGGCCCAGCCGGACGCGGAGTCAGAAAAAATTCTCTCACGCTGATGCTGACGGCTCCGAAGCGTCTTCGATGACATTTTGACGCACGGGCCACAGGCCAGCAGGTCATGGTCGGGCCCGAGCCATCGGAGGCAGCAGTCATGTGTGTCGGTGAGAGACATAAGTTTCTTGCACCGACCACAGTTTTTGAACCCGCTGGCAGCCATCGGGGGATAAGGGCCCCTGCAACGTCAAAAGACCGGGCTGCCAGTGAAAACACAAAAAGAGCGCGAACACTAGTTGCAAAGGACAAAAACCGAAAACACAACTCCGGACTCGATACCGGTGTACCGAGCCCAGGCGGGAAAGGGAACCGGAGTCGAACCGGATAAGACAACGCAAAAAATCTCAGAAAAAAATCAACTTTTTCCGGGTGACACGAACTCACATCCGTTGGGCTCCGCGGAAAAAGAAAGACTGAGCAAGATAGCATCCTTGGGCGGGAAGGGGACTGCGCAGGCGCGCTGCATTCCCAAAGGCTTTCTTTGAAAGCTGGGGAAATGCTCCGCATGGGGGCTCCGTCGGCGCCAACGTCATCCCATATGTGAGGACTGACTTCCTGCTTGGTTCTGGAGAATAATTATTGTCTTCATATTTCTCAATTGTGATCCCTTGTTTTATGTTGCTGACAGTCTGTTTTGCATGTATAACCAAGCTAAAGTATTCTGTTCATGTAGTTTCTATGTGACAATCCCACTTGTTCTCTTTCCCCAGTAGGAGATGTATTGGTATTGTCTAATATGTATTGATTTAATATTTCCAGCGTTGCCTTTTGATAGGTAGGGTTTGGTGCTTTGTGAGTTGGTAGTGCTATTATGATATGGTGGGTTTGCTATGGGTTCTAAATGAGCAGGGTTTATAGTACTTCCTGACAGTTGGCACTGGAGTATAGTAATGTAGAAATCGGGTAATTTTTCTTTATCCTCACTGTCACAGCAAATGGTATTCAGTCATTCATTAAGACTCATTTTTAAAAGTTAATGCACTTTCCCAAATGTTAATGTGCGCTAAGTGCAGGAACACCCATTTATTTCTATTGGCACAGTGGCATTTAATGCACATTAATATTTAGTAAACATGCCTCTAAGTCATTGCATGGACAAAGGAGAGGCTTGTGAAGGGCTCTGTTGAAAGCCACCTAAAATTTTAGTTGGCAACATATACAGTCCAGTGAATATGCAAATGAGGCCCCACAATGAGTCTCCGCACATGGCCCCACACCATCCTTGGGCCGCCCCTGCCTAGGGTACCAACACCTTGAACCAACTCTGGTGCTGGTCCTGCATGCACATGTAGAACATTATCTCTCACAACTGAGCAGTGCAATGGTAAAGCCTCAGGAAAAGGACAGCAAGGCATGCTGACCCTCATTGCATGTGGGTGTGTGCAGGCAGCAACCGTACATACACACATAGCACTGGACTAATAGAACAGCTGCGATAGATGAAGGTGAATGGGTGGCAGCAGTGCAGCAGCACACCAGCCACTCAGAGATCTGGATGGCAACACCTGCAGGACATATGCTTGTAGATGCAGGGTCACTGGTTCAAGGGCCATCTGTGTAAACATTCCATCAGGAACCCTGTAGAATATGTGAGCATTCTAGGGCAGCATGGATGGAATGGGGAGACCTGTAGGTGGAACCTTCCCAAGTACCCTTCAAGCAGGTAACACCGATTTTGCTTGCAGAAACAGGTATCACAACATGTCCTGTATGTGCATTCATAGACTGGATCAAAAAGCAGAAAAATATATGCCCCTAGCTCTAATGAAACGGACAGCAGCTTCCCAAAATAAAAAAAGGACATGGGTAATTGGCAATCACAGCAATGTGGGTGCAGAACACTATCCTTCAGCCCACAACTGGCTAGTCAGGGCACTGGTCTCTGGATGGCTCCTGCCATCCCAGCAGGCATGTGGAGCCATGCATTCCCATCATGCCCTCCCACCACATGGATTCATGTTCACAGCCATCTATATGCATGATTAAATAATGGTTTCTGGACCCCTTGGCAACCCCCTTTTTGGGTCACACCCAGTACAAGGCCAACAATGACCATCTTAATTCCCGTAGCATCATATATAGTAGGTCACTGTAGTGCAAAAATGCATGTGCTCACCACCCACAAATGTTTTTTTTTATGGCCCTGTCACTGCCACCACAACTTGTTTAACCCATCCCCCACCCAACCATATGGACCCCAATCAAACCGTTATCATCAGAGAAGGCAACATAATGCCCAAGACATCAGGCCCAGCCCACAACATGGCCAATGCAAGCACATGCCAGATGAGAAGTGCAATTCTCTACAATAGCACATGGGGATAGGGTTGTAAACAGGCCAGTGACATAGATACATATACATGTCAGTGTGGATTGTGGGCATGTCCAGGTGCACATACACACACTCTAGACATGCACATGCCCTCTGTGTCTCTACTGCTGTGCATGCCATCTTCCCTCACCTATAACCAATACCAGGGTTCTGGTGGAAGAAGGTGGCCATGGCTGTGCATGGTTCTCTGCAGCTATCATGGGTTCACAGCTGTGCACTGAATGCACATTATGTTTCCATGCTTCTGCTGGAGATGACCACTGCCACCCTGGGGGAAGCCCACAGCGCATCCATTCACATCGTCCAGCCAGATTGCTTGGCACTGCAGAAGGCTCTGAGAACCTTGTAAGCTCGGGGTAATGGTCATACAATGCATCACACCAGTACAGATATTGAAGAAAACAACTTGACATCTGTTCAGTATAAGGATGACATTTATTATTGCTCACAGCATAGCAGTTGCATTACAGGAATAGAAACCCAATGGTAATTAGGCCATATAGTTACAGCGAACAGGGCAAGATGCATGTCATAATGCCACTTTCAGTAACCTCTGCCTATAGATATGGCACAACAGCCTGAGGGGAGGGGTCTACACTATCTTGGACTAATCATAGTCTCATCACTCTCAAATTTCAAAGTTCCTCTCCTTATGAGCCCCCTCTTGCCTTCACCAAGCTAATATAATCCACCCACCCACCATGTGGACCTTAATACACTAACCTCTGTCTTCTGTCTCTGATCTTTTCCCAGCTAATCCTCCCTATCTCTGGCTGATCAAGTTGCCATCTGGAATTCCTCTCTGACAACTTAAAGTGGCCTGCTCTGTCGTATTTCTTGCTTCTCTAAACGTTACCATTCATGGTATCATCCAGGCTTGCAACTCCTTAAACACCAGGCACGAAAGGTCAAACGTTTATAGAAAAAACTAAGAACCCCTGCTACATTATCTCAATGCAAATCTATACAAAACTATTATAAAACTCAAATCAAAATGTCCAAAAGGACATTTTTTACCTCAGTCACACTCTTCTCAACATTCATCACCTCTTACCTGTAGCCTCTCATATTCTTCCCTCAGCAGATCATCTAGCTCAGGCATGTCCAACTTCAAACAGGTCGTGATCTACTTTTTCCGGCCAAAAGTGCCGGTGATCTACCACCATGAAAATTAAGTTTCAAATTAGTTTCAAATTAAATTTTAACCCAATAAAGTTGGAGGATTCCCCCCCCCCCCATTTTTAATGAACCTTCTGTCATTTACTTGGATGTGATAAGTGTAAGATTGTGATCCCTCCCCTTTCCAGTACCCGTAGATAGGGGTTAAGGAGTTTAAGTTCCTTCTTTAAACCAATGTTCTGCTACTTCCTGGAGCAGTGCTCGTAGAGAAATGTAGTTTACCACCAGTTCAAATGAAGAGTAGTGTGACTCAGAATGTTTGCAAGCAAAAAGGGATTTATTTCCCCTCCCGGGGTTGGACTTCACAAGGATAAAAAGGTAACACAAAATATCTGCTCTTTGGCAGCAAAAAGGACAAAAATAAGAATAGCTTTCTTCAGCATGAAATAAACATTTTTCTTTCCAGCAGGTTGAAATTCAGCACATGGTTTCATACAGCTCTGTTTCCCTCACAGCCAGCTTGTATTTTCTTCACCATATCTAACATAAAGATATTATCTGTTCAGCTAATGTAATCGTGCAATCCATTTCCTCTGTGGGGTAATTCATATAGGACGGCTCTGTGTCCATATGTTCCACCTCTGAGGTAGGACTAATCTGACCAGTTCTTTCTAGGGCCGCGCCCTTTTCTTCAACCCTGAGCTTTTCAAAACATTCAGGATTTAAATACCGGTTTAAAGCCAGTATTGTAGCCCCAACCTTCCAGGTCATTACATTCACATGGATTCCTGTAATCCCAGCCCTTGGGCTTACCTGGGGACCTGGCTGTGGAAGCTTTTCTCTGGGGTTTAAAAATACCGGTTGGTTCCCTGCTGAACCTGTGTGAGGCAGTTTCCAAATGCCTTCCTGGCTGCTTGTAATCCCGTGTATGCTTCAGCTGGTCTGGTCTGCTCCTTCGATAGCTCTCAGCCGGAGCCTCTGACCTCCCTTCAGCTGAAAACTCCTTCCAACTTCTGACCGGAAGTCTGCTTTCCTCTCTCTCTCTTCCTTACCTGCCGGGGCCTCCTTATGAGACAGCCTTCCTGGGTAGGGCCTGGCTCCACCCCCTAGCAGGTGTTCAAACTTTCCCCTGACTCTTTACTAAACTGATAGCAGGGGCGTGTTTCCTTCTCTCGTGCCTGGTTTCCCTGACAACTGGTAGCCATGTGCCTTTGTTTATCTTGCAGCCCTGCACTTTCTACCTGGTTTTTAAGCCTTTCTACCGGGCCAGAAGGACTTGCTATGTCACAAGATCCAGTAAGAACTGCGAGGGGAAATGGAAAATACATTTTTTCTTAAAGTTTTATTGAGTAATAACTTTCTTTAACTGTATTAATAACTTTCTTTAACTTTTATTGAGTAATTTGTGTTAAATTTAGGTTGAGTATTTATCCAGGCTGATCTTGCACAATCTTTAATATTTCGCTCTTGCTCATTAGCGAGACGTCTGAGCCTGCATTTCATCCACCAGCTTTTTGAAGTTGGGTGAATATTGCATGAGGGCCAGTCTCAGGGAATCCTGGAGATGTTCATCTGTCATGCTGGAACGTTGTATACTCTATCATTTTCAGATGGGAAAACGCAGATTCACACAAATAAGTTGAATCGAAATAGGAGTGTACAGCTTCACTGCATCTTCTCAAGTTGGGAAATTTGTCTCTAGGCACTAGCTTCCAAAACGATTCTTGCTCAGCCCAGGTCTTGAGAAAAATGTCATTTTTAAGGGTTAATATTTTGTTTTCAAGAGATGGCTTGTTCAATGAGTAATTTTTACTGATAGCAACTGCAGTTTCTTTAATGTCCACATCTACTTTGAATGGGTATGACAAGTACTCCACAACTGTTCCAATTTTTTGGAAGTCACAGAATCTATTTTCGAATTCCTGGATAACAGAACAGATTTCTGTCACATACTTCTCATTCAGAAAAACAAAATTTGGATATTGTCCCAGATGGTCCTGCATATTAGGAAAATGATCAAAAGTGTTGTTTGCAAGGTCAGTCATCATTAGCTCAAATTTGCTCTTGTAGGATGAAACTGTACTCATCATCTCGTCAATGCATTTGTTTTTACCTTGTAGTTCAAGGTTCATATCACTTAGTTCACCTGTAAAGTCAGCGAGAAATGCCAGATCACATAACCACTCCTCATCTCCCAACTCTGCTTGGTCATCTCCCCTCTCCTTCAAAAAACTTCTTATTTCATTCAGCAAATCACAAAATCTTTGCAGAAATTTGTGCCTACTTAGCCACCTTACATCTGTGTGCAAAATGATTTCCGCTGCCCCTTCATCAAGAGTAAGATTGAAAAGCCATCTTTGAAGTGATCTTCCATGAACTGAATTTACAATTTTGAAAGTGATGTCCATGACAGTCTTTGTATTGAGTCTCTTGCCAAAACTTGCTGGTGAATGATGCAGTGGTAAGAAAGGAAATCTGGGAAGGTGTCAGGCTGTCTACAGAGGGCTATGAAACCGTTAACCTCACCTGTCATTCCTCTTGCTCCATCAGTAGTGATGGAAACAAGTCTATGCAATGGAAGATTACACTTTGTCACAAAAGAATGGAAAGAACTGAATATTTCCTGACCGGTAGTTCTCCCTTTTAAAGAAATCATTCCAAGTAGTTCTTCTTTAACACTGAAGTCTTCAAAAACCATCCGGATAAAGACTAGTAACTGGGCTATGTCTCTTATGTCTGTAGATTCATCCAGTTGGAGTGAGAAAGCAACACAATTTGAAACATCCTCCAACAATTGTTCAGTTGTGTCTCCACACATCTTTTCTGTTCGCCGCACGATGGTGTTTCTTGACAATTGTACATCTTGAATAGCAGCTATGATCTCTTTCTTATTTTTAAATCCTTCAAAAAGATTGTCAGCTGCTTCAAGAAAACAATCTTTTACAAATTCCCCTTCAGTGAAAGGTTTGCATTTCTTTGTGATCAGGTTGCTGACCTTGAAGGATGCTATGGTTGCATTGACCAAATGTGACCTTGGCTTCGCCATCAACTGTTGCTGAGTAGCCAATTTCGATTTAAGTTCTTTGAGCTTCAGTTTACGAATTTCACTTTTGGGTGGAAAATCAACATCAAACTTATTGCTATGCAGAGCCTTATAATGACATTCCAAATTACCCTTTTTGGGCAAGGATACTGGGGTGTTACAAATTAGACAGCAACACTTGTCTTTCACCATGATGAAGAAGTAGTCCATTTCCCATTCATCATGAAAGGGTAGGTTTTGCTCTTCTTTGGAACACTCATCTTCGTTATACTCGGGTGGCTGGATATAAGAATCTGTTAAGTTAGTATAAACACTGGCTGAATCTGGTCCAAAACGGTCACTGTCCCAAAGTATTAAAGATCAACAGGAACTGAAGACCTCTGAATGATGTGCAATACAAGGACTGGAGATGCCAAAACCACACATGCAGTTCTAAAAGTAAAAATAAGAATTCATCATACTGGCACCAATAATCAAATACCACCAAACAATCATCAAAAAAACTCAAACACCTGTCCAGCACACAGTGTAGAATCAACGCAAAGGCAAGGCGAAATAAAATTGTAGTGTAGAATCAACGCAAAGGCTAGGCAAAATAAAATTACAGAGGCAAGCAAAAGTCACAGTGGTTTGAACCAATTTGAAGGCAAGGCATAGGCAAGTTAGAACAAAATTGGAAAAGTCCGCCAAAATCACCAAAATCTTGACACTTTGTTGTGTCTGCCCGAAAACGTTTAATGAAAGCGAACTATAAAGCGACCAACGACCAGCACACGATACAACTAATACGTTAAGTGTATTCAGGTAAAGCACGGGCGAATGGATATCGCCCGGTATATAACACACTTCTAAGGGGTGTTGGGGCGGGGGCAGGAATGGGTGATTCTGAGAGGCAGGAGACCAGGTATGACGCCGGGCCTGTGGCATCTCGTCGCAGGGCATGGGCGGCAGCCCCCTGGGGTACCCACAAATTATTGGCATAAAAACAAGTACCTCCAATACACCCGCAGGCAAGATTCCCGCCAGCAGGGAAAAAAGACAGGCAAAGGATCAGCAGCGGTGGCAAGCCCTCGGCAGATGACTTGCTGGCACAAGCTCTCTCCTAGCGACGGGGAGAGCTGCTGGAGAGATGGAGCCAAGTGGGGCTGGCGATCTACCTCTGACCCCTCCGCGATCTACAGGTACATCGCGATCTACCTGTTGGACATGCCTGATCTAGCTGATTATTTCCAGTCTAAGTTTTCAACCACCTTTAAGTTTCTCCTCTGCTGGAACAAGTTGTCCATTCCTCATTCAGATTGTCTCAACACCAGTAGCTCCCAGTATTCAGTCCTCCTTTAATGAATTACCACTACCAGTAGTGGAGAAATTGCTTTTCAGTCTTAAACTCACCTCCTGCTCTCTTGAACCCCTTCCGTTACATTGGCTCAAACAGCCAAACTTGGAACTATTGCCATTGCTTCATTCTATTATCAGAGTCTAACGGCTGCATACTGTGGCGCTGCGCCCCGACTAGGCGGTCGCCTATAGGTTGCAGCGTGCACCTCATAACATTTATTTTGCTCCATCTTAAGAGCTAGGACTTCTGACGTTGTAGTTGTGGGTCAAGAAGACAGTCCGAGTGGGTTTTGGCAAACACAGGAAATTTATTTATTTATTTATTTTTTGACAAGACTTTGCAAACAACTTTCGTTGTGTAGCATTTGAACAGGACAACTTAAAGAGGATATTTTCTCCAATCAGAATTATCATACAAAACAATGTTCTGGTAGTGCTCAAGAATAAACTTCTTTCATGTATAACAAACAGTATTTGCTTCTTCAAATGCCAGGGTTAAAACTTAGTGTTCACGGGTTCCTAGTGCCTTCAGTAAAGATATCAGCTTCTTTTAAACTGTGCACGCATAAACAAGGTTCCTTCTTCCTGTTTCTATTATCCACAGAATAACAGCTTCTTAAGACATTCAGTTTACACTTCGGCACTTCAGTTAGCTTTAACAATGGCAATCCCTTTTCTTTCCAAGGTTTTCAGCGCTCAGAACAAGGCTTTTTCTAAGCAAAACCGGTTCCGGTTTTCTCTGAGCTTAAAACTCTTGGCCTTCTTTTACTCCGATGCTAGACAAAGAGAGCAATCCATTAAACTATCAACCGAGTCCTGTTCCATCTCACAGGGCTCCCTGTCCATACTTTCACAAACAGAGTCACATTCCTCTGGGCTTGGAACTTGCTCTGTGCACGCAGGCTTGACTTCTTTTAAAAGCTTAAACAGTTTGTTCCACTGAGACTTCTGTCTCCCCTCTGGGTTCCTAGGGTGACTGCAAGGCTTCCTGTCTCTGAATAAAATATCCAAAGGCTCTGACTGTCTGACCTTGCTTGTGGTAACACTCTGCCTTACAGGTTTTAAAAGGGGTAAAACTTTTCTCTTGGAATCTTCTAGTGCTGCTCCTCTAACAGGGCTATAACCTTCAGTTTCCCCAGGAGTATCCCTCCTACCTTCAAACTGGGCTGTAAACCTCTCACGGCAGGGGCTCCTCTCTGGAGTGCAGACTTCTGAACAAAAGCTGCTCTGAGAGCTTCTCCGGTGTCTGTTCCTAGACACTCTCTGCCTTTGACGCCTGAAGTCTGAGTTCTCCTTAGTCTGCTGTGTATATTCCCTTTTCACATTGCCTGTAATCTGCTTCTTCAGCCCTTCTCTCCTGGACGGCTCAAGACTGGCTCTGTCTCCAGTCCTGTGCCTGCTATGGTGGCTGGCTTTGTCCCCGTCTCTGAGACTCTGGCTGGTTCTGTTCCCTTCTCCTCCACTTTGGCCCTGGCTCCGGCTCTGGCCGTGGCTTTTCTCTGAGACTGTGTCTCCTGCTCTCCGTGAGCCTGTCTCTGTATCTGGAACTGGAACTAGAACAAGAGCTGGAACTCCTCCGCCTGCTTCTTTCTCCCTTCCTTCTGCTCCCTCTTCCTGAGAGCTTAAATGTGTTTGAGTGTCTTCCTTTTCCTGGCTCCTCCCCTAGGTGCCTCCCATCTCCACCCCGTGTTGCCATGGAGCCTGGGTGTGGCCTGCACTCAATAGTTCTGAATGTGTGGTTTTTTTTCTCTACCTACATTCTGATACATGTGCTTAGCTGAGGGATTCCTCTGCCTAGAAGAAAAAGTTCTTTTTCCAGGTATTTTCCTAGGCTCTAGTACAGCCTCGTCACCACAATACTTACTACCCTCCTTAAAACAAGCCATAATCTGCCCAATCGACATGTCATTACCTTCAAATTACTGTCCAGTCGCCAGCTTACAATTTCTATCCAAAATTATTGAGAAAGTAGTTTTCCTCCAGCTTACCAATTTCATAATTAAATCTAAAGTATTACATCCGAGACAATCCGGCTTCCGTAGTAATCATAGCACAGAAAAGGCCATAACAGCTCTGCTTAGTGAGCTTCACAAGTAATTTGGACTTACCCAAAATCACTATGATTGTTTCCTTACACCTTTCAGTTGCTTTGATGTTATCAATCATACTGTGTTACTCCATTGTTTGTCAGAAATTGGTATAAGAGATCATGTCCTCGAGTGGTTTTTATCGGTTCTTTAGGAGTACACTATCCGTGTTCAAATTTGGCATAATAATTTCCCCTCTGTTTCTAGTTTGCCTTGCGGTGTCCCCCAAGGTCCAATCCCTTCTCCAGCTTTTTTTAATATTCTTTTCGCTCCCCTTTTAATGCTGATCCAGGATCTTGGTATCAACTCCTGTTATTCGACTTTATCATCCTCTCCTGATCTGTCATCAGTTAATTCCTGTTTAGATTCAGTAGTCACACAGTTGAAATCACATCACTTCAAATTCAAGCCTGACAAACCTCAGGCTCTTTGGGTCACAAAGATCACCATATCCTCTGCAGTGAGTCCTAAAATTAAAGGTATCACTGTTCCCTGGTTAGTTCTCTTATGCACCTAGGCATTATTTTTGATAACTCAGTCAACAAGTGTCTGCCATGGTACAGTGATCATTTTTCTCATTATGAAGAATTCAATCAGTTAAACAGTTTCTCTCTTTCCAGGCCATACACGCTCTCATCCACGCCCTTGTCATGTCTCATCTTGACTATTATCACTATCTATTGCAGTCTCTGGTTCACAAATTTTTAAAAATTACAACTGGTGCAGAATACGGCTATAGGTTTTATTAGTCAATGCTCCTAGATACAACCATACTAACCCCTGGTTTTTCCATTGTCATTGGCTGCCCCTTTCATGCAGGTTCCATTTCAAAGTACCTATGCTTGCTCATAAGGTATTCTACATCGGACTCCTCTTCTACCTTTCCACTTTATTGACACCTTATTGTCAATATTGGGCTTACATGATATTGGGCTCACCGGTTCCGTTCTTTCTTGGTTTCATTCATTTCTTTCCCACCGAACCTTTTCTGTCTCCACGGGTGCCTCCTCCTCTCCTCCCAATCCTCTTCCCTGTGGTGTCCCTCAGGGTTCCGTTCTTGCCCCTCTCCTGTTTAACGTCTTCCTGGCCCCTCTTGCACTCCTTGTTCAGCAACATAGCATTTCGGCCCACTATTATGCAGATGACATCATCCTCCTTCACCATACGGACCCCTCTGCCCCAGATCTCGCCCCCCTCAACTCCTGTCTAGCTTCAGTATCCTCCTGGTTTTCCTCTAATCTACTGCATGTAAATTCCTCTAAGTCATTTGCCATTTGGTTTACCTCTGGCGCCCCAATTCCCCCTCTCGCCCCCACCCTGTCTTGTGCCCCACTGCCAGTAGTGTCATCCCTACGCTACCAGGGAGTCACCCTGGATTCCGCTCTTTCATTTAAAGATCATATTTCTTCTGTTGTACAGCGATCCTTTTACACTTTACGTCAGCTCCGCGCCATCCGCCCCTTTATATCGGTCCCCTCCCTGTCTACTCTGTTACTGTCCCTGGTCGTATCCCGTCTGGACTACTGCAATGTGGTCCTCGCTGGTCTTCCTCAAACTCAATTGCGAAGACTACAACTCGTTCATCATACCGCTGCACGCCTTCTCACTCACGCCTCCCGCTTTGAACACATCACCCCCATCTTGATTCACCTACACTGGCTTCCCCTTGTCTATCGCATTCAGTTCAAAATTCTTATCTACGTCCATAAGACTATCCACACTGGTGTCCCCCTCTACCTTGCCAATTTAATACGTCTTCACTCTTCACATCATTCCCTCAGATCAGTTCACCTGAATCGCATGTCCCTTCCTTCCCCCTCACAGGCTCACCTGGAGTCCACCCGCTCCTCAGCATTTTTCTTTCTAGGACCGAAGCTCTGGAACTCGCTTCCCATCGCCCTCCGCTTAGAACCTTCTTATACAACTTTTAAGGCCAGATTGAAGACCCACCTTTTTTGCACCGCCTTCAACCTTCCTCCCCCATCTGCACCCCTCTCCCCCTCACCTCGTTGATTCTGACTGCATCCACCTTTGTCCCGTCCTTCTGCTGTATTAGCTGCTGTCTGCTCTGTCTCCTCTTCCTATCCTGCTCTTTAAATTTTTGGCGTTCCTTTCTATTTCGGCAGCCTGTATATTTTACTATTGTACACCGCTCTGATGCCACCGGTAAAGAGCGGTATATTAAATCTGCAAATAAAGATAAAGATTGTCCCTCCGTTCTCAGAATACAAATCTTTCAGTCAGTCTGTCTGTTTCCTCCGCCAATATGGAGGCCTCTCGTCATACAGCATTCTTTTTCTTGGCCCCATCCTTGTGAAATTTCCTCTCATCTCCCATTCGCACTGAGCACTCCTACAAGAAATTCAAGATGCTCTTGAAAACTCACTTTTTTAAAGATGCTTTTGGGGACTGCTCGGCCTAGAGTAGAGGTTACGTCTATTGCTTGCTCTTTGCTGTTCTTTTCTGTCACTATCCCACTTTAAATTGGCGGGGGGTTTTTTGGGTAATTTTTAGTGAATGTACAGCGCTCTGATGCTACCGAGCCTAGGGAGAGAAGGTGATCGGGAACCAACCAGCAAAAAGAAGAGCAAAAAACCACTAAGTAGAAGATTAGAAAAATTGACTTTTACCGGGAACAACAGACAGGACATCTGTAGGGCTCTGAGGAAAAAAGAAAACTGAGGTAAGATGGCACCCTTGGGTTGGAAGGTGACCGCGTATGCGCGGTCTAACTCCCAAAGGCTTTCTTTGTAAGCTGGGGAGTGAATCTGTGTGGGCTCTGTCAGTGCCTACATCACTTATATTACTTCCTGCTTATTCCCAGAGAAATAAAATTGTAATAAATATAAATATCTTCATTTATTTATTTACATTCTCTTATATACCACGCTATGAATATACATATGAATATACATATGAATTATAGCCTTGGCCCCCTTCCTGATATACAGAGAAATTGGAGACTGCAGGCACTATAGGACACATGTATCTCACATTATCAATGTTGATTCCCAAACTGTGCTTTGGGACCCCAAATGGGGTCACATCATCTTTGAACAGTGTCACAGAATGAAAGCTGCTCTCCCTCTCTCTGGACCTCCAGTGTGACCCGTGCCCAATAGTTGCAGTTCAGAGGCTTGAGTCTGTGAATGTTCACAGACCGTGCCCCCTCCCCCTATGTGAGTTTCCTGTTAGACAGCAGATTCATGCGTTGGCATTCCTAACAGGGGCTCTGCATTTCAAGAAAAAGGGAAGAGAGTGTGTCTTTTAATTACTAACTCTCTGCCTGAAAGCTCTTAAAAGGGATTTGGTACATTTTTAAAACAAAGTTACATTATTTTTGGTATTTTATTTCAAAAGGGGAAATATTTTTTTTAGTGGTGTAGGTTTAAAACTCTACTTTTAGTGACTCTTTCCCAGCTCTTTGAAGCCACTGACACCTCATCAGTGTTAGTTCCCTCCCCACCCACCCCATCTTCCACCCACCCCATGTAAGCCTTCTTGCTTTATAGGGCATCTCCCCTATTAGCTACACACAGGGACTTAGAACAGCATGTTTAAAAAACACTTAAAAGAGGTTAACTGCTGTTTCTCTGAAAGGACAACTGAGAAACAGACTGCTACTTTGGTAGGTCTCTCTCTCTCTGTTGCTTCAACAGGTACCAAAGCTCCACCAACTGAACAAAGGCTGGGAAAAATTGTATTGCCAAAGCTGTTACTCCCATTATAGCTTCTGCCTCTGTCCAGACAGAGATAAATTCCATGTGCAGGATGCCTGCATGCTGAAGCTCTCAGGAAACAAGTAGAGAAGCTCAGACAAGAGGTGGCGAGGCTGAGAAGTACATTGATGAGATGCTTCTTGAAACATCCAAGCTATCTAGGTGAAGATGGGAGTCTAGAGAATGACAAAGGTTGGACACAAGTCACCAGAGCCTCCAGAATCACAATCCAACTCCTCCAGCCTTTGAATTGAGGAACCATTATGCAGCCCTGGAAGTGGAGGAGGTGAAAGCATCTCAGGAGAGGGAAGAACCAGAGCTCAAGCACCCCAAAGTCGCAGAATCAGTGACCACAACAAAGCAAAGGGTAGTGGTGGTTGGTGACTTTCTTCTGAGGGGTACTGAAGTGTCCATCTACCAACCAGACTTAATGTCCAGAAAGGTATGATGTCTGCCAGGTGACAACATCTAAGAAGTAACGGCCAGTTTTCCGAGGCTCATCAAGGCCACTGATTATTACCTGATGTTTCTCATCCATGTCGGCCAGGAATCCCTCTAAGCGTATCAAAAATGACTTCATGGCTCTGGGACAGAGGGTGAAGCAGACAGATGTGCAGGTACTGTTCTCTTCAATCCACCCTATTGAGGGTAAAGGCCAAGACAGAGAAGCTTGTATCCTGGAGATAAATGCATGGCTGCATGGATGGTGTCATTTTGAGTGTTTTGGTTTCCTTGACCATGGGATGCTGTTCCAAGGGCTGCAGAGCAGAGATAGCATCCATCTGTCCAAAAAAGGGTCAACGTGTCTTCAGTAGCAGACTGGCTAACTTACTGAAGACAGCTTTAGACTAGATTCATTGGGGATGGGTGAAGAAAGCTCCCGGGTAAGTGAAACATTAAATACCTTTATGGAAATAGGTAAAAGGGCAACATATGGAAAACACTGTGTATAAATGCCCGTAGCATGGAAAAGAAGATCCCGGATATTGAGGCTTTAATGGGAGAGGCTGACTTGGATTTAGTGGCGGTTACAGAGACATGGTTTACGAACAACCATGACTGGGATGTAACTATACCAGGCTATACTTTAGTCAGAAAGGACAGGGTAGGAAGAAGGGGAGGAGGAGTGGCACGTTATGTAAAAAATAATATTAAATCTATGGAAATACAGGGCTTAAAAGGGAGAGAGGAGGCACTGTGGGTTAAACTAGAAAGAGGTAAAGAGAAATCCATTTGTATTGGCGTGATATACTGACCTCCCTCACAGGGAGAAGTGGATGGAGATTTAATAGAAGACATACGCAGCATTGCCAGTAAAGGGGAAATGCTACTGATAGGGGATTTCAATATGTTGGATGTTGATTGGCATATCCCTGCTGCAGTGTCATCTAGAAGTAAGATGATCCTGGATACTTTACAGGAAAAACTATTCAAGCAACAGGTAACAGTATCCACACGTGAAGGAGCCATACTGGACTTGGTGCTTACCAATGGTAAAAAGTATTTCTGATGTTATAGTGGGAGATCATCTCGCATCCAGTGATCACCAGATGATGTAGTTCAGAATTAGGACTAAGGCTGATAAAATTCATTCAAAAGCGAGGGTCTTAGACTTCAGGAAAACTAAGTTTGCCAAGTTGGTCCAAATACCTCAAGGAATCATTAGCAGGATGGAAACAGCTGGGGGATGTAGCAAAACAGTGGGCAAAACTGAAAGGGGATATTTTAAGGGCAACAGATCTTTATGTTAGAATGGTAAATAAAAGGAAAAGGAGGCCGCTATGGTTCTCAAAAGAAGTAGCTGAAAAGGTGAAGAAAAAGAGGGAGGCCTTCATGAAATACAAGAGATCACAGAGAGAGGAAGACAAGCATCTATATTTGGAAAATCTTAGAGAGGCTGGCAAAGCCGTCAAGAAAGCAAAGATTCAAAAAGAAGAGGAAATAGCCAGTGCAATAAAATGGGGGGATAAGACATTTTTCAGATATGTTAGTGAGAAGAGGAAGGGCAAAAGTGGTATTGTCATACTCAAGAGGAGGAATATGTAGAAGCTGATGAGGGTAAAGTGGAATTGCTTAACAAATATTTCTGTTCTGTGTTCACAGATGAAGGACCCAGCACTAAGAGCAGGACCTCAGAAAACAACCACAAACAGGAAAAGAAGCGAGGGGCATCTCGAACGATTTTCAGAAGACTGTGTTTGTGAGGAACTAGCTAAACTAAAAGTAGACAAAGCGATGGGACCGGATGGGATACACCCGAGAATACTGAGGGAACTTGGGGACATTCTAGCAGCTCCACTGACTGAACTTTTCAGTGCCTCTTTGGAGTCAGGAGTGGTGCCAGAGGAATAGAAAGAGGCACACATGGTCCTTTATACAAAAGCGGAAGTAAGGATGTGGTTGAAAACTACAGGCCAGTTAGTTTAACCTCGGTGGTGCACTGCTGAAAGAGAAAATCGTGAGGTGTCTGGACTCCAACGGATTACCGGATCTGAGGCAGCATGGATTCACCAGAGGCAGGTCTTGTCAAACAAATCTGATTGATTTCTTTGACTGGGTGACCAGGGAGTTTATTTTATTTTATTTTTTATTTATTTATATTCTCTTATATACCGCGCTATTCTACATCAGTGCGGTTTACATTGAACAAACTGAAATTACATTGAACAGGGCATTATAACTTGGAGATAACTATTTTACAGGGAACATGGGCTATGGAGGGTTAAGTGGCTTGCCCAAGACCACAAGGAGCATCTGTGGGACTAGAAACCTCAGTCCTTGGACCGAGGGAGAGCCCTAGATGTGGTGTATTTAGATTTTAGTAAAGCTTTTGAAACCATTCTGCACAGGTGACATAAACAAACTGCGCACCCTAGTGATGGACTCTAAAGTTACTGCTTGGGTAAGAAATTGGTTGAGTGAGAGGTGACAGGATTCAGGTAAATGGAGCTCATTCTGAGAAGGAGGTTACCAGTAGAGTGCCACAGGGATCTGTCCTCAGTCTGATTATTTTTAACATCTTTGTTAGTGATTTTGCGAAAGGGCTGTCGGATAAGGTTTGCCTCTTTGCAGATGATACCAAAATCTGCAATAGTGTAGACACCAGGAAGGTATAGATAACATGAGGAGGGATCTAGCTAAGCTTGAAGAAAGGTCTAGAATTTGGCAGCTGAAATTTAATGTTAAAATATGTAGGGTCATGCAACAATCCAAGTTAGTGATACAATATAGGGGGTGAAGTACTTCTGTCCACAAAAGAAGAGCAGAACCTAAGTGTGATTGTCTCTGATGATCTTAAAGTAGCCAAACAGGTAAAAAAGGTGACTGAGAAAGCTAGAAGGATGTTTGGGTGCATAGGGAGAAGAGTGGCCAGCAGAAGAAAGGAGCACCTCTGTATGGGGTGGAAGTGGAGGGTGAAGGGGAGGAATATGTAGAAGCTGATGAGGATAAAGCGGAATTGCTTAACAAATATTTCTGTTCTGTGTTCAGAGTTGAAGAACCAAGAACAGGACCTCAGAAAACACCCACAAACAGGAATAGAAGCGAGGGGCATCTTGAAGAATTTTCAGAAGACTGTATTCGTCAGAAACTAGCTGAACTTAAAGTAGACAAAGCGATGGGACCGGATGGGATACACCCTAGAATACTGAGGGAACTTGGGGACGTTCTAGCAGCTCCACTGACTGACCTTTTCAATGCCTCATTGGAGTCGGGAGTGGTGCCAAAGGACTGTAGAGAGGCTCACGTGGTCCCTTTACACAAAAGTGGAAGTAAGAATGTGGTTGAAAACTACAGGCCAGTCAGTTTAACTTCAGAGGTGAGTAAATTATTGGAAACACTCCTGAAAGACAAAATAGTGAGGTTTCTGGAGTGCAGCAGATTACAGGATCCGAGGAAGCATGGATTCACCAGAGGCAGGTTTTATCAGACAAGGAAGTCCAAAAAACTGCCAGCATGGTTTAAAGGTGAGGTCAGGGAGGCTGTTGTTGCCAAAAAAGCATCTTTCAGGAAATGGAAAAAAGAGCCAAACGACGAAATCTGGAAACAGCACAAGCACTGGCAAGTCAAATGCAAGGCATTGATAAAACAGGCAAAGGGAGAATTTGAGAAGAAGCCTGCTGCGGAAGCAAAAACGCGAAATAAAGATTTTTTTCAAGTAGATTTGCAGCAAAAAAGCTGTGAGAGAGTCAGTTGGTCCATTAGATGATAGGGGTATTAAAGGGGCACTAAGAGGTGACAAGGCGATAGCGGAGAGACTGAATGAATTCTTTGTTTCGGTCTTTACTGAGGAAGATGTAGGGATGTTACCCATGACTGAAGTGGTATTTAAAGGTGTGGAAGAATTGAAGGAAATACCGATACATCGGGAAGATGTATTACAACAATTAGATAAACTGAAGAGTAGCAAATCACCTGGGCCGGATGGTATACATCCAAGGGTGTTGAAAGAACTGAAATATGAGACTGCAGACCTGCTATTAGTAATCTGTGAACTATCATTAAAATCATCTCTAATACCTAAAGATTGGAGGATCGCCAATGTAACACCAATTTTTAAAAAGGGTTCCAGGGTTGATCAAGGAAACTACAGACCGGTGAGCCTCACGTCAGTACTGGGAAAAATGGTAGAAACCATCATAAAGAATAAAATTACTCAGCATGTAGATAGTCATGGCCTAATGGGAGACAGCCAACATGGCTTTAGACAAGGAAGATCTTGTCTTACTAATCTGTTATGTTTTTTTGAAAGTGTGAATAAACAGGTGGACAAAGGTGAGTCGGTTGATATAGTGTATCTGGACTTTCAGAAAGCCTTTGACAAGGTCCCTCATTAGAGACATTTGGCAAAACTAAAGAGTCATGGGATAGGAGGCAGTGTACTACTGTGGATCAAGAACTGGTTAAAAGATAGAAAGCAGAGGGTTGGGCTAAATAGCCAATTTTCCCAATGGAAAAAGGTGAATAGTGGTGTACCCCAGGGATCTGTGCTGGGTCCGCTGCTTTTTGACATATTCATAAATGACCTGGAAAGTGGAATAACGAGTGAGGTTATCAAATTTGCAGATGACACAAAACTATATAAAGTTGTTAAAACCCAAGAGGATTGTGGAAAATTGCAAGAGGATCTTGATAAATTAGAAGACTGGGCATCAAAATGGCAGATGAAATTTAATGTGGACAAGTGCAAAGTTATGCACCTAGGGAAGAACAACCCAAACTATGGTTACACAATGCAAGGTTCCACATTAGGAACCACCACCCTGGAAAAAGATTTAGGTGTCATTGTGGATAACATGTTAAAACCCTCAGCCCAGTGTGCAGCGGCGGCCAAGAGAGCAAATAGAATGCTAGGTATCATAAGGAAAGAAATGGAAAATAAAACAAAAGATATTATAATGCCTCTATATCGTTCCATGGTGAGACCGCACCTTGAATATTGTGTGCAATTCTGGTCACCGTATCTTAAAAAGGATATAGCGTTATTAGAAAAGGTTCAGAGAAGAGCCACCAAAATGGTAAAGGGGATGGAAGGATACTCCTATGAAGAAAGGCTAAAAAGGTTAGGCTCTTTAACCTGGAAAAAAGACAGCTGAGGGGAGATATGATAGAAGTCTATAAATTAATGAACGGAGTGGAACGGGTAAACGTAGATCGATTGTTTTTACGTGATCAGAATATAGAAAGACTAGGGCACATGCAATGAAGCTACAGGGTAAACTATATAAGACTAATAAAAGAAAATATTTTTTCACTCAACCTGTAATCAAACTTTGGAATTTGTTACCGGAGGATGTAGTAAAGGCTGTTAGTGTAGCTGGGTTTAAAAAAGGTTTGGACAAGTTCCTGGAGGAAAGGTCCATAAACCATTATTAAGAAGGGACCCAGGATATCAGTGCTTGACCCAGTACAAGCATTGCGGAACCTGTGTCTTTTGGGGAAACTGCTAGGTACCGATGACCTAGATTGGCCACTGTTGGAAACAGGAGACTGGGCTTGATGGACCTTGGTCTGTCCCAGTATGGCATATCTTATGTTCTTATGTTAAATCTGATTGATTTCTTTGACTGGGTGACCAGGGAGATGGGCTGAGGGAGAGCCCTAGATGTGTTGTAAGGTTTGCTTCTTTGCGGATGATACCAAAATCTGCAATAGAGTAGACTCCCAAGAAGGTGTAGATAACATGAGGAGGGATCCAGCTCAGCTTGAAGAATGGTCTAGAATTTGGCAGCTGGGATTTAATGTTAAAAAATGCAAGGTCTTGCATTTGGGCTGCAGCAATCCAAGGGAGCAATATAGTATAGGGGGTGAAGTACTTTTGTCCTCTAAAGAAGAGCGGGACCTAGGCATGATTGTGTCAGATGATCTTAAAGAAGCTAAACAGGTAGAAAAGGTGACAGCAAAAGCTAGAAGGATGCTTGGGTTCATACGGAGAAGAATGGCTAGCAGAAAAAGAGTAGTTACTCACCTGTAACAGGTATTCTCCAGGAGCAGCAGGAATCAGTCCTCACATATGGGTGACATCGACGTCGATGAAGCCCCTGCGGAGCATTTCCCCAGCTTTCCATGAAAGCCCTTGGGAATGCAGGCACGCATGCGCGGTTCCCTTCCCGCCTAAAGGTGCCATCTTACCTCAGTCAAATGACATAGCTAAGAACAGCACACAAGAATGTAAAAACAAACTATGTACAACTGCAACTCCCAGGGGAGGAGGGAGGGTTGTGAGGACTGATTCCTGCTGCTCCTGGAGAACACCTGTTACAGGTGAGTAACTACTCTTTCTCCAGGACCAAGCAGGAAGTCAGTCCTCACATATGGGTGACTCCCTAGATCTGGGCTACCAGGAACCCAGGCTGAAGAAAACTCCCTCTAGTCCCAGCATCTAAGGAAGGCTTTTCACTGACAGAACCTCCACCGGTAGCAGGAGGGCAGGAGTTGCCTAAACCTCAAAGAGATTCCGGAGTACTGCCTGGCCAAAAGCACTGTCCCTACGGGACTCCCTTTCCAGACAGTAATGGGCCGCAAAAGTCTGGCTTGAAGACCAAGTTGCAGCCCTGCAGATGTCTACCAACGGTACAGAGCGGAGATGAGCCACTGAGGCAGCCATTGCCCTGACACGATGGGCCATGACCCGACCCTGCCAAGGAAGGTCAGCCGTCTTGTCCCAGGTGATACAGTCAGCCAACCAGATAGACAAGGTACGCTTGGACACAGCTAACCCCAAATTATTAGGGTCAAAAGATATGAAGAGCTGAGTAGCCCTTCTGTGCCCTTGCGTATGGTCAAGGTAGAAGGATAAGGCCCTCCTACAGTCCAGGGTATGCAGAACTGCTTCAGCCTGGCTTGCATGAGGCCTAGGGAAGAATGTTGGAAGAACCACCTCCTGGTTGAGGTGGAAGGAGGAGACAACCTTGGGGAGGAACTTTGGATGAGTCCTGAGGACTACCCTGTTCCTATAAATTCTGGTGTAAGGCCTGTCACAGACCAGGGCCTGAAGCTCACTCACTCGCCTAGCAGAGGTAAGAGCTATCAGGAAGAGAGTCTTCCAGGACAGGAAGCGTAGTGCACAAGTAGCCATCGGCTCAAAAGGTGGGCGAGTCAGTTGCTGCAAGACCACATTCAACTCCCACTCAGGGGCAAGAGGACGGATTGGAGGATTGAGCAAGAGCAAACCTCTGAGAAACCGGGACACCAAGGGGTGAACTAACAGAGAATGTCCTTCCACCAGAGAGTGGTGAGCTGCTAGAGCTGAGAGGTGGACCCGAACAGAATTGGACTTAAGACCTTGATTGGATAAGTGCAGTAAGTACTGAAGCACTACTGGTACAGTACAGGAGAAAAGATCCTCTGTACGTAACTGACACCACACTGAAAACCTTTTCCATTTGAGAGCATAGGTTTTCCTAGTGGATTGTTTCCTAGCGGCTAGGAGAACTTCCTCTACTTCCTGAGGTAGGCCCCAGGGAGCCAAAACAACCCTTGCAGCTCCATCAAATTTAGAGCTTTGAGATTGCGGTGCAGAAGGGTACCCTGATCCTGAGAGAGAAGGTCGGGTTGCAACCCCAGAGGCAGAGGGGGATCCACCGCCAACCGAAGTAGAAGTGGAAACCAGGGCTGTCTGGGCCACCTGGGAGCCACCAACAGGACTGAGGCCTTGTCCTGAAGAATCTTGAACAGAGTTCGGGCCACCAAGGGCGTGGGAGGAAACGCATACAGGAGGCCCTGAGACCAGGGAATCAAAAAATCATCTGCTGCTATCCGCAGAGGATGTGGTTGCCTGGAGCAGAACTTTGGCAGCTGTTTGTTCAGAGAACTGGCAAACAGGTCTATGGATGGAAGTCCCCATTTCATGAAAATCTTTTGAACTACCAAAGGATGGAGCTGCCACTCGTGGGGCTGCAGAATCCTGCTCAACCTGTCCGCCAGGTAGTTCTCCTGGCCAGGTAGATATACTGCTTTGAGGAGCATGTTGTGCCTGAGAGCAAACAAGCAAAGGTCCTGTGCCTCCTGACAGAGGAGCCTGGACCCAGTTCCGCCCTGCTTGTTCACATAGAACATGGCTACCTGGTTGTCTGTTTGAACTAGGACAGACTGATGAGCCAGGGTTTGAGAAAAAGTCTTGAGGACTAACCGAACAGCTCTGAGCTCCAGGAGATTGATTTGCTGTGCAGCTTCCCAGGGAGACAACAGGCCCTGGGTGCACTTGCATAGACAATGAGCCCCCCAGCCTTGCAGGGAGGCATCCGTGGTCAAGACCACTGTGAACGCAGGACTCTGAAAAGGTACTCCCTTTAACAGATTGGCTGGGTGCAGCAAGTGTCTGGACACCCTTATCCTGTCTCTGAGGCTGCCTGTGGCCTGTGACCACTGAGTCCGAAGGCACCACTGTGCAGGCCTCATATGGAGCCTGGCATTGGGGGTGACATGCACTGTCGAAGCCATGTGACCGGCTGAGAAACTGGTTTGCTAAGTTGATTAGCCTTTGGGCCCTGTCTTCTGGCAAGAATGCTTTTGCTAGCAGAGAGTCTAATCTCGCCCCTATGAACTACAAGTTCTGGGAGGGGAGCAAAGTGGACTTTGCGAAGTTTATGACGAACCCCAAGCTCTGAAGAAGAGCAATAGTTCTGAGAGTAACTTGTCGGGCCTCCTGGCATGTCTGGCCTCTTATGAGCCAGTCATCCAGATGTGGGAAGACAAAGATTCCCTGATTGCGAAGGTAGGCCGCCACCACTGTCAGGCATTTGGTAAAGAGCCTGGGAGCGAAGGTGAGGCCAAAAGGCAGTATTCTGTACTGATAATGATTTCCTCCCACAATGAACCTGAGGTACTTTCTGTGGTCTGGATGAATGAGGATGTGAGTATACGCATCTTTTAGATCTAAAGAGCATAGCCAATCTCCCTGCTGGAGGTAGGGCAGAAGTGTTCCAAGAGTAATCATTTTGAACTTTTCCTTCTCTAGGAAGTTGTTGAGGTTTCTGAGATCCAGAATAGGTCGAAGGCCACCGGTTCTTTTGGGTACCAGGAAATACCTGGAGTAAAACCCTCGACCTTGCAAGAGGGGAGGCACAGGCTCCACCGCCCTGTCCACCAACAGACCCTGGAGCTCCTGAAGGAGAAGATCTGTGTGCAGGGGAGGCCTTGGAGGCTCCCCTGGGAAGTATGGAGGAGGCAGTTGTTGAAAGTGCAGTGCATATCCCTTGTGGACTATGCTTAACACCCAACTGTCTCCAGTGATGAGTGGCCACTGGTGGGCAAACAGGGTGAGGCGACCTCCTGTGCAGGGTTGGGAGAGCAGGGATGGAGAGGCTATGCCTAAGGAGTCAAAAAACCCCACCCTGCTGAGTGGGAGCAGGGGCCGGAGGCTTGGGGGCCCTCTGCCTACAGGGCCCATTACCCTGCCCCTTGGCTTGCTGACCCTGAGGGGCAGCTTGGGCAGCCTGATATTGTGGGTACTGTTTGTAGGCAGTTCCCTTCCTCAGGTAAAAGGACTTCTTACCCGAGCACTTCTTCTTGTGAGAAGGGGCAGATGTTTTCCTAGACAGCCTTGTTCGTGTGAGGTGCTCGGTCTCAAGCTGTGCAGCATTCTCAGTCATGGGCTTGCCAAAAAGGTTCTCACCTCGGCAAGGGACATCGACCAACTTGTCCTGAACCCATGGCTCGAGGTCTGATGACTGCAGCCATGCCTGGCGTCGAGCCGCGATGCCGGCTGCCGCCACACGGGCCGAAGCCTCGAAGCCCTCGTAGGCAGCGCGGGACATAAACTTAGAGCAGTCCCAGATCCCCGAGAACAAGGACTTGAACCTCTGCAAGGGTTCCCCGGAGAGACCAGAAGAGAACCCGGCCAGTTCCTTGGTCAGGTCTCGCAAGTACATGCCCATGTACAGCTGGTAAGACTGGACACGGCAAGCAAGCATCGAGCCCTGGAAGCACTTTCTACCAAAACCATCGAGGTTTCGGGCCTCCCTGCCAGGGGGCACCGCGGAGTGCATCTTCTGACTTTTCAGGCGATGCATGGCCGATTCCACCACCATGGAATGGTGTGGTAGCTGCGCCTTCTGAAAGCCAGGACTCTTCCGGAGTCGATAGATCGAATCGATTTGCTTGCTTAAAACCGGCTCCGAGGCCGGTGTCTCCCACATACGGAAGAGGAGCCGTTCCAGCATCGGAGGAACCGGGACAGTAAAGGCCTCCTTCGGAGGAGAGTTGTACTGCAGGGTCTTGAGCTCCTCGGCTCGAGGCTCCTCCTCGGGGTCCGCAGGGATAGCCAAGGCAGCGGCCATATCCCGAACGAACTCCGAGAACCGGGAATCCTCCGGAGGGGATCTACTCCGGGGCTCAGACTGCGGTGAGTCCGATGGGACGCACCGAGTCTTAAAGGTGTCGGGAGACTCCTTATCCTCTGTCTCCCATGCGGACTCGTCCGATGAGGAATCGGGGTCCGACCTCGCGGGGCCTGCGAGCACCCGCCCCCGACGCCGAGGGCAATGGCATAGATGCCCTCAGTCCCGAACGGGAGGTCGAGGGAGACCGCGACCGAGGTCGACCTCGAGCCTTCATGGTCTCGAGTATCGGCTCGGTCTCCGGGGTCGACTTCGAGGTCGATGTCCCGGTGGTCGGGGCAGATGCGCCAGACAGGCTGGTCCATGAAGGCAGACAGTCTGCTCTCCGTCAACCTGAGACTCAGCTCAGGAGACTCAGCAGCTCCCGACTCGGGCCCCAGTGGCACCGGGCCCGACATCGGCTCCCTGGGAGGAGAGTCCACGAGGACTACGGGACTTACGTGTCCAGCAGACTCCAGCTCCAGTCGAGGAACTTTGGATGGCTTCTCCTGTTCCACAGGCCCGGGGCGACGGTCGGGGGTCTGAGACTGAGTTCTCGAGGACCCCGGGACCTCTTCCAACGACACCCTCACGAGCCGTTTCTTCCTCTTGCGTTCCCGGTCGGGGGACCCCCGTTCCGAGGAGCCCCGACGGTGCTCGGGATCTGACTCCCGAGATGTCGAGGACTCCGACGAGGTCCGGGCCCGGCCGGAGGTCGAGTCAGAAAAGAGCCTTTCTTTCTGGTGCTGACGACTTCGCAGTGCCTTGGAAGACATCTTCCCACATGGTCCACATGACTTAGGGTCGTGATCAGGACCGAGGCACCGGAGGCAGCAGTCGTGTGTTTCGGTGAGAGACATCAGTTTCTTACACCGATCACACTTCTTAAAACCACTGGAAGCCATTGGGGAAAAAAGAGTCCCCGCGAGGTCGAAGGACCGGCCTTCCAGGGAAAAAGAAAAAAAGGGCGCGAACGCCAGCCACGAAGGGCAAAAACTGAAAAAAGAAGATCGGGCTCGATACCGGTGTACCGAACCCAGCGGGAGGGGAACCGGAGACGAAAAAATAGCGAAATCGCCAAAAAAGTCAAACAATTTTCCGGGATGACTAGGACTCACGTCCGACGGGCTTCACGAAAAACGAGAGACTGAGGTAAGATGGCACCTTTAGGCGGGAAGGGAACCGTGCATGCATGCCTGCATTCCCAAAGGCTTTCATGGAAAGCTGGGGAAATGCTCCGCAGGGGCTTCATCGACGTCGATGTCACCCATATGTGAGGACTGACTTCCTGCTTGGTCCTGGAGAAAAGGAGGTGATAGTGCCTCTGTATAAGTCTTTGGTGAGACCTCATTTGGAGTATTGTGTACAATTCTGGAGACTGCACCTTCAAAAGGATATAAATAGGATGGAGTCAGTACAGAGGGTGGCTACCAAAATGGTTAGTGGTCTTCATTATAAAGCATATGAGGACAGACTTAAGGATCTTAATATGTACAACTTAGAGAAAAGGCGGGATAGAGGTGATATGATTGAGACGTTTAAATACCTCCGTGGCATAAATGCATAGGGAGAGATCCTCTTTCGACTGAAAGCAAGTTCTTCTACGAGAGGACATGGGATGAGGGTGAAAGAGGATAGATTCAGGAGTGATATGCGGAAATATTTCTTTACGGAAAGAGTGGTGGATCCGTGGAATAGTCTCCCAGTGGAGGTGGTAGAGATGAGGACGGTATCTGATTTCAAAAAAGCATGGGACAAACACAGAGGATCTCTAAAGAAAAAAAGGGGACTATTGTAGTTGTTGATATGGAAGGACAGACTAGATAGGCCATGTGGTCTTTTTCTGTCGTCATTTTTCAATGTTTCTATAAGTCCTTGGTGTGACCTCATTTAGAGTATTGTGTGCAATTCTGGAGACTGCACCTTCAAAAGGATATAAACAGGTTGCAGAGGGTGACTTATGGAATTCTTATGGTACAGACAGGAAAATATTGAGCAATAGTTTGGGAGCCACTGCTGAACAATGACATAAAAGGCCAGGCCCCCTGCCCTTTGTACACACTTAAATCTGGCAGTGGGGGCTCTGCAAGCTACATGGCGTGATAGAAAGGGCCCATCGAGCTCTGGGTACTCGCCTGGCCAGTAAGTGACGTGATATAATGGTGCAATTTCTCAACTACCAGGTTGCCCAGAAGATTTTGACCTGAGTGAGGCAAGTGGATGGCTTAGAATAAGTGGGATACAAGATTCAATTCTATCAGGATCTCTCTTCTCTCATACTGTTGAAAAGGAGGGAGATGCATCCCATCTTGGCAATTCTAAACAAGGAGTGGATAAAATATTGTTGGCCTTTTCCTTTTAAGCTGGCTTTTGCTGTTGAGGGGAAACAGTTTGGGAAATGGCAGAATCCTGGAGTATTTTCCGACTACTGGGAAAGGTGGATGACTGCCAGATAAAGAGTGTGACCCTGAGCCAAAAAGTTAAGTTTGAAAAATGGGCCCAGGCTGCAGATAGTAAGTGTAGAGGGGACAGAGACATGATTCCTGAAAGCACATGATGTGTTTTTTTGCCGCTGCCAAGTTGGATTGAGTTTTCTTTCTCCATCTCCTATTGGAGATGATGGATCCTAAAGTCATTGGGCAAATGCTGTGTGGGGACCAACATGACAGATTTTGGTGCACTGGGACAACTAGTTTTTTCTCATGGAGCCTTGGACTGCCTTAATTGCTTTTGCTTTAAACATTATGACTTGCTCCTTGCCCCTTGCCCCAACCACTGACCTTCTGGCCTAGTGGTTGGGGCAAGGTACCACAGGCCAGAAGGTTGGTGGTTCAAATCCCACTAGCGGACAGCAACCTTGGGCCGGAAGGGCCGGGGTTTCTAGTCCCACAGGTGCTCCTTGTGGTCTTGGGCAAGCCACTTCACCCTCCATTGCCCATGTTCCCTGTAAGTATTAGTGTATATGTCTCATATCCCCTTGTGCTAAATGTATCCCCCAATTGTGTTGTGACCACTATGATTGAAGGATAAGGTGGTATAGAAAACTGTCTAAATAAATAAAATACTTAGGGGTCTGTTTACTAAACGGCGCACTTGTACGGGGCGCACTTGAGCGCTCTAAAATGATGCATTTAAGTGCTCTTAAGCGCCCCGTACGAGTGCGCGGCACATTACCGGGTCCCGCACGCGTGCGCCGAAAACGCGCACATTTGCGGGGCGCTCATGTGCGATTTAGGCGTGGAAAGGCGAAAGGAGGGCGGAGGAAGGCCCCCGAGGGGCGGATAGACGGGGTCAATGGGCGGAATGTGGGAGGGGAGAGACTTCCCGCACAGGAGCGTGCCCGACTAGCCAAGTAAACTTACCGCCAGTGAAACACTCGCGTTAGAGGTGCTGTGAAGGGAGGAGAAACCATTTCCGTCAGCAATGTACAGCAACAGCGTGGAAACCCAAAAACCGTGAGCAGTGTGAACCATGTGCACAGATCAAACCCGCTAATGTAACAGGGAAATAACCACACGGGCGCCGCGCACCGTAGCGCATCTGTCAATCACAGCTTTTGTTCTTCCGGACGGAACGCCCACTCCTTATACGGCAGCCGCACTGTACCGCGGACCGCACACCACCGGGCCTTTAGTAAACAGACCCCTTAGTGTTTCTGAATGTGTGTGGGAGAGGGGAGCTGGAAGGAGGCGTGTTCATAGTTTGTAGTTGTTTTTTTTCCTCCTTGTTCCTTTTCATGGATGGATGGATGGTTTATGGTGGGGAGAAGGGGGGTTAGGAGGGCTGGGAAAGGGGGGCAGGAAGGGGGATGGGAGGGGATTCTTTGGGTATGGTGGAATTAGGATAGAACCTGGAGTGTGTGAAGTTTGTGTGTTTGGGAAGTTTGCGAACAAATGCCTGGTGTTGATGGTCTACAGGTTGCTGAATGCTGGGTGTGCTTGCTGCAATATGGGAATAGGTGGATGACGTGCTTGTAAAATGGCTGATACAACAGTACTGACACTGAATGTGCATAGGCTTAATTCCCTGATGAAGCGGTTCCTGCTCTGGAAGAAGGCCTCTTGATGGAAGACTGATGTTCTTTTATAGCATGAGACTCACTTTTTATTTATTTAAAAAAATCTGATATACCGTTTTTCTACAAGTCAAAACAGTTTACATGGAACTGAGTTAATACAATGAATGAATTGTAAGAACATTAAGAACATTTTACAATGAACATTTTAAATATTTCGGATTAAACAAAGAACAATGAGGGAGGATTGCTGGTTATCGAAACATGATGACAGAAAAAGACCATTTGGCCTTTCTAGTTTGCCCTTCCATATAAACTACAATAATCACCTTTTTTCCTTTATCATTACTATTTGGTGGGGAGACGGGGACCTCTGCGGATGCAGGAGCGCTGAAATGGAGAGGGGTGGCAATTCTTTTCTGGAGGGATCTGGTGGCTGAAATTGTGGCCCTGGATCCAGGATACTTTGGGTAGGAGGGTGTGGATGGTGGTGGAGGGGGAGCTCTGGTTATGGTGGTTATGGTTATGGTAATTTTATTTGATAAACCGCCTTTCTGAAACAAGCAAAGCGGTGTACAAGATACAAAATTAAAGAGGACGGCTCGAGGCCATAGAAATGGAAAAGAAGTTACAATGGTTTCAGGAGAAAAGAAACAGAGAGAGAAAACACAATGGTGAGTCTTGTGATAAGGAAGCTTATCATAGCTCAGGAAGGAGCTATAGAAAAGGTGAAGTGACTCTGAACAAGCAACCTGTCAGTTCTGGTAGAAATAAGAAAACAGAATTTTGCCATAAAAGACAACCAGTCCCAGAATGCACCAGGTTTCCAACAGCCATTAGAGGAGCTGAAGTGGGGAAACGTGTGTTCAATCAAGAGGGCTATGAGGTAATCCCCAAGCACTCATCTCAAAAGGCAGGGCCTGATTCAGCACAGCTGCGCTGTGCTAGGGTGGAGCACTCATCAAAGCAGAATAAAGGTAGAGTTTATTCTACAGAGAATTATCCTCATTCTCAGGATCAGCTTGGAGATCCTCATCTTGGACATCTTCATCATCGGGGAGGATCATCAGGAACAGAATCCAGACCGGACGGACAGAGAGGGCAAGAAACCCTTTGGAAGAAAGAAGAGAAAAGCATTTGGGAGGTCTAAAGGAGTCCAGAGCAGTACGTATACTGGAAGGTATTTCAAGGGCCAGCATACACCATTGGACTGGGGAAAGCCAGAGAAATGGTGCTGCAGAGCTAGGAATCTCCAGAGGGTACCTGTGAGGGAGACGGCTGCACTTGGAAGGGACCCTAGGACCCGTGCCAGAAGGTATGTGAAGAGAGATCCAGTGTCCAGGGATCTGGATTGGAAGGCTGGACATAAGAACTGGACTACATACTGGCCAGGCTATTTAGAGAGGAACTCTAACAGCAATGGAAGCTCAGGTATGAACACTGATCTATGCCCTAGCTATAACCTTGAAAGACAGCAGGGAAACAAGTATTCTCCTGAGAGTGCTACATTGAGAAATTCCTCTGTGCCAATCCATGATATTGAACCCATGATTGTTGAAGAAGGGGGAGCGGTCTTAGATACAGGCTGTGAATATATGGATTGCTCTCTGTCTAAACTCCTTTGGTAATTTACTGTTACAAAGTAGAGCAACCATCACAAAGAAATACAAACTTGTTCTTTAATCTACTCAGAAAAGCTCCTGAGTAGGATTTTGGGCCACGCAGTAGAAAGCAAGCCAGCTAAGGGGTTTCAGCTGGATAACTGCTAGCAATTGAGCCTTACCTAATTGCTTGTGAGCTCTGAGGGAATCACTTCTGAGTCTATGTGTGAAGATATAAGAAGTTAACCTGAAAAGAACAGTTTTTCCCTTCTTTGTGGGTTTTGCTTGTTGTTTGAAACACTGCTAAGAAAATATTAACTAAAGCCTACAGAAAAGAACAGTTTGTTACCAACCAGGTCTTTATTCTTTTGCTTTGATTGCCTGACAAGTTCAACTGTTGTTTTCCTGATTTTGTTTTTCTAAGTTTAACACTGAAAGCAAGTATCCTGTTTTATGTGCTACCAAGCATATCTGTGTTGGGAGAAATAACCCCATAAATAAATATCTTATTGGCTTTACACTCAAGCACAACTAATTATTGTGAGCAGCTGTGTCTGGTGTGAATGGACTGCATTTCCCACAATCCCTTGCAAATCATACTGATATATGCACTTGCCAAGACTGTGAACATTCTCACCCAGGCAGCCGTCTGACAGTCTTCAACAAGAATTTTTTGCACAGCTTCAGATGACCTTGGGGGCCTTTTATTCAGGGTAAGGTAGAGTTTAGGAGGGGACTTCAATTTTTAGGTTTCCAGGAACCCAGATGTTTTAGGAGGTGATACAATGCGGGAGACATGGAGACAATTGAGGGGGGTGAACTGGGGCATTGGGGAAGGTGGATGGTGGATGTCTGGAGGGAACAGCACCAGGGGATGCGGAAGTATTCGTTTTATTCCCATCCTCATGATACATTAATTACCTGTTGGGGCAAGATCTGTTGGAGAGTGTGATGGGTCTGGGGTGGGTGATATCGCTTGGTTGAACTACACACGCTATTGGCTAACATTATGACTTGGGGGGAGGGGGGTTCAGGGGATCGGATTTGGATGTTAAATAATTCCTTGCTGTTTGACGAAAGGATCTTACGTGATTTTTAAGAATTCATTGAGGATTATTTCAAGTGGCATGAGAGGACAGAGACCACCCTTCCTGGCCTGCACGGAGCGGCAGGTGTACCTACTCTTGCCATCATGCTGGGCAGACTAGATGGACCATGCTGGTCTTTATCTGCCGTCATTTACTATGTTACTATGTAATCTGGGATGCATTTAAAGCTGTTGCATGGGGGATCTTTATTGCACAAGGGGCACGCCATAAGAGAATGATCAATAGATAAGCTGTTGCAGCAGCATATTTATTTATTTATTTATTTAAAGCTTTTCTATACCACGCTCTTTAAAATCATCATATGCCTAGTTTGCAGCGGAAACATCAGAGAATGGGTTCCAAGTGAGGTTTGCATGATCTAGCAGTTAAGAGGCCAGCAGACCAGACTGCCCAACAAGATCTGGACTTTAAGTTGCAGAGGATCAAGCAGTGTTACTACAAGTTTGGTAAGAAGGCTGGGAAGCTGCTGGCCTTTCGACTAGGTACACAACAAGCCAAGAGGCAAGTGCAGAAGACCAGAATGGCTGGGGGTCAAATGGTGTTTAGCAACCCAGAGATAAGCAATAAGTTTGTGAATTCTCTGTGGACAAGCAGGGATGAGTCCTCACGTATGGGTGACATTCTCCAAAGGAGCCCATGAGGGAACACTCCCTAACTCCTACTGGAAGCTTTTAGGAGGCTCTACCATGCCTGTGCGCCTCCTTCCTGCCTGCCGCCATGGTGCCATCTTAAACCAGTCTTCGTTTTTCCACGAAGCCCTATGGACACATTCAAGTTATCCTAAGAACATAAGATATGCCATAGTGGGTCAGACCAAGGTCCATCAAGCCCAGTATCCTGTTTCCAACAGTGGCAAATCTAGGTCATAAATACCTAGCAGTCTCCCCAAAAGACACAGGTTCCTCAATGCTTGTATTGGGTCAAGCAGTGATATCCTGGGTCCCTTTTAATAATGGTTTATGGACCTTTCCTTCAGGAACTTGTCCAAACCTTTTTTAAACACAGCTACACTAACAGCTTTTACTACATCCTCCAGTAACAAATTCCAGAGTTTGATTACACGTTGAGTGAAAAAATATTTTCTCTTATTAGTCTTAAATAGTTTACCCTGTAGCTTCATTGCATGTCCCCAAGTCTTTCTATATTATGATGACGTAAACAATCGATCTACGTTTACCCGTTCAAACTCCGTTCATTAATTTATAGACCTCTATCCTATCTCCTCTCAGCTGTCTTTTTTCCAGGTTAAAGAGCACTAAACGTTTTAGCCTCTCTTCATAGGGGTATCCTTCCATCCCCTTTACCATTGTGATGGCTCTTCTCTGAACCTTTTCTAATAACGCTATATCCTTTTTAAGATGCGGCGACCAGAATTGAACACAATATTCTAGATGCGGTCGCACCATGAAACAAAACAGAGGCATTATAATATCCTTTGTTTTATTTTCCATTCCTTTCCTTATGATACCTAGCATTCTATTTGCTCTCTTGGCTGCCGCTGCACACTGGGTGGAGGATTTTAACATGTTATCCGCGATGACGCCTAAAACATTTTCCTGGGTGGTGGCTCCTAATGTGAAAAATTGCATCGTGTAAACATAGTTTGGGTTGTTCTTTCCTAGGTGTATAACTTTGCACTTGTCCACATTAAATTTCATCTTCCATTTGGACGCCCAGTCTTCCAGTTTATCAAGATTCTCTTGCAATTTTCCACAATCATCATGGCTTTTAACTAACAGCTTTGAAAAGTTTCATGTCATCTGCAAATTTGATAACCTCACTCGTTATTCCCTTTTCCAGGACGTTTATGAATATGTCAAAAAGCAGCAGACCCAGTACAGATCCATGGGGTACTCCACTATTCACCTTTCTCCATTGGGAAAATTGGCCATTTGGCCCTACCCTCTGCTTTCTATCTTTCAACCAATTCCTGAGCCACAATAGTACACTGCCTCCTATCCCATGATTTTTTAGTTTTGCCAAAACTCTCTGATGAGGGACTTTGTCAAAGGCTTTCTGAAAGTCCAGATACATTATATCAACCAACTCACCTCTATCTACTTGTTTATTCACACCTTCAAAAAAACATAACAGATTAGTAAGACAAGATCTTCCTTGTCTAAAGCCATGTTGGCTGTCTCCCATTAAGCCATGACTATCTACATGTTAAGTAATTTTGTTCTTTATGATAGTTTCTACCATTTTTCCCGGTACTAACGTCACGCTCACCAGTCTGTAGTTTCCCGGATCACCCCTGGAACCCTTTCTAAAAATTGGCGTTACGTTGGCCATCCTCCAGTCTTCAGGTATTACAGATGATTTTAATGATAGTTCACAGATTACTAATAGCAGGTCTGCAATCTCATATTTCAGTTCTTTCAACATCCTTGGATGTATACCATCCGGTCCAGGTGATTTGCTACTCTTCAGTTTATCGACTAGTTGTAATACATCTTCCCGGTGTATCGATATTTCTTTCAATTCTTCCGCAGTATCACCTTTAAATACCACTTCAGTCATGGGTAACATCCCTACATCTTCCTCAGTAAAGACCGAAGCAAAGAATTCATTCAGTCTCTCCGCTATAGCTTTGTCCCCTTTTAGTGCCCCTTTTACCCCTCTAGCATCTAATGGTCCAACTGACTCTCTCAGAGGTTTTTTGCAATGAATGTACTTGAAAAAGTCTTTATTATGCGTTTTTGCTTCCGCAGCAAGCTTCTTCTCAAATTCTCATTTTGCCTGCCTTATCAATGCCTTGCATTTAACTTGCCAGTGCTTGTGCTGTTTCCAGTTTTCGTCATTTGGCTCTTTTTTCCATTTCCTGAAAGATTCTTTTTTGGCAACAACAGCCTCTCTGACCTCACCTTTAAACCATGCTGGCAGTTTTTTGGACTTCCTTCCACTTTTCTTAAAGCGTGGAATACTGTTGGTTTGGGCTTCCATGATAGTATTTTTAAACAACACCCAAGCTTGATGTAAGTCTTTAACCTTTGCAACTGCTCCTTTTAGTTTATTCTTAACTATTTTCCTCATTTTATCATAGTCTCCCTTTCAAAAGTTAAAAGGTAGTACTGTGGATTTCCTTACCATTCCTCCTCCACTAATTAAATCAAACGCAATCATGCTATGATCACTATTGCCAAATGGCCCCAACACCTTTATCTCTTGCACCAGATCTGGTGTTCCACTAAGGACTAGGTCCAAAATGGCTTCCCCTCTGGTCGGTTCATAAACCAGCTGCTCCAAGAAGCAGTCATTTATTTCATCTAGGAACTTTATCTCCCTAGCATGTCCTGCCGTGACACTGACCCAGTCAATACCAAGGAAATTGAAATCACCCATTATTATTACTGTGCTGTAACTTTTGTTAGCTTCCCTGATTTCTTTGAGCATTTCATCATCCATTTGCTCATTCTGGCCAGGCGATCGATAGTACACCCCCCACTGCCATCGCCTTCTCCTTTTTACATGGAATTTCAATCCATAGAGATTCTACAGAAAATTTTGTTTCCTGCAAAACTGTAATCCTTTGTGACTCAATGCCATCTCTAACACAGAGTGCAACCCCTCCACCAATTTGATCAGCTCTATCATTACGTTATAGTTTGTACCCAGGTATGAATAGTGCGGTATAAACCTAAATAAATAAAATAAAATAAATATCACAGTGTCCCACTGGTTGTCCTCCTTCCACCATGTCTCTGAGATTCCAATCATATCTAACCTCTCATTTAGTGCTATATATTATAACCCATCTTATTTTTTAGACTTCTAGCATTTGCATACAAGCATTTTAGAGACTGTATTTTATTCATATTAATCTGGCTTTCGGTAGGCATGGGTAATTTCGAATCTTTAAGCTCTGCCTGCTCCATACTCAAGGGCATTTGGACTACTTTACTCTTTATTGGAACCTCTCTGCTTTTGGTAGTATCCCTCAAGGATACATTATTCCGTACCATGCGCTCTTGGACGACTGTCGGCTTTCCCCTATTATCTAGTTTAAAAGCTGCTCTATCTCCCTTTTAAAGGTTAATGCGAGCAGCCTGGTTCCATCCTGGTTAAGGTGAAGGCCTTCCCTTCGGAAGAGCCCCTCCTTTCCCCAGAATGTTCCCCAGTTCCTAACAAATCCAAACCCCTCATCCTGGCACCATCGTCTCATCCACGCATTGAGACGCCGGAGCTCCGCCTGCCTTTTGGGTCCTGCGCGTGGAACAGGAAGCATTTTGGAGAACGCTACCCTGGAAGTTCTGGATTTCAACTTCCTACGTAAACTCCTAAATTTAGCCTCCAGAACCTCCCTACCACATTCTTCTATGTCATTGGTACCGACATGTACCAAGACAGCAGACTCCTCCCCAGCACTAAGACTTTATCTAGGTGGCGCGTGAGGTCTGCTACCTTCGCACCAGGCAGGCATGCTACCAGGTGATCCTTACTTCCACCAGCCACCCAGCTATCTATATGCCTAATGATCGAATCACCAACTATAACAGCTGTCCTAACCCTTCCCTCATGGGTACATGGCCCTGGAGAAACTTCCTCGGTGCAAGAGGTTTTTACATCACCTGGAGGACAGGTCCTAGCTACAGGATCACTTCCTGCCACACCAGGGTGGTGCTCTCCTGTCACGTGACCTCTCTCCTCCATGGCAACAGGGATGCTGCCAGACTGGAGGTGGGACTTTATCCCTGTAGGTCTTGTCTATGTACCTCTCTGTCTTCCTTATGTCTTCCAAGTCTGCTACTCTAGCCTCTAGAGAACAGACTCATTCCCTGAGAGCAAAGAGCTCCTTGCACCTAGTGCACACGTAAGACCTCTCACCAACTGGGAGAAAATCATACATGTGACACTCAGTGCAAAAGACTGGAAATCCCCCATCTCGCTGCTGGACTGCTGTCTGCATCTTAGTTTTAAGGTTGTGTTTAGATATTTAAGTTCTTTACTTACTTAGGGTTGCTGGGGATACTTATACTAATAAAACTATACCTAATACGTTGTTCACCTGAAGCTTAATTAATCTCAGGTCCTTAATGTATGCCTGATTTGGATAAACAGCTGCACCTGAGAGCAGCTCCTTTCCTTTAAGATGTGTAAGTACCAATAAAACTACGATTATCCTAGGGGTGGGTGGGTGTTGGGGAGGCAGGGAAAGAAGACTTATAAAAAGCTGGCTGCTACACAGTACCCTGTTCTATGCTTCTAAGGTAATTTGTGACCAATTTCCTGGGTGATTAACAGTCCTTGCTTGGCTAGAAGGAGTCTTTCAAAATGGCCCTTTAACCCCTACTTTAAAAGTTTCACAGGTCTCTTGCCCCCTAGGTAGAAGGACTGTTTGTAAAGGTCTCTAGAATGATTTATTGCTCAAAGAATACTAACCCTGTTTGCCTTTTATGCTGTTATATTCTGATTTGATTTAAATTAAAGCTCTTTGCTGCTACTAGGCGCTGACTGAGTATGACATTTAAACTAGAAGCTCTCTGCTGGGTTATAAATTTAACCAGAAAGCTCTCTTTTGTGTTTTAAATTTAAACTGAAAGCACTTTGCTTCTACTAGGACCTGACTGAGTATTAAATTTAAACTACAAGCTCTCTGTTGGGTTCTAAATTTAACCAGAAAGCTCTCTTTTGTGTTTGAAATTTAAACTGAAAGCTCTCTGTTACTACTAGGCCCTGACTGAGTATTAAATGTAAACTAGAAGCTCTCTGCTGGGTTCTAAATTTAACCAGAAAGCTCTCTTCTGTGTTTGAAATTTAAACTGAAAATGTTTGCTGATACTAGGCTCTGACTAATTTAATAAATACACTGGGTTTACAGATTAATCAGCTTTAATCCAAAGAATTCCCTTCTCCCCAAGATTCAGAAATACTCCCAGAAGTATATACTCACAATTGCAGATCTCTCTCCAGAAGTAGCAGTCCCCTTTTGTAGTCCTTCAAGACTCATAAGTGATTTTTCTTCCCTATGGAGTCTGCTAAAAGTGAATAACTATTTTATATTTGAAAGGGTTGTATGAAGATGAAATTTAGGTGGAAAGGGATGCCATTGACAGGTACTTGAATCGGATTGTCCTTCCTTATTTGGACGAGGCTCAGGTAGAATTTTTGGATGTGGATATCACTTGTAGAGAGGTGATGATGGCCATTAAGACCTTATGGGGGAGATACCAGGCCTGGATAGCTTCACGTCTGAGTTTTTTCAGTTTTTGGGCAGTAGTTAGCCCATACCTGGTCTGGGTGTATAATAAGATGCTTGGGGGAGGTGGCTTGCTACATTCAATGATAGAGGCCTGGATCTCTGTGATCCCGAAAAAGAAGAAAGATCAGACGCTGTCAGTTGTACCATCCAAAATCCCCTCCTGAATTTAGACGTTAAAGTTTTGGTATAAATGCTAGCAACGCGTCTCAATGGTATATTGGTGCGCTTGCTCCACCTGGACCAGGTCGGGTTCATTCCGGGGCGGCAAGCAGCGGACAAGATTCGTCGAGTGCTCCAGCTGGCACAGTTGACCCACGCAAGGCAGCAAACTGCTCTTTTTTTAGGGGTTGAGGCTGAGAAGGCTTTCGATAGGGTTCACTGAGGGCTCCTGCATGCAGTTCTGGAAAAGGTGGGGTTGGGTTCCATATTTTGTAGGTGGGTACAATTGCTTTATGATGATCCCGGAGCGCTTGCCAAGGTTAATGGTAGCTGCTCTCCATTCTTTCAATTGTGGCAGGGAATCCGTCAGGGTTGCCCCCGTCACTGCTGAGCCATTTGTTCAGGTGATTCGACCTGATCTAGGGATTTGGGGGAAGGGGGTGGGACGGAATATAAGCTGGTGCTCTTAGCTGATGATGTGCTCCTCACCCTTGCTGAGTTGCAGAATTTTCTCCCTTGCTTTTTGGAGCAGGTGAAGAGATAAGCTGCTTTGTTGGGATTTAAATCAATGTGAGTAAAACCATGGCTTTGAATGTCTCCATTCCGACGCAACAATGAAGATAATTAACTATGGTATAGGTTTTGTTGGGCCCGAAGCCACATGCAATACCTGGGGGTTAACCTGACAGCTACCCAGATCTGTTTGTGCGCATTAAGGGTGATCTGATGGGGTGATCATGGTTGACATTGTCATGGTTTGGGATAATGGCAGTGTTGCATACCAATGTGTTGCCCCCATCTGCTGTATGCCTTCCAGACGCTGCCCATACCATTGTCTGGCAAGGTTTTGGGGACCTCTAGGGTAAATTGCTGGCCTTTGTGTGTGTGTGTGTGTGGGGGGGGGGGGGTATGAGACCTCTCATTAACCAGAGAATGCTGTATAGAGATAGATGAAGGGGGAGGTTTGAGGATTCCCAACTTGGAGTGGTATCATGTAGAGTCCCAAGCCCGAGCTGCATGGAAATGGGCAAATTCTGGAGAACAAAATGTTTGAGTGCAAATTGAACAGAGGCTGGGGAATCTGCTCTGGATACCCTGTTCGGTGTTCTGGGGCTTGCTCTAACCCATATATAGATTTTACTTTGAAATGATAGAATAAGTATTAATCTTGAAAACTTTGCCGCTTATGCCATTCGTCCATATTCAATTGTTCCCCCCTGAATTGGATTCCTGTATCTATCGGGGGTGGGAGGGGAAGAGGCTCTACCAGGTGGGGCAAATCTTTGAAGATGGAGGTCTCAGGGCATTTGAAGCTGTGTGGGAAGAATTTACCCTGTTCTTGACTCACCATTTTGCCTACCTGCAGTTAGTCTCGAGTGGGGAAGAAGGAGGTGCAAGAACAAGTCGCTCGGAATACCAACTCGCTAGAGGATTTGTATGGGGATCTCTCTTCCACTAGGCGGTTAATTTCCATACTATATAGGCACTTACGGGAGGATGATACAAACTCCCTGGTCCATAGAGGTAAATGAGAAAGGGCCTACACAGAGGTATAGTAGGAACAGATGGAAAAGATTTTGCCCAAAATTTCTGTGTCGGTAGGGGTCCAGGAGAGCAATTATAAAATTATGTACCAGTGGTATATGACCCCTAATTGACTAGCCTGGATATATCCGGGGACCTCCGATCGTTGTTGGTGGGTATGTGGGGAGCTGCGCACACTGGTCCACATTTGGTGAGAATGCCAGTAGGGGAGGTGTTATTGGAGAGCCATTCAGTATCGAATTAAGAGTTTTGATTGGTGTGGATATCCCATGGGATCCTGAAATATTTCTGTTGAACTTGGCTGTGCCTGGTGTGCGGAAAGATCAGAAGGTTTTGATTAGGCACTGTCTGGACATGGCCAAGCTAAACTTAGCCCATCATTGAAAGTGGATATCTTCCCCCCCTCCCCCTGCTGTCAGCGTGGTTGTCTCAGATGTGGAGTTTGTATAACATGGAATGGTTGACTGTGGTGTGTAGACACAAATTAGAAGACTTTGAGAGGATATGGGACCCCTTTTGCCTAGGTATGCTATCCCTGGATAGGGGGAGGAGTGGCGGAGAGGCCTAACGCAAGGAATGCATCCTGGGAAGTTTTGGGGAGATGAAGGGATATAAGGGAGTGTTTGGGATGTTCTTGTTAAACCTGAAAAGAATGTTAAAATGAGGTATGTCTTGGGTGCTGACCTTTAAGATGTTCTCTTTCAGATGGAATTATTGCTGCTTGGATAAAGCCTTGAATAATTAAATAAATAGAGCACGTCAGGCCACATAAAGATACAATTTAAAACCACATAATATCCTTAACTAGAGGCACCCTCCCACCCCTCCCAGCTGCCTCACTCGATGCTCCTGGCCACCACCTGCAGCAGAAACAGAACATCAGCTGCAGGTACATGTAAATCAATAAAAGTGCACATATCTTCAAGACCTGACACCCCTCACACCCAAATTGACAGCCCAATACTGTTTGGGGATGGACACCACAGATAAACACCTGTAGGTGTTGTGCTTCAACACAAACATGCTTTCTACATACCTGCTACATATACCCCCTTATGTAGGGGTCATCCAGTAATGGCATATGCACAGCACCCATATCCATCCCCAAGGCATCAGAGAGGATTCTGGGGTCAGGGATATAGGTGAGAGAAGCACTCTGTGAGAGCAAAAACCTGGATGTTTTCAATACTCGTATATATAAAATGGCCGCCATGCAACTCTACGTCTATGGAAATATATACTGTTGTGGGTCATTGCAAATTTCAAAAATGCAGGCACCCAAAACAGAGACTTCCTATGCCACCACTGTTAATGTGCATATAAGGGCCGGTTGGATGTGCGCATCCCTATTTTAGAAATACCATTGGTATAGCTAAAGTTCTTACCTGCAAAGATAGCTTCAGTGAGGGGGAGGTACGTATCTTGGTGCAGGAGGTCCTAGCTAACCAGGGGTTGCTCCTGACAATAAGGGTGTGTGCATAAGCACATACCACAAGAGGCAGTGATGGATATCTCTCAGAGGAAAAATGTCACCCCGGCAGAATTAATTAAAAGTAATGCATCCACATCCAGCAGAGCCTTCTCTCTCTATGTACCAGGATTATGGAACTTGCTCCCGGGGAAAATACAATCCACAAGAGAACCTGAAATATTCCGCAAGCTCCTAAAAACATGGCTATTCCAAGAACACTTCCAAGAAAACATCACACAGAATTCTACAAGTGTCTGCTAGCTACCTGCCACCCACCTCACTAGCTAGAGAACACCAACCCATACTACCAATAAAATACTTCCATCATTATGCATACCCTAAAAACTTGTTATTGTAAATATAACCAGTACTATAACTATAACTGCAGTGTAAATAGTTATATGTTATATAAACGTTACATGGGAATTTGGATTCACTTGTTATAAAACTTACCTGTTACTTGTAATAGTTATTTGTTCCATGTAAATCACCTTGATTTACTGATGGGGCAGTATATAAAAACATATAAATAAATATACCACTGCAATAGGGACATCAAGGACATGAAAAAAAATGGTAGCAAATTCTCAGGGTCACATGCAGGAAGGCTAGGGTCATTGGACCTGATGGGCTGCCTCTCCCACTCATGAAGCTCGAACAACAGGAGCTCAGCATCAACAATGTTGTCAATGTGGAGGGAGTACAGAGTCGGACACATCCAGGAGCCCCCAGGATCAGAATGAGTATATACAGAATACCCCTGAGCTTCCACACATTGCATGTCTTTTTCACCTGTGATGCCTGCCACCTCTACCCTGTGACTGCTAGGGTACTGTCAGGCATGGGCCTGCTACACAGCTACTTATTATCGTATGTTGATACACTGAGAGGTCAGCATTGGGGTGAGGGTAGACAGGGTTGCCCTCACATGACCTATAAGTACCATGTCATGTGAATCCACTCCACACACCTCCATGTACCATGCTCCACCCCACTCTAACCACCATACTTGCTAAATATTACTGATGCACCCATATCCCCAGCACATGTATATGCTATCTGTACAGTAGGCTGGAATCCCAGGTTTAATCTCCGTACAGCATATATAATATAATGAAAAATAGGGGGCCATCAGGAGACAGGTGTCCTCTGCTGGCTCCATTGCTATTGTGCTGCATGTTTATGTTTATATTTGTTTATTTGGGTTTGATATACTGCCATTTGTATGCATACAGGGTGGTTTACAATAAAATACATAAGAATAACAAAGAGGAGCTACAATGCGACTTGATAAGAGAGAAGACGACAGTTAAAGGTAGAAAAGAGAGGATAGGAGGCACAGAACCATTAAGCCAGGTTGTCAATTCCCACTCCAAAGGCCTGGTCAAAAAGAATGGTCTTAAGCAGGGTTTTAATTTTTTTTAATAGTCTTCTAGGCGGGTCGGGAGACATTTCCACAGTGATGGGGCAAGAAAGTAGAAAGCTGAATGTCTTGTGCTTTCGTAATGGACTTTGGGGGAGGGGAGAATAACCAGTTTGTTACCGTGCAAAGAATGCAGGTAGCGTGGAGGGGCATAGGGAATGACAAGAGCCGAAAAGTAGGTGGGAGCATTATTATGTAGACATTTATGGACTAAAGTAAAGATTTTATGGTGAATTTGAAAGGAAACCGGTAACTACAGTAGTGGTGCTGGATCATGAGAGGTATAATATGGTCATATTTCTCAGCATGAGAGGATGCAAAGCGCTATGTTTTGGATAGTTTGTAGCTTTTCACCTCATAAGCGGGAATGCCAGCATAGACTATGTTGCTGTAGTCTAGACGGGCAATAATGGTGCTGAGAATAATGGAGGTTTGGGCTACTACTACTACTGAACATTTGTATAGTTCTATAAGACACACGCAGTGCTACACAGACATGTAAAAGACAGTCCCTGCTCATCAGAACTTACACTCTAGTCAAGATAGACAACACAGTAGCTGTAGACATGGGATACATTTAGGGGGAATGGTAAGGAAACACGAGGGAGATCAGGTGAATCAAGATCTGAAAATGGCAGTGAAGAGATAGAGTAGTTACTCACCTGTAACAGGTTTTCTCCAGGAGCAGCAGGAATCAGTCCTCACATATGGGTGACATCGGCGCCGACGGAGCCCCCATGCGGAGCATTTCCCCAGCTTTCAAAGAAATCCTTTGGGAATGCAGTCACGCATGCGCGGTCCCCTTCCCGCCCAAAGGTGACATCTTGCTCAGTCCAATGACAGCTAAAAGACAGCACGAAAAAAGAAAATGAACTACATACAACTGCAACTCCAAGGGGAGGAGGTTGGGTCGTGAGGACTGATTCCTGCTGCTCCTGGAGAACACCTGTTACAGGTGAGTAACTACTCTTTCTCCAGGACCAAGCAGGAAGTCAGTCCTCACATATGGGTGACTCCCTAGCTCTGGGCTACCAGGAACCCAGGCTGAAAAATAGAGCTCCCTCTAGAGCAGTGGTTCTTAACCTGGGTTCGATCGAACCCTAGAGGTTCGGCGGAGGTCAAGACACAAGACACGCACCCGAATCATATGATTCGTGATGACACGCCCCGCTTGGCCATCATTGGCTGCAGGTGATCACGCTACATTACTTGGCCAATCTGTGCTGCAGGGAATTTGGTGCACTCAGTAGTCGACTTGTGACTGTCGTGATGGTATGTCGTGTGATTTCTTTCTTAATATTTTAATCCATACTAACTATGTCGAGCAAAAAAAGAAAGTGGTCGGACGAATATGTACAACATGGATTCGCATATATAACAGAACGTGATGGGAGTCAGTGTCCTATCAGCATGATTTGCAATGCCAAGTTAAGCAATTTTAGTCTAGTACCGGCAAAACTAAAGGAACACTTCCTTAACCTGCATGGAGATGGGGAATACAAGAACACAACGCTTGCTGAATTCAAGGTGAAGAGAGCCAGATTCGATGAAAAGGCTACTCTGCCTGCTCTCGGCTTTGTACCCATCAACAAACCGATCCTCACAGCATTGTACGAAGTTGCTTACCTGATCGCAAAGCAGGGCAAACCACACACCATTGGTGAAACACTCATAAAACCAGCTGTGTTGAAGATGGCGAATCTGATGCTGGGAAAAGCGGCCGAAGTTAAATTATCCCAAATTCCTCTTTCAAATGACACCATCAGCAACAGAATAGAGGACATGAGCAAAGACATCTTGGTTCAAGTAGTTGCAGATCTGATTTCCAGCCCGGCAAAATTCAGCCTCCAACTCGACGAGACCACAGACGTTTCTAATCTAAGTCAGCTTGCTGTATTTGTGCGCTATGTGAAAGACGACATGATAAAGGAAGATTTTTTATTTTGTAAGCCTCTTACAACAACAACTAAGGCAGCCAATGTGAAGAAACTTGTGGGTGACTTCTTCAGAGACAACAATCTTTCGTGGGATATGGTTTCTGCAGTTTGTACGGACGGAGCTCCAGTCATGTTGGGAAGAAAGTCTGGTTTTGGTGCGCTAGTGAAAGCCGATGCACCACACATCATTGTTACGCATTGTATTCTGCACAGGCATGCGTTGGCAACAAATACCTTGCCTCCAGAAATGACAGAAGTATTAAAAACTGTAGTGAAATGTGTGAACTATGTGCGAAATAGTGCACTGAGGCACCGCATCTTCAGTGAGCTGTGTAAAGAAATGGGCTCTGAATTCGAGGTACTTCTGTACCATTTTAACGTTCGGTGGTTATCCCGGGGACAGATGCTGAATCGTGTTTTTGCCATGCGTGTGGAATTAGCCCTGTTTTTGCAAGAGCACCAACATCGTCATGCAGATTGCTTCAAAAATTCTAAGTTCATTCTCATTTTAGCGTACATGGCTGATATATTCGCATCTCTCAATCATCTCAATCAGCAGATGCAGGGTAGTGGAGTCAACATCATCGAAGCGGAAGAAAACCTGAAGGCTTTTCAAAAAAAGCTACCGTTATGGAAATGACGAACAGAGAACGATAACTTCGTAAACTTTCCCCTGCTGGACGACTATGTAAGTAAGATCGAAGATGTGTCTGGAATCGGAGACATTTCTGTACCCATGGAACTGAAGCAAGCAATTGCCACGCACTTAGATGAGCTTGCAAAGTCTCTCGACGGATACTTCCCTACAAGAGAGTCATATCCAGCATGGGTGAGACAGCCGTTCACGTTTGGTGTTGAGACAGCAGATGTCAATGATGAATACCTCGACGAAATCATTGAAATTCAGCAGAGCCAGGTTCAACAGCAACTCTTCAGAACAACAACGCTCTCAACGTTTTGGTGTCGACAAATGGTAACGTATCCTGTTATTGCTAGGAAAGCCCTGGAAATTTTTATACCATTTGTTACAACATATCTTTGCGAGCAATCCTTTTTGAGGATGCTGGACATAAAAACGAAGAAAAGGAACAGACTTTGCTGTGAAAATGACATGAGAGTGGCACTTGCCAAGGTGAAGCCATGCATTTCTGAACTAGTCTCTCAAAGGCAACAGCAGAAGTCACACTGATTTGCAGTAAATATTCATTATTATTGTAGCGGTGTAGCCTGATGGAAATTAGGTGATGGGTGTGTGTGTTAAAATGTTAAAAATAATAAATAGCATAAATACAATAAGTTCATTATTGGAATACATAAGGTTAAAAATTAAAACCATTTCAGTGTGGTAGTATTAAAAAAGGTCATGTCTTTGTGAAAAGTTATGTATGTAATTTGTTGTGAGTTCATGCATTGTATTGGTTTTGTTCTTTGAACACAGTGATGTTAATGCACGATTCATTTTGTGAACCAGTAAAACATATACCTATGTCTTGAATTTGAAAAAAAATCCTATTTTATTTTTCAATAAAGAAGGGTTCGGTGAATGTGCATATGAAACTGGTGGGATTCAGTACCTCCAACAAGGTTAAGAACCACTGCTCTAGAGCCTCAGCAACAGTGAGAGAATCTTCTCGGAGACCACACCTGAACGGTAGCCCAACACCAGGGCCGGAGGGTAGGAGTTGCCTAAACCTTAAAGAGATTACGGAGTACCGCTTGCCCGAAAGCACTGTCCCTACGGGACTCCCTCTCAAGGCAGTAGTGGTCCGCAAAAGTCTGGCTTGAAGACCAAGTAGCGGCCCGGCAGATGTCTGCCAATGGAACAGAACGGAAGTGAGCTACTGATGCGGCCTTCGCCCTGACCCGGTGGGCCGTGACTCGACCCTCCAGGGAGAGACCGGCTGCCCTGTACACCCAGGCGATACAGTCTGCCACCCAGATGGACAACGTATGCTTAGTGACAGGCAACCCCAATTTATTAGGGTCAAAGGAAATGAAGAGCTGAGAAGCCCTTCTATGCCCCTGCGTACGTTCTAGGTAAAAGGACAGCGATCTTCTACAATCCAGGGTATGCAAGACAGTTTCTGCCCTACTGGCGTGCGGCCTGGGAAAGAACGTTGGAAGTACCACCTCCTGGTTGAGGTGGAAGGACGACACTACCTTGGGAAGGAACTTAGGATGAGTCCTCAAGACTACCGTGTTCTTATAGAACCTGGTATACGGCCTATCCAAGACCAGGGCCTGAAGCTCACTCACACGCCTGGCCGAGGAGAGTGCCACAAGAAACAACACCTTCCAGGATAGGAAACATAAGTGGCAGGTAGCCATTGGCTCAAAAGGTGGGCGAGTCAGTTGCTGCAAGACCACACTGAGATCCCACTCAGTGGCCGGTGGACGAATAGGAGGCTTCAGCAGAAGCAGGCCTCTGAGGAAGCGAGACAGCAGAGGGTGGCCCGAGAGGGATTGTCCATCCACCGGCGAGTGGTGAGCTGAGAGGGCACTGAGGTGGACCCGGACAGAGTTGGACTGAAGTCCCAGGTTGGACAGGTGGAGCAGGTATTGCAGTACCACCGGGACCGAGCAGGAGAAGGGATCCTCCTGCTGTTGAGAACACCAAGTGGAAAACCTACGCCACTTCAGAGCATAGGCCTTCCGAGTGGAATGCTTCCTGGAGGCCAACACCACCTCTTCAACCTCCTTTGGTAGGAGCAAGGGGGCAAGGACTAGCCTTTCAGCAGCCAGGCCATCAAATTGAGGGATTTGAGGTTGGGATGCAAGAGGGACCCCTGATCCTGAGTCAGAAGGTCGGGTTGCAGCCCCAGAGGAAGTGCAGCATCCACCGCCAACTGCAGAAGAAGAGGGAACCACGGCTGCCTGGGCCACATGGGGGCTATCTTGATCAGCGTGGCTCGGAGCTGCTGGGTTTTGAATAGAGTCCGGGCCACCAGAGGTGTGGGAGGAAACGCATACAGCAGGCCTTCAGACCAGGGAATCAGGAAGGCATCTGCCGCTGCCCTCAGAGGATGCGGTTGTCTGGAACAGAACTGGGGTAGTTGCCCGTTCAGTGGACTGGCAAAAAGATCCATGGTTGAAGTCCCCACTTCAGAAAGATCTGTTGGACTACCCAAGGATCTAACTGACACTCGTGAGGCTGCAGGAGTCTGCTTAGCCTGTCTGCCAGGTTATTTTCCTGGCCTGGGAGGTAGACCGCCCTGAGGGTCATGCTCTGATTGACAGCCCAGGAGCAGAGAGCTTGTGCTTCCAGGCACAGGAGTCGGGATCCTGTGCCTCCCTGCTTGTTCACATAGAACATAGCCACCTGGTTGTCCGTCTGAATTAGGACAGACTTGTGAGAGAGGACCGGAGAGAAAGTCCGTAAGGCTAGCCGAAGGGCTCTCAATTCCAACAGGTTGATCTGCTGGGCGGCCTCCCACGGAGACCACAGGCCTTGGGTGCAGGTCCCCTAGCAATGTGCTCCCCAGCCTTGCAGGGAAGCATTGGTTGTCAGCACCTGAGTGTGTGGGGAGGCTCGAAAAGGAACTCCCCCGACCAGGTTCGGGAGATGCCTCCACCAGCGTAGGGAGTCCACCAAGGGTTTGGACACCCTTATCCTGTCTGACAACTTTCCTGTGGCCTGTACCCACTGCGCCCTGAGGCACCACTGAGCCGGCCTCATGTGCAGATGGGCATTTGGGGTGACATGCACTGTGGAAGCCATGTGACCTAAGAGCCGGAGGAAGTGTCTGGCAGGGACCAGAGAGTTTGCCTGAAACTGGCCGGCCAACTTCATCAGCCTGTGAGCTCTGTCCACAGGCAAATAGGCCTTTGCATGGATGGTATCCAACCTTGCCCCTATGAACTCCACGTCCTGTGAGGAGACTAAAGTGGACTTTGGGAAGTTGATAACGAACCCCAGGTGCTGAAGCAGGGATATGGTTCTGAAGGTAGCCTGCCTGGCCTCTTGTGGAGACTAGCCCCTGATAAGCCAGTCGTCCAAGTAAGGGAACACAAAGATCCCCTGGTTCCTGAGGTAGGCCGCAACCACCGCCAGGCACTTTGTAAAGACCCTGGGGGCGGAGGTGAGGCCAAAGGGAAGCACTCTGTACTGGAAGTGGTTCCCTCCCACCACAAATCTGAGGTATTGCCTGTGACTTGGATGGATGAGGATGCGAGTATAAGCATCCTTCAGGTCTAAGGAGCATAGCCAATCTCCCTGCTGGAGGAAGGGCAGTAAGATTTCAAGGGTAAGCATCTTGAACTTTTCCCTCTCCAGAAACTTGTTCAGATTTCTCAGGTCAAGGATGAGTCTGAGGCCTCCTGTTCTTTTTGGTACCAGGAAGTACCTCGAGTAGAAGCCTTGCCCTTCCAGGTGGTGAGGCACCGGTTCCACCGCCTGGTCCTTTAGTAGACCTTCCTACTCCTGAAGGAGTAAGTTTCTGTGCAGAGGGGGTCTTGGAGGCTCCCCTGGAAAGTAGGAGGGGGGTATCTGGGTGAAGTGGAGCAGATAGCCCCTTTTGATGATGCTTAACACCCAAGTATCCCCTGTGATGGCTGGCCACCTGTCTGCGTGCAGGGTCAGCCGACCTCCTGTGCCCTGGAGAGGAGGAGAGGCTATGCTGGCATAGTCAAAAAAACTCTCCCTGCTGAGCAGGAGCTGGAGTAGGAGGCTTGGGAGCCTTCTGCCTATGGGGACCATGACCCTGCCCCTTGGCCTGCTGGCCCTGTTGGGGAGCTGCAGAGGCCTGGTAGTGAGGGTAGGTTTTGTAGGCAGTGGTCCTCCTTGGGTAAAAGGCCTTTTTCCATGAGCCCTTCTTCTTCTGAGAAGGGGCAGAGGTTTTCCTGGACAGCCTTGTCCGGATAAGAGTCTCGGTCTCATGTTCTGCAGCCTTTTCAGCCATGGGTTTGCCAAAGAGGTTTTCACCTCGACAGGGGACATCGACCAACTTGTCCTGTACCTATGGCTCGAGGTCCGAGGATTATAGCCAGGCCTGGCGGCGTGCACCGATGCCCGCCCCTGCTACTCGGGCCAAAGCCCCAAATCCATCATAGGCTGCTCGAGAGATAAACTTCGAGCACTCTCAAATACCAGAAGACAAGGCCTTGAACCTCTGCAAGGTTTCCTCGAACAGACGAGCAGAGAACCCAGCAATCTCCTTTGCCAGGTCTCAAAGGTACATGCCCATGTACAGCTGGTAGGTCTGGACGCAGCAAGCAAGCATAGAGCCCTGGAAGCACTTTCTACCGAGGGCATCCAGGTTCCGGGCTCCCCTGCCGGGAGGCACCGAGAAGTGCATCTTCTGACTCTTCAGGTGATGCATGGCCGATTCCACAACCATAGAGTGGTGCGGTAGCTGTGCCTTTTGGAACCCGTGGCTCTTGCGGACTCGATAGATGGAATTGACCCGCTTGCTTACAACCGGCATCGAGGCCGGCGCCTCCCACATGCAGAAGAGCAACCGCTCCAGCATCGGAGGAACCAGCACAGTAAAGGCCTCCTTGGGAGGAGAGTCATACTGCAGGGCCTCGAGCTCCTCAGCTCGAGGCTCCTCCTCGGGGTCCGCCGGGAAGGCCAAGGCTTTGGCCATGTCCCGTATGAAGTCCGAGAACTGGGTATCCTCCGGGGGGGGGCCTTGTCCGAGGCTCGGATCCCGGTGAGTCCAAAGGGACACACCGAGTCCAGAAGGTGTCTGGGGACTCCTCTTCCTCAGTCTCCCACGCCGATTCCTCCGAGGAGGAATCGAGCGGCTCCGAGTGGGCGGGCACCGACGCCATCTGCCCCGACGCCGAGGGTATTGGCGTTGACGATCTCGGTCCCGAAGGGAGGCCGAGGGTGAACTCGGCCGAGGATCGACTCGAGTTCTCATGGTCTCGAGGATCGGCTCAGCCTCCGGGGTTGACTTGGACGTCGAGGTCCCAGTGGTCGAGGCAGATGCGCCGGTGAGGCCGGCGATCAGCCCTCGCTGCTGCTCCATGAAGGCAGACAATCTGCTCTCCAAGGCCGTCAACCTGAGTCCAAGCTCAGGAGACCCAGCAGCCTCTGACTCTGGCCCCGACGGCGTCGGGCCCGACGTCGGCTCCCCCAGAGGAGAGTCCACGAGGACTACAGTACTCACGTGACTCGGGGCCTCCGACTCCACACGAGGATGCTTTGCAGGCCTCTCCGACTCCGAAGACCCGGGACGGCGATCGGGGCTATGCGACCTGGCCCTCGAGGAGCCAAGAGCATCCACCGATGCCGCCCTCGCGGGTTTCTTCTTCCTTCGGTGCTCCCTCGAGGGGGACTTCCTCTCAGAGGAGCCCCGACGATGCTCGGGGTCAAACTCCCGAGACGTCGAGGCCTCTGACGAAGTCCGGACCCATCCAGATGCTGAGTCGGAGAAGATCCTCTCACGCTGGTGCTGACGGCTCCGCAATGCCTTTGAGGACATTTTGCCACAGGGACTACAGACCTTAGGCACCGGAGGCAGCAGTCAAGACATCAGCTTCTTGCACCGATCACACTTTTTAAAGCCACTGGCAGCCATCGGGGGAAAAAGGGCCCCTGCAAGATCAAAAAATCGGGCTGCCAGGGAAAAGAAAAAATGGCGCGAACGCAGCCCCTAAGGACAAAAAACAAAAAAAGAGATCCGAGCTCCGCACCGGTGTACCGAGTCCAGGCGGGAAAGGAACTGACGTCGAACCGAAGAAAAATAACTCGTCTCAACGTAGGAAAATCCACTTTTTCCACAGGTGACAGGGACACACGTCCATAGGGCTCCGCGGAAAAAAGAAGACTGAGCAAGATGGCACCTTTGGGCGGGAAGGGGACCGCACATGCGTGACTGCATTCCCAAAGGCTTTCTTTGAAAGCTGGGGGAATGCTCCGCATGGGGGCTCTGTCGGCACTGACGTCACCCATATGTGAGGACTGACTTCCTACTTGGTCCTGGAGAATAGTTTTCAGCATGGATTTGAAAAGAGTCAGAGAATGCGCCTGAGGTACTCAGGTAGTTTGTTCCAGGCGTAAGGAGCAGCAAGGTGAAAGGAGTAAAGTTTGGAGTTAGCAATAGAGGAGAAGGGCACAGATAGAAGTGATTTGCCAGAAGAGTGGAGTTCCCGAGGAGGGGTTTAGGGAGAGATGAGAGGAAAGGTAGTGAGGAGCTACAGAGTGAATGCACTTATAGGTCAGCAGGAGAAGTTTGAACTGGATGCGGAAATGGGTAGGGAGCCAATGAAGTGACTTGAGAAGAGGGGTGATATGAGCATGATGAGGCTGGCGGAAGATTAGCTGTGCAGCTGAGTGTTGAACAGATTGAAGGGGGGAGAGATCATTCAGAGGGAGACCAGCAAGGAGTAGGTTACAATAGTCTAGACAGGAGGTGACTAAGGAGTGGATAAGTGTCTTAGTAGTGTGTTCAGAAAGGAATGGGCGAATTCTTTTGATGTTATAGAGAAAGAAATGGCAAGTTTTAGCTATCAGTTGGATGTGTGTGGAGAAGGAGAGAGAGGAGTCAAAGACATGACCCCAAGGTTGCGAGCTGAGAAAACAGGGAGGAGTAGAGAGTTATCCACAGAGACTGAGAAAGGAGGAAGGGGAGATAGGATTTAGGGAGAAAAATAAGAAGTTCAGTTTTGGCCATGTTCAATTTCAAGTGGCGGTGGGACATCTAAGCAGCAATGTCAGAAAGGCAGGCAGAGATCCTGGCCTGGATTGCCGAAGAGATTTCAGGTGTAGAGAGGTAGATCTGGGAGTCATTAGCGTCAAGATGGTTCTGAAAGCCATGGGAAGAAATGAGTGCCCCAAGGGACTCCGTATAGAGAGAGAAAAGGAGTGGACCCCAGACAGATCCTTGCGGTACACCAACTGACAGATAGATAGCAGTAGAGGAAGATCCACCAGAAAAAAACACTGAAAGAGCAACGGGAAAGATAAGAAGAGAACAAGGATAGCACAGAGCCCTTAAAATCAAGCGAGCACAAGGTATAAAGGAAAACGTTGTGGTCAACAGTGTCAAAAGCAGCAGAAAGGCTGTAGTGTCGAGGAAGGGACGAAGGGCACGGAAGTGCTGCAAGGCTCCAAATGGTGTTATGTCTTGGCTGACCTAGGAAGAGAAGGAGAAATGTGAATCGATAATGACCCCCAAGTATTTAAAGGAGAGTTGTAAGATGCAAATGAATTGTCCAACAGCAGGGAAACTGTGGGAATCAGATCCTCGCTGGTAATCCAAGTGGCCGTAATTTTTATATATTGAGTTGGAGGGTGTTTGAATGAAGCCAGGCAGATATTAGCCTAAGACTGGAGTTGACATGCGTTAAGGTTGGGATGGTGAGGATCTAAGAAAAATGTCCTCTGCGTAGCGGTAAAAAGAAAGTCTGGTTGCATGCAGGAGAGTAGCTAAGGGGCTAAGGAAGATCTTAAACAGCAGGGGGGAAAGTGCTGAGTGTTGAGGGATCCCACATATCAGGATGACTATGAAGAGCTACCAGCAGAGACTAGAAAATAATGCCTTGAAAGGAAAGCGTAGTTTCTCACCTGTAGCAGGTGTTCTTCGGAAACAGCAGGAATCAGCACTCACATATGGGTGATGTCACCAATGGAACCCACATGGGAACACTTCCCAGCTTCCAAAGGAAGCTTCTGAAGTGTCCTCCACGCATGTGTGCTGGTCTTCACACCTGAAGGAGCCATCTTACCTCAGTATGATGACATAGCTTAATGAAGCCCAAAAACAAAAACAAAAAAAAACTACATGGGGAAGAGGAAGGGTAATGAGGACTGATTCCTGCTGTTTCAGGAGAACACCTGCTACAGGTGAGTAACTATGCTTTCTCCAGGACCAAGCAGGAAGTCTGTCCTCACATATGGGACTCCCTAGCTACAGGTTACCGAAAAACCCTGTAGACAGCCCAACGGGGCAACCATAAAAAATGAACTGAGAAAATAGTGGGAAATGCTGAGATTCCAAGAGTCAACAGCAGCCTCAGACATCAACAAACAGTCAACTCTCCAGTAGCCTAGACAGACAGAAAGGCCGGAGGAGAGGATTTGCATTAATTCCCAAAGAGATGCTGGAGTACAGCTTGGCCGAAGGTGCTGTCACGCCGGGAATCCTTATCCAGACAGTAGTGGGCTGCAAAGGTGTGGACGGATGACCACGCTACAGCCCTACAATTCTCCACTGTGGAGAATGAGCACAAGTGAGCCACCGAGGCTGCCAAAGCGCGAACATTATGTGCCGTGACGTGCCGCTCCAAGGTAAGCCCAGCCTGGGCATAAGCAAAGTGTTGCAGTCAGCCACCCAGATGGAAGAAGGTGCACTTGGAAACGGCTACCTCCAGTCTGTTGGGGTCATAAGAAACAAAGAGCCGAGTGGAACGGCGTTGGGCTTGGTCCGTTCAAGGTAGAAAGCGAGCGCTCTCTTAAAGTCCAAAGTATGGAGAGAGGCCTTCGCCCTGGAGGTATGAAGCCATGGGAAAAAAGTGGGCAGTACCACGGACTGGTGGAGGTGGAATGCAAAAACCACCTTCGGGAGAAACTTAGGATGAGTGCATAGCACCACTCTATTTTTGTAGAACCTGGTATAAGGTGGGTGCGCTTCAAGTGCCTGCAGCTCACTGATTCTGCATGCTGAATTAAGCACCACCAAGAAGATGACTTTCCAGGTGAGGAACTTGAGCGGACAAGTAGCCAGCGGTTCAAAGAGTGCCAAGAGCAGCTGTCCGAGGATGACAATGAGATCTCATGCCACCTGAGGTGGTCAAATAGGGGGGCAAGAAAGCAGAAGGCCCTGCATCAAGCATCCTATGAGTGGATGAGCAGAAAGGGGCCAGTCATCAACGTTGCAGTGATATGCTGCAAGAGCACTCAGGTGCACCCTGACAGAGTTAGACTTCAGTCCAAAGTTAGAGAAATGAAGCATGTAAGTCAGTACCATCTCCACCGAGCAAGTAAAGGGGTTGAGGGCCTGGTCCACACACCAGACAGAGAATCTGCACCACTTGAAGACACATGCCCTCCTGGTGGAATCCATGCAAGATGCCAGGAGAATATTGTCGACATCCAGGGACAGATGGAATTCTACCAGAGCTACCCACTCAGTAGCCAAGCCATGAGCGAGAGGGAACGGAGGTTGGGGTGCAGGAGGATGCCCTCCTCCTGCAAGAGTAGATCCAGGGCACAGCCCAGGCAAAGGGGCAGTGCCCAAGACAGCTTAGTAACAAGGGGTACCAAGGTAGCCAGGGCCACTGTGGTACAATGAGTATTAAGGAGGCCCTGTCCGCTTGGGCCTTAAAGAGGGTCTTGGCCACCAGGAGTGTCGGTGGTTAAGCATAGAGGAGGCCCTTGCTCCAATCCAGGAGGAAGGAATTGGAAGCCACCCAACTGGGACAGGGCATTTCTGCAGCAAAACAGCAATAGCTGGGCATTGAAAGGAGATGCAAAGAGGTCCATGGTGGGGGTGCCCCACATCTGAAAGATCCGGTTGACTATCTGGAGGTTGAGAGCCCACTCATGCAGTTGCAGGATTCTGCTGAGTTGTCCGCTAAGGTACTGTCCTCTCCCAGAAGATACACAGCCCAGAGACGCATCTGGTGCTTCACAGCGAACCTCCAGAGTCGAACTGTCTCCAAACAGAGGAGGTACGAGCCCGTGCCCCCTTGTTGATATAAAATACTGCTACTTGGTTGTCAGTTTGTATGAGAATGACCTGGCTGGCCAGCTGCATCTGGAAGGCCCACAAACCTTTGGCAATGGCTCTGATTTTGAGGAAGTTGATCTGATGGAGGCTCTCTCCCTTTGACCAGAGGCCTTATTGTGCAGAGGCTGCCAAGATGAGCTCCCCAGTCGAGCTTGGAGGCATCCATTGTCAGCACCTGTTGGTGCAGGGGCGCTTGAAAGGGCAGTTCCGCTAGACGATGTACTGAATGCTGCCATCTTGGGAGGGAATCGAGCAGTGGTGAAGTTACACACATCTTGTCAGACAGACAGCCTGATGCCACTGAGTGCAGAGAATCTAGTGTGCTTGCCCCTCATATTCCCAGAAAAGCAGTATATAAAAAGTGTTAAATAGATTCAGGCAGGCAAATGGAGTGACAAGAACTGTGGAAGCCATGTGGCCCAGGAGGTGAAGCATCTGTCAAGCGGACACCATCAAGCAGCACTTGACCTAGTGCACCAGAAAGACGAGTCAGTGGGCCACCAAAGTATCAAGGAGACCCCAATGAACTCAAGACATTGAGAGGGTTGCAGGTGAAACTTTGGGTAGTTGATCACGAAGCCTAGCTGCTTCAAGGCCTGGATGGTATGCTACAAGGCCTGGTGAACTTCGTCCATAGAGCCACCTCTCATCAACCAGTCATCCAGGTAAGGGAAGACCAAAATCCCCTGCACCCGGAGAAAAGCAGCTACAACTGCTAGGCACTTTGTGAAAAGCCCTGGGAGTGGATGCGAATCCGAAGGGAAGAACCCTGTATTGATAGTGCCTGCCACTGAGGATGAAGCAGAGGTATTACCAATGCAGGGAGTGGATGAGGATATGAGTATAGGCATCTTTTAGATCCCAGGAGCACAGCCAATCTCCCCACTGGAGGTAGGGCAGCAACGTTACAAGGGATACCATCTTGAACTTTTCTCTGATGAGGAAGCGATTTAGATTGCAGAGATCTAGAATGGGCTGGAAGCCATCTGTATTTTTGGGAATCAGGACGTATCGGGAGTAGAACCCCATTCCTGCCTGAGAGGGTGGAACCAGTTCCACCGCCTTGGCTTCCACCAGGTTGGCTACTTCCAACTGGAGAAGTTCGCGATGGTGAGGATCCAGAGAACATTCCCCTGGAAAGAATGGAGGGGAGGGGGGGTATGCTTGAAGTGTAGGGGGTAACATTCCTTCACTGTTTGTAATGCTCAGGTGTCGGTGATGATGCTGAGTGAATGGTGGGCAAAAAGCTGGAGACAGCCCCCAATGTGCTGCAGAACCTAGCCTGAAAGGGGGAGTTAAGGCCGTGGTCCAAAAGTCAAAATCCCCCCCAGTCTGCAGCTGAGGAGCCAGTTGGGATTTTGGGGTCTTTGGCCTACACTGTTGTCTTTGGCCCTTTGCATGCTGCCTCTGCGGGGGTGCCTGGTAGGAGTGATATGGGGGATAGGCACCTGTAGGCCGCTTTCTTCGGGTAGGACTTTTTCCCCAAAACTTTCAATTGGGAATGGTCAGCAGTCTTACTGGAAAGCCTGGTCATGGTGAGTTGTTCCATCTCCAACTCAGCAGGCTTTTCTATCATGGGCTTGTGAAGAGGTTCTCTCCCCAGCATGGGGGGACATCAGCCAATGTGTCCTTAATCCATTGCTCCAGGTCTGAGGACTGTAGTCATGCCAGGTGGCAGTCACCAATGCCCACCACAGCCACTCTGGCCACAGACTCGAAGCAGTCATAGGCTGCCCGAGTCACAGATTTGGAGCATTCCTTGGTTTTACTTTCCAAGCTTCAGGAAGTGCTTGAGAAGGTCACCAGAAAGCCAAGCTAAGAACCCGGCAAGCTCCCCGGCAAGGTCCCCTGCCAGGTCTCTCAAGTACATGCCCATGAACAGCTGGTACTCCTGTATATGGGCCACGAGCATCGAATCCTGGTAACACTTCCTGCCAAAGCCATCCATGGTGCAGGCCTCCCGACCTGGGGGCACCAAGGAGTGCATCTTAATGCTCTTGATGCAGCACATGGCTGAATCCACCACCATGGAGTTGTGAGGCAGTTGTGTTTTTTCAAAGCCCAGGCTTTTATGGACTCAATACAGGGAACTGAGCCAACTGCTCAGCATAGGTGCCAAAAGTGGGGTTGCCCACATCCTCAGAAGGAGCCACTCCAGAATGGGGTGGACAAGAATCGTGATGGACTCCTTTGGCGGGCTGGGATACTGGAGGATCTTGAGTTAGGATTGCCAACTGGCTCCAGATGTGCCCGACCGGCTTGATCCAGTCCTGGATTTACCCCATTGCATGCAAGAATACGTAGTTATGAGTTTTCCATTTAACTCCATAAGAAAAGCAAGACTACAAATCCCTGCATGCAATGGGGTAAACCTAGGAATGGATCAAGTCTGTCAGGCGCATCTGAAGCCAGTTGGCAACCCTATCTTGAGTTTCTCTGCTTGAGGCTCCTCCTCTGCCTCTGCCATATAAGACAATAATCAAGCCTACCAAGACTATACATCCTTCTATCCACCAGTATGCACATCTGCTCTACACTCATTTAGCACTACCTCATTAAGTTACTAACAACTATTTAAACTGATGTACTTGTACCCCCTGTATGCCTTAAGAGCTTTCAAGTTAAACTTCCCTTATAGAAAAGTATATATTGTTAAAGGGGAAGGATCCGAGGGTACACCTTGGTGCCTCACAGTCTTTGATGACTCATCCTCAGTCTTCCAATCGGAGTCTGAGTCACTGAGGAACTCGAAGTACCGACAGGATTGAAAGCTGAAAAGGAAGGTTATAATTAACTTGATAAGTAAAAGTTAGTTCAATGGTTTAAAGTAGTCGAGCCGAGGAACCAGAGTTTCCTGGGCCTTGAGGTGGGTGTTGCGCCATGAAGGCAGCCAGGCTGCGCTCGAGAGCTAGCATCCGCTCAGCTAGGAGAGTGAGCTCCTCAGCTGCAGGTGTGGCACTGGCACCGGCACTGATGACATCAATGCTGACTCCACAATGGTTATAGCCTCAGAAGCCTCACGCCAAACCTCCGAGGTCTCAGGAGGTAACTCTTTCTGCCGTGGCTGCTTGGAAGACTGCTCCCGGCCTTCGCCCTCGGAGTCGTGTCGAGGGCTCCAATGCTGATGAGCAGGGGTTTTACATCTGGTATGGTCATCGCCCTTTGGCGTCGACTCAGACAGAGTCCGTTCCTTCCACAGGCGCTCCTTCTTGAAGAAGAACCGCCGGTCCGATACCCTGTGATCTTTAGGCTCAGAGGTTGCCTGGTCCCTTTTTGGAGCCGATGGCTCAGACAGGGCCTTCAAGGGCGTCGAAGCTGAGGTCGATGCTGAGGACGGTGTTGAGGCCTTGGAGCCGAACAATGATTCCTGATGCTTTTCTCGGTTGAGCCCCTTGCACGTCATCTGCAAGCAGAGAGAGCAAGTAGAAGGCTCATGGTTGGCCCCAAGACACTGAAAGCACAAACTGTGTCGGTTGGTGATCGAGATGGTCCAACCATACTGAGTTCACTTTGTCAAATCCAACCAGTGACTTTACATGGTTGGGAAGAAGGCTTCCACTAAGTCAAAGGACTCCATTGTCCACTCAAACCAAGGTGGCGTGAGAAAAAACCCGTGCATCGAAAAAGAAAAAGAGACCCAAAGAAAAAAACGTGGCACTGAGGCACCGACGGTCATCTGGATTGACAAAGGCGGGAAGGGCGACACAAAATCGAGATAGAACGGTATCAGAATGGCAGAAACCAACAGTAAAAAAGAAACTTATCTCTGGGATTCAGAATGGCATCCGAAGGGCTCCATGGAAAAAAGAAAACAGAGGAAAGATAGCTTCTTCGGACAGGAAGAACGGCACGCATGCATGGAGGACATTCCAAAACTTCCTTTGGAAACTGGGAAGTTTTCCCACGCAGGCTCAGTCAGTGATATCACCCATATGTGAGGACTGACTTCCTGCTTGGTCCCAGAGAATGGTGTAAACCAGGAGAGTACCGTCTCATGGAGGCTGATACTGTAAAGGAGGGAGAGGAGGATGCTGTGGTCCATTAGATCAAAGGCTGCAATAAGATCTAGAGAGATAGTAAGTGCAATCTGACCCTGGTCAAGAGCACTATGAATCTCGCTCAAGACAAAGGTAACTACTATCGTTTTTGTACTGTGATGTGCCTGAAAGCCAGACTGGCATGGTGAAGAATGGGGGTGTGTTCTAAATGGTCATGAAGTTGGGTAAGATGATACTTTTAGACAGCTTCAGGAGTAATGACAGGTTGGAGATCAGGCAGTAAGCCAAAGGAATGGCCCTTTGGAATGGGACGGACAGCAGCTGAAGAAGACTGCTATCATGCTTTCCCCTCTGTTAATCAGCAAAACTGCATGCTATATAGGCCGAACAGCTTTTACAATATATGTACTGCTTTTAAAGGTCATGGTCTTATTTTGTACAGGACCATGGGTGTGTGCCTGTGGAGAAAAGGGCATTATGGCAAAGGGTTGGCGGCTGCAAATCCCTGTCCTATCAACCCCACATGTCTGATGCTATCTGCTGTTGCCAATGCTGATACAGCACTACCATGTCTTTGCCTGAAGGTACCAGCCATTGTCACACACAATTGATGAATGGTGGAGTGTGGTAGATACGTGCGATATATGTATGCAGCAGTAACAATAACAATGTGGTTATTAGGCATCATATACATTGGAGTAATAGCACTGCTTAGTTCACTTACAGATGCTGTTGATTCTGCTGATCCCTTGGAGGGCAACTCCACAGGCCCCAGCCAGCCCCCTGAGGAACAGCCAATGCATGAGAACTAACGCCTAACTACTGCTGATGTCCTGGCCGCAGCTTCATCAGAGGTGGATGCTAGCCAATCCTATGTCTCAGAAGCCACCAGGCACATCAACACTGCCCAGGAAAATTTGGAGAAGGAGCCAATTGACATGGAGAGATCCAATATAAAGCTCCCCTCACCATCTCCATTAGTGCAAGATGTCTATCCAGTGGTGAAGGCCAGAGGTGGCGCAATGCACACCAGAGTCAAAGTGATTTCTGCAATACGTTGAACAGCTGCTGCAACAGAATAGGGTCTACCAAGCCCAGCTGGAGGCCACACAACACCTGGATGTCTCCATCTGCCAACTCAACGCCATCCTACAGGAAAACACTGTGGTGGTGAGGAGCCCCTCTCCTTTCTGATGTGCGCTCATCAGGTGTCCTTTCTTATGGGTCAGCAGGCACAACAAAAGCATCAGCTCCCATCACTCCTGCTGCTGCCACCACCACTGCCACCATCAGTAGAAGAGCTAGACATGCACAGGCTTCAGTCACTCCTCCACCACTTCCAACTTTTATGTTGGGATTTGTTCCCCAAGGCAGGGGTGCACCATTCGTTTCTCCCCTTCCATGATGCTGCTGAGCAGGCAGCTGTGTAGGATGACTCCAGTGGCTCTTCAGAATCCAGTGGAACACTACCAAGCATGCTACACACTATCATTACTCAGGCTCAAGTGCATGTGCCATTGAGTAGGGAGGAAGAGGAGCAGAGGTCATGAAAAGGGCCGAGGACGCGGTAAGCATTTGTGACATATCCCCAGGAACCTAACTGTGCAGCATGTGAGTGGGAAGATAGGATGTGTGAGGGGGTGTGGAGGAGAAGAGGGTTGGAGTGAGGGTGTGTGTAGGGGTGGAGGAGGGAAGGGTTGGGGCCAATGGTGTGTGGGTGCTGCACTGGGTAGTGGTGGGAGTCTGGGATATGTGTGCCACTTTGTGTTCACAATTACAGGCTTTAAAAATAAACTCACACCTTCACATGAAGTATCTGTGTACTAGTCGCCAAACCCCACTGATATACCTGTCCTGTGTCTCCATGTCCCGGTACCTCTGCTTCTCTATCTGGCTCTTCCAGTGCTATGTCTTGTGGTTCTGGAAGGGGATGTCTTCACCGCAATGCATAACTGTGGAGCATGCAGCAGGCCAGAAAAATCTCACATACCCTGGCAGGTTTATTCAGTAGTTCTTCCCCCGACTTGCCCAGACACCTGAATCAGGTCTTCAGCTGATCAAAATTCTATTACAGCCCTTGTGAGCCTGTGGGCCTTGTTGTAGCATTTCTCTGGCTATGAACACGATGCTACTATGGGAGAGAAGAGCCATGTTTTCAGAGGGTATCCTCTGTCACCTGCATGTACAGGAAAAAGGAAATAAAAGTCAAGTTAGTGGCCTATCAACATCATTCTGTTGTATCACAGTTCAAGCCTGGTCTCTGTTGGCCTGTTGCCACATCTCCCAGGCATCTGGCTGAGGTGTTTTGAGGGGGGGGGGGGGGTGCTATGAGACATCTTACCTAGAAGCTATCCACTCGTTATTTCATTGCTTTCAAACCGCTCAAAGATTCCTGAATGGGTGAGGAAGTAGGCATCATCACAGGAATCTGGGAATCTGTGAAACACAGCTGTTATTTCAACTAGCACATTACATACAACCTGCATGTTGAGGGAGTGGAATGCCTTTCTGTTCCAATAGATGGGGCTCCTTCCCTCATGGGGGCCTGATGAGGGCCACGTGGGTGCAGTCTATCAATCCCATCACTGATGCGAATACATCCACCTCATGGAATTATAACAGTAATCTTGAGGTATTACTACTAGGGATCAGGCTGCCAAATAAGGACATTCTTATTTGGCAGCCTGGCCTATAGACAAAGTGGCCATTTTGAACCCCAGAGCCAAAGAAACAGGAACAAGTGGAGATCATTCCAGCTACCACTACAGACCAGAGACAGATAAGATCTGGGAGAGTCATTGGGGGTAGCAGGGTATTGTGAGGGAGAGGGGCACTTGGAGGGTGTTTTTCTTGTCATTGGGTGGGGATCGGATGGGTTAAGGTCTTCATGTCAGGTGAGGGAGATCTGTTGGCTTGAGCGGTGTTTGCCTTGTGGGGATCAGAAGGTTTTATGCCTTAGGAAGGGGGTCCATGGGTGGGGGTTGATTTTGGGGTGGGAGGCGGATCAGGGAGGGGGTCAGACCTCAGCTTTGACATCTGCCCCTTCAGACCATCACTTATTCATGCTGGGAACAGATGTAAATGCCAAAGTCTTGATTTTTTTAAAGATACCTGTGAGGTTCCCTTGTAAGATGGGGATTTCACATTGATGTGTTCAGCCTTCCCAAGCCATTCCTACTCCCCATCCCTATGTCTCCTGGAAAAGTAAATGTAGTGAGCCTCACCATGGATAAATAGTCCCCTTTGTAAAATGGTATTTATACTGTACATATAATGTCAATCTACACATTTAAATGCTGCTATCTATACATAGGGATGCTTCTAAAATAACCTCCATGGTGTATCTAATTTTAAGAAAGTATTTGACGCCTGAAGGAATTAAAAAGCCTGGATAGGAGGCATTGTCCTATTGTGGTTTGAGAACTTGGTAAAAGATAGAAGAAGGAAATGCATTCTAATGTTCTCCAAATCAAGCAGTTTTTTTCTCAAATTAAGTGTAAGTGTACTGTGCAATGTTAAAATTTTAAGTATTTTTTTTTTGATCTACCTAAACTGATAGCTTTCTTGGTAGACAAACCCACTAAAGTTCCTTTACTGAGGAGCCAGTCTACGGTACAGTTGTGGTCAACAATATTGGCACCCTTGCAGTTCAACCCCTTAATGTCCAATATCTCCTAAAAACAAAATGGCCAGTGAAACAGCTTTGGACTATATGTGCATACATATTTGACACATAAGAGTCAAATAAAACAAGGCCAATTAAAAAAAGGAAGATAGTAGGAAATAGTATAAAAACTGGGACATCGACATGACATGATTATTGGCACCCTTATAACCAATGCAAATAAGTTTTAACAGAAGAATCAAATTCCTATTGCAATAAAATTAGACACACCTGTGATCAACTGTCAGTACTCACTTGACTTGAATCAACCAATGAAAGATAGCACTAATGTTTAAAATGGCCACATTCACTCCTTGTTCCATTTTCACAATGGTGAAGACAAGAACACTGCCTGAGACCTTTGGAAAAAGCATTATCACCAAACATAAAACTTCAAAGGGGTACAAGGCCAACTCCAAAGATCTTGGGATTCCTATGACTACAGTTCGCAATATTATTAAGAAGTTTTCAGCTCATGGAACTGTCAACAACCTCCCAGGATGTGGTGGGAAGAGGAAAATTAATCGAGAAGTCTTCAAAGGTTAGTGTGAAATGTTAAAAAAAACACCACGTACAACATCCATAAAGCTTAAGGCTGACCTAGAGCAATCTGGAGAGGTGGTTTCAACCCACACCATACACCACGCACTAAACAAAGAAGGACTTCACGGGCAAAGGCCAAGGAGGACCCCCACTGCTCAAAGACAGACATAAAAAGACATGCCTGATCTTTGCACAAGCCCACCTTGAGAAATCACAATCCTTCTGGGAAAATGTTCTGTGGACAATCAAACCAAACTTGAGCTCTTTGGCAATGCAGACCAGCGATACATTTACAGGCGAAGCAATGAAGCTTATAAGGAAAAAGACATCCTTCCTACAGTTAAATATAGTGGAGGTTCCATAATGATGCAGGGCTGTTTTGCTGCCTCAAGAACTGGAGGCCTAGAACGTATTAAATGAATCATGAAGTCAGAAGACTACAAAGGTATTTTGGAGGAAATGTGCTACCTAGTGTCAGAAAGCTAGGTCTGGGTTGAAGGTCACTGGTTCTCCAGCAGGACAATAACCCAAAACATACATCCAAAAGTACAAAAGAATGGTTAAAAAGGAACAAATGGACTGTTTTCAACTGGCCAGCATTGAGTCCTGCTCTCTATCCAATCGAGAACCTTTGGAAACATAGAAATATGACGACAGAAAAAGACCACATGGCCTATCTAGTCTGTCCTTCCATAACAACTACAACAGTCCCCTTTTTACCTTTAGAGATCCTCTGTGTTTGTCCCATGCTTTTTTGAATTCAGTTACTGTCCTCATCTCTACCACCTCCACTGGGAGACTATTCCACGGATCCACCACTCTTTCCGTAAATAAATATTTCTGCATATCACTCCTGAATTTATCTCCCTTCACCCTCATCCCATGTCCCCTCATAGCAGAACTTGCATTCAATTGAAAGAGGCTCTCTCCCTGAACATTTATGCCATAGAGGTATTTAAACATCTCAATCATATCACCTCTATCCCGCCTTTCCTCTAAGGTGTACATATTAAGATCCTTCAGTCTGTCCTCATATGCTTTATAATGAAGACCACTAATCATTTTAGTAGCCACCCTCTGCACCGACTCCATCCTGTTCACATCCTTTTGAAGGTGCGGTCTCCAGAATTGCACATTATACTCCAAATGAGGTCGCACCAAAGACTTATACAGAGACATTATCACCTCCTTTTTTCTGCTAGCCATTCCTCTCCGTATGCACCCAAGCATCCTTCTAGCTTTTTGCCGTCGCCTTTTCTACCTGTTTAGCTACTTTAAGATCATCAGACACAACCACGCCTAGGTCCCGCTCTTCTTTAGTGGACAAAAGTACTTCACCCCCTATACTATATTGCTCCCTTGGATTGCTGCAGCCCAAATGCATGACCTTACATTTTTTAACATTAAATCCAAGCTGCCAAATTCTAGACCATTCTTCAAGCTTAGCTAGATCCCTCCTCATGTTATCTACCCCTTCCTGGGTGTCTACTCTATTGCAGATTTTGGTATCATCCGCAAAGAGGCAAACCTTACCTGAAAGCCCTTCCGCTATATCACTAACAAAGATGTTAAAAAGAATTGGACCAAGGACAGATCCCCGGGGCACACCACTGATAACATCCTTCTCCTCAGAGTGAGCTCCATTTACTTGTACTCTTTGTCGCCTCCCACCCAACCAATTTCTAACCCAAGCAGTAACTTTAGGGTCCAACTTTAGGGTCCATCCCTAGGGTGCTCAGTTTCTTTATAAGTCGCCTGTGAGGAACAGTGTCAAAGGCTTTACTGAAATCTAAATACACCATATCTAGGGCTCTCCCTCAGTCCAACTCCCTGGTCACCCAGTCAAAGAAATCAATCAGATTTGTCTGACAAGACCTGCCTCTGGTGAATCCATGCTGCCTCGGATCCTGTAATCCGCTGGACTCCAGAAACCTCACTATTTTCTCTTTCAGCAGTGTTTCCAATAATTTACTCACCACCAAAGTTAAACTAACCGGCCTGTAGTTTTCAACCACATCCTTACTTCCGCTTTTGTTTAAAGGCACCACATGAGCCTCTCTCCAGTCCTTTGGCACCACTCCCGACTCCAACGAGGCATTGAAAAGGTCAGTCAGTGGAGCTGCTAGAACGTCCCCAAGTTCCCTCAGTATTCTCGGGTGTATCCCATCCGGTCCCATCGCTTTGTCTACTTTAAATTGAGATAGTTTCTCACGAACACAGTCTTTTGAAAATTGTTTAAGATGTCCTTTGCTTCTGTTCCTATTTGTGGGTGTTTTCTGAGGTCCTGCTCCTGGGTTCTTCATCTGTGAACATAGAACAAAAATATTTGTTAAGCAATTCTGCTTTATCCTTATCAGCTTCTACATATTCCTCCCCTGCACCCTTGAGTCTGATAATACCACTCTTGCCCTTCCTCTTCTAATATATCTGAAAAATGTCTTATCCCCCCATTTTATTGCACTGGCTATTTCCTCCTCCTTTTGAATCTTTGCCTTCTTGACTACTTTGCTAGCTTCTCTAAGTTTTTCCAAATACAGATGCCTGTCTTCCTCTCTCTGTGATCTCTTGTATTTCATGAAGGCCTCCCTCTTTTTCTTCACTTTTTCAGCTACTTTCGAAAACCATAGCGGTCTCCTTTTCCTTTTATCTTTATTTACCATTTTAACAAAAAGGTTGGTTGCCCTTAAAATATCCCCTTTCAGTTTTTCCCACTGTTTTTCTACATCCCTCAGCTGTTCCCATCCAACTAACGACTCCCTGAGGTACTGGCCCATCTTCGCAAAGTTAGTCTTCCTAAAGTCTAAGATCCTCGCCTTTGAATGGATTCTAACAGCCCTGGTCCTAATACTGAACCACACGATCTGGTGATCACTGGATGCAAAATGATCTCCCACTACAACATCAGAAATACTTTCACCATTGGTAAGCACCAAGTCCAGTATGGCCCCTTCACGTGTGGGGTCTGTTACCAATTGCCTGAATGGTTCTCCCTGTAGAGAATCCAGGATCTCCTTACTTCTAGATGATACTGCAGCAGGAATGTGCCAATCAACATCTGGCATATTGAAATCTCCTATCAGTAGCACTTCCCCTTTCCTAGCAATGCTGCGCATGTCTTCAATTAACTCTCTGTCCACCTCTTCCTCTTGTGAAGGAGGTCTGTATATCACACCAATTTAAATAGATTTCTCTTTCCCTCTTTCTAGTTTAACCCACAATGCCTCCCCTCTCCCTTTTAAGAGCTGAAAGAGCTGAAATCTGCCATTGGTAAAAGGAATCCTGGAAAATTCATGAGCTGGAACAAATTGCAGTTGAAGAATGGGAGAAACTAACAGCAGGCAGATGTACGAAACTTATAGATGGCTACATCTTGAATATTGTGTGCAATTCTGGTCGCTGTATCTTAAAAAGGATATAGCGTTATTAGAAAAGGTTCAGAGAAGAGCCACCAAAATAGTAAAGGGGATGGAAGGATACTCCTATGAAGAAAGGCTAAAAAGGTTAGGGCTCTTTAACCTGGAAAAGAGATGGCTGAGGGGAGATATGATAGAAGTCTATAAATTAATGAACGGAGTGGAACGGGTAAATGTAGATGAAGAAATTAGGCCTTACCTGCTAATTGTCTTTCCTTGAGTTCTCTCCGGGCCAGTCCAGGCAAGTGAGGGTTGTCAACCTTCACTAGCAGCTGAGGACTGAAAAACTGAAGTTTTGCTGGAATAGTATCTGGCTCCCTCTGCTGGCCAAACCTCAGTCGAAAACTCACCAAGCAGTAGCAAGATAACCCAAGGTGAACAAACCGAAAAACGCGTAACACCACAAGCCCCCACACAGCCCACTCTAGACCATGCCAAGCAAGGGCTCTTCCCATGACCAATAAGGTTCGGTGTTTGGTTTTCTTTTTTTTTTCTTTTTAAATTCCACATTTGACTTTCTTCCAGTTTTCTCTTGCAGACCAGCGGTCACGGAGGACGCAGCTAGCGACCACCGAAGTGAAGGTCCGCATGGTAGAGTCCCCCAAAACCAAAAAACGCGGGAACCCCACAAACCATACCAAGCCGTGATAAGACGCGGAAGCCCAACATGGACCCTTCGAAAAACTTCCGCGCCGCTTGACCATGCCGTGGAGCCCGAAGGAGACTCGCCGAACACTGGGTGGGGCCTGGACTGGCCCGGAGAGAACTCAAGGAAAGACAATTAGCAGGTAAGGCCTAATTTCTTCTTCCATATCGTCTCTCCGGGCCAGTCCAGGCAAGTGAGGGAAGTACCAAAGCAGTAACTAACCCTGGGAGGGACCGGCGAGACCCGCAATGACCGCAGACGCTCCCACTTTGGCGTCTCCCGCGGCCTGCACGTCCAGCCGATAATGTTTCGAAAAAGTGTGCAACGATGACCACGTTGCCGCCCTACAGATATCCACCGGCGGAACGAGAGCCAGCTCAGCCCAGGAGGTAGCCTGAGCCCGAGTGGAATGAGCTCTGAAAAGCTCCGGCGGCGACTGTCCGCTCGCTCGATACGCCGCCGACACTGCACATTTAACCCAGCGCGCTATGGAGGCCTTGGAGGCAGCTTCCCCCTTTCGAGGCCCACCAAACAAAATGAACAGCCTGTCCGATTTGCGAAAGGGTCGTGGCCGATTAAGATAGCGTTTAAGCACCCTACCTAAATCCAACTTCTTGAGAACGGCATCAATAGGCGCGCCCTCGCGATCCGGAAAAGTTGGTAGGGAAATCGACTGATTGACATGGAAACGGGAAACCACCTTTGGAAGAAAAGAGGGCACGGGTGGCAACGTCACCTTCTCACGAGTGAAGTGCAAAAACGGCTCCCGACAAGAAAGAGCCTGAAGATCCGATACCCGCCTAGCCGAACAGAGGGCCACTAAGAAGGCAGTCTTCCAAGTAAGTTCCTTAAAGGATATCTCCCTGGCTGGTTCGAAGGGAGGACGAGCGAGGGCTTCCAGCACTAGATTAAGATCCCAAGCGGGCACGATGGGGCAAACCGGAGGACGCAAGTTCTGGACCGCTCGCAGGAACCGCAATACATCGGGATGACGAGAAAGAGGCATTCCCTGAATCTTACCCCGAAAACACGCTAGCGCAGCAACCTGAACTTTGAGTGTAGCGAGAGCCAAGCCCTGGTCAAAACCACCTTGCAGAACGAAATGGAGGGGAGGGGGGTAGGGGGGACCGGTTTCCTGTCCACAGGGGGAAGGGGGGATGAGGGGGTGGTGAGGGGTCTGGTGAGTGGTGGGGGAATACATTGAATGGCTGTGGGCGTACAGTGGTTACCTTGGTTGCTGCTGTGCAGATAGGCACAGCGGGAGGGTTTAGCTGGGGGGGGCTGGGGGGGTTGGTCTACTCGGTTGGGAGGGTTGGGGGCTCGGGTGGGGGGGGTTATCTACTACTGCTTGCATTATTGGATAACTTGTTGGTTTTTCAGATGTATGTTTCGTGTGTGTAGTGTCAGCAGTTAAAATTAATAAAATGAAAGTTACAAAAAAAAACCCCACCTTGCAGAAAGGACAAGATCTCCGGCACCAGCGAACCCCCGGGCCGAAAACCGTGCTCCCCACACCAGCGTTCAAACACCCGCCAGACGCGAGTGTACGCCAGAGAAGTGGAAGAACGCCGAGCCCGAAGAAGAGTGTCGATGACCGACGGCGCATATCCTCTACGTCTCAACCTTTCCCGCTCAAGAGCCAAGCCGTAAGCGAGAAGCGTTCCACGTCCGGCATGAGGAGTGGACCCTGAGACAAGAGATTCTCCCGCGTCGGAAGATGCCAAGGACGATCTATCTGCAGACGGACCAGATCCGCGTACCACGGACGTCGTGGCCAATCCGGGGCAACCAGGACTACGCGCCCCTCGTGACGCTCTATCCGTCGCAGGACACGACCTATCAAAGGCCACGGAGGGAACACCTAGAGCAGCTCTACTGGCGGCCACGGCTGCGCCAGGGCGTCCAGACCCTCAGACATCCTCTCCCGTCTGCGACTGAAGAACCGACTGGCCTTCGCATTCTCGAAGGTGGCCATCAAATCCATCGTCGGCTGCCCCCAACGGAGAACGAGGGCGTGGAACACCGCTGCGTTCAACTCCCAGTCCCCGGGTTCTACGGCGTGTCTGCTGAGGTAATCCGCCTGAACATTGTCGCGGCCCGCCACATGAGCCGCTGAGAGCGCTACCAGGTGGGCCTCCGCCCAGCCCATCAACAGTTGACTCTCGTCCAAGAGAGACGCGCTGCCGGTACCTCCCTGCTTGTTGATGTAAGAAACCGCCACGGAGTTGTCGGAGAAAACTCTCACCGCTTTTCCCCGGACTAGCCAATGAAACTCCTGGAGCGCTAACCGCACCGTTCGAAGTTCCAGGAGGTTTATAGAAGAGGCCGACTCTTCCCGGGTCCAGAGCCCTTGAGCTATGTGAGACTGACAGTGAGCTCCCCAGCCTGCGAGACTGGCATCGGTCGTGAGCAGAACCCATTCCGGGGACCGTAAGGGCATGCCTGCCCCGAGACGAGCGGGATCCAACCACCATAACAGGCTGTCGCTCACAGCCGGGGCGAGAGGCAATCTGCGAGATAGAGGGTGAAGCTGGGGAGACCACCGGGAGAGCAACGCATGCTGCAACGGTCTCATGTGCGCCCAAGCCGAGGGGACCAGATCTAGCGTCGCTGCCATTGACCCGAGCAGTTGCAAGTAACGCCAAGCCGTTGGCGCCTTCAGGCGCAGAAACGTCCGCACTTGTCCCATTAGTTTCTTTATCCGGGGCTCGGGCAAGAAAACCGCACCGACGCTCGTGTCGAACAGCGCGCCAAGATACAGAAGCCGCTGAGTCGGTTGTAAATGGCTCTTGGACTGATTGATTACCCAGCCCAACCGCTCGAGCAGGGATACCACCCGAGCTGTGGCCACCTCGGATTCCGCGACCGACGGCGCCCGAATCAACCAATCGTCGAGGTAAGGGTGCACCAGCACACCCTCTCGACGCAAAGCCGCCGCAACCACCACCATCACCTTCGTGAAGGTCCGCGGCGCCGTGGCCAGCCCAAACGGTAACGCTTGGAACTGAAAGTGACCCATGGGTACCGCAAATCACAGGAACCGCTGGTGCTCGAGATGCACTGGAATATGGAGGTAGGCCTCGGTCAGGTCGATGGAGGTGAGGACCTCCGTTGGCTGCACGGAGCAAATCACGGATCTGAGGGTCTCCATGCGAAAATGCGGAATGCGTAAGCAACGGTTGACGTGTTTGAGATCCAAGATAGGACGAAAAGACCCCTCCTTGGGAACCACGAAATAAATTGAGTACCGACCGGACCCTAATTGGTCGAGTGGTACCGGTACCACCGCATGTAGTCGCAGCAAGCGATGAAGGGTGTCGAATACCGCCGTTGCCTTTTCCGCAGAACCACAAGGAGACGCCACGAAAGCGTCCTGCAACGGCTGAGCAAACTCGAGGGCATAACCGTCGCGTACAATTTCGAGCACCCAGAGATCCGTCGTGATAGTGGCCCAGACAAGAAGGAACCGCTGGAGACGACCCCCCACCGGCACTTCCAACTGGACCAACCTCGCTTCATTGTGGCTTTTTACTAGGGTTCTGCTGGGTATGGAAATACCCTCTGCCGAACCCCCGAGCCCCTCGAAAGGACTGACCCCGGGCCAGAAAGCGTCCTCTCGGATAGGGGGCGAAACGAGAACCGCGGAACTTGCGAGTCTCCCGCCCCGCAAACCTGAGTCCCCCGGCCGGTCGTTGACCCTTAGATCTGTCCTCTGGGAGGCGACCTCCTTTGGAATCACCCAAATCTTTCACAATCTTATCCAAGGCCGCCCCAAAAAGCAAGGTACCCTTATAGGGCAGTTTCGTGAGACGAGTCTTCGATGAAACGTCCGCTGACCAATGCCGGAGCCAGAGGAATCTCCGAGAAGCAATTAGCGACGCCATAGATTTCGCGGAAATTCTAACCAGGTCATAAAAAGCATCCGCGAGATAGGCCGCCGCCGATTCGAGCTTCGTGCCGTCCTCCGCGTCGCTTTTGGTCGGGGCCCCTTGAATCCATCTAATGGAAGCCCTAGACACATACGCCCCACAGAAGGCCGCTCTGAGCAACAGGGCGCAAGTCTCAAACGTCTGCTTAAGCAGAGCTTCTAACTTCCTATCCTGTAAATCCTTGAGGGCCGCTCCGCCCTCCACGGGAATGGTGGTTTTCTTGGTGACCGCCGATACCAAGGCGTCCACCTTAGGCAAGCGAAGCAACTCCAGCTCCTCCTGTGGCAAGGGATATAGACGGCGATAGACCGTGCCCCTCGCAGCGTTGCCTCTGGGCATTCCCATTCGGATTCCACCATTTGCTTCATAACCCGGTGTACCGGGAAACACTTCTGCTCCGTTTTAAAACCCTGGAGCAGCGGATCCTCCAACGGCTGATCCTGAGCCGGAGGCAGCACTATATTCAAAGTGGACAGTGTTTGGGAAATCAGAACTCCCAATTCCTCCTTGCGAAAAACCCGGAAAAGACTAGGATCGTCGGCGCCTCCCAACTCTCCCTCCTCCAGATCAGCCCATTGCTCCAGGGCAGGATCCATCAAAAGCTCCCCCTCCTCCATATCGGGAAGATCTGGGCCCGGCAAACCGAAGCTTTCGGTAGCCCCTAGGGTGCCCTGGACCCCGCCAGAGGTCCCTTTCCCCGGGTCAAACAAAGAAGGCGCTGCATCCAGACCCTGGGAGAGGAGAGGGGCCGAACTCTGAACCTGTGCTTGATGCCATTTCAAACAAAAAGCTTTATGCATAGCCAGAATAAAAGCTGCAGAAAAAGTACCTTCTAAAGTATCACCTTTACTCAAAGTCTGCTGCTCAGGAGGCAAAGATAGTGAAGAAGCTTCCTCCACATTAACGGCCTTTTTAGCCTTAGATTTTTTCTTAGCGCAGCTTTTATGAGAGGAAGGCAAGGCAACAGATGCCGGCAACATGGCCGACGTTCCCGCCAAATCCGAGGCTGAGGACAAACGGCCGGGGAGATCCTGCACCTCCGACGGAGGATTCATGTGTGCGAAACCGTGCGGCTAAAAACAAAATAAAACAAAATAAAGAAGCCGCTCTAACGAAACCGCCGCGAGCAAGACCGCGGCGAAAACGAAAAGCCCCGCTCAAAACGCGCCAAGCCAGAAATTCCCCGAACTGACTGGCCTGACTGAAGGTAGCCCAATAGGGATCTGCCGGTCACGGAGGCTTCTCAAGCAAGGCAGCTGACCCTCCGCTGCTAGCGGCGGCGTGCCTGCGGCTCCGGAGGCTGAACGATGGTATCTGGGGCTCCCAGAACCGTTAAATGCTTTTCCCTCTGGGCCGGAGCTGGGAACGAGGCAGGCTCTGCCTCTAGCTCACTGAAGACTGCCCATGCCGCAGCCGGAACAAATCGAGGCCGAAGGGGAGAGCCCTGCTAGAACCCCTTACCCCTAAGAGCCAAAGAAAGCAAACCAAAAAGAATAAAAACTTAAGGCCAACAAAGATGAAGGAAATACAGGGAGCCAGACAAGAGACGTTGTCTTCAGCTGCTGAGGACTGAAAGACTGAGGTTTGGCCAGCAGAGGGAGCCAGATACTATTCCAGCAAAACTTCAGTTTTTCAGTCCTCAGCTGCTAGAGAAGGTTGACAACCCTCACTTGCCTGAACTGGCCCGGAGAGACAATATGGAATGACTGTTTACGTTATCAGAATACAGAAAGACTAGGGGACATGCAATGAAGCTACAGGATAAACTATTTAAGACTAATAAAAGAAAATATTTTTTCACTCAACGTGTAATCAAACTCTTGTTACCGGAGGATGTAGTAAAGGCTGTTAGTGTAGCTGGGTTTAAAAAAGGTTTGGACAAGTTCCTGGAGGAAAGGTCCATAAACCATTATTAAGAAGGGACCCAGGATATCAATGCTTGACCCAGTACAAGCACTATGGAACCTGTGTCTTTTGTGGAAACTGCTAGGTACTTATGACCTAGATTGGCCACTGTTGGAAACAGGATACTGGGCTTGATGGACCTTGGTCTGACCCAGTATGGCATATCTTATGTTCTTATGTACAAGAAACATTTGAAGGCTGTCATCACTGCCAAGGATTGTACAACCAAATATTAGTGAAAGGTGCCAGTAATCCAGTCCAGTTCAATTTTTTTTTCTCAGAAATTACTATGTCTATGTTGCACAGACATCTTAGTGTCAGGGCCTTCCAGGGCCCCAGAGGTGGTGGCACTATGGAATAACCAGTAGGTGGCAATATTCAGCTGCTGTCCAGTTACCTTAACCGGCTAAAGTTAGGACAGCTGAATGGTTGTCCTAACTTTAGCTGATTTTGCAATCCGGCCAGTGGCTGAATGTCACTGCTGATCTTATTACAATATCGCAGTCCAGGCAACCCAAATATTCATGCCAGGGCCCGGACATGGCAGTGGCATTGAATATTTGGGGCACAGTTAAAGCAGCGACGGCCAGCCGCTTTAACTGTGCTGGCCGCTGCTGCTGAAAATTTCCTCTTATGCTTCTAAACTTAGGCTGTCATTGAACTGCCTAGATTTATGAGCCTAATGTAGCTGCATAGTGCTGAAAATCAGTGCTAAACTCCTAACTTTTTTCTCCGCCTTAAATCTGCCTCCATTGCCACCAACCTTTAGTGTAATTTTAAGAAAATATTTAGGGACTCAGCCCTAGTAAATTTTTAAAGAGGCCAATTAGGAGCACAACTCTCAAAGTTAGGAGCATAAATCCTTTAAATATTGGGCCCTATATGTTTAGATTCTCATACTTTTTTGGATTCTGATTTGCACTGACCCCCTATATTGAGGACTTTAGAGAGAAACACTTTGAATAGGACTCTTTCGATTTACTGAATGCTTAATTTTATGCAGTTCCTTTGTGCTTCCCTTATCTGAGCAGGTGGTATACATGGATGGAATATTATACAAATTTATAAATTAACAAAAAAAGATAAAAAACAGAGAGTAGAGCTAAATGGTCAATTTTCTCAGTGGAGTGTTCAAGGGATCTGTACTAGGACTGATGCTTTCTAACATATAAATTATTTGAAAATGGAAAAAAACAAATGAGGTGATCAACTTTGCAGGTGACAAAAATTTATTCAAAGCTGTTAAATCACAATATCCCTGCAAGATTGTAAGACTAGGAGGATCATAATGGAAGCCCTATTTGTGCTTTGGACATCCTAAAATGGGCATAGAGATATCCAAATCACAGAGATGTCTCCAGATAACATAGGATATGCCATACTAGGTCAGACCAAGGTCCATCAAGTCCAGTATACTGTGTCCAACACTGGCCAATCCAGATCAGAAATACCTGTCAGGTTCCCAAAAAGGTACATAGATTCCACGTTACTTATTTTGGTAAGCAGTGGATTTCCCTGGTTCTTTTTAATAATTGTTAATAGACTTTTCCTCCAGGAACTTGTCCAAATCTTTTTTTAAACCCAGCACACTAACGGTTCTTACTGCATCCTCTGGTAACGAATTTCAGTCTGATTGCGCATCAAGTGAAAAGCCTTTTCTCCTATTAGTCTTAAATGGGCTATATTGTAGCTTCTTGCCTGTCCTTGAGTCTTTCTACTTTTTGAAGGAGTAAAAAAAACTGATCTATGTTTACCCGTTCCATACCATTTACTATTTTATAGATCTCTATCATATCTCTCCTCAGCTGTCTCTTTTCCAAGATGAAGAGCCCTACCCTTTTAAGCCTTTCCTCATAAGGGTATTCTTCCATCCCATTTATCATTTTGGTGGCTCTTCTCTATACGTTTTCTAATTTTGCTATATCCTTTTTAAGATATGGCAATCAGAATTACACACAATATTCAAGTTGCAGTTGCACCCTGGAAAGACAGAGAGACATTATAATATCCTTGGTTTTATTCTCCATTCTTTTCCTTATGACTCCTAGCATCCTATTTGCTTCCCTGGCCACCATAATACACTGGACAGAGGGTTTCAATGTATTATCCACGATGATGCCTAAATCCTTTTCCTGGATAGATGGTGAACCTTGCATCATGTAACCGCAGTTTGGGTTGTTCTTCCCTAAATGCATAGCTTTGCATTTGTCCACATTAAATTCCATCTGCCATTTGGACATCCAGTCTTCCAATTTATCAAGGTCCTCTTGCAATTTTCCATAATCCTCTTGTGTTTTATCAACTTTGAATAATTTTGTGTCATCTGCAAATTTGATCACCTCGCTCATTCCCATTTCCAAGTCATTTATGAATATGTTGAAAAGCAGCAGGCCCAGCACAAATTTCTGGGGTACTCCACTATTCACCTTTCTCCATTGAGAGAATTGGCCATTAGCCCTACTCTGTTTTCTAACTTTTAACCAGTTCCCAATCCACAATAGTACTCTGCTGCCTATCCCATGACTTCTTAATTTCCCCAAGAGTCTCTCATGAGGGACCTTGTCAAAGGCTTTCTGAAAATCCAAATACACTAAATCAACTGGCTCACTTTTATTTTCAAATATTTTATTGAACCAATTAACAAAACAAACCACCAACATATGAATAAAGCAACAGTGCTCAACAGTACATCGTGGGCCTGCTACAATCAAAATATCCAATTTCTTCCCCTCTCCCACCATTATCCCCCCTTTCTTTTACACCCCACTATCTGTTCAACTTTTCCTAGGCAACCCCCAAGGTCAGTAACCTATGTGATACTATAGTCATATCCCTGGAGTGTGGGTGTTCTTACACACTTCCAGGAGCCCTAACAAGCCTGGCAGAGTTCCCTTTCTTCCTTATCCCAATAAATCCTACCTCGCCCCCTCCCCCCCCCAAACCAACTCACTAACAGACACCTTGGTATACGTAGAATCAGCTCCCATCCACCTTCCCTCGTATCCTTCATCCTTCCCCATCTGAATGGAATGGCATAGACCCCCACAGGATGTTATAAGTCATTTAGGATGTAACTACGACCCCGGGGGAGGGGGGATTGGATGTAGGCATCCCACATTGCATGAAAACTTGGTAACTGTTGTCGAGAAACTTTAGCCCCAAGCCTATCTAATTGCATGTGCTGGTGCAGCGCATTCCGCCACTGCCAATAACTTGAGGGCTCAACTTTCTTCCATTATTGTAAGATAATTCGTATCGCCAGAGCCCGGGATAGTTTTAACCATCTCTGCCCCGTCACCTCCACTCTATCCATTACATGGATTAAAGCCATCTGTGGAGTGAGCCTCCATCTCCAAGCTATGAGCCGTTCAATATAGGCATGGATTGCCATCCAGTACTCCTGCACCCAGGGGTAGGACTGCAGTAAATGGCCTAGTGAAGCACCCTCCTCCCCACACTTAGGGCATGCGGGCCACCCTGCATATCCCATCTGCTGCAAGCATTCTGGGGAAAGATAAGTCTGTTGTATAATCCTATACTGCTGATCCTGAAGGGAAACCATTGGCGTGAGCTGCAGTATGTTACCTATCAATTTCCATAGTGTCTCTCCTGTCAGGGCTGTACCGAGATCTGCATTCCATGTCTCTGCCAATTGATGGCAGGTGGTCTTGGAGGTGTCTACCACAAAATAGTTCTGCATCTTGTGATAAGGAAGCTTATCATAGCTCAGGAAGGAACTATAGTAAAGGTGAAATGACTCTGAACAAACAACCTGTCAGTTCTGGTAGAAATAAGAAAACAGAATTTTCCCATAAAAGACTACCAGTCCCAGAATGCACCAGGTTTCCAACAGCCATTAGAGGAGCTGAAGTGAGGAAACATGTGTTCAATCAGGAGGGCTATGAGGTAATCCCCAAGCACTCATCTCAAAGGGCAGGGCCTGATTCAGCACAGCTGCGCTGTGCTAGGGTGGAGCACTCATCAAAGCAGAATAAAGGTAGAGTTTATTCTACAGAGAATTATCCTCAGTTTCATCTGGGAGATCCTCATCTTGAAGATCATCTTGAGCTTGGATATCCTGATCTTGGACAGCTTCATCATCTGGAGGATCATCAGAAGCAGAAGCCAGAGCGGACGGACAGAGAGGGCAAGAAACCCTTTGGAAGAAAGAAGAGAAAAGCATTTGGGAGGTCTAAAGGAGTCCATAGCAGTACGTATACTGGAAGCCATTCCAAAGGCAAGCTTACACCATTGGACTGGGGAAAGCCAGAGGAATGGTGCTGCAGAGCTAGGAATCTCCAGACGGTACCTGTGAGGGAGACGGCTGCACATGGAAGGGACCCTAAGACCCGTGCCAGAAGGTATGTGAAGAGAGATCCAGTGTCCAGGGATCTGGATTGGAAGGCTGGACATAAGAACTGGACTACATACTGGCCAGGCTATTTAGAGAGGAACTCTAACAGCAATGGAAGCTCAGGTATGAACACTGATCTATGCCCTAGCTATACCCTTGAAAGACAGCAGGGAAACAAGTATTCTCCTGAGAGTGCTCCATTGAGAAATTCCTCTGTGCCAATCCATGATATTGAACCCATGATTGTTGAAGAAGGGGGAGAGGTTATAGATACAGGCTGTGAATACATGGATTGCTCTCTGTCTAAACTCCTTTGGTAATTTACTGTTACAAAGTACAACAACCATCACAAAGAAATACAAACTTGTTCTTTAATCTACTCAGAAAAGCTCCTGAGTAGGATTTGAGCCACGCAGTAGAAAGCAAGCCAGCTAAGGGGTTTCAGCTGGGTAACTGCTAGCAATTGAGCCTTACCTAATTGCTTGTGAGCTCTGAGGAAATCACTTCTGAGTCTATGTGTGAAGATATAAGAAGTTAACCTGAAAAGAACAGTTTTTCCCTACTTTGTGGGTTTTGCTTGTTGTTTGAAGCACTACTAAGAAAATATTAGCTAGAGCCTACAGAAAAGACCAGTTTGTTACCAACCAGGTCTTTATGTTTTGATTTAATTGCCTGACAAGTTCAGCTGTTGTTTTCCTGATTTTGTTTTTCTAAGTTTAACACTGAAAGCAAGTATCCTGTTTTATGTGCTACCAAGCATATCTGTGTTGGGAGAAATAACCCCATAAATAAATATCTTATTGGCTTTACACTCAAGCACAACTAATTATTGTGAACGGCTGTGTCTGGTGTGAATGGACTACATTTCCCACAATCCCTTGCAAATCATATTAATATATGCCTTTGCCAAGACTGTGAACATTCTCACCCATGCCCCCGTCTGACAATCTGTACCACTCTAAGCCGCCCAGACTCTGTGGTAAGAAAGAAATCCTCCAAATCCGAGCAAAAGGCACTTGAGAGGATGTCAGTTTCCAATCCCCGAACATAGCTCTGAATTTGGTAGAAGGCAAAAAGGCCTACAGCCGGTAAACCATACTGGGTACAAAGCTCAGGAAAAGATAATGGTTCACCCTCCTCTGTCAGTAATTGTTCCATCTGATGGAGCCCCAAACGTCTCCACCATTGGAAGTAGGGTGCCGTCATATCCAGGGTGAAATCACCATTTCTGTGTACTTGCAAATATACTGACTGGGCAGAAGAATGTCCAGGTTTTTGACAGATCCACTGCCAGATTCGTTGGGAAGACTGAATAAGTACATTACAATGGAGGGAGACTGGCAATCTATTCAGAGGAGCATGTATAACATATTTTAATGCCAATGGCGCAATCACTGCCCGTTCACACTCCAAATTGGTGTAGTCTTTGGTATCAAAAAGCCAGTCTTTGAGATGCCTGAGCAAGCAAGCCAGATTATAGGCCCCAAAGTATGGCACTCCCACACCACCCTGGTGACAAGTCCACTTAAGGGTCTTCAAAGCAATTCGGGCTCATCGGCCCTGGCAGAGGAAACATGACAGGTAACCATCTAAGCGTGCTAAGTCATGTTTCAAAAGCCATAAGGGCAGTAGTTGCATCATATACAGCCAGCGAGGAAACAAGACCATTTTGAACAAGGCTATACACCCTCCTAAAAAGAGTGGCAAATCTCTCTACTGCTCTAAAATCTGCCTGGTGGAAGACAACAGGGAAGGCACATTATGTTTATAAAGATCATTAGGAGAGGCTGACAACATGACCCCTAAATAGCAGAAGGAGCTGTCGGCCCATTAGAGTGGAAAGGTTCCATCCAAGGAGGCACGAAGCGAGGCCCGTGTTGGTAAGGCCTCAGACTTTGTTAAATTAAGTTTATATCCCGATAGGCTCCTGTATTCTTGGAATTCTGCCAGCAGGGCCTCTAGGGCAGGGGTCTCAAACTCAAATTGCTTTGAGGGCCAAATGAGGACTTGTAGAGTAACCCGGGGGCCGCACAAGACGCAGGCCTCATTTGCATAAGGGCATCATTTGCATAAATATTTGCATAATGTTACCATACACTAACTTTTAGTAAACATGCCTCTTAATGAGTGTATGGATAAGAAAGACTAAAAGATTTCTACATTACTATAAACCAGTGCCAACCGCCAGGCACATTAGGAACTACTAGAAACACTGCTCATTTAGAACCCATAGCAAACCTGCCGTGTCCTAACAGCACTACCAGGACTCACAAAGCACCATACCCTAACTATCAAAAGGCAACACTGCAAATATTAAATCAACACATTTCAGAGAATAACAATACATGACCTACTCGGGAAAGAGAACAAGTGGCAATGTCAAATAGGAATTACATAAACAGAATACCTCAGCTCAGTTACACATGCAGAACATACACCATCACCAAACAAGGAATCACAATTTAGAAACAGGAAGACAATTAAACTGGGAACCCCAAAAGCCAAACAACACTGTAGAAATAAAACTATACATTGATTTCCTCTTGTATTAAATAAAGTGCAGACGTTAAAGATGCACATTTCCAAGAGCTGACATATTTCAGTTAATAAATTCAAAATAAAGAGATATTTTTCTATCTTTTGTGCATTTTTTTTTCAGTTGCAATTGTTCCATTCACTTTCTTCTGGTTTTTTGTGTCTTCTGCTAACTCTCCATCGTCTGCTGTCCATTTGTCCTTTCTTCTCTTCCTAGCTTTTTTCCATTCTCTCTACATCTGCTTTAACATACTAATCATCTCCTTTGCTCTTTCCTCATTCCTATTTCATCCACTCAAATTTTACCCCTCCATCCTCAATCCCCACTTACTCTCCCAATACCCGGCCAATTGTAGATTTTTCTTCCCTCCCACACAAAATATATTTCACCTCTCCATTTCACTCTCCCAGCCCCATCCCAGTCTAATCGTCCCCCATCATCATCTCCCTTCTAGCTCCTGCCCACCCAGCATCCCTCCCTTCTAGTCCCCGCATCAACCGCCCATCTCCAGTCCGAGCTCCCTCCCCACCCAGCCCCGTTCCTGTCCAAGCCCCCGTCCCCATCCGCCCATGTCCATTCCAAGCCCCGTTCCACTCAGCCCATTACCATTCCATGCCCCCGTCCCCATCAGCTATTTGCAGTTCAGCTCCCCCTTCTACTCGGCCCATTCCAGTCATAGCACCCCCCCCCCCAGCCCATTATCGGTCCTAAGCCCCCCCAACAGCCACTTCCAGGCCTAACCCCTCCATCGCAATATCTTCTTTATTAGCCCCCCCATACCCCATTTTTGTTTCTTAGCCCCCCAATCAGACCACCTCCAGTCCTAACCCCCATCTGTCCATTACCAGTCCTAACCCCCATCACCCCATTTTCAGTACTACCCCCCAGCCACACATCAAGTCCTGCTCCCCCCCCCCCACATCAAGTCCTGCCCCCCCCACATCAAGTCCTGCCCCCCCATCAAGTCCTGCCCCCCCACATCAAGTCCTGCTCCCCCCCCCGTCCTGCTCCCCCCATCAAGTCCTGCTCCCTCCCTCCCTCCCCCCCCCGGGAAAATTAAACTTTAAAAAAAACCCAGCTTCTGCTGCTGCTGCCGCCGCTGCCGTGGCGGCAATAGCAGCAATATCGCAAGTCCCCGCGGGCTCCGTTCCCCCCCCTTCCTTCCTTCCTTCCTGCTTGCCTGCCAGTTCTCCGCTTCGGCTTTGGCTTTCAGAGCCGCGAAGGAAGAGCTTCTCCCTCGTGACTCTGTTCAGCCCGCTGGGGCAGATGGGAAATTTCCCATCTGCCCCAGCGGGCTGAACAGAGTCGCGAGGGAGAAGCTCTCCCTTCGCGGCTCTGAAAGGCGAAGCCGAAGCGGAGAACTGGCAAGCAAGCAGGAAGGAAGGAAGGAAGGAAGGGGGGGGGGAGCGGAGCCCGCGGGACTTGCGATATTGCTGCTATTGCCGGCCACGGCAGCGGCGGCAGCAGCAGCAGAAGCCGGGGTGTTTTTTTTTTCCCCCTATGCATCGCGGGCCGCACAAAGGTCTCTCGTGGGCCGCATGCCGCGTGTTTGAGACCCCTGCTCTAGGGCCTGCTTTGGTTCAGTGAGATGGACCAAGAGATCATCAGAATAAGCTGAGATCTTAAATTCATAAACCCACATATGAACTCCTCTAACCAACTGGTTGGCCCGAATACGATAGAGCAGTGGCTCCAGTGTAAGAAGAAACAATAAGGGAGAGGGGGACAATCCTATCACGTGCCTTGTCATAAGGAAAACTGCTCAATACTGATCCCATTTACTAAAAGCTGTGCCTTGGGGTCTGCATATAATGACTGTAGTACCTGCGTGAAGAGACCATCAAAACCAAACGACTCTAGGGTCAAGAACATGTAATGCCACCCGACTCTATCAAAAGCTTTCTCAGCATCAAAACTGAGTAGCAGGGAAGGAATTCCATTAATCACACAGTGATGCCAAGAAGCTATAATCTGTCACACATTCCCTACAGCACGTCTCCCCTTAACAAAACCCACCTGGAAAGAGTGTATCAAACTAGGCATAAAGAGGGAAAGATGCTCCGCCAATACTTCGGTCAGGATTTTGAGATCAACATTAAGCAAAAATATCGGCCGATATGACTCTGGAAGTAAAAGGTCTTTCCCTGGTATGGGGAAGAGTGTGATGAGAGCCTCATCAGTCCAGTATGGGACCCACTGTAGATGGGCCAGTTGATGGTACATATCTGTCAGGAGAATGCACACCTAATCACTCAATATTTGATAAAATTCAGCACTAAACCCATCAGGGTCTGGTGCACATGGAGTAGGAAGAGTCCTTATTACATGCTGTACCTACCTAGGAGTAATAGGTGCATTCAGCATGTCCTTGTGTCCTATGTCAGTTGTGGAAGAGCACACCTCCAGAGATACATCCGGGGCTGGGTCTCATCACAATCCTCTGCTGCATACAGCCGGCGATAATAGGCCAGGAAGGCCTCCTCGACCTCTCTGTGTATAGTGCTAACCCTCCCATCTGACAAGCATAGCACCATTGCCCACCGAGCTTCTCCCCCAGATCTAACCAAAGACGATAGCAAACGCCCAGAGTGGTTCCCAAAAAATTACAAAGGGGTATAAGAACATAAGAAAATAAGATATGCCATACTGGGTCAGACCAAGGTCCATCAAGCCCAGTATTCTGTTTCCAACAGTGGCCAATCTAGGTCATATGTACCTAGCAGTTTCCCCAAGAGACACAAGTTCCACAATGCTTGTACTGGGTCAAGCATTGATATCTTCGGTCACTTCTTAATAATGGTTTATGGACCTTTCCCTCCAGGAACTTGTCCAAACCTTTTTTAAACCCAGCTACACTAACAGCCTTTACTACATCCTCCGGTAACAAATTCCAGAGTTTGATTACACATTGAGTGAAAAAATATTTTCTTTTATTAGTCTTAAATAGTTTACCCTGTAGCTTCATTGCATGTCCCCTAGTCTTTCTATATTCTGATAAGGTGAACAATCGATCTACGTTTACCTATGTTTACTAAACGGCGCAGCTGCGACGTTATCGCACAATAATGGCGCATTACCGTGCGAGAACGTCACGTATTGCACGATAACGTCTCCGGCGGCGTTAAGGTGAGCAGAGGGTGGAGTAAGGCTCCCCAGGGGCGGAGATAAGGGGTCAATGGGCAGAGAGTGGACGGGGAGAGGCCCCATGCACACTAACGCCGTGAAATGAAGGTCTGAAAATTAGCGCCAGTGAAAATGTCGTGCTAGAGGCACATTTGCAGGGGAGAGAGACCATTTCAGTCAGCAATGTGCAGCAAAAGCAGGGAAACCAAGAAAAGTGATAGTAGTGATACATGTGCAGCAACATCCTAGTGCCCAAGTACGAGAGGGCACTACGGTGAGGCTGCAAATAGGGTACAGGGGACTGCAGGCGGGACATGCAGTGTGGCAGCTGGGGCACAGGGTGGGCTAGGCAGATGCCTAGGTGACACATAGGAATGTAGAAGCGGAAAACCAGCAAGACAGCAACTGACCATGGGCAAACATGGCCACGAGCGTGTGTCCCACAGTGTCCCAAGGGATAGTACCCAGCAAGTAGCCCAAAAGGCACATAACATCGGCAGGCGGTGCCGGGGGGAAGCGTCGATGTCTATGCAGGCACCCTTACCCCATATCACGCACCATAAGCAGCCACCTACCAGCACAGTGGATGGCCTGGGACTGTGTACCACCAGCACCACCGGCAGAAGGGCATGTCAGTATGGTGGCGGAGGGGTGCTGGTGGCGGAGGGGGCAGTGGCATCTGCCCAAAGCAGACCATAGCCAAGCCCGTTTAGGTGGGTGCTGTGCACTGCAACAAACAAGGTCTGTCTGATGAACAGTCATGGTATCTCCAGGGAATGATCGGCCCCCGTGGCGACAGTTTGGTGCAGTACACACAGCTAGTGTGTTCAGGGGCAGAAGGTCACAAATTCAAGTCCCAGCTGTGGCTCCTGCAAACCATGTCCCTATATTTTACCCAGTACTAAACCGTGGTAATAAAGACGGAACCTTTATTGCAGATAAAATAAACATGCCATAAATGCCTGTATTTTACCCTACAGAGCACAGACACCATAAACATGTGCAATCCCTAGAGCAGAGTTTCCCGACTGCAGTCCTGGAGGGCCAAACACTATTCAGGTTTCATGCTGTCCCTAATAAATATGCCTGTGCTGCATTTGTCTGTACCGCCCCCATTGTATGCAAATGTATCTTATGCATATTCATTAGGGACAGCATGAAAACCTGAACCGTGTTTGGCCCACCAGGACCAGAGTTGGGAACCTCTGCCCTAGAGCAGCGGCCATCAGGGGCACAAACACCCACACCCACAGGCTCCACTTTCCAAAGCCTCATGGAGAGTCAGGCTGTTGGGCCCTGCGCGGAGCAGCATCTCCCAATACTAGCACCTGCATACCTTAGCAATGCTGTCCTAAACTTGGAACACGTTCCACATATATCAAAAGGTTGCTATGATTAATGTCAGATAACAAATCCTAAGTTAAACACAATTTGTTGACAGAGATTCATCATAGCAACCTTTCTGATATCTGTGGAGTGTGTTTCAGTTTTTGCTTCTGACAGTGTTTACCACCCCGAGGAGTGACTCCAACAGTATTGCGTACCATGGCAATGCCCGCACTGTACCCAGGACTGGTGTGGCGGCCAGGGCTGCCAAAAACCTCTATATTTCCACAATGCTGGCATAGGTGTGGGAGTGTGTGTATGTCTATCCAGTGTTTTGTGGCTGCCTACACCTTACTGAGCCCACACTGCTTGCACTGTTTCCAGTGTTAGCACGCCAAAGTGCATAATGAGGAGAAAGGTACTGTGGGTATGGCCTGGGCAGGATGCATCTGCACAGGGCATAGGGCAATGGCTGGGACATTGTAGTGCCCGACCACCACCTGCACGGACAGGGTGGCCACAGCATGTCATGCAAGGGGGTCATTCTCGCCCTGACTGAGCAGTGACAATGGCATGGCTAGGTTCCCCCATAGTGCTATACAGTATTTCTCTCAAGTGATATCTATGAGTTTCCTTTTCTGGGGCCCAGTCACTGACATACCTGCCTGGTGTGTGTGCTCACATCCCATTTTTGGGTGCACACAGTTCCTCCAGCTAGCAGACTGTCTCCAGCTAGCAGACTGTCTGCAGTTAGCATGTGTATGGCTGGAACACCTTGCAGGGTGCAGCGGGTGGAGACTGACTGTGCCTTCTGCTGGTGAATGTCAGATGATGGGTGGGGGGCAGTTGAGCTTTTCTAGGCCTACTGCCTGTCTGCCAGTGCTCTATGTGATGCGTACAGATCTGCATTGACTGCCCTGTAGGGTGCCTATTCCCCAGCAGGACTAGGGATGATGGTCCCCTCTACTGCCACCATTGCAGAGATGTAGAATGTGGATCTGTTGGTGGGAAATCCTGTCCCCCACCCTGACCCACAGAGGGCGGGTTGGGTGGTGCTACATAATCCGCTTTTGGGTCCAACCACTGCCCTTCTCTTATAACATGTGACCATGGCAACCACACAGGATAAGCACTATTCTGGGTGCATCATAGTCCACAAGGGGTATACGTGACTGGGAAATACAGATGGACACAGGTGTATCCTAGGTGTGTCTGCAAGGACTACCTATCACACACTGGCACTGATGGGGACCTGCAGCACAGCCTATCTCAGCCAAGCCAGGTGCTGTGGATCTGGTGCTGGGCGCCCCACCTCACCCTCAGGGTGAACCCAGGAACCGCACAATGTCACGGTCTGTAGCTACTCTGTGCCTGTAACACACACGGTCATTTCCCCCTACAGGCCGGGGTGCTATAGAGGCGCATACCCCATCTTTTGAGTAGCTGTAGGCTGCTGATCTGCATGTCCAGTGCATCATGGGTACGGGTGGGTTTACCCTATCCTGGTAACCACAGCAGACTGTGTGGTGACTTGCAGTCTTTCTGTAGCCAGCCAGTGGTGTGTTAGATGTTATAGAGATGTAGCCCACTGGTTATTTCAATGACTGTGGAGGCAGAGGTCATGGGTTTGATCCCACAGTGGTGTTATTTAATAAGGCTGTCTGAGGCATTTCCTTTTAATTTAAATCAGTGCTGCCAGCAAAAACACCCTCACAGTGCCGTAGCCTAAGGTGCCTCATAAGGTGCCCTATAGGGCACATTATAAGGTGCCTTGGCGGACAGGGCACTTTATAATGTGCCCTATGGAGTGCCTTATAGGGTGCCTTAGGTTACGGCACTGTGAGGGTGTTTTTGCTGGCAGCACTGATTTAAATTAAAAGAAAATGCCTCAGACAGCCTTCTTACATAACACCACTGCGGAATCGAACCTATGACCTCTGCCTCCGCAGTCATTGCAGTAACCAGTAGACTACATCTTTATTGCTTCTGACACTGCGCTGGCATGAACTTAGGGTTAATGCGCGTTAATGTGCCATGGCGCACACTATCGCGCGATACAGATTCTTGCTACCTTGCCGCCGGAACGCCCACTCCTTATATGGCATTCTTCACATTATCACTGCAACTAGCGCCGGTAACATTAAGATGGTTTAGTAAACATACCCCAAAGTGTAACGATCTTTTTGCCCTAGCATGGATAAAGGTGTTCAGCTGGCTCTGCAAAGCAAGATAAGTGACCCGGTTCGCCTCAGTATCATATAGTGCCAAGCACTTCCTAAGGACCTTCAATTGTTTGCCACCCTCCACTAACTGCCTATTTGCCTCTCGTCGCCTGCGGCTCACATAGCTAATGAGCATACCACGTAGATATGCTTTTGCGGTCTCCCAAAAAAGGGCTGGTGTGTCTTTATGTTCCCCATTCATGGCCTCAAAAATTCCCCATTGCTCACAAGAAATGCAGAAAGTTTGTGCCTCCTTTAAGCCGAAAGGGGAATTGCCAGCACCATTCTCCCTGCTGGGGGGGGGGGGAGTCAGCCGAACATCTACCCTAACCATGGCATGATCCGAGATTTGAATGTTTCCGATTTGAGCCCCTTGCACTTTGTTTAAAATCCTTTGGGACAGCAAGAAATAATCGATTCTGGACCAAGTCTTATATGCTCGTGATAAATGGGGTAGTCCATATCACTAGGATGAAGGATCTACCACACATCTAACAGGTCCGAGCCTGTGCAGAGACTCAAAAGCCTTTGCCGCTGTCATAAATCATTCCCCACCTACCCCCTTCTGGATCTGTCCATCATCTGGTCAAGAACACAATTGTAATCACCCCCGAGAGCAATACCATATTCCCCATCCTTGGTTAGGCACTGCACCAGCACATTGAAAAGCCACGATCATATTGATTGGGACCATAAATACTTCCTAATAATATGGGCATGCCTTGTAAGTGGCCCTTGAGCAACAAATACCGCTCCCCAGGGTCACTCATCTGTTCCACTTGGAGATCTACTGTTTTACCAACAAGTATTGCAACTCCTGCTTGCTTATTACCTGCTGAGGCCCCGTAAACCACCCCTACCACCACCATTTCAGCTTGGTGTGTTCTACCTCTGTCATATGGGTCTCCTAGAGGAGAGCAATATCTACGTTATTGGTCCTTCAGTGCCCACAACATCTTATGGCGTTTCACAGGGCAGCCAATATCACATATGTTTCTAGAAATCAACCAAAGTCCAGGATTATTCACGTCATTCCTGGGCAAAAGAGATACCATAACAGATGAACTTGCAACCTCAAGTCTGAGAGATCCTCCCATGTGAAGATCCCACCTATTGTCATAGAATCTGTGTTTTGCCCCCTAACGATCCCTTCCCCTCCCCCATCCATTTACCCCCCTTCCCAACCCCCGTACTACCTTCAGCACTTTTCCAAATGATATCCTCCCCATCCCCCACCCATGCCCCCCTCTGTTGCCCTGCACCCTTTGCACCCAATAGAGGCCCTCCATGGGAGTCATGATTGCGTGGGACACCCCCCCAGACGCAGAGTAGGATGCCCTGCAAAACTCAGCTGAATCTGCTCCCCGAACCATACGTGGTGACAGGGAATTTGGGGTCCATGACAGCAATCCATTGCCCAAAGGCTCAATATCATGGCAAGTCCACCTTGCAGCTTATCATACCCTCCTCCTGCCCGCCTCCTCTCCCTCTCACGCACCCCCCCCACCACTCCTAACATTAAGTTTAGCTCTCCTCCCCTCCCCTCCCCATCAAGTATACATTCACGCTACAAACACTCACTACCCCACTACATTGAAAAGGCTCTGTTTGATGTGCATTGTTTGGCTCTTCCTCTGGCAGTTCAATGTCCTGGGAAAGGAAAAAGGAGGCCCAACAGGGCCATTGTTGGTCATGTGATCATCTCCAGCCATTGGGAACTTCTAGTCCAACTTACTAGTCCCATCCAAAGTCCCACTATGCTCAGCTTAGTCCGTACTCACAGTCAAAAGGGGAGTGACTCCAAGTACCATGCGGCCTTTTTTTTTTTTAGAGCTTTTTTTCAAGAGTTGTTTTGGTTATTCCACGTAATCTTTATGTTTTTTGGTGCGCTGAATCCGAAAATGACCTCCATTTTGTCATAGGACATCGCGTTTCCTGACAATTTAGGTAACTATGTTAAATAAGGCAATACCTCAAAATAAATGGAAATAGACATATAAAATTAAAGTTTTATTACAATATTTTCATGAAAATCCTTTTTTGAACTGAAATGAGCTCACCTACACACACTAAACTCGATTCTTCTTCCTTGTGAGGCTCCTCTTGGTGCATTTACGTTTGTGAGTAGCATCTGGAATGTCTCTCTGAAGCATCCAACAGTAGTCTGCCATCATTGTAATGCTCCATTTTCCCTGGTATCTCCTTTCCATCTCTTTAATGTTATGGTGGAATCGTTCACCTTGTTCCTCACTCACAGCTCCCAAATTTTCAGGAAAGTAGTCAAGGTGGGACGGAGGAAATGCACTTTCAAACTCATCAGGCAACCTAAAGCTTGAAATGCTTTCAGCATTCGTCCAACGATCTTTTTGTAGTGAGGATCTTTGTTATTGCCTAAAAATTTCTGCACTACTTCTTTAAAAGCAATCCACCCTTCTTTTTGAGGATCCGTCATGGTATTGACAAACTCTTGATCAACTATAAGCCTTCTAATGTCTGGTCCGACGAACACACCTTCCTTCTATTTTGCCTCCAACAGGCCTGGAAACTTGGTGACCAAGTATTTGAAGCATTCTCCATCTCTTGGAAGTGATTTTACGAATTGCTTCATCAATCCCAATTTTATGTGGAGAGGTGGTAGAAGAACTTTATGGGAAGGTACCAAAGTTTCTCGGAGGACATTTTTTTCACCGACTGTTAGCACCCTCGGCTGCCAATTCTTCTTGGTCCAGTGATTTTGTTGGTCTCGACTGTCCCATAGACACAGAAAACAAGGATATTTGGTATACCCAGCTTGTTGCCCGAGCAGCATGCACAAGACCTTCAAGTCCCCACACACTTGCCAACCATGGTCTTCATATTTTAAAATTACAAAGAACCAATTCCAAGTTCTCGTAGGTTTCCTTCAAGTGTATGGAATGACCTACAGGTATGGAAGCGTAAAAACCGTTGTGGAGTAAAACTGCTTTGAGACTTCTTTTTGAAGAATCTATAAAAAGATGCCATTGCTCTGAATCATATTGGATTTTAAATTGACCCATCAGACCTTCGACATCGATGCAATAAACCAACTTGTCTTCCCGGGCGAAGTAAGGAACGAACTCCTTTTCACTATGTCTGAACCATGAAGATGACACTCCTGGCAACAATAAATTCCTGCTTTTCGGCCTTGATCCGAGTAACTCAACGGCATCTTTGGGAAGATTCAAGTCTCTTACCAAATCATTCATCGCCTCCTGAGAAAACAATTTTGGTCTTGTATCATCTTCAAAGTCAGAACTTGATTCGTCATCTGGTTCAGGTATGACTTCACCTTCATTGGAGCTAGGTATCTCTTCCAAGGTAGCAGGGGGCTTGGGTACTGGTATATCTGTGCCATGGGGGATGGGACGAATTGCCGAGTGAAGATTGGGGTATGAAATGGAATGCTTCCAATTTGGAATTAAACCCTTTCACATCGCATGAACAAAAGTAACAGTCGTCACTATGGTTCTTTTGCTCTCGCCATACCATAGGAATCCCATAATGGAAAGATTTTTTCTTACCCTTGAACCAGTTCGGAGGTCCTCAACACACCATTTGCACACTTTATGAGGCGCCCAGACTTTATCTTGATCTCCAATTTTTAGTCCAAAGTATGCAAAGTATACTTTTTTCACAAAGTATATTCTGCTGTTGCTTCAACACTGTATATTCACCACAGATGAAAGAGAAACTGTCTCGCGAATTAATACACTTTCGCGGAGCCATAACATAACGGTTGAAGAATGATGAGCTAACACGAATTGCGATGAAAAAGTGTGAACAGCCTAGAACCAAGAACCTGATGATGATTCGTGCACAAGTGTGGCATGCAGGAGAGAGCAGCTCTGTGTCTGTACATGAGACATGTCACAGTGCTGGCCACGCCCCCCTGCACTGACCGGAGCTGCTGCTATCTGCCCTGTGTCTCCCTCCCACTGGATTCTTCAGGAAAAATTAACCCCTTCTACCATTAAAAGCACGGACTTAAAACTTGCTTAGCTTATGTATATATTGCTGACCATCAGATTTACAGTGCTATATTTTTTTTTTACATAACTCGGACAACCCCTTTAAGGTTTTTTTGGCATTTTATATCTTAAATGCACTTATGTGAATTAATTAATAGTAATTTGAATTAATAGTAATTTGAAAAAAATTGATAAATTTGAAGACAATTTTGCATGTTGTGGCAAATCATGACATCTAGGAGTTTTTTCAGTATTTTATTTGTTTTCAGCACACCAAAATACATGGAAATTAGATGAAAATAATCAAACAGCTTTTTAGTCGCAGACCTGTGTAACTTATGTTGTCCATTATTGTCCACACAGAGGCGGGCCAGATACAGCAGTGCAAATCGCAGCTTGCGGGCAGCAAGTTGACTACAAACAGGCGAAAATTCCCTACGTCTCCGGCTGATGGCCTCTGAATAATCTTGGAAGAAGAGAATGCTGTCAGACCCTTGCTCAGTGTAACGACGTGCCCTCACTGCCCGGAGCACCACTTCCTTTTGCAGGTAGTTAAGGAAGTGCACAATCATCACTCTATGTCTGGCGGCACCCTCCTTCCACAGACTAAGCCAATGGATCCTCTCCAACACTTTCTTTCCCAGCTGCTCCTCTATGGGTAAATTGAGAGAGAGCCACGATTCCAAAAAACCATGGAGTTCACTATCTGTCACTGATTCCGCAATGCCAGCAACTCCTAAATTTTTCCTCCTGCCTCTACTTTCGATGTCGTCTAGTTTGTCACCATGCTACCGGAGTGGGTCCTCCATCTGTTGGATCCTGGCTGTCTGGGCTGGAGCATCTCCTCTGACACCGCCACACATTGTTCAGCTTGGTCAACATGGGCTGTGAAATCCCCTAAGCCCTGGGCCAGCTGGCTTATTTGTGCCGAGAAATTTACAAACCGGCCCTCCAGCACACGGACCACAGCCATTGAGACCTCTTCTGTGAGATTGGAGATAGAATCTGTGCTGTGGCTCGGGGGATCAGAAGATGCTATTTTGTCCTCTTTTTGGGGTGCCTTCACCGCCATCGCTCACCCCGGCAACAGAAGCCTCTAGACGGCAGCCCTGATCACTCAGAGATCCCTTAGCCTACGATTCACGGGGGTCTGGACTAAAGCCAAGGTATTATGCTGAAATTGGAGGTGGGAAGCACCAGAGCCGAGAAAAGTGCTCCCTCCTCAGCTCACTGCATCACATGCTCTTCAAGTGGCTTACCTTTAAAAAAATGCAATGTGTGTCTGAGTCAATGCTGACTCCTATATATCTGTTTATTTACACCTTCAAAAAAATATAACAGACTAGTAAGACAAGACTTTCCTTGACTAAATCCATGTTGGCTTTCTCCCTTTAAACCATGACTATCTACATGTTCCATAATTTTATTCTTTATAATGGTTTCTACCATTTTGTCAGGTACTGACATGAGGTTCACTGGTCTGTAGATTTCCAGATCATCACTGGAACCCTTTTTGAAAATTGGTGTTACATTGGCCATTCCCCAATCTAAGGATGATTTTAATGATAGTTAACAGATTACTAACAGTAGATCTGCAGTCTCATATTTCAGTTCTTTCAGGACCCTGGGATGTATACCATCTGGTCCTGGTGATTTTCTACTCTTTAGTTTATCAAATAGTTGCAATACATCTTCCCGGTTTATCAAGATTTGTTTCCATTCTTATGATATATCACCTTTAGTTCAAATCACCTTTATTAGCAAAGGTAAACTCAAACTATGTACAACCAGTCACCTTTCCTCTCTGCAACAACAAATAGAATGTACAGTTGGTATTCCACTGTTGCCTGGGTCCGCTTACAACATACAAGTGTCATACAGTAGCACCCGTCAGAGGTGTCACTATTTTATTCTCCCCCCACCCACACTTTTACTTACACTTAACCACTTCCCCCTCACTTCCCTCACTTTTCAAGGCAGGTTTGAGTTGATAGTAAAGATGGTAGGTATCAACGGAGCAAGGTCCCTGGCCCAGCGGTTGCTCTGACAGCAGGTCAGCAATCCCGTCCAGCCACAGTGCCCAGGCGCCTGTTCCTTTCTGACAGCTGTATAAGGTTTCTTCCCCCCCCAATGCCCTCCTTACACCCAACCCTTACTCCTTGTGTCATTCATGCATACTCTTCCCCCCTCCCTTGTCCAGGCTCTTTCCCCGAGTTTCCTCCCAGTCTACGGGCCCTAACTTTGAATTTCCATCGTGACCCATTGCTCCCCTCTATAGTATTAGCAGCTCATTGTGAGTCAGCAGAGTCTTAGTATCAATGTATCTTCCCCAGAGGGCCAAAAGACACTCCCAGCATCGTTCGCCCCCCCCCCCCCCACCCCCGGATGCCAGATGCTCCATCAGCATCAGCTGGTGGAAGTTATTCCACCACTCTCAGAATGAGGAGGCTAGAGTTTCTCACTAGTGTCTAAGCATGATCTGCTTACCTACCACGCAAGCTTTCCAGACTAGCAATCTCTCCCACTGCCCCTTTGGCCTGGCCAGATCCAGTTGATCTAGTACCACCAGCTGCCCTGTCCAAACAACTTACTGTCCCATTAGGTTAACCAAGTAGCCCTTGATTCAAACCCAGTACCTCTATATCACCAATGCCATGTTTGCCTGGTAAAGTTGCCCGTTAAAGTTGCCTACATTTCCACCACAAGTGCCCCAAGTCTGCAGTGAATATTCCACACTATGAGCAGTTACTGCTGGGAGACATGCCACTTTACACTGCTCGTAGCGGAGAAAATTTGGCTCAACAGATGGTCAGGTATTGTATCTCCTGCAACTGAACCGACTTGATCAAAGCCAGTATCCGGGCAATAGCACGTCGCACTGCCCCCGCTTCCACCTGTAGTCCTAGCTCCAGCTCCCACTGCCGTTCCATTGCCGAGAAAGCTGCGGGTGGAGCCCACTTCTCCAACTTATGGTACCATTGCGATATGGACAGGCATGGAAGCTTCTGCCATCAAATTTTTCCTCGAGAGAGATTGGACATAGTGCCTTAGTTAGTAGTAGGCAAAGATATGAGACTTTGGGAGTTCATATTTCTGATTCAGTGAGGCATAAGATTTAATTCCACCCTCCAGGTTCACCACATGCCCCAGACTCCCTATCCCCTTTTCCCCCATACCCTGAATACTCTGTTTTCCAAACCTGGCATAAATTGTGGGTTCCCTCTAATAGATATAAAACTGGAGGCAACCAGGAAGATATGCTGTTCATTGCAAAGATGTTGCCAAACACCCCTAACAGGCCCTACCACCCAGCTCCGACACAGTCTCCCCGGCAGAGACATTATCTCTACATGTAACACAGCCATTAAGGATAGAGAGCCCACAAATTCCGATTCCAGGCCCCGGGGAGTGAACACCTCAGTCTACCCCAACCAGTCTTGCAGGTAGTGCATATGACAGGCCTGTGCGTAGTGGTAAACGTCTGGGATTCCGACCCCCCCTCGATGCCATAGGCCTCTCAGGCAGGACAGTGAAATTCTCGCCAGCCCACAGCACCAAAGAAATCTGTGTAGGTCTCGTTTATGGGAGATTACGCCCCTAGGTAAGGGATGAATCGGAAGAGTCTGCAACATATTTATTTTATTTATTTAACAGGTTTTACATACCGCCTTATCGTCAAATTCAAGGCGGTTTACATAGAACAAACGGAACAAACACAGCAACATAGCCACCACCGCGGCCTCGACTTCCTCACCTCTCAGGCCCTCCTGGACCCACTACAATCCGGCTTCCGTCCCTTACATTCCACTGAAACGGCTCTCACAAGAGTCTCCAATGACCTGTTCCTGGCTAAATCCAAGGGCCTCTACTCTATACTCATCCTTCTTGACCTCTCCGCTGCCTTTGACACCGTTGACTACAATCTTCTCCTCACCACCCTCTCCTCCCTTGGCTTCAAGGACCTGGTACTGTCCTGGTTCTCCTCCAACTTCTCCCATCGCTCATTCAGTGTATGCTCTGGTGGCTCCTCCTCCTCCCCTACCCCGCTCCACGTAGGTGTACCCCAGGGATCCGTCTTGGGCCCCCTCCTTTTCTCTCTCTACACCCAAGCCCTTGGAGTGCTTATCTCCTCCCACGGCTTTCAATACCATCTTTATGCCGATGACTCCCAAATCTACCTCTCTACACCTAATATTTCTCCAGCAACCCAGTCCAAGATCTCTGCTTGCCTCTCCGACATCGCTGCCTGGATGTCTCATCGCCGATTGAAACTGAACATGGCTAAGACTGTACTCCTTGTCTTTCCCCCCAACTCCTCCCCTCCTCTTCCCCCTTTATCAGTCTATGTGGACGGAGCTACTATCCTTCCTGTTCCCTCGGCCCGCAACCTAGGGGTTATCTTTGACACCTCTCTCTCCTTCTCCGCACACATCCAGCATGTAGCAAAGACCTGCCGTTTCTTCCTTTACAACACTGGCAAAATCCGTCCCTTCCTCTATGAACACACCACCAAAACGCTTATCCACTCCTTAATCTCCTCTCGCCTCGACTATTGCAACCTACTCCTTGCTGGTCTCCCCGTCAGCCACCTCCTTCCCCTTCAATCTATACAAAATCACACTGCTCGACTAATCTTCCGCCAGTCTCACCACGCCCACATTACTCCTCAAGCCGCTTCACTGGCTCCCTTCCAGTTCCGCATCCAATTCAAACTTCTCCTACTGACCTATAAATGCATTCACTCTGCGGCCCCTCAATACCTCTCATCTCTTATCTCTCCCTACATCCCCTCTCGGAACCTGCGCTCCGCTAGCAAATTACTTCTATCTATGCCTTTCACCCGCACTGCTAACTCCCGAATTCGCTTTCACCTTGGTGAACCTCACACCTGGAACAGCCTACCTGTGTCTATACGCCAGGCACCCTCCCTGGCCCTCTTCAAATCCAGGTTGAAGACTCACCTCTTCACCGTCGCTTTCAGATCCTGACTTCTATCCTTATCTTATCTTAACCCCCGTCAACTCTCATGACCATATTGTACTGACCATACTGTACCTTGCACTAATCCGACCAATGCTCTGTAATGTTCTAACTAGATTGTAAGCTCCGATGAGCATGACTTTGACGGGCAGGGACTGTCTCTTGTATTCTGGCTGACTCTTGTTGGTTAGTTGTACAGCGCTGCGTGCGTGGCGCTCTATAAGTGATAAATAGTAGTAGTAGTAGTAATAAGCTTTTACATAGACCAGGGAGTAGAACCTTGGAGGAGTATATGGGTATTAGATACATTTAACAATAATAATGGCTAACTATGTACAGAAACATTGTTGCAGTTGATGCAATATAGTTACAATAATCAGATGTCCATTGCAATATCTGTAAGGTCTGACTGTGGCATTAGTTTTATTAGGTAGGGCCATAGTATTCACAGAATAGATGGGTCTTGATGGCTTTTCTGAAATCAAGTAGGTCTTTGATTGCTCGTAATGGGGAGGGTAGCTGATTCCATAGTTGGGGTGCATACAGAGAGAAGGCTTTGATGCAAGTAAATTGCTTTGATGTTTTGTAGTTTTTTGGGATTTCAATGATGTTAGTGTCTGTACTTCTTCTTGTTCTTCTTGTAGTTGATTCTTGGATCAGTGGTTGAAGCGTTGTTGGGGATAGATTATTTAATATTTTGAAGATGATTATTATGTACTTGTATTTAGCCCATGTAGCAAAGGAAGCCAGTGCAGTTGTTTAAGAGTTGGAGTTATATGATTGTATCTTTCAGTACCTGTAATGATTCTCACTGCGGTGTTTTGGACGAGTTGCAGAGGGAGGGTTGTTTTCTTAGGAAGTCCTTGATATATTATATTATAGTAGTCAATTATAGGAGTTAGTATCGCCTGACATACAGATCTGAAGTCGTAATCTGATAGTAGTGGTTTCAGTTTGTGGAGGGTTCTCAACTTGTTGGAGGCTGACCTGGCTGTCTTTTTTATATGCGGTTGGAAGTTGAGATGTTGGTCAAACGTAATTCGAAGATATTTGACCTCTTTTTTGTTGGTTAGGGTGTGTTCTAGTATCTTGAGTGAGTCAGGTGGGGTGAATTTAATATTTCTGGCGATGTGGATCATTTCAGACTTTTTAAAGTTAATAAGAAGATCCTGTTGTTTGAGCCATTTGGACATTGCTTCAAGGCATGTTGTGATTTGGGAGTAGTCCAGTTTGTTGATGTTGATCTGGGCGAATATCATTATATCATCTGCGTAGATTCTATAATGGATGTTATGTTGTCTTATGATGTTACATAATGGTTTAAGGTATATATTAAATAAAAGTGAGGAGAGTGCTGAGCCTTGTGAAACACCTTGATACTGTTTAAATGGTTTGGATTGTTTGTTTTTGATTCTCACTTGTTGGTTACGATGTAACAAGTAGGAGATGAACCAGTCTAGTACTGTTCCATTTATTCCTGTTTCCTGGAGTCTCTGTAGTAGTGTGTTGTGGTTGACAGAGTCAAATGCAGCGGTGATATCAATAAAACATAGAACGAAGCCATGTATTATATTGTCTATGCCTGTGACAACAGTATCCAGAAGTGATGTAATCAGTGTTTCGACACTGTGATTTTGTTTAAATCCATATTGATATGGGTCCAGCGGGTCAAATGTGTCTATGTGGTCTTGTAATTGGCACTGTACTATTTTTTCAATTATCTTCGTTATGAATGTTAGACTAGAAATTGGGCGGAAGGAACTTGGGTCATTTTTGTTGATTATTGTTTTTAAGGATAGGTCTGATGGAGGCATTCTTGAGTTGAGGGGGGGGGGGAGGTATCCTTGGGTAAGTGAAGATTCCACTGTTTTTTGAATGTATGGAAGTAGGAACTCTCTTGCTTGCTTGATCCAGCTAATAGGACAGGGTCATTGGGTGAGGTTGTTGTGTTTATATTAGTTATAATCTTATCAAGCTGCTTTTTGTAGGTATCTGGACTTTATTCCAAGTGAAGTCTGTGGTATGTTCCACTTTTGTTTTATGTGGCTTCTCAAGTGATGTCTTGGTGTATTTCTGTTGCATGAAGTTTGCTATGTCTTGTAGTGACATTGGGTTAGAGTCATATGATTCCATTGGTTCTATTATTAGCACATTTACTATGGTGAAGAGTACTCTTGGTCTGTTGATGGAGCTCATTATTATGTTTGAGTGGTACTCTCTCTTATGGTTGTTTATTGTGTCAAGGTATATAGCTTGCAGTTTGTTGTATCTTGTTAGTTGTTGTGGACTTTTAGTTCGTCGCCATAGTCTTTCCAGTTTCCTAAGTTGCCTTTTTTGTTCATTGATCTCAGTTGAGTACCAGGGGGCATTGTGTTTCCTGTTATTGTTTTGGATTGTTTTTTGGGGTGGGGTTGCTGCATTCTGGAGAGTATCATGCCAGTTAGTGATGATAGTATGAAGGTTTGTTGATGTTTGGTTTAGTGCTGGTAGCACGTCTTTAATGAATTGCTCTTTATTGAAGGATCTGAATTTTCTTTTTTCTTTGGGTGTTGGGTCAGCTGCGTCCTTTGGAGAAGTTTACCATGTGGAGGTCAGACCATGGGATTGGGAGTAGTGTTATATTTTTTACAGGGTCTTTGTTGCTGTTCTGATTTGAAGAGAATATGAGGTCTAGGGTCCCTCCTTTCTTGTGGGTCAGTGAATGTATTAATTGATTATATTGCATGCCTTTCATTGCATCTAAGAAGGCTTCACTTGCTTTTGTAGGTAGTAATGGAAGGTTAGGGTCCCCTAGGATGATGATGAGGATGATTATGGATAGTGTGTGCACAGACTTGTTCCAGGATGGTTGCGAGTTCCTCTTCATTTGTACCTGGGGCTCTATATATGAGGCAGAGTGCTAAGTGTTTGTTTGATATGGTTAATATATTACTTTCTTTGGATTGAGAGCTGGAGATAGTTGTACATTTGAGATGTGATCTCGCAAGGATTAGAACACCTCCACCTCTTTGTGAGGGTCTAGTGGAGTTGTGTATTGTGTAATTTTTTGAGGTAATTTGATTTATGATGACATTATCCTGGTCGGTGAGCCATGTTTCCGTGATGCACATGATGTCTATGTTTTGGTTCTGTATGTAGTCCAATATGGTGTTAAACTTGTTGCGAATAGATCTAGCATTGACTAAAGCGCAGTTGAGGGAGTTCTTGTGTGGTCCTTTAATATTCCTTATTTCCTTGTGAGTTAAGTGGGTTTATGTTGAGCAGTCTTCGGGGCCTATTGAGGTGGCTCAGATTTAGATTGTTGGTTATTTTGTGGATTGAATATCTCGTGGATTGCATTATTGGTATTGGATGTGCTGGAGAGTGTAGATAGTCTTTGCTAGCCTTTGTGCAGCTACTTTCAAGTAGTAGGAGTAGTAGGCAGATTACTAGAAGTGTGTTTTTTTCCATGGTGGGTCTTTATTTTGATTTCAGTATATATTAGGGCTCATTTTATTTCTTAGGGTTGGAGTAATTATATTACAGATTCAGGTCTACTCACTTTTTTGTCAGTTTCTGGAATGTGGATGTTATTTAGTTGTTTGGCAGCATCTTTATCATATATTGAAGTTGAGATTCTGTGGAGCAGAGTGCTTGTATGTGCCACGCTTGAGGGCTGTGCTGTTTTTTAAAGGCTTGATCTGTTGATGCTTGGCTGGTTCTCGGTGCAGGGAGTGGGAGGGAATCCCCTGCCTGTTTCCTGTGCTGGTTTCCAGTCCAGTGGAGCAGGTCGTTTCTGAATATGCTATGTGTCTTGAGTCGGTGGGTGGTGGAGTGAGGTGCTGTTCCGATTAGGTATGGGCACTCCTGTGTGAATTCTGTGTCGGTTCCAGGGCCTTTTGGTTATGGGATCAAGAGGAGCGAAGTGGGCGCTCTCCTTACGTTTCTTGCTTACGTTGGGTTTTGAATGTCGCTTCTGTCAGCTCGTCTGTGACCGGTGAGTGGGAATGCATTCATCGTGGGCCCGTGCCTAAGGGCCACACCAAAGGGCCCTCTGGCGAGGCCCTCAGGCGCGGGCTTGCCGAAGCCTTTGCAGGTTTAAAAGTCCCGCTGGTGGAGGATTCTTCGGCATGATTGGCCTTGGTGAGGGGAAGCAGGGAGGAGCTTACCTGCCTGCTCCCATTACCACTGATCGGGCCAGTGTGGAGGTGATGTTCCCTCGCCGGAGCCTTTGCAGGTTTAAAAGTCCTGCTGGTGGAGGATTCTTCGGCTTGATTGGCCTTGGTGAGGGGGAGCAGGGAGGAGCTTACCTGCCTGCTCCCACCACCGAAGCTGATCATATAGAGCAACTTCAGGAACAAGATCATCTGATATGCCACCACTCGACCCAAAAGTGACATGGGCAGGGATGACCACTCTTGCATCTTAGTCCTCATATGAGTCATCACCACCGCCCAGTTTGCCTGGTAAAGTTGCCTGTTAAAGTTGCCTAGGGTCAGTGGTTAACTGTATTCCCAAATAGGTGAAGCTCCGTTCAGTACACTGGAGTGGGAAACCGGGTCCTCACCACTCTTTTAGTCACTCTGTAATGTCCAAGGTTTCTGACTTCTCTTTATTTAGCCGAAGACCGGCAATTTGGCCAAACCGATCAAATTTAGTCAGCAGGCAGGGCAATGACATTTCCGGGTGCGAAATATGAACAAGGATATCGTCAGCAAATGCTGCTATCTTGAATTCCGAGCAGCCTATACGAATCCTCGGCACAGCCCAGCAACTCTCCAGGGTCCAAATGAAGGGGTCTATGGATAACACAAACAACAAAGGTGATAGGGGACAGCCCTGCCTCGTTCCTCTCTCTAGCTCAAAGGCCTCTGAGAGGTGCCCATTCACTAAGATCGCTGGTGTGGAATGCGCATATAAGATCTTGAGAATTTAAATAAAGGCCCCATCTATACCATAGTGAGGGAGTAGCTGAAAAAGATAATTCCAACCCCACTCTATCAAATGCCTTTTCGGCATCAAAACTAATTAGCAATGATTGTATTTAATGTACAGCGTAGTTACTCGCCTGTAGCATGTGTTCTCCAGGGACAGCAGGAATCAGTCCTCACTTAAGGGTGACGTCAGCACCGACGGAGCCAGCACGGAGCAACTCCCCAGCTTTCAAAGAAAGCCTTTGGGATTGCTACCACACATGTGTGGTCCTCTTCCCGCCCAAGGGTGACATCTTGCTCAGTCAGGTCCCTTAGCTCAAGCCCTACCAAGCAGATGGCAAGGGAAGGACAAAAATTCAGCAACTCATCAGGGGAGGTGGGAGGGTAGTGAGGACTGATTCCTGCTGTCCCTGGAGAACACCTGTTATAGGTGAGTAACTACACTTTCTCCAGGAACAAGCAGGAAGTCAGTCCTCACTTATGGGACTCCCAAGTAAAGGCTACCGAACCTGCAACCAAAAAACACCTCCGCGAAGCCATGAGCAGAAGCCAAAGCCCGAAGGAACCCGAGGCCTCGGGTCCTCGGGGTGAAGCCCTCGGTAGCCCTGAAGAAGGGTCGGAGGGCAGGAGTTGCTTATACCCCAAATAGATTACGGAATACAGCCTGGTTGAAGGCGCTGTCCCGGCGGGACTCCCTCTTCAGGCAGTAGTGGGCGGCGAAGGTATTCGTAGAAGACCAGGTTGCCACCCGGCAGATGTCCATCATGGGCATGGAGCGCAGCGAGGCCACTTAGGCTCAGACCCCATGTGCAGTGACTCGGTGATCCAGAGGGACGCCCGCCTTCGCATGGGCGAACGTGATGCAGTCCCCAACCCAAAAAGAGACTTGATGACTGTTTGCCCCTGCCTATTGAGATTGTAGGTCACAAAGCCCTGCCTATTGGGATTGTAGGTCACAAAGAGCTGGTCAGACTTGCGATGATTCTGGGTATGCTGCAAGTAGAAGGTGAGTGCCTGCTTGTAGTCGAGGGTGTGGAGAGCCGTCGACGAAGAAGGTCGGGAGCACTATCTCTTGGTTGAGATGAAAGGCTGACACGACCTTGGGTAAGAATTTAGGATGTGTCTGGAGGACCACCCTGTTCCGATAAAACCTGGTGTAACGGGCGCCAGCCATGAGCGCCTGAAGCTCACTGACTCGGAGAGCCGAGGTCAGTGCCACCAGGAAGGCCACCTTCCAGGACAAATGCCAGAGCGAACACATCGCCATCGGTTCGAAGGGTAGATGAGTGAGCTGCGTGAGCACCACATTCAAGTCCCATTCCACCGGAGGGGGACGGATGGGCGGCTTGGATAACAGAACGCCCTGCATGAAGCGGGAGATTAATGGTTGCCCCGAGAGAGGCTTTCCCTTGATAGGGAGATGATTAGCCGATATGGCGCTCAAATGAACCCTAACAGAGTTCAACTTCAGCCCTTCCCTCGAGAGGTGGAGAAGGTACTGGAGAACCCACCAAACCAGGCATGAGAAGGGGTTGATCTGGTGCTCCGAGCACCAGACGGAGAAGTGTTTCCAATTAAAGGCATAAGCCCACCTAGTGGAGTCCTTCCTCGAGGCAAGGAGGATTTCCTTGACCTCCTACGGAAGGGCCAGAGAGGCTAGAGAGACCTGTTCAGCCACCAGACCGTGAGGGATAGGGAGGGTAGGTTCGAGTGCAGTACCCGACCCTCCTCCTGCATCAGCAAGTCCCTGGCAGAGCCCAGGTGAATCGGAGGCGCCAACGACAGCTGGAGCAGGAGTGGGAACCAAGGCTGAGGGGGCCACAAGAATCAGTGATGCCCCATCCCGCTGAGCCTTGAATAGAATCTTTGCAATAACGGGGAAAGGAGGGAATGCATATAGGAGACTGGAGGACCAATCCAGGAGAAATGCATTGGAGCCCTCCCTGCCCGTGTGCGGCACAGGGCCGCAGAAGTGAGGGAGTTGTGTGTTCTGGGGGTTGGTGAAGAGGTCCATCGCTGGAGTGCCCCAGCGTAGAAACAGCCAGCCTGCCACTCTGGGGTCCAGGCGCTACTCGTGGGGAACAAAGGATTCTGCTGAGCCTGTCTGCCAGGCCATTCTCCTGACCCGGGAGGTACGTCAACTTGAGGGACACCCTCCGCCGGGCAGCAAAAGAGCAGATGAGGACTGCTTCCCTGCAGAGGGAGCGCGACCCTGTGCCCCCTCTTTGTTAATATAGAACATCGCTACCCGGTTGTCGGTCTGCACCAGAACCGACTTCCCGCTGAGGACATTCTCAAAGGCCCTCAGAGCCCACCGGATGGCCCAGAGCTCGAGCAGGTTTATCTGCTGCTAAGCCTCCACAGGCGACCACTGCCCCTGCGTGCAGAGATATCCGCAATGGGCTCCCCACCCTAATAGGGAAGCATCTGTGGTCAGTACCACATCGTGCTGTAGGGCCTGGAAGGGCGATCCCAACAGGAGATTGTGAGGGTCTTGCCACCAGTTCAGGGACAAACGAAGGTCGGGAAGAACCCTGATGGGGTCCCTGGGGTGTCCGAGGGATTGACTCCAATGGGAGCTGAGACACCACTGGGTCGTCTGCATGTGCAGGCGGGAGTGAGGAACCACATGCACAGTCGAGGTCATGTGGCCCAAGAGACGTAGCATGGACTGAGCGGTGACCTGTTGGGCGCTTTGGACGCGAGCCGCCAGAGCCCGGAGGCAGGTGGAGCGATCCACCGGTAAGAAGGCCATGGTCTCCCGAGTATCGAGGCACGCCCCAATGAACTCAGCAGCCTGTGCCAGCTCGAGGTGAAACTTTGGGTAGTTGACCAAGAACCCCAAGCTCTCCAAGAGGAGGACAGTGCGTGACATCACTTGCCAGGCCTCCTCAACGGAGGAGCCTGTAAATGAGCCAGTCATCGAAGTAGGGAAACACCAGCACGCCCCAGCGCCGAAGGTGAGCGGGGGCCACGACGAGGCACTTCATGAAGACCCGAGGGGCGGACGCAAGGCCAAAGGGGAGCACCCTGTACTGGAAGTGCTCTCCCTGCACCCTGAAACGCAGGTACTGCCTGTGTTGTGGGTGGATCAAGATATGGGCGTAAGTGTCCTTTAGATCCAAGGAGCATAGCCAGTCGCCCTGCCGAAGGAAGGGCAGCAGCATGCCAAGAGATAACATCTTGAATTTCTCCCGCACCAGGAACTTGTTCAGCCTGCGGAGGTCGAGGATGGGCCGCAGACCCCCCCGTCTTTTTCGGGACGAGGAAGTACCAGGAATAAAAGCCCCAACCTCGAAGGTGGGGAGGGACCTTCTCGACTGCCCGTTGGGCAAGGAGGGAGTGTAATTCCCGCTGCAGCAAACGCTGGTGCGCGGGGAGTCGAGGAGGCTCCGCTGGGGAGAAAGTGGGTAGAAGCCTGTCGAAGTGGAGGCGATAGCCCTCCCGGATGACCTGGAGAACCCAGGTGTCCGAGGTGATGAGCACCCACGATGGAGCAAAGCAGGACAGGCATCCCCCCATGGGCTACTGTATCGCCGGAAGGCAAGGGGCTATGCTGCTAGCGTCAAAACCCTTGAGGGGGGTTGTGGGGGAGCCGGCATCTGGGCCTTTGGGCCCTTTGGTTTACGGTGATCTTGGCCGGGCTTCCCCTGCACAGGAGTGGTTGGCGTGAGGGTAGCCGGGTATGGCGGGTAGCTGCAATACTGGAGGCCTTTCCTGGGGAAGAAGGGCTTCTTGGCAGGCTGCTTCTTCCGCGGCAGCGTAGAGGTCTTGCGGGAGAGATGGGTCCTAGTGACATACTCCGTCTCGATCTCCGCAGTCTTCTTGTTCATCGGCTTACCAAAAAGTTGTTTGCCAAGGCAGGGCACGTCCAGGAGCTTCTCCTGCACCCACTGCTCCAAATCCGAAGATTGGAGCCAAGCCCGGTGGCGGGCCCCGGTGCCTGCGGCTGCCAACCGAGCCGATGTCTCGAAGCAATCATAGGAGGCTCGCGAGATATACTTGGGGCAATCAGCCACTGATTTCAACAGGGTGCGGAACCTGTCGAGGGGCTTGCCCTCGAGGTCCGCGGAGAAACCTCCAAGTTCTTTCGCCAAGTCGCGGAGGAACATACCAATATATAATTGGTATACCTGGATGCGACAAGAGAGCATGGAACCTTGATAGGACTTGTGGCCCAGGGCATCAAGGGCTCTCGATTTTTGGCCCGGCGGGACCGATGAGTGGGACTTCGGGCTTTTCTGCTTCCTCATGGCTGATTTTACCACCACTGAGGTGTTTGGAAGTTGGGTCTTCCGGAAGCCTGGCCCTCACTGCACGTTGTACATTGTGTCAAGGTGCTTACTCACAATGGGAACCGAGGCCGGGACTTCCCACATGTGAAGCAATAGCCAGGAGAGGATCGGCGGCACCAGCATGGTGAGGGATTCCCTGGGTGGGGCCTCATACTGAAGAATATCGAGTTCTTCAGCACGAGGGTCCTCCTCGGCCTGGGTAACCAGGTTGAGGGCCCGAGCCATGTCCTGAATAAACACCAAAAAGGAGGTGTCCACGAGCGGTGAACGCCGCTGGAGACCAGGCGGCGAGGGGTCTGATGGAAGATCCCAGTGGGTGCGGGTCTCCGGGGATGTGTCCCCATCAGATTCCCAGTCCGAGGAGTTGGTGGAGGGATCCGAGCTGGGCGGTTCACCCTGTCCGATGGCCGGCGGCCTGGAGCTGAAGTCCCTGGACAATCTCGCCCCCGAAGAACGGGAGAGCGAGTGAGACTGACATCGAGGAACCTCATGAGGCCCGTGGCTCTTGGGGGTTTCCTGGGTGGATTTGGGTGTCCCACACGAGGGACCCACAGTCTCCGGGCGCAAGTCAGCAAAGCTGGCTGTTAGCACCTGCTGGGAAGCAATGAATGCAGAAACAGTGCATTCCAGCGCCAGCATACGGGACTCCCACACGGGGGTGGGGCCCTGGGACGCCTATACCGGGGTCACCGGGTCGGGCGTCGAGGAGGAGAGGGGGTCCTCACCGGGACGACCCTCAGAAGACTGGGCGCCTTCGCCGGAGGCCTCCATTTCTCTGCGAGGTACCTTGCGGGGCCGCTCCTTGTCCGACTCTCAGGAACGCCGAAGGGGGCTAAGCAACTGGGCGCAGGAACGCTCGCGCTTTTCGGGGGCCCCAGACAGCGATTTCGAGGCCTTCTTCTTTTTGCACCGTTCCACCTCGGGGGACCCCTGGTCAGAATACCGCCTGGAACGCGGTGCCGCAGGGGGAGAACCCACCGGAGGGGAGACGACTGAGGGTGCCACCGGAGACTCCGAGGCAACTTTTCGAAAAATGTCTTCGGACTTCTGCTTATGGCTGAGCGGGGCCTTAGAGGATATTTTCTTACAGAGCTCTATTGCCTAGAGCATCTATTGCATTTTTTAAACCCGGTGGCCATGGGGGCAAAAACGGCCCCTGCAAGGTCAAAGACCCATGTGGCCATAGGTTGGGAAGAAAAAATGGTGTGAAGTCCGAGAAGAAAAATTTTAGAAAAGGTATCCCCATAAACCCCAAAATAGAGCAAGGGGAGGATGGGTAGAGGACCAGTGCAACCGGAAATAAGAAAAGAGAGCCTATTAGGGTGAGGAAACAAAAACGTTTTCCGAAGGACGAGGACGGGCGTCCGAAGGGCTCCATGGAAAAAGGGAGACTGAGCAAGATGGCACCCTTGGGCGGGAAGAGAACCACGCATGCGTGGTAGCAATCCCAAAGGCTTTCTTGGAAAGCTGGGCAATTGCTCCGTGCAGGCTCCATCGGTGCCGACATCACCCATAAGTGAGAACTGACTTCCTGCTTGTTCCTGAAGAAATGGGCCCACTCCTGAGAGGCAATGATCTTTATTTTTTATTTCTGCAAATTTACATTTATAACAAGTATAAATCTTATAAGAAAAAGGGGACAAGCAGAATTATAAAAAAAAGAAAAAACAAAGTTGATAATAAAAAGTCACCCATATAGGAAAATCAACTACAAGCTTATCCTCCACCAGTCCCCAAAATAAGAGGAAGTATGTCACAATTCCAAGGCAACATAATCCAAAAGAACATTTGATGTAAACAGAAATCTTTCTTAAGTTACTCGCGGCATAGCAGCCCCTTACAAAGCCCACCTGAGGGCCCTGCACTATTTCCAGCAATAGTGGGGCTAGTCTATTCGGCAAGATCTTTGCAAACAGTTTCAGATCAAAATGCATGACAGAAATAAGGCGGTACAAGCTCGTTTATAGTTGTTTTTTTCCTGGGAATAGGGTGATATAGGCACGATTGTCCCCCCCAGTGGAACCCCTTTTGTTGGGTATGTTGTTGATAAACGGCAACCATCGAGGCCACCACCTCGACATGCAAGATTTTATAAAATTCCGCTGTGAATCCATCTGGGCCAGGGGCTTTACAGCATTGTGCCTGTTGAATGCCGTTGTATACCTCTTGGGCGATTATGGGTGCCCCCAATTGCTCTGCCTGTTGTGTGGTCAGTCTGGGCAGAGACATGTTCCGAAGATAGGAGTTTATCATATTAGATGGCACTTGCTGTCCCCTGTATAAATCCCGGTAGTCGGTGTAGAAAAGATGTGTAATCTCCACCAATGTCTTGCACAGCTTGCCCTCTCCATCACGTAGGGCTGGTACCAGACGTGACCCCTACTCTCCCTGTAGACAATGTGCCAGCAACTTGCCTATCTTATTGCCATGTTGAAAAAGTTGGTATTTATAGTACATGAGAGACGTTTTGGCACGCTAGTGCAGGACCTCATTTATCACTGCCTGGGTTTCTAAGAGTTGTATCCTGGAGCCTGTCATCAGGTGTTCGACATGTCACCTTCTAGCTTGCACCACCTGCTTCTCTAGTTGTAAAATCTGAGTGTTAAGAAGGCGACAGCTGCAGCGAGCTGAATATGCTATAATCTCTCCTCTTAGGACCACCTTTGCCATCTCCCAGAATAGTTCAGGGTCGTCCGATGGGCTCAGATGCCAGTCCAGCAAAAGCCAAATAGGCGTGTGGTCAGATATATCCCCTGGTCCTATTTTGGCCTCTTCCATCTGGGTAAATAGGCTTTTCAAGGTAAGTATGTAGTTAATGCGAGAACTAGTCCCGTGGGCACGAGATAGAAGGGCATAGTCTCTGTCTGTGGGCCGCAGAAGCCGCCACGGGTCTACTAGGTGAAGACACCGGAGAAACTGTTGCAGAATATAGGTCTTCAGCTCGCGGATGCCAGCATTCTGGCACGATGTGTCCATCAAGGGATCCAAGACTCCATTCAGGTTGCCACCCATGATCAGCTGCCCTTCTGGTAACTGTTCCAATGCTGATGCCAACTGGGTGTAGAACAGAGCGTCTGGCATCCCAGGGCCATAAATGTTGCAGAGCACTACAGGAGAACCCTCCAAGTCCCAAGACAGAAGTATGTATCTACCCAGAGGATCACTCTTTTTGAACTTACAATCAAACCGTACCTGCTTGTGGAATAATGTAGCTACTTCCCTTCTCTTACCATGAGCTACTGCACCAAATATTTGGCCCACCCAGTTGCGGCCCAATTTCCCATGCTCCGCAGCTGATTGGTGGGTCTGCTGAAGGAAGACTACATCGCAGTTCTGATGGGCTACCGCTCGCAGAATCTTATATCGCTTAATGGGGATGCCTAACCTGCACACGCTCCATGAAAGAATTTTCAACCCTTCCCCCGCTGATTAAGGCCCAGTAAAAAGTCTGCCCCTTACAAGGATTCCCACTCTCAGGAGTATGTATACCTGATGAATGCCGCTCGCTCAAGTCACTTTTCCCCCCTTACACTGCAACCCTTCCCCATCCCTCCCTACTAAGCCACCTTCTCCCTTCATGTGAGTCATTTTACGTGTGTCGGGTTTCTCCCCCTCCTGTCCCCCAACTCTGTTCCCCATACCAATCCCTCCATCTGTCCCCCCTACACTTGCATTCATCACAAAATACCCTCCTTCCATGCCATCCCACCATGCCCGCCCTACCCCCCCCCCCTCCTTTGCCAGTTCCCAATCTGCTGTCCTTCCTTTGCTCCATCTCTCGTCCCTTCCCCCAGGCTCCCTTATTTGGGAGTTATGTAGGTGAGTGGGGAATCTGCTCTGTTCCTTAACTGCTGCATGGAACCTACCCATGTCCCTTCCTTCCAGCATGTGGGGAATGTGTGATCATAGGTACAAAGCTTTAAACGTTCCTCAGTCATATACTTCTACCCTCCTCCCCTCCACCCAAGCCTACCCATTCAGTTTCCCTACTTCCCTCCCTCACCCAGCAACCGTAAACCCCAACAATGAACATTCAACTCCAAATCACACTTTAAATTAACATCTTAAATCCAGGGTCCCCAAGTCCAAATTTCTGTCCAAGCTGGTGGTTCTTTGCTACTCCGTCCCATTGGTACAGATAGATCATCTCAAGTTCAGTTGTATTTCAGGTTTGACATCATTGTCCCAGCCCATGGCTAACTTTCCCGGTGGCTGGCGTCGCAGTATGTTTATGTTTATGCAATTTCTTGATATACCGCCCAGGCTGAAGGGCATCAGAGCGGTTTACAATCACTATAAGCAGGTACTGGATACATTCCCTCGTCCCCAAAGGGCTCACAATCTATGTGTACCTGAGGCAATGGAGGGTTAAGTGGCTTGCCCAAGGCCACAAGGAGTGCCTATAGGACTAGAAACCCCAGTCCCTCCAGCCTGAGATTGCTGTCCCCAGGTGGGAATTGAACCCCTGGCCCTCCGGCCTGAGGTACACCAGGACATTAAACTTGAGGCCTCAGGGCATTTGAGCAACCCCAATAATGGCCTTCAGGCTGCGGATATCCCTACGTATGCAGAGGTTCTGTTGGTATCTTTTCCCGCCTGCATGAAATAATCTTGCTCACCTCCAGCATTTCTCTTACTGAGTGTCCCTGGTTGCCGGGCCACTGGTGTCCAGAGTGTCCACAAATTGTCACACTGCTTCCGTTGTGTCGAACACCCACTGCCTCCCATTGTGATAGATTTGGAGGCAGGCAGGATACTGCACTATAAATTTAATATGTGCATCAATCAGGCGTTGGCACACTGAGTGAAGGCCCTCCTCCCCTGACTGAGGGCCATCGAGTAATCCTAGTAGATGTGGAGTTTAAGTTTGTTTTGTGTGATTGGGGCTCGCTGCCGGGCTTCTTTCAGCACTGCGTCTTTTTGCACATAATTTAGGAAGCGCACCAAGAAAATGCGCGGGCAGTTGTCCGCTGGGTGGATGGGCCCTATCCTATGTGCCCGTTCCAGTTGCAGAGGAAGCAAGGTGTTTCGCCTGCTGCGGTTCTCGAGATCATCGAGTTTTGCTTTGTGTGCTGCACTAGCTCCTGGAGTCGGCACCGTTCTTGCCCCGCTGCTGAGTCTTCTGCCTGGGAAATCCGCTGCTCTACCTCCTGTAAGTGTCTCACAAAGGTCTCCATGGCTTTTTTCATAGTGTCCATTTTTCCTGTGTGTACTATGATAAGGAAGCTTATCATGACAGAGGAGAAAGGGATAAAGGAAAGGAATTCACCCTTATAAAAGGACCTATTTTGCAAGGTCAGAGAAACAAAACCCCAATCACACCTAGAAAGCAGGAAATTCCCAGATGGGATAGGTTTCAGATTTCCCCTAGTGGAGAAAAAGAGAGGGAATACAGACCCAGGATAAAGGACCCTTACGTCACTGAGTTCCCTAATTACCCAGCTGCCAGGAGGCAAGCTGATCTCCGTCACCTGAGAGGAGAAGAGGTGGGGCTGGAGCCTTGGGGATTTAAGTCTCGGATAGAGAAAGAAGCAGGGGAGAGGAGGAGGAGAGTCCCAGAGAGAGTCTCAGGGAGAGACCCAAGCAGAAACACAAGCTGGAGGATAGGATGGGGAAGCACAGGAGAATGGTAGCCAGAGCATGAGGGAGGAGAAGCTGCTACAAAGCCCAGGCCCAGGTATGAGCCTTGAAAGCTTGTCTTAATACAGAGCAGGGCAGAGCTGCAAGGGATACTCTCAGCTCTAACGGAAGGCAGTCAGCTGAACCCTGTGAACTGGAAGGAGAGGTAGAGCCTATGCAACTAGGTGAACCAGACCTAGCTGTGAATGACGAAGACTCATACATGGATTGCTCCTTGTGCCAATCCTTTACTGCAGAGGGATTGAAAGAAAACCACCCTTTAAGAGAAAACCTTCAGAGTCAGGTAACCTTGAAAGCCTGTAGATGGTTTTGTACATGTCCTGTGTTAAAGAAGAAATACGTTTGCTGAGAAAGCAAGAGCAAGCTGAAGCTCTCTGATTGTGCTTGATAAACACCTGATATCCAGAGCAGTGCACCGGCAAGAAGCCGAGCTAATGGTGAAAGGAAGGAAAGTTTTTGGCTTTGTTTTTAAATATTCCTAAAGAATGGAATAGAGCATTATTTGCTTATGAGAAGTTTTTGTCCTGTTAAAAGTTTTACTTTGTTTGTAAGGAGCCAAACCAGCCTGGAAGTGTTTGGGACTATGAGAACAGAAAACTGCCATTGAGAAATGCTGTTTTTGTTTGCTTTAAAAAGCAATGCTAGCCAAGCTGGTAGCATTGACTGTTAAAAGGTTTTTCCTTTGAGTTGAAGAACACTATAAGCTGAAAGTTTGCTTTGAGTTTATTTATGTCCTGATGTGTATTGTGAAGAATCCTGGAGAAAGTATCCAAGGGTAGTATTTGTGAACCTTGCGTTTGAGTCAATAAATTCTGTCATTGCCTTATCATTCGAGCCAACTACAAGTGTTTTTTTCTACCTGAAGCCAAGTGGATTGTGACTGAACTACCTTTCCCAAAGGGTATGGCAAAGGAACCAGTCAGTTAAAGGCTAAAAGGTGAAACTTTCTATGATAACCACGCCCCTCCATACTGGAAGTAAGGGGCAAGGGCGTGACAGTACCTCAAATTTTTGTGATAGCGCACCCACCACCACCTGGGTCACTACTTCTATTAATTCAAGCTGGTCTGCTGACTCTGGCGATGAGGGTGGGTTTGCCATTTTGGAGGGGGGACCAGCCGATTACTCCTTGCCGCGCCATGCAAATTTCATCTCCTCCGCCTTCCGGCACAGGACTTTCTTAACCATGGCTTGCCTGTATCTCTCCCAATGTCGCAACTCTAATCTCTACAGCACTTTACTCAGGCTCAGGGGGCTCAGAGGCAGAGAGAACCCAGAGAGAGATCTGACGCATGTCTGCTCTCTCTCAGCACATCACGTGACTCCTCCCCTATATCACTTTTAAATACCATTTTAGACATGGGTAGCTTCCCCACATCATCTTCAGTAAAGACCAAAGCAAAGTATTTGTTCAGTCTCTCCGCTATGGCCTTGTCCTCCCTTAGCGCTCCTTTTACCCATCTATCATCTAATGGTCCAACCGACTCTCACGGGTTTTTTTGTTATAAATGTAAATGAAAAAGTTTTTATTATGCATTTTTACATAGTAACATATAGTATATGATGGCAGATAAGGACCGGTATGGTCCATCTAGTCTGCCCAGCAAGGTGGCAAGAGTAGGTGCACCTGCTGTTCCATGCAGGTCAACTCTCCCCATGCCTTTGTTTAGGGGTGTACCCACTGCTCCGTGCAGGTCACTCCTATTTGTTGAAACATAAGAGATTGTTAAGTTTATTTTGATTTTATCCTGTTGCTATAAAGGGATCCACTGTGTCTGTTTCCATGCCATTTTGAATTCTGTCACTGTATTTGCCCCCACCACTTCCATTGGCAGGGCATTCCAAGCATCCACACCCTTTCAGTAAAAAAGTATTTCTTGATGTTGCCTTTCAGTTTACCTCCTTGCAGTTTCATGTTATGCCCTCTAGTTTTACAGCTTTCCCGTCTTTGAAAAAGATTTGTTTGTTCATTAATACTCTAAGTATTTAAAGGTCTGAATCATATCTCACCTGTCCCTCCTCTCCTCCAGAGTGTACATATTTAGGTCTTCAAGTCTCTTCTCATAAGTCTTCTGACACAGGTTCCAAATCATTTTGGTCACCTTCCTCTGAACTGTTTCCATTCTTTTTATATCCTTTGTGAGATATGGTCTCAAAAACTGAACACAATATTCCAAGTGAGGCCTCACGAGCAATTTGTACAGTGGCATTAGTACCTCCTCCTTTCTGCTGGTAATTCCTTTCTGTATACAACCTAGTATCCTTCTGGCTTTGACCACTGCCTTGTCACACTGTTTCACCACCTTGAGATCCTCCGAAACAATCACTTCAAGGTCCTTCTGGTCGGTGCACACCAACTTCTCGCCCCGTATCACATACAATTCCCTTGGATTTCTGCATCTCAAGAGCATTACACTGCACTTCTTCACATTAAATCTTAACTGCCAAGCGTTAAACCATTATTCCAGCTTTTGTAGATCTTTCCTCATGTTATCTACTCCCCCAGGGGAGTCCACTCTGTTGCAAATTTTCGTGTCATCTGCAAAAGACAGACTTTTCCATTCAGTCCTTCAGTAATATCACTCACAAATACATTGAGAAGTACCGGTCACAGGACCGATCCCTGGGGCACTTCTTTCACCCGAGTAAGTTCCATTTACCATCATCTTCTGTGGTCAGTCAACCAATTTCTGATCCAGTTCACCATCTCTGAACCCATCCCTAGGCTGCTGAGTTTATTGATAAGCCTCCTGTGAGGAACAATATAAAAGGCTTTGCTGAAATCTGTGTAGATCACATACATTGCATGCCCTTGATCTAGTTGTCTGGTCACCCAATCAAAGAAATCAATTAGATTTGTTTGGCATGACTGTCCTTTGGTAAAACCATGTTGCCTCGGATCATGCAACCTATTGGTTTTGACAAAGTCCAATATTCTCTCTTTCAGGAGTGCCTCTATTACATTTTCCGCCACTGAGGCAAGGCTTACTGGCCTGTAGTTTGTTACTTCTTCCCTATTGCCAATTTTTTTGAAGTGGTACCACATCAGCCCTTCTCCAGTCCCGTGGAACTTCTGTCTCCAAGGATCTATTAAAAACATCCTTTAAAGTCCCTGCAAGAACCTCTCTGAGCTCTTTCAGTATCCTAAGATGTATCCCGTCTGGTCCCATGGCCTTGTCCACTTTCAGTTTTGCAAGTTATTCAAACACATCGCCTTCTGTGAATGGTGTAGTATCTACTCCATTCCCATATGTATAATTATCAATCACAGGTGGTCTTTCACCAGGATTTTCTTTAGTAAAAACAGAACAGAAGTTATTTATTTTGCATTTCGTTTTTTCAATGTCACCTTCCAAAAATCCGTTCTCGGCAGTTTTGAGTCTTGCGATTCCACCTCGGATCTTCCTCTTCTCCTGAAAATACCTGAAAAAAATGTTGTCTCCATGCTTCAGATCTTCAGCCATCTTTTCTTTCGCCTTTGATTTTGCTATCCTTATTTCTCTTTTTGTCTCTTAAAGCTAGATCAATGACAGTGTTAAAATTTTGGTGAATTTTTTCTTCCTCTTCCTTATTTTATAGGATCATATTGGTGTTCCTGACATAGATTTTGGGCAACAGGATGCTCCTGCTGCCTTCATTCGGGTTATATGGAGTATCTTACTGTTTAAAAACCTAAGAACATAAGATATGCCATACTGGGTCAGACTAAGGTCCAGCAAGCCAGTATCCTGTTTCCAACAGTTGCCAATCTAGGTCACAAGTACCTAGCAGTTTCCCCAAAAAACACAGGTTCCACAATGCTTGTACTGGGGCAAGCAGTGGATATACCGGGTCCACTTTAATATTGGTTTATGGACCTTTCCTCTAGGAACTTGCCCAAACCTTCTTTAAACTCAGCTACACTAACAGCTTTTACTACATCCTCTGGTAGCAATTTCCAGAATTTGATTACACGTTGAGTGAAAAAATATTTTCTCTTATTAGTCTTAAATTGGTTACCCTGTAGCTTCATTGCATGTCCCTTAGTCTTTCTATATTCTGATGACGTAAACAATTGATCTACGTTTACCCATTCCATTCATTAATTTATAGACTTCTATCATATCTTGCCTCAGCCGTCTCTTTTCCAGGTTGAAGAGCCCTAACCTTTTTAGCCTCTCTTCATAGGGGTATCCTTCCACCCCCTTTACCATTTTGGTGGCTCTTCTCTGTACCTTTTCTAATAACACTATATCCTTTTTAAGAAACAGTGACCAGAATTGCACACAATATTCAAGGTGCGGTCGCACCATGGAACGATACAGAGTCATTATAATATCCTTTGTTTTAGTCTCCATACCTTTCTTTATGATACCTAGCATTCTATTTGCTCTCTAGGCCGCCGCTGCACACTGGGTTTTAACATGTTATCCACGATGACGCCTAAATCTTTTTCCTGGGTGGTGGTTCCTAATGTGGAACCTTGCATCGTGTAAACATAGTTTGAGTTGTTCTTTCCTAGGTGCATAACTTTGCACTTGTCCACATTAAATTTCATCTGCCATTTGGAATGCCCAGTCTTCCAATTTATCAAGATCTTCTTGCAATTTTCCACAATCCTCATGGGTTTTAACAACTTTGAATAGTTTTGTGTCATCTGCAAATTTGATAATCTCACTCATTATTCCAATTTTCCAGGTCATTTATGAATATGTTAAAAAGCAACGGACCCAGCACAGATCCCTGGGGTACTCCACTATTCTCCTTTCTCCATTGGGAAAATTGGCCAATTAGCCACTCCCTCTGCTTTCTATCTTTTAACCAGTTTCTGATCCACAATAGTACACTGCTTCCTATCCCATGACTTTTTAATTTTGCCAAAAGTCTCTGATGAGGGACCTTGTCAAAGGCTTTCTGAAAGTCCAGATACACTATGTCAACCGACTCACCTTTGTCTACCTGTTTATTCACACCTTCAAAAAACATAACCGATTAGTAAGACAAGACCTTCCTTGGCTATAGCCATGTTGGCTGTCTCCCATTAAGTCATAACTATCTACATCTTCAGTAATTTTGTTCTTTATGATGGTTTCTACCATTTTGCCCGGTATTGATGTCAGGCTCACCAGTCTGTAGTTTCTCAGATCACCCTTGGAACTCTTTTTAAAAGTTGGCGTTACATTGACCATCCTCCAATCTTCCTGTATTACAGATGATTTTAATGATAGTTCACAGATTACTAATAGTAGGTCTGCAATCCCATATTTCAATTCTTTCAACACCCTTATTTATTTTATTTATTTAGCTGTATTTATATCCCGCTTTTCACCGGGTCAAAGCGGTCAATTGGGGGATACATTTAACATGAGGGGATATGAGACACATACGCTAATACTTACAGGGAACATGGACAATGGAGGGTTAAGTGGCTTGCCCAAGACCACAAGGAGTGCCTATAGGACTAGAAATCCCAGTCCCTCCGGCCTGAGATTGCTGTCCCCAGGTGGGACTTGAACCCTTGGCCCTCCGGCCTGAAGTACCTTGTCCTAACCACTAGACCACTCCTCCCACCCTTGGATGTATACCATCCTGTCCAGGTGATTTGCTACTCTTCAGTTTATCAAATAGTTATAATACATCTTCTCAGTTTATCAATATTTCTTTCAATTCTTCTGCAGCATCTCCTTTAAATACCATTTCAGTCATGGGTAACATTCCTACATTTTCCTCAGTAAAGACCAAAGCAAAGAATTCATTCAGTCTCTTTGCTATGGCCTTGTCCCCTCTTAGTGCCCCCTTTATCCCTCTATCACCTAATGGTCCACAGGCTTTTTGGTATGAATGTACTTGAAAAAGTATTTATTATGTGTTTTTGCTTCCATAGTAAGCTTCTTCTCCAATTCTCTCTTTGTCTGCCTTATCAATGACTTGCATCTAACTTGCCAGTGCTTGTGTTGTTTCCAGTTGTTGTCATTTGGCTCCTTTTTCCATTTCCTGAAAGATACTTTTTTGGCAACAACCACCTCTCTGACTTCAGCTTTAAACCATGCTGGCAGTTTTTTGGACTTCCTTACACTTTTCTTAAAGCGTGAAATACAGCTGGTCTGGGCTTCGATGATAGTATTTTTAAACACCCATACTTGATATACATCTTTAACCTTTGCAACTGCTCCTTTAAGTTTTTTCTTAACTATTTTCCTCATTTTATCATAGTCTCCCTTTTGAAAGTTAAATGGTAGTACTGTGGATTTCCTTACCCTCCCTCCTCCATTTATTAAATCAAACGCGATCATGCTATGATCACTATTGTCAAGTGGCCCCAACACCCTTATCTCTTGCACCAGATCTTGTGTTCCACTATGGACTAGGTCCAAAATGGCTTCCCCTCTGTTCGGTTCATGAACCAGTTGCTTCAAGAAGCAGTCATTTATTTTATCTAGAAACTTTATCTCCCTAGCATGTCCTGCCGTGACACTGACCCAGTCGATACCGGGATAATTGAAATCACCCATTATTATTACTATGTTGTAACTTTAGTTCGCTTCCCTGATTTCTTTGAGCATTTCATCATCTATTTGTTCATTCTGGCAAGGCGGTCGACAGTACACCCCCACTGCTATTGCCGTCCCCTTCCCCATTTTACATGGAATTTCAATTTATAGAGATTCTACGGTGAATTTTGTTTCCTGTAAAATTTTAATCCTTTGTGACTCAATGCCCTCTCTGACATAGAGTGCAATCCCTCCACCAATTTGATCAGCTCTATCATTACGATATAGTTTGTACCCAGGTATCACAGTGTCCCATTAGTTGTCCTCCTTCCACCATGTCTCTGAGATACCAATCATATCTAACCTCTCATTTAGTGCTATATATTCTAACTCTCCCATCTTATTTTTTAGACTGCTAGCATTTGCATTCAAGCATTTTAGAGGCTGTACTTTATTCATATTAATCTGGCTATCGGTAGGCAGGGGTAATTTGGAATCTTTAAGCTCTGTCTGCTCTGTACTCAAGGGCATTTGGGCTACTTTTGTCTTTATTGGAATCTCTCTGCTGATAGGCCCTAACTTCAATCTTTTTTTATTATCCTTCAATTACATTACACATTACATTTAGGAATAAATGATCACTGGCAAACCTTTCTAATTTTATTGTAATGTTTGATTATGACATGTAGAATCCCATTGAAAACAAGCACAAGGAATGTGTGACATCTTTTCCTGACAGCATCATTGATTCGTATGAAATATTGACGGTTTCCCTGATGTAGCCACTTGGCGAAACGGGATCTGCTGGAATGACTGACTGCCTAGAGTGTTTGAATGGAATGAAGAGACATTATTTGTGCACAGCACATGGATGAATATCTATGGTTTATTGGAGTGAAGATAAGTGTCAATTTCCAAAGCTTTTTGAGAAGTTTTTAGTAACAGTTTAAATAGGTAGTTTTGAACTATATTTAAATAAATCAGAGTGACTGACAATTTGAGAAGACGTTAGTGATTATTTGAACTGTTTGAATTGAACATAAAGAACAAAGAAATTTTGTCTTGTGATAGAAATCTACACTGGAGAAGATTTTTTTATGACTGTTAAAATGCTGCTCAGTGCATGTAAAATGGTGCATATAGCAGCCATGCCAAAAGAAAAAGAAAGAAAAATGTCTGAAAACCCTAATTAGAGTGAACTAGAAAGGAGGGAAAGGATTTACTGAGGCTACCTGACACTGCTAATGCATAAAAAGTACTCATGTCTAAGGAGAAATTTTCAACTGAATAGAGCCACATCTGAGGTCTCCGTAGAGGTGGTTGCATGTGCCCTGAATAAGGGTAGCAGTCTGTGCTGGAAGTCTCTTTAAAAGTCTAGAGCTTATTACTGATAGCAATGTACTAGGCTCAGTCAAATGATGTCACCCAATAGTGAAGATACTATGGAGAAATTTCACTTACCGTTAATTTCCTTTCCTGGAATACTGCTAGACCAGTCTAGACAAGCGGGTTATGTCCCCCTGCCAGCAGGTGTTGGAGACAGAGAAAAAAACACTCCAGAGCTGTGATTGGTTGGGCTCTGGGTGACATAGGAGTGCCCCTAGAGGACCTAGTCAGTATTCCTTTGACAAGCACCAACATCAGGAGAAAACCTGACTAACCACCTTTGACAAGCACCAACATCAGGAGAAAACCTGACTAACCAACTCAACAATGTACAGGTAACAACTAATTCAATTAAAACCCTCAACTCAAACCATGAAGGGTGAAGGATCAAACATCATTCCTTAGAGAAAAAAACCTGAATCCACTGTTGTGGATGTTCTCCGGAATATGCAATTGTTTATGTCTGAAGTAAGAAAAACGTCAGCTCCTCTGCACCAGCAGTCGTTGACACTGACAATGGGGTGGGTTCTGGACTGGTCTAGCAGTATTCCAGGAAAGGAAATTAACGGTAAGTGAAATTTCTCCTTCCAGTTCATACTCCTAGACCAGTCCAGACAAGCGGGAAATACCCAAGCTAATGAACCCCAGGGTGGGCAGAGAGAGCCGCTGACAGCACACTAGCCCCAAAACGACTGTCCTCACGTGCCTGAATGTCCAGGCGATAATGCTGGACAAAAGTAGACAAGGAAGACCAGGTTGCTGCTCGACAAATATCAAGAGGGGACTACGTGTGATCGCTCGGCCAAAGACGTGGCTTGAGCTCGAGACGAATGTGTGCGAAGACCGGCAGGCACTGGCTTGCCTTGCAGAATATAGGTTGATTCGATGGTTCGGCGTATCCATCTGGCGATAGTAGATTTTGAAGCTGCCATACCTTGGAGTGGTCCCGCAAAAAGCACAAAAAGATGGTCGGTCTTGTGAAAAGAATTGGTGACTTTGAGATAGGGAAGGAGAATCCTTTTGAGATCAACCGCCCGGAGATTCTTGGAACATCCGGAACATTGTTCCTTTGAAAAGGCAGGCAACAAAAGAGGCTGATTGACATGAAAAGGAGTAATCACCTTAGGCAAGAATGATGGAACAGTGCGAAGGGACACTCCCTCTGCGGAGAATGACAAGTATGGATCCCTGCAAGAGAGGGCCTGTAGTTCTGAAATACGATGAGCCGAAGTTATTGCCACTAAGAAAACCATCTTAAGTGTCAAATCCGTTAAGGAAAGTTCCTTTAGAGGCTCAAAGGGCGGAGACATCAAGGCCCGTAATACCAAAACAAGGTCCCAAGAAGGGACAAGTGGACAGACCGGAGGGCGTACAAGCTTGACTCCTATAAGAAAACGCATCACATCGGAGTGGGACACAAGAGAACGACCGCGAATCGGTCCTCTATAACACTTCAGCGCTGAAATCTGTACCCGTAGAGTGCCAAGAGCTAAGCCTTTGTCGAGGCCCTCCTGAAGAAAGGCAAGAATGTCTGGAATTTCTGTACTCCAAGGAGAAAGATGATGTTAAGTACACCAGGACTCAAACACTCGCCACACCCTAGCATATGCTAACGACGTAGACAAACGGCGAGCGTGAGGAGAGTCGATACTACCTTGGAAGAGTAACCCTTAAGGGCTAATTTACGGCGTTCAAGAGCCAAGCCGTAAGCAAGTAGGGAGTTGGATCTTCCATCGAGATAGGTCCTTGCCTTAGAAGTCCGAAGAGCATTAGTAGTCGCAGAGGAGGGCTTCGAGATAGTCTTATGAGATCAGCATACCATGGTCTTCTGGGCCAGTCTGGAAACACTAAAATTACTGGACCCTGGTGTTCCCTGATCCGTTGCAGGACTCTTCCGATCATTGGCCAAGGTGGAAATACATAGAGCAACTGGTGTTTCGGCCATGGCTGCGCCAAGCCATCTATGCCTTGAGATTTGTGTTCCCTCCAGCGACTGAAGAAGATCAGAACTTTTGCATTCGTGGCTGACACCATGAGATCTACTTTTGGCTGCCGCCAGTTCTGAACTATCATCTGGAACGCTTGTGGGGCCAGTTCCCATTCGCCAGGATCGAGTGTGTGTCGGCTTAGAACATCCGCCTTCACGTTGCTGGTCCCCGCTATATGCTGTGCTGAGAGAGCTTGAAGGTTCCTTTCTGCTCAAGGGATGAGAAGGGACATCTCCTTCAATACCCCTGTGCACTCGGTGCCACCCTGGCGGTTGAGGTAGGACACTGCAGTGGCATTGTTGCATAGGATCCGAACCGCTTGACCCTGTAGGAACCAATAAAACTGCAGAAAGGCGAATTGAGCTGCTCTCGCTTCGAGCTTGTTGATCATCCATCATGCCTCGCATGTCGTCCAAGTTCCTTGCGCTGAGCGAGTGCGACAGTGCGCTCCCCATCCGGACAGACTGGCATCGGTTGTCATCAAGATCCAGCGTGGGTTTTCCAACGGTACTCTCTTGAGGAGATTGTGAGATGCAAGCCACCACTGTAGACTGCAGCTGTAACGGGAGATGGGTCTGGTAGTCTTCTGTCACTGGGGACCATCTGGAAAGTAGAGTGGCCTGTAGACAGTGCATGTGAGCCTTTCCCCAAGGCATGAGCTCGATGGTGGCAGCCATGGATCCCAGGACTTGGAGGTAATCCCATGTCCGGGGGGGATCTTTGGGCCAAAATACTTTGGAGCTGAGAAGTCAGCTTTAGGAAACGTACTTGAGTCAGGAATACACGCCCTTGACAGGTATCAAAGCGTGCTCTGAGAAATTCAATCACTTGAGACGGATGGAGGCAACGTTTGGTGCGGTTGAACATCCAGCCGAGCTGCTGTAGGAAGGCAATTACTGTGGAAACAGTTTTGTGAGCTTCTGGAAGGGAGTCCGCGCGAATGAGCCAATCGTCCAAGTACGGGTGTACTCTGATTCCCTGCTTGTGTAAAGCTACCGCCACAACCACCATCACCTTTGAGAAGGTTTGAGGTGCCAAATCTAGGCAAAACTGAAAATGTTGGCCGAGGACTGAAAAACTCAGGAAACGCTGGCGATCTTCTCGAATGGGAATATGAAAATATGCTTCCGCGAGATCCAAGGATGCTAGAAACTCTCCCCGGCATACTGAGTGAATGACTGACCGTAGGGTCTCCATCCGGAAGTGAGGTACTTGAAGGCTGTGATTTACGCCTTTGAGGTCCAAAAATTGGATGAAAAGAGCCATCTTTCTTGGGCACCACAAAATAGATGAAATAAAAGCCTAGCCCTCTTTCTAACAGAGGGACTGGACAAATGGCTTTTAAGGAGAGAAGCCTCTGAACGGTAGTTTGAATGGCCACTAGTTTTTCCGCCGAGCGTCCTGGAGAGACCAGGAAGGCATCGTGAATGGGTCGGCAACATTCGAGAGAATAGCCGTGAGAAACTATAACGAGGACCCATCGATCTGAAGTTATGAGTGCCCACTGTTGAGAAAAAAAGGTCAACCATTCATCTACAGGCGGAAGGATTTTGAGTGGGTGGACCATGCCGTCAGCAGGAAGAATGGGAGGCTCCAGGGAACTTCCCCGGGCCAGAGTACGAGTCCGTTCCTTTGCGGGCTCCTCGAAAGGACTGAGCTCTCTGTCCAAAGCGATGGGCAGAAGCGAAAGAAGCACTCCTGAGATTTAGAAAATTGCCGAAACCCGTGGGATCGAGATCCACGACGAGAGGATGTCTTTGGTCTGTCCTCATGTAAACATTGTGGCTTCACTTCTCCCAGATCTTTCACCAATTTATCAAGATCCTCGCCAAAAAGGAGTCTCCCTTTAAAAGGCAACTTAGACAGACGGGTCTTAGAGGCAACATCCACTGCCCATTGACGCAACCATAGCCATCTTCTAGCCACTGCCGCCACTGAACGAGCCGACAGTCGTAGAAGATCATAAAAGGCATTTGCCAGGAATGTAGTGACTGATTTGAGATGCGCCAACTCTGGTTCGTCTGTAAGCTGCTGAATCCATCGGAGGGAGGCTCAAGCTGCCAAACCTCCATAAACCGCAGCTTGTAGGGAAAGAGTGGAGGACGAAAAAGCTGTCTTAAGTAGGCTCTCGACCTTACATTCCTGTTGGTCTTGGAGTGCAGCTCTGCCCTCAACCGGTATAGTTGTATGCTTAGTGACCCCGGTGACCAAAGCATCCACTTTTGGGTATGTCAGCCAACGGTCGAGGTCAGTGGGAGACCAAGGATACAACTGACCAATACGGCGTGCGGTTCAGAAAGAAGAATCTGGAGAGTCCCATTCCCGAGATATCATTTGCTGCAATTCCGCTGGAAAGGAAAAGGCTTTGGAAGGTTTACGAATACCTTGCAAAATAGGATCCGGCTGCAACAGAGCTTGGGAACTCTGTGGATCAGGCGTGTCAGCGAGGCGTAGCAACTCTATCACCTGTGTGAATAGGGCCAGTAACTCCTCTTTCCGAAAAAGTCTGATATCTTGAGAGTCTTCTTGAACTTTCGGCAAAGAATCAGACGGAGAATATTCCCCATCTTCTTTCTCTGACGAATCAGGGCTCACCTCCGAAGATTTAAAGTCTTGGATATCCGTAGTGTCCCACACGCCACCTGCAACGTTCCTGGGAGGATGTACTGGTTTAAGGTCTGAGGTCCTATGGGACCGCTTGCGAGACCCCGCCATATCTTTGTCTGCTACCAGGGCGGGTTCTGGAGGTATTCCAAAAGACTCTGAATGCCACAGGTGCCATGCTTGGCAGAAGAGCGTCAGGAACTCACTGTCAGCTGAAGCTGCTGTGGCTTCCAGCAGCTGTGGAAGCAAATGGGAGCTGAGTCCTTTCTGCAGGTAGACCCGACTGCAGGGGCTCTAAGGAGGGAGGAGTTAAGGCGCTGATGTCCCCAGCTGGCAGCACAGTGGGTATGGAGGAAGAAGATTCTCCTGGATGCAGCATACAGGTGGAACACAAGCGATCTATTAACTCCTTCTGCTTCTTATTACATACAATGCACCTGTGCAGAGAAACAGGCATTGCAGAGGCTTAAGCCTTTTTTTAAGACAAAAATCAATGTAGGCTTAGGGAAAAGACTCTTCAAAGAAAAGGGATTTTGAAACTCCCTGTGCCTTCACAGCATGTTAAATGCTTTGAAATGGCTGTCCAGAGTTGTTCCCACCAAAAAAAACACTGAAGAGAAATTTCTCCCGATTCAAAATGTCCGCCGGCACAGAAAAACTGCAAAATAAAAGTTTCCTAAGCTCTAAAAACCTCAAAAATGCAGCAAAATTGCTGGGGAAGAGGAGAGGAGTACAGACCCGGTGATCCCCGTGCCGTTAAAAAATTGGAAGTAAGAAAATCGCTGCGAGGGAACCCAAGCAGGTACTCACTGTGCTGCAGAGAAGCAGAGGCTTGCAGGGCAGGTACTCACTGTGCTGCAGAGAAGCAGAGGCTTGCAGGGAAATGCTCTAAAGATGCTGTAAAAATTATAACTGTGACAGGATGGCAAAAAATTTGATAGATTGATCCACCCTATGGCAGAGGCTAGGAGATGATTATAATGGGGAGCTCTAAGGATCAGGAGCTCAGACCCTGCTGTATTGTCACTATAGTTTAAAAGTAATACAGCTATAAGACAGGAGACCTGGGAAACTCAGAGAAACACCTCTTGTGTGCTCTGCGTGCATCCAAGTAAGAGACAAGATTGTTTAACACCTTCATCTGCTGGAGACAGAGAAAATATCGACTAGGTCCTCTAGGGGCACTCCTATGTCACCCAGAGCCCAACCAATCACAGCTCTGGAGTGTTTTTTTCTCTGTCTCCAACATCTGCTGGCAGGGGGACATAACCTGTTTGTCTGGACTGGTCTAGCAGTATGAACTGGAAATCTGCTTGTCCTCGGAGAATATATATATATAATAGTAGTATGGAGTTGCCAGTTGCTTGTTGTCAAAGGCCGGGGTAATGTAACTGCTGAGACTGGAGGAGGTTGGAGAGAGAGAGTGTGACTACAGGAACTAAGCTGAGGTGGAGTGAGAGTGACTACTGGTGCTAGGATGAGGTGAAGTGGAGAGAGTGACTGCTGGGGACAGGGAGTATGGAGAAAGTGAATGTGACTGAGATGCGGCAGGGTTAGAGTGACTGATAATGTTGGGGAGAAGAGAGCCAGTGATAGTCACTGCTGCTCCTCTGATGAATTTCACCAGCCATCATTTTAGTGTGTGTGTGTATACACATATAAACATAGGGATGTATCTATCTGTCTATATATCTATGTGGGTGTGTCTATATATACAGATATACATGGGGTGCTCTGTATATAGGGAGCCCTGTGCAGTTTAAATATTGGATATTTTAACTGCAGGAGTCCATGCAATTTAAACATATGATGTCTGAACAGCACAGGGCTTCATACATACAGAGCACTATGCCGTTCAAACAGGCTGCACAAGGGAGAATAGAGGGAGGAAGCAGGCTGCACAAGGGAGAATAGAGGGAGGAAGCAGCAGGAGGGAGCTACAACTTGATATGTTAGGGCTGGCAGGCTGATGATTCACCAGAACCCGCAGCAGAAAGGGAAGCACAGAGAGGCAGGGGCAGGAGCTGCAAAGAGACATGTTAGAGTGAGACATGTTAGAGGTGACAGCCTATGGAAGGAGGAGTAAGGCAAGTTGGGAAGAGTAGAGACTCAGCTTGATTGATGAGAGAAGAGAGAGAGCAGAGGGAGAACAGCACTTATGATGGGAATGGTGACTGGAACTGGGGGAGTGCAGGGACTGAGATTGGGGGAAGAGCATTTGGGGATTGGCAATGACTTGGAGATTTAGTGGGTGGGAGGGGGCAGAGCAGGGGCTTGGAAAAGGGGAAGAACATGGATGCAGAATCAAGAATTTGGGAGGACATGGTGACTTGGAAATTGGTGGGTATGAGTGGGGGTCTCATAAGTGCTTAAGAATAAGGATGACTGAGAGGTAGTGTGGATGACCCAGAAGACTAGAGAGAGTGTGAGAGGCAGTGGAAAGGGATGAAAGAAAAAAAAGGCTGGGTCTTTGAAGTAGATGAAAGGGTGGGAATAGAGTTTGGATGGTACAGAAAGAAGGGTAATAGATTGGGTAAATGGTAAAAAACTGAAGGGAAGACAGGAGAGGAGAAATACATGGAAAATGCAAAATTGAAAGTACATTGCAGAAACAAACTTGGCAGAAGACTAAAAGAAAGCATAAACAAGTTGATTAAAAAGCAAAATACCGAGACAACAGGTACAAAAGAAAACCTTTTATTTTTAGTTTTTAGAGATTGGCACATGCCAAGTTTGAGAATGTTCATTTCCTTTATCTTTGCATTTTGCTTAGAATAGACAGAAATGTGCTTCTGTTTCTCTTTATGAGCAGTGAAACATTTGGCGAGTTTGACTTCTTAGGATCCCATATTCTGATTTTGAAATTTCTAATTTCTGACTCATTATTGGTTTTCCACAATAAGATGTGTGGTTGTTGTAGGTCTGGACTTGGATAACATTTGAAATTCTGTCTTTTCACAGACTCTGTGGCTAATTGCAGGGACATGTCTACTATTGGGGTAAGACTTTGGGTGTCCCACACACCCCCATAAGAATGGCTCTGCAGTGTTGCAATTTGAGTACTGGTATCTTTTTCTCTAGAAATAAAGCACTGTATATATATATATATATATATATAGAGAGAGAGAGAGAGAGAGAGAGTTTTATTTATTTAGCTCACACCTTTCCAGTAGTAGATCAGTGACAGTTACATTAAGGTACTGTAAGCATTTCCTTGTCCCCAGAGAGCTTAAAACCTAAGACTGTATCTGAAACAGTGGAGGGGTAAGTGACTTGCCCAAGGCCGCAAGATGTACCAGTGGGATTTGAACCTAGGTCTCTTTGGTCTCAAGCTGCTGCTCTAACCACTAGGCTACTTCTCTACTGTTATGTTCCATCAACCCATGGCGACCATGTGGATAGTTGTACAAAACTGCGTTTGGTCTTCGGTCAGGTGGCTAATTAGTGATAGAGTGGCATCCATAGCTGCTGTTATTATATCAATCCATTGCATTGCTGGTCTTCTTCTTTTGCACTGACCTTCAACCTTGCTAAACATGATGTCTTTTCTAATGATCTTTCAATATATGTATCTATATTGCTTTTAAAAAAAAAAAAAAAAAAGGCGGTGCCAGTATTCACACTGCAGTATATATACACATAGATACACACACCCACACACACATAGCCACACACGCACGCATGTGTGTGCACGTTTTTGAGGTGAGTGTCAATTAAAAATTTAGATTGCTAACGATTGTGCAATTAAAAATTTTAATTATGTGATTAATCACAATTCATCGCATGGTATTTTTCGGAAAAGAGAGATTCTGTTCAATGCAGGCCTGGCCCAAGGGTTTAAGCCACTCTAGGCAGTCTCACCATGCCACCCCATGCTGTGCCCCTCCCCCCCCACCTCATCTGGAAGTAGGGAGTAGCACGGCAGTCCCTCAATGCTGACTTTTTCTTAAAAGAAGTGGTGGCTTTCTGCTGCTGCTTCAGCGCTGCAGCGTGCTTTAAAGTGCCCATGCACACTGCCTGTCGCTTCTGTCTCTCCTTCTGATGCAACTTCCTGCCCCCTCCGACAGGAAGTTGCATCGCAAGGGGGGCAGCAGGATCAGCAGGCCATGACAGCATGCGCACATGTGGCCACTTTAAGGCCCACCATGGCAGCACAAAACCACTGATTTTAAAGATTGTGGAGGGGCCAGGGGTCATCGTGGTGCCCACCGGGACCAGTCACCCTAGGCGGCCACCTAGTCTACTTAGTGGATGGAATGGCCCTAAGAACTTCTGTCACTGTGTCTCTTTCCATATGCAGTTCCTTAAGCAGGAAATTTGCATGTATATGTGGGGTAGAACATCCCATTATACCTAACATGTGCACATACACACAAACACAAATTTTCTGCTTAAGGAACTGTCCATGGAAAGGAACAGTGACAGAAGTATTTAGGGCAGTGATATCTAACAGAATCCATTTTTGCAGCCTCTCCCATATGCCACCATTATGAAGATCTTAGGTATGCTTGTTTTATCTAAAAAATCCGATCAAACCTTGATACACACAGTAGAATACAATAGTCCAAGGACTAGCATCACTATAGTTCATTTCTTGACTCAGATATTTCAATAGAAGGTGCTGGGTTAATTATACATTTCAACTTTTTCACTACTGTTATTATGTTATATGTCTCTAAGTGCTACGTTTGAAGTCTTCCTAGTAAAACTATATATATATATATTTGATACAGCTTACCTTGATAAATGTCAGTTTACACATGCAAACACTGTTTCTAGTGTTTTTGATGGTAATTTCTCCATAATGCTCTATCCATCTTCTTCCACTAAGAATGTTATGTATACATGTAGTAACTTTGTTCCAGACATAGCAATCACCATACCTAGTAATAATAACAACACACATTCAATGTTAGTACTGAAATTAATAGGGAGATAGTGAGTAAAGGTCTCTCTGTTCCCTGTGCTTGGGTGGCAATTGCTTTCTGTTCTTTCTACCTGGTCATTTAAATTGTAAGGATTTATTACTTTCCATTATGTTTGTTGGACTGTTCAAGTTGTAACTCTATATGTCATAATTTGGTAAAGGGTGCACGTTGATAATTTTGGGAAGCAAAGAGCCATCTGCTGGGCAACAAGCAGTTACTATGATCTTTGGCAGCCAAAGGAGTAATGATACCAAAAGACAGTGAACCAGGACATCCAAACCCAATAAGGGTCCTAACTGGTATATTGTGGAAGTCTAGGCAGAGGAGGCATGCCTCCAAATTATCAAACTCTGGCTGGTGAGGAAGGGGGGAATGTTGGCTGATAGGTTTTATGGTCTCTTGGAAATAGATTTGTAGCCTTTATTTACCCAAGATAATGGTGCCGAGTGATGATTCTGAGAATATAGCACTCCACAGTACTATATGCTATTTTTCCTACCTGGGGTTGGCGTTTTAGTGTGCAACCTTCTAGTTCTAAATCGAGGAAATTTTTCATTTTTCACCCCTTAATGGTCACCCTAATGGTTCAAGAGAAAATCAGCTTTCTCAGCTTTCCCTGTTTCTAAGCTCAGGTCCTGAAGTTTCTATGACACTGGAGTCATTTTTTAGACTAGCTTCCTACAGGACAACTTCCCTTATAATATCACTATGTCTATTTTATCTCTGTCCAAATCAGTTTTGAACCACTCATCGAATTTCATTTGAATACGTGCAACCAATATTGAGTATCCAGTGACCAATGACTTGCACTTTTCATGTGCCCTGAACACCTCCAACACTTAGAATCCCTTTTTTCTTTTCAATTTCTATAGAAATTTAGGGCAATTAGTGTAGTTACTCACCTGTAACAGGTGTTCTCCAGGGATAGCAGGACTTGGTCCTCGCATATGGGTGATGTCGGCACTGACAGACCCCATGGGGTAACCTCTCCCCAGTTTTCAAAGAAAGTCTTTGGGAGATCCACCACACATGTGTGGTCCTCTTCCTGCTTAAGGGTACCACCTTGCCTCAGTCTCCTTTTTTCTGCGGCCTGGCAGATCTCCATTAAGGGAACTGAGCAGAGGTTTGCCACAGCAGCAGTCATGGCCTGGACGCTATGCACCATGACGGGACGCTCCAGCGAAAGATCGGCCTGACCATAGGTGAAGGTAATGCAGTCTGCCACTCAGGTGGACAGCAGATGCTTGGAGACTGCTAAGCCCAGGTGATTAGGGTCATAGGAAATGAAGAGCTGTGGGGAGCGGCAATGAGGCTTGCTTTGTTCTAAATGTTTACACTCTAGCTTATGGAGAGCGGCCTCAGCCCTACTGGTGTGAGGATGTGGGAAAAAGGTGGGAAGCACCACCTCCTGGTTGAGGTGGAACAGGGAAGACCACCCTGTGGGCAGTGAGCACCACGAGGAAGACCACCTTCCAGGAAAGGTACTTGAGGTGGCAGGAAACCAGAGGCTCAAAGGGTGGAGCGATGAGCTTCAAGAGGATCAGAGATCCCACGCTGCTACCAGCAGACGAATGGGAGGTCGAGAGAACAGGAAGCCCCTCTGGAAGCGAGCCATGAGAGGCTGGGCGGAGAGGGGTTTCTTCTCGATGAGCTGATGGTATGCCGATAGCACACTGAGGTGAACCCTGATGGAGTTAGACTTCAGACCAGCATTAGAGACAGGTACAGCAGGTACTGCAGCACCAGCTGGACAGAATAGGAGAAGGGGTTGGCATCCCTCTCCGCACACCAAACCGAGAAGTGATGCCACTTGAAGGCATATGCCTGCCGGGTGGAGTCCTTGCAAGAGGCCAGCAAGTCCTCCTCCACTTCCCTGGGCAAGTCGAACTGGGCCAAAGCTCTTAGCAGCCAGGCTGTTAGGGCCAGGGACTCCATAAGGACTCCAGGTTGGGTGCAGGAGAGAGCAGTCTTCCTGCAAGAGCAGGTCCAAGGCGCTCCTTAGTAGGAGTGAGGCCGCCCGGGACAGGCTGAGGAGCAGCGGAAACCACGGCTGTCGGGGCCACTAGGGCACTATGAGGATCAGGGCGGCCCAGTCAAGCTGGACCTTGAAGAGGGTCTTGACAATGAGCAGCGTGGGAGGGAAGGCATAAAGAAGGCCTTCCATCCATGGAATGAGAAAGGTATTGGCTGCCACCCAGGAGGGGTGTGGCGCACTGGAGCAGATGCAGGCCAGCTGAACACTGGCCAGGCTGGCAAAGAGATCCATCATGGGACAACACCAATGGCGGAACAGTCAGTTGGCCACCCGTGGGTCGAGCCACCACTTGGGGGGATGAAGAACCCAGCTCAAACAATCCACCAGAACATTGTCCTGGCCAGGGAGTTACACTGCCCTGAGGAACATCCTACTCTTATTGGTGAAAGTGCAGAGATGGACCGCTTCTGAGCACAGGAGGGACAACCCCATGCTGTCCTACTTGTCGATGTAGAACACTGTCACCTGATTGTCCATCTGAATCAGAACAGCCTGGTTCTACAGGTAGTGCTGAAAGGCTCGAAGAGCACAGGCAATGGCTCAGAGCTCTAGGAAGTTGATCTGTTGGAGGCTCTCCAAGGCCAACCCCAGGGCCCTGAGCGTGGAGGTTGCCGCAATGGGCTCCCCAGGTCAACTTGGAGGGATCCGTAGTGAGGACCCTCTATAGAGTCAGGACCTAAAAGGGCATCTCTGCCAGCAGGTTTAGTGGATGTTGCCACCAGGCGAGAGACTCAGTGAGGGGATGGGTGATGGTCACCCTGTCCTGCAGGTATCCTGTCGCCTGGGACCACGAGGAGCAAATGGCCCACTGGGCTGGCCGCATGTGGAGTTGGCCATCTGCTGTGACGTGCACTGTCAAGGCCATATGTCCTATGAGGTGCAGCATGAGCTGGGCAGAGGTCGAGTTTTGACCCTGAATTTCCCTTGCGAGGGCCGCTAGATGCTGGGCCCTGTTGAGGGGGAGGAAGGCTCTTGCCTAGACCATGTCTAGCAATGCACCTATGAACTCCAGGCTTTGGGTTGGTTGCAGGTGGGACTTGGGGTAGTTGATGACAAACTCCAGATGCTCTGGAATAAGAATTGTGCGGCGAGCTGCGTGCTGCCCTTTGATGCTGTGCTGCCTCTGACCAACCAATCGTCCAGTTAGGGGAGGGCGAACACCCCTTGCAGCCGTAGATGGGCAGCGACCACTGCTAGGCACTTCATGAATACCCTTAGGGCCAGGGCCAAGGCCAGACCAAAGGGCAGGACTCTGTACTGATAGCGGCTTCCTCTGATGACAAGCTTGAGGTACTGCCGGCGGTGCGGATGGATGGGAATGTGTGTGTATGCATCTTTGAGATCTAAGGAGCACAGCCAATCTCTCTGGTGGAGGTAAGACAGCAGTGTTCCAAGAGAGAGCATCTTGAACTTCTCCTTCACCAGGAACTTGTTGAGATCTCGAAGATCCAGAATACGGCGACAGCCATCAGTCCTCTTAGGAATCAAGAAGTACCAGGAGTAGAACCCCTCGCCCTTGAGGTGGGGCGGGACCAGTTTCACCACCTCGTCAGCTAGAAGCCTAGCAAGCTCTTGCTGGAGCAAGTCTTGGTGAAAGGGAGTCATCGGGAGGTCCCCTGGAAAGAACGGGGGTAGCGTCTGATCCAAAAGGAGGAGGTAACCCTCCCCCACCACCTGGAGGAACCAGATGTCTGTGGTGATGCTGGGCCACTGGTTGGCAAAGAACACCAGACATTCCCCTGTGTGCTGTGGGGCTAGGCCTCCCAGGGGAGGAGAAGATATGCCCAAGGAGTCAAAAGCCACCACCAGGTTGCAGCTGGGGCACTGCCTGTGGTTTGGGGCTTTAGACTGTGCTGCTGTCCCTTGGGATGCTTGTCCTGTTGGGGAGTTGGGAAGGTCAAATTCTGGGGATAGTTCCTGTAAGCCTTCCTCTTCTTTGGGTAAAGGGGCTTTTTCCCCGAAGTCTTCCGTTGGGAAGGGTCAGTAGTTTTCTTGGACAGCCTGGTCCTGGTCAGGAACTTGGACTTCAGCTCAGCAGCCTTGTCCATCATGGGCTTGCCGAAGAGATTCTCCAGCATGGGACATCAATCAGCTTGTCCTGCACCCATTGCTCCAGGTCGGAGGACTTGTAGCCAGGCCTGACAGCAGGCACTAATGCCCACTGCAGCTACTCAGGCCATTGACTCAAAGCCATCATAGGCCACAGGGAGACCCTGCGGGCTTAACTGGAGACGCTGGCTGGGGAAGTCCTCCATCCTAAGCAGGACCAAGAACGGGGACTGGAATCATCTCAAGGCCAATGGCACTCGAGGATCAGTTCCACGACCTCCGGAGACACCCTCGCAGTGGGGGAGCTGGTGGTGGTCGGGACCGATGACCCAGAGGAACCGGGCATTGGCTCGCACTGCTGGGCCAAGAAGGCAGTGATGCCGTGCTCAAGGGCTACCATTCTGACCTTCAAGTCAGGAGGCTCTACAGCCACCGGCGTGAGCACTGAAGGCTTTGGGCCCAAGGCCAACTCTGTCGAAGGGGCATCCTCAATGAGGACGGGTTCGGGAAACCGGGGTTGATCTCCTAATGCCAATGGCACTTTCTCCTGCCGGGGCAGTTTGGAAAGCCACTCCTGGCCATCGCCCTCAGCACTGTGCCAGGAGCTCCAATGCCAGTAACCATGGGACTTATCCACGGCTCCGATGTCATTGCCCGACAATGCCACCGATGATATCTGGCTCTTCAGGGGATGGCCCTTGGAGGAGGATCCCCTGTCTGACACCCTGCGACCTTGGGGCTTGGAATGGGCACAGCCATCACATGAGACTGAGGCCACTGACTCCACGAGTGATGCTGGGGCCGAACATGGACTCTCTCTGTGTCGCACGGTTCTTCCGTCCCTTGCTCGATAGAGCCCACAGGATGGGAGTCATCATGGTCCGCACTGAGGCAACAGAGGCAGCAGTCATGCGAGTCCATGTGAGACATGATGTGCCCACAGAGATCGCATTGCTTGAATCCACTGGCCGAGCACATTGCAGTGAAGATGGCGCCCGCAAGATCAAACTCGAGTGTCCAGTCAGGGAGGGTGCGAAGACCCCGAAGAGCAAAAGGACCTGAGGAAAAACACTGCGCCAAGGCAGAAGCAGACCTGAGAGATGAGAAGGCACCGGTACGCGTACCAGTGAAGGAAAAACAAGAAAAGAGAAAAAAAATCAACCTTTTCCGGGGTGCAGATGAACATTCGATGGGTTCTGCAGAAAAAAGGCAAGATGGCACCCTTGGGCAGGAAGGTAGCCAAGCATGCGTTTTGGACCTTCCAAAGGCTTTCTTTGAAAACTCGGGAGAGGTTACCACGCAGGCTCCGTCGGTGCTGATATTGCCCATATGTGAGGTTGACTTTCTGCTTGTTCTCAGAGAACAGTTCATTTCAATTGAAATTTTAGAAGCATATCTTATGTTCTTATGCCTTTAAGTTTTAACAATCAAATTCCAAAATATTCTACTGCTCAGATGAGTGACCCCTAATATTCCAGCTCACTTGTTTCTATTACACTTCTCAATAAAATGCCTCTACCTTGCTTTGGAACAGGAATAAGATAGCAATGCAGCCTCCATATTAATTTAACCCTTGGCCTCTTTCCTAAGAATACTATGATGTCAATGCAATAAAGCAGTGAGGACTTTACTGTATTAGAAATTGCATGGAAAGTGGAATTGATTACCTGTAATGGGGGTTCTCCATGGGCAGCAGGGGAATGGAACCACAGAACTGGGTGACACCATTGTTGTCGTACCCATCTCGAATATTTACCCTCCAAAGGCTTAGAAGAACCCCGTGGGTCTGCTCAGCATGTGCTGGGGTTCCTGTCCTGGCAATGGTACTGCCTCAGTCCATAACTAATCTCCTCAGTTCATAACATAGCTAAAATCTTGATTTTGATGGGGAGGAGAGTAGGATAATTAGGCTCCATTCCCCTGCTGTCCATGAAGAGCTCCAGTTACAGATAGACAATTTTGCTTTCTCTGAGATCACACCAGGGGTATGGAGCCACATGAGAAGGCGAATACAAAACTGAGGGTTGTGGGAACCTGACCATTTAGGAGGCCTGAGAAGGCATGTTCAGGTGGAAAATGCTATGCAAAGAGGTTCTTTAGTATTGACTAGCCAAAAACACCCTCAAGGCAAGCATTATCCAAATAGTAGTGTTTAGTGAAGGTAAGGATGAACAACAATGTCACTGCTCTGCAGATATCTGTTACAGAGATAAATTTAAGGTTGGTGATTATTGCCAATTTTGCACGGAGCTGGTAAAAGCTCATGCAACTCGGAGATGGTATGCCCACTCTGAGGTAGCAAAAGTCAATACAATTCAAAACCCAGGGTGAGAGTTTTTGCCTTGTCACATGAAGGCCTGGAATGTTTGGGTTAAGAAGGTGAAAGGAGTTGAGAGTCTTTCCTTATGTTCTGAGTACTCTACAAGTATATGACGACAGATAAAGACCAGTATGGTCCATCTAGTCTGCCCAGCGTGTGCACAGCAGTTTCTACTGGATAGGAATGAAGCCTGGGAAAGAAAGCTGGAAGAAAAATAATTTTGTTAAGATGGAACTCTGAGACAACCTTAGACAAGAATTTATGGTATGTAACACCAATCTATTGGGAAAGAACTGGGTGTGGGGAGAAAAATGGATGTGCACTTCTAATTTACTGGCTATGGCTACCAAAAAAAGTGTTATCCAGGAAAGGTGTTTTGAGTGTCTTGGCCCTAATGTTCAAAGGGGACCTCAATGAGTTGGGTGAGGACAATTTTAGGTCTCATGAAGGAGGTGGTTTAGTATGGAGGAGTCCTCATATAAATGATCAGTTGAGGTACTGATACCTCTCCGCCATCAACATGCTCATGGTACTATAAGTTGTGATGGTAGATAAATAGAGACATACAGAATTAGTCTTTAGGCCAGTGTTGGAAAAGAGCAAGAGGTAGACAAGAAGGTGCAGAACTGGGCATCTGGAAGGGCTTTGGAAGTTTTGGATGCACCAGTGAGCAAAGTGCACCCTTTACAGTGGTAGGAGTTTTTCCTTGTGGGCCTCCTGGAACCAGAAGAATCTCCAAGATGCCCTGGGACATGGTTAGGAAGCAGGTCATCTGCTTCTCAATATTCATGCCACCAGTGCTAGGAAGTTGAGACTAGGGTGCAACAGATGGCCATCCTGTTGGATCAGTAGTGAGGCTGTGGATCCCAAATAGAGAGGTTGATCCTGTATAAGGATAATGAGTTATGGGAATCAAAGCTAATGAGGCCAAAAGGGAGAGAAAGGAATGAGATGGGATTTATCCTGAAGGATCTTCTCGATGAAGTAGGGGAATTGATGGGAATGTACAGAGAAGCCTCTGGTTACAGGGAATGTTGAAGGTATCACAATGTAGCCTTTATTTGGCTGATCTTCGAAAAGCTGACATTTTCTATTCTGTTCTGAGGCAAACAGGTTGATGTCTGATGTTCCCCAGTGCCCGAATATGTCTTGTGAGACCCGCTGATCGAGGCTTCATTCATGAGGGTCCAATGTCCAGCTTAGTCTGTCTGCAAGCTGGCTGAGGTCACCTGTAAAATATGCTGCCTATAAGACCATTTGAATTGAAACCCCCAGGTTCCATATTTTGACTGCTTCTCAGCAGAATGCCTGAAAGCATATGCTTCCTTGCCTGGGTGTACAGAAAATCAATATTTGGGGAGGAAGTCATGTCACCAGTTCAGCCGGCGGCTTAGCTGATCGGCTCCACAGCATTGGCTTTATATACCTATCCAAATAGAGTTCTTTCCTCCTGGAAACCACCCAAATTGTGTGGTATACTGGTGGGTGCTCTACAGTGCGATTATGGCAGGGAAAAAAAGCAAGCATTGACTTAAAAAAGTATGCTTTCAAGAGGGCTGTGAGTGCGACCTCGGGAAAAGCTAAGATGGCAGTGGCAGGGTCGAGTGTGGAGAGCGGGAATTGCAGCAAGGAGTCAGATGGAGGAGCCGGCAATGAAATGCAGAAGCTGCGCATGGAAATGAGAGTGGTTTGCAGCTCTTTGACAGGACATAACCACGTTTAAAATGGATGCACAGACGTGGATTACAGAGCTGAAGGGGACATTAATGAGCTGGGACAGCACTTGGAGGAGACTGAAGGAAAAGTGGAGACCCAGGGGCAGCAATACAAGGTTTAAAGCAGGAAAATATGTTACTCCAGGCTGTATAGGAAGAGCTGATGGCTAAGCTGGAAGACCTAGAAAATAGGTCTTGGAGAGTAAATTTGCGACTCCGGGAGGTCCCTGAGACAGAGTACATTGTGGATTACAGAATCCTTACAATGCAGTTTTGCAAAGTGGTCACCCAGGCAGCTGGGCTAGATGAAGCCTCATTATGTTCTAAAGTGGAGCGAGCCCATAGGGATTTAGGGCCTAAGAGTGATGGTAGAGCAAAGGACATTGTAGCATGCTTGCATGAGTACACCACGAAGGAGGCTATTCATGCTGCAGCCAGGAAACTGGGAAAAATTCAGTGGGATGACCATGAGGTGGAGGTGTTTGGGGATCTTTCCCCTTTGACTCGGCAAAAAATGTAGACTGTACAGTACGGTTACCAAACAATTTAGAGATGAGCACATCCGATATAAGTGGTTATTCCCAGTGGGGTTGCAGTTTACAATTTCCATTACAACTACGAACGCTAAGATTGTGGAAGCGGCAATAAAGGCAATGCAAAAAGCAGGACAGACAAACCCACTGTCTATGTGGGAGCCTGTTGCTATACCACCCTACCAGGGAGCCTGGGCGGAGACTGGTTGGACAAGAGTGGCAGGGGGCAAAAAGAGACTCCGAAGAAAATGGCGGGGGAGGAAGCTCAGCATTGAACAGTTTACATGACATGGACCTTGTTCATCTAATGGCAGTGGTGTTACTGGGGAATATTGGGTGTTTGGACTGCAGAGGAGGAGGGGTGGAATTTTTGTGTGAATTTGGTGTGTGGCTTGTTTGGGTTGTGTTACAGGGTTTTCCAGGAGGGGATGAGTATAGTGTGGAGGGATGAGTATTGTAATGGATCGGCTGTGGGGGGATCACACCGCCAATGGGCCCATTGAGAGTGTGGGAGATGGGTAGAAGTAGTGGGGAAGGAAAGGGGGCTGGGGGAGGGGAAGAGGAAGGGGAGATGGCTGGATAAGGGGGGTGGGGTGGGGGTTTGGGCACCAGGACCAAGGTGGAAGGAAATCTTTAACTGCTTGATGAAAATGGATACGTTCAGAGTCACTACTTTCAATGTTCAGGGTCTTAATACGTATGTGAAGTGACAACTCCTTCATAAGGAATTCAGCACATTAAAGTGTGATGTGGGGTTTATTCAGGAAATGTATTTGTTGGTAAATGATGAATGGTGACTGTCCAATCCTCGGTTCCCTCATCAGTATTTTGCATTTAACAAATTGAAGAAAAAGAAAGATGGGGTGGCAATTCTCTTATCGGAGAGGCTGCAGTCTCAGATCCAGGGGGTGTGTTAGGGACAAGGGAGGTAGATACCTCATGGTTAAGGCTACTTGGCATGGTCAAGTTTATACTTTGGTGGGGATTTACACACCAAACCTTAACCAGGCTAACTTTTATCAGGCGGTGCTGCAACTTATTATTGATCTTGTGGAGGGACACAATGTAATAGGGGGAGATTTTTTATATTTATTAAATTTTTAACAGTTACAATAAGCAACCTACAAGAAAAGTACATTCATTTAAATACAGGAAAAATCACCAAGAAACAAACCAAGAATTTACACAAGCCCACATTATGAGAGACGATCGAAGATATACGGAGGTCAAGCCAAAGAAGACAAATAATACATTGAACCCCTTTTAACTATACCCATTCAAACAGAGCAAACATCTCAAAAGGAAAACTACTTATTCAAAAGAAATCGCTCAAGATGGGAAGCCTCAACAAATACATAACTGTTGCCAGAAAATGTTACCAAACACTTGCAGGGAAACTTAAAGTAAAATGTTCCTCCAAGAGCCAATACTTTAGGTTTAGGGGAAGATTTTAATTTGGTTCTTGACCCTACACTGGACCGATCCCGGGGGGGGGGGGGGGGGGGGGGGCATCGGAAGTGTCTAAAATTGCTGATGTAGAAATGTGCACTGATTGATGTATGGTGGGATATGCATGGTCAGCATAGGGATTATTCATTTTATTCGATAGTCCATGATTCCTTTTTGAGGATCGATATGATTTGGGTGGATAGAGAGCTAGGAATGAAGGCAGCACCGTGTGATATGGGGGAGCGCATTTGGTCCGATTATGCACCAGTATGGGGGGACTTTCGGGGGCAAGTGGGGGAGGGGAGGGCAGTGGTTTAAACTTAATGAAGCTCTGTTTAATGACCCAGGGATGGTGGTTACAATAGTGAAAGAGATTGGGGATTATTTGAAAATCAATGATGGCCAGTGCTCCCTGGGAATGGTCTGGGACTGCCTCAAGGCTGTGGTTCGACGGAAATTAATAGGAGTAGGGACACATAGGAAAAGGATGCAGACCGAAAAGGCGGAAGATTTGCGGAAATGAATTGGGAAATTGGAGGGACAACAAAAAGAAGAGGGGGATTGGGGAGACAGGAGTAACAGCAGCTAAAGGAGACATGTAGAATCCTCTCCAAGATGCAGTTGGAGGAAATTAAATTTAAGTTGGAATGCGTCCAACAGAAAGCATAGTTACTCAGCTGTAACAAGTGTTCTCCAGGGACAGCAGGAATCAGTTCTCACATATGGGTGACGTCGGCGCCGACGGAGCCCTTGCGCGGAGCAAGTCCCCAGCTTTCATTGAAAGCCTTTGGGATTGCACCACGCATGAGCGGTCCCCTTCCTGCCCAAGGGTGCCATCTTGCTCAGTCTGATAACATAGCTAAAAGATGGCAAAAAAAAGATAAAAATCCAATGAAAGGACTGCAACTCCAGGGGAGGAGGGAGGGTCGTAAGGACCGATTCCTGCTGTCCCTGGAGAATACCTGTTACAGGTGAGTAACTACGCTTTCTCCAGGAACAAGCAGAAAGTCAGTCCTCACATATGGGACTCCCTAGCTATAGGCTACCGAGAACCCATAGCTGAAAAATGGCTCCCTCTAGAAGAGCCGCAGCAACAGTGATAGGATTTTTCTCAGAGAATGCAACTCCCACGGTAGCCTGACACCAAAGGGTCGGAGGGTAGGAGTTGCCTAAACCTCAAATAGGTTACGGAGTACCGCCTGACCGAAAACACTGTCACACCGGGACTCTCTCTCCAGGCAGTAATGGGCTGCAAAAGTCTGGCTTGAAGACCAAGGTGCGGCCCGGCAGATGTCTGCCAACGGAACAGAGTGGTGGTTAGCCACTGATGCGGCCTTAGCCCTGACAGAGCAGGCCGTGATTCAGCCCTGCAGCTGGAGGTCAGCTGCCCTGTACGCCCAGGCGATGCAGTCTGCCACCCAGGTGGATAACGTGTGCTTGGAGACAGGTAGACCCAGTTTACTAGGGTCATAAGAGACGAAGAGATGGGAAGCTCTTCGATGCCCCGCGTACGCTCCAAGTAGAAGGCTAACGCCCTCTTACAGTCCAGGGTATGCAGGACCGCTTCTGCCCTGCTGGTATGTGGCCTGGGAAAAAAGGTTGGAAGAACCACCTCTTGGTTGAGGTGAAATGAGGAAACCACTTTTGGAAGGAACTTGGGATGAGTACGGAGGACCACCCTGTTTTTATAAACCCGTGTATACGGCCTATCCGACACTAAAGCTTGCAGCTCACTCACACGTCGAGCAGAAGTGAGTGCCACCAGAAATAGTGCTTTCCAGGAGAGGAAGCATAGATTACATGTAGACATTGGTTCAAAAGGTGGGCGAGTAAGCTGCTGCAAGACCACATTTAAGTCACACTCTGTTGCCGGTGGGCGAATCGGAGGCTTCAGGAGTAGGAGGCCTCTGAGGAATCAGGATACCAAAGGGTGAGCTGAAAGAGGTTGTCCGTCCACTGGAGAGTGGTTGGCTGATAACGCACTCAGGTGGACCCAGACCGAGTTAGACTTGAGGCCCAACTCTGAGAGGTGGAGTAAGTACTGCAATACCAGAGGTACTTGGCAAGTGAAAGGGTTCTTGTTATGTTGGTTACACCACAACTCAAACCTACGCTACTTGAACGCATAGGATTTTCTAGTGGATTGCCTCCTGGAGGCCAGCAACATCTCAACATCCTTGGGTAGGAGTAGCGGGCAAGTACTACCCTCTCAGCAGCCATGCCATTAAGTTGAGGGATCTGAGGTTGGGGTGCAATAAGGAACCCTGTTCCTGGGTAAGGAGGTTGGGCTGCACCCCCAGGGGGAGTGGAGTTTCCACCGCCAGCTGAAGGAGAAGAGGGAACCAAGGCTGTCTTGGCCACCTGGGGGCTACCAGGATGACAAAGGCCTTGTCCCGAAGAATCTTGAACAGAGTGTGGGCCACCAGGGGTGGGGGGGGGGGGACGACACACAGAAAAGGCCCTGTGCCCACGAGATCAGGAAAGCATCTGCCGCCACCCTCAGTGGATGCAGCTGCCTCGAGCAGAACTTGGGCAACTGGTGGTTTTGCGGACTGGCAAAGAGATCCATGGATGGGAGACCCCAGCGGTTGAAGATCTGCTGGGCCACATCCCGGTTCAGTTGTCACTCGTGAGGCTGGAGAATCCTGCTCAGCTTGTCGGCCAGGAGGTTCTCCTGACCCGGCAGATAAACCGCCTTTAGAGACATGTAGTGTCGAATTGCAAAAAAAGCAGAGGTCCAGAGTTTCCTGGAATAGGATGCAAGATCCTCTGCCTCCCTGTTTATTGATGTAGAACATTGCCACTTGGTTGTCTATCTGTATCAGTACAGACTGATGTGAAAGAAGATGACAGAAGGTTTGAAGAGCTAGGCGGATGGCCTGAAGCTCTAGAAGGTTGATTTGAAGTACGGCCTCTTGTGAGGACCACAGACCCTGAGTGCATGACCCTTGGCAATGGGCTCCCCAGCCCAGCAAGGAGGCATCTGTCGTCAGCACTCTGGTGTGGGAGGGAGGTTGGAATGGTACTTCCTGTAGCAGATTGGTTGGGTGAAGCCACCACTGCAAGGATTTCACCAGTTGCTTGGATATCGCTACCCTGTCTCTGAGGTGGCCTGTGGCTTGTGTCCACTGGTCTCTGAGGCACCACTGAGCTGTGCGCATGTGTAATCGAGCATATGGAGTCACATGTACTGTTGAGGCCATGTGGCCCAGGAGGCGTAAGAAAACCCTTGCTGAGACATGAGATCTGTGCTGGACCTGTTGTACCAAGGCTAGCAACCGCCTCGCCCTGTCCAGTGGTAGGCAAACCCTTGCCTGAAGGGTGTCCAGTCTTGCCCCTATGAACTCCAAGTTCTGGGTGGGAAGTAAAGTAGACTTTGCGTGATTTACAACAAATCCTAGGTGTTGGAGCAGGGTGACTGTGCGAGCAGCGGCCTGCTGTGCCTCCTGTGCCGATTGGCCTCTGATTAGCCAGTCGTCTAGGTAGGGAAAGACGAAGACTTCTTGGCTTCTGAGGAAGGCCGCTACCACTGCTAGGCATTTTGTGAATACTCTGGGAACGGAAGCTAGGCCAAACGGAAGCACCTTGTACTGGAAGTGGTTTCCTCCGACCACAAACCTTGTCTGTGGTCTGGGTGTATGAGGATGTGAGTATAAGCATTCTTTAGGTCTAAGGAGCATAGCCAGTCTCCCTGGTTGAGGTAAGGCAGTAGGATCCCAAGGGAAAGCATCTTGAACTTTTCCCTCAACAAGAACTTGTTCAGATAGAGCAAGTCTAGGATGAGGCAAAGGCCTCCTGTTCTCTTTGGTATGAGGAATAACCTGGAGTAGAAGCCTTGCCCCTGCAGGTGGTGGGGCACCGGTTCCACCACCTGATCCCTTAGGAGACCTGCTAACTCCTTCAAGAGGAGGTTCCTGTGAAGAGAGGGCCTGAGAGGCTCTCCTGGGAAAAAGGAGGTGAGCACCTGGTTGAAATGAAGTCTTGGACTATTTGCAAAACCCAGGCGTCGGACCGAGGAGTGCATTTTTTGGCTTTTCAGCCGTTGCATGATCGATTCCACAACCATGGAGTTGTGCGGCAGCTGTACCTTCTGAAACCCAGGGCGCTTACGGACTCAATAGATTGAATCGACCTGCTTGCTGAGTACCGGCATCAAGGCCGGGGACTCCCACATGTGGAGCATCAGTCGTTCCAACATCGTTGGCACCGGTACAGTAAGGGCTTCCCTTGGGGGAAAGTCATACTGGAGGGCCTTGAGCTCCTCGGCTCGAGGCTCCTCCTCGGCGTCTGCAGGGAATGCCAAAGCTTTTGCCATGTCCCTTATGAAGTCCGAGAAACTGCCCCATTTCTCTGCTCTGGGGGGGACCTTCTCCGAGGTTCTGAACACGGTGAGTCTGATGGGATACACCGGGTTCAGTGGGTGTCTGGGGAGTCTTCCTCCTCTGTCTCCCACGCCGAGTCCTCTGGCCTCGAGGGCTTCGAGCCTGACCACCCCAACGCCGAGGGCACCGGCGTCGACGACCTCGGTCCTGAACGGGAGTTCGAAGGGGACCTTGGCCGAGGATCGATTCGAGACCTGATCGACACAAGGATCGACTCGGCCTTCGGGGTCCACTTCGACGTCGAAGTCCTGGTGGTCGGGGTGGATGGACAAGTGAGACTGGTCATCAGCGCCTGCTGCTGCTCCACAGGGCCGCCATCCTGAGACCGAGCTCAGAAGGGTCCGCATCTCCCGGCTCGGGTCCCGATGCCGTCGGGCCCGAAGCTGGTTCTCCCAGAGGAGAGTCCACAAGGACAACAGAAATTACTTTGTCCGACGTCTCCAGCTCCTTGCGAGGTTGTTTGGCCGGCCTCTCTGACTCCGAGGACCTGTGGTAGCGATCCGGGCTCAGCGGCTTGGAACCCGAGGGCCCAGGCTGATCAGAGACGTCCCAGCAATGCCGCCCTCACAAGTTTTTTCTTCCTCCAGTGTTCCCTGGAGGGAGACCCCCGCTCAGAAGACCCACGACAGTGCTCGGGCTCCGACTCCCGAGACGTCAAGGCTTCTGACGAGGTCCGGGCTCGGACGGATGCAGACTCGGGAAAAATCCTTTCATGCTGGTGCTGCCTGCTCTTCAAAGACTTTGAAGACATCTTGCCACATGGTCCACAGACCACCGGGTCATGGTCGGGTCCGAAGCATCAGAGGCAGCAGTCGTGTGTCGGCAATTGACATTAATGTTTTACACCGATAACACTTCTTAAACCCGCTGGCAGCCATTGGGGGAAAAAGGGCCCCTGCGAGGTCGAACGACCGGGCTTCCAGTGAAAAATAAAAAGAGCGTGAACGCTAGTCATGAAGGACAAAAACGAAAAAATACTGCCGGACTCGATACCGGTGTACCGAGCCAAAGGCGGGAAGGGGAACCGGCATCGAACCGGTAAGCTGAAGTAATTTTCAACTCTATCAACTTTTTCACAGTGAAAACAGGACAACGTCCGTTGGGCTCCGCGGAAAAAAGAAGACTGAGCAAGATGGCACCCTTGGGCGGGAAGGGGATCGCGCATGCGTGATGCAATCCCAAAGGCTTTCTATGAAAGCTGGGGAATTGCTCCGCGCGAGGGCTCCGTCGGCGCCGACGTCACCCATATGTGAGGACTGACTTCCTGCTTGTTCCTGGAGAATTATTATTACTACTACTATTGAGCATTTGTATAGCGCTACTAGTCATACGCAGCACTGCACAGACAATTATGAATTTGGTAATAAGGCTTGCAGGCTCTTAGCTCATAAATAGAAGAAGCAACAAACCAGGAATTATATTATGAAGCTGTGAGATGCTGAGGGGGACGTAATCAGGGGGGGAAGACCGGCTTCAGCAGAGATTGTGGCATTTTTTTGAAAACGCTACACTCCACAGACTGAGGCCTCATCGGGTAAGGTAGCAGAATTCCTGAAGGGGCTTAGGTTACCTTCTATGACGGGGGAGGAGGCAGGGGCCTTATGTAAAGCTATCACACCTCAGGAAATTCTGGGAGTAATTAAAGGATTGCCCAACGCAAAAGGGGCTGGGTTTGGACGGTTTCTCAAACAAGTTTTATAAGACCTGTGGAATAGTGGTGGTGGACATCCTTACTAGGTTGTATAATTCTTTTGCGAAGGGAACCCCACTGATGCAGTCATGTGAACAGTGGGTATAACCATTCTGCACAAGGAGAGTAAAGACCAGACTTTATGCGGGTCTTACTGCCCCATTTCTCTGCTCCATACAGACTTCAAATATTTACTCGAGTATTGGCGAACAGACTAGCAGTCGTGTTGCCAGAGCTAGTGCACCCTAATCATTCTGGATTTGTCCCTGTTCAACAGGCCTCCGACAATATTTGCAAAGTTCTCAAGCTTTTGTGGAGAGATAGGGAGAGTTTGGTGTTTCTAGTGGTTGATGCCGAGAAGGCATTTGATAGAGTGTACTAGCCCTTCTTATTCAGCACTTTGAAGAAAATGGGGATGGGGGCATTTTCTGCAGTGGATTCGAGCGTTATATCATGATCCCTTAGCTCGAGTTAAAGTGAATGGATAGTATTCAGAATCATTCGAACTCAGGAGGAGAACACGGCAGGGCTGCACCTTGTCCTCCCCTTCTATTTGTGCTGGCTATGGAGCCATTAGCCCAGAAGGTGCAGGAGAGGGAGGGGATTGAGGGAGTGCGGGTGGGGAATGGGGAATTTTCCTCTTATCTCTCCCTACACTCTCATCAGGAACTCTGCTCTTCTGGCAAATCTTTTCTATCTGTGCCCTTCTCTTCTATTGCTAACTCCAGACTTTGCTCCTTTCACCTCGCTGCTCCTTATGCCTGGAACAAACTACCTGACTCTGTACGTCAGGTGCCTTCTCTGACCCTTTTCAAATCCAGGCTGAAAACTCATCTCTTCACTGCCGCTTTCAGATCTTGACTCACCTGATCTCCTTTGTGTTTCCTTACCATTCCCCCTAGATGTATCCCATGTCTATGGCTACTGTGCTGTCTGTCTTAACTTGAGCAGGGACTGTCTTTTACATGTCTGTGCAGCGCTGCGTACATTTTGTAGCGCTATGCAAATGTTCAATAGTAGTAGTAGTTAAACTCTCTCTCTTTGTTGATGATCTGCTCTTTACATTATCGAGGCCAGAATCGTCTTTGAGGGACCTTATGGAAGTGTTGAAGGAGTATGGGATGGTAGTGTGGTCTAAGATGAACGCCACGAAATCGGAAATTTTGAATATATCCTTGGATGCGGAGAGCTGTGGAAGGATGAAGGAGACATTGCCTTTCTGATGGGCGAGGTGAGCTTTAGGCATCATGGGATAAATCTAACTGCCTACTTGGAGACTTTGTTTGAGTGCAACTATCCCCCTCTTGTGGAAAAAAAATTATGTAGGACTTGGATAGGTGGAGGGGGTTGAACCTGTCCTGGTTTGGCAGAATAGCAATGATTAAAATGGAGGTTCTACCCAGATTACTGTACTTGTTTACCTTACTGCCAGTGGGGGGGTCCCTGGGAGCTTCCTAAAAAAAGCCCAGCAGGGTTTCATGTGCCTTATATGGGCAAGGGGTAGACTCCAGCTTGCAAAGACTATATTATATCATAGTAAGATACTGGGGGGGGGGGGTGTATTATGATATTATGAAACTGGTCTACTCTGGAGTGGTGGGTCCCAGGGGATAGGGAGTAGGTGGGGTTTGAGGAGCAGACTGGGGTGGGAGGGAGTCTGGGGGATGCTCTGAGGAAAGTTGGAGCAAGTGAACTGGGAAAGAGAAGCAAGAATCCCTTTGTTCAGCTTACATCTGGGGTATGGTTAAAGTGGAAAAAGAAATGGCTGGGCTGGGCTGGGAAAGTTATTCTAGGCTTACTCCCCTGGTGGGGAATCGGAAATTTTCACTGAAGGGAATCAAAGGGGGATTTAAGAGGTGGGAGACCAAAGGGTTGAAATGGATGGGGCAGCTATTAGATGAGGGGAATATCATTAGTTTTGGACAGCTGCAGGAGGAGTATGGATTGGTTGTGGGAGATTTTTTACTATACCCGCAGGTAAAACGTAGTTACTCACCTGTAACAGGTGTTCTCCAGGAACAGCAGGAATCAGTCCTCACATATGGGTGAAGTCGACGGAGTCTGTGTGGAGCATTTCCCCAGCTTTCAAAGAAAGCCTTTGGGGCATGCTGCCATGCATGCGTGGTCCCCTTCCTGCCCAGGGTGCCATCTTGCTCAGTCAGATGACATAGCTAAGACAGCAGTAAAAGTAAAACAAGGTAAAGAGGCAACTCCCAGGGGAGGAAGGAGGGTTGTGAGGACTTATTTCTGCTGTCCCTGGAGAACACCTGTTACAGGTTTTTATCCTGGGTGATTTTAACCTCCATCTTAGCTCCCCAGCCAGGCCTCAGGATAGGACCTTCACTTCTCTTCTTGAGGATCTTTTTCTCTCTCAGCATATCTGCTCCCCTACTCATGTGGCAGGCCAGACCCTGGATCTCCTTATTGCTCCCTCCACCTCTCCTTTCATCCTGCTGAGGATTTCGACTCTCACACTCCACTGGTCAGACCACTATTTTGTTTTATTTCTCCTTACAGTTGCCCTCCTCGTTCCCTCCCACTCCTGCTTCCTCTCATCAGCCTAGTCTTAAGCATTGTATTTCCCCTCTCACCTTCAGCTTCTTCCCCTTGACTTGTCCTCTCTATCTCCTGATTCCCAAGCTCATACCTGGCATGTAGTCCTTTCCACTGCCCTTGACAAACTAGCCCCCCCTGGTCCCACTCCAGCTCCACAACTCTCTTCTCTGCATCCATGGTACCACCCAAGTCTTCCTCTACACTGTACGCATCTTCGTTGTACCAAATGCATTTGGTGTGCTCGTCCAACTCAGAGTTCCCTCAAGGCCTTCCATCAATATCTCAGAGAATACTGGCTCTTGATTCATTCTGCCAAATGTGACTACTATTCCAATCTGGATCTCACAGCTTCCAATTCTTCCCATCAACTATACTCAGTGTTTTGTTCACTATCTACTGCCAGCCTCTCTTCTGCCACTCCCCCTCTGCCTGATCCTGCCCTCTTGATGGAGTTTTTCTCAGATAAGGTTCTCTCTCTACGCTCAGCTTTTTCCTCCTGTCCGCCTCCCCTCTCGACCCTCCCCCCTCTTCCCCTGAGCCTTCCCTTCTCTCATACTTGGGTCTTCCCTTCACCTCTTCGGAACTGCATCAGATTCTTATGTCTGCTCAGAAAACTACTTGTCTCTTAGACCCGATTCCCTCCAATTGGCTTCTTGAGCCTTCCCCTGCTCTTCTTCCCACCCTCCTCACTATGCTTAAATCTAGTCTTTCTACTAGTTGCTTTCCAGCCCCTTGGAAGCAGGCCCTGATTTGCCCCCTCTTGAAGAAGCCTTCCCTTGATCCCTCTGTCCTATCAAATTGATGCCCTGTGTCAAATCTTTCTTTCCTCTCCAAAATCCTCAAGCGCTGTTTTTGATCAGCTGTCTGCCCATCTTGCCACCATTAATACCCTTCACCCCCACCAGTCTGAATTCAGAGCGGGACAAAGCACTGAGTTTATCATTCTCTCACTGTTGAATAAACTTCATGTTTCCCATGAGCACGGTGACCTCACTTTGGCTGTTTCCCTGGACCTTTCTTCTGCTTTCGACCTTGTGGATCATTGCACCCTCCTTGTCCGTCTCGCTGATTTGGGTATCCGGGGCACCCCTCTGCACTGTTTCCAGTCCTACCTCACTGCCCGTTCTTTCTCTGTTTGATTCTTCCTCTTCTCTTCCTATGCCCCTGCCTTGTGGTGTCCCCCAGAGCTCTGTTTTGCCCCTCTCCTCTTTAACGTTTTCCTGGACCCCTTTCTTTGCTTATCCAACAGTCCAGTATCTCTGCATATACTTATGTGGATGATGATATTCTCCTCCACTGTACTACTTCCTCTTCCCTAGACTTTACATCACTTAACTCGTGCCTGGCCCTCATTCATTCCTGGATGGTATCCAATTTCTTGCCCTTGAACCTTTCTAAATCCACTGCTATTTGGTTCATCTTTGGTGCCCCTTCCCCCTCTTAGGCCCCCATCATTTCTTCCATACCTGCCCCACTGATTTCCTCTTTTCACTACCTTGGGAATACTCTTGGTTCCTCCCTTTCCTTTGCCGAGCACATCTCATCTGTTGCCCGTCGGTCATTCTTCCACCTTTGTCAAATCCGAGCAGTACGTCTTTTTCTTTCTCCGGCCTCTCTGACTACACTCCTTTCCCTCGTGATCTCCAGAATGGACTATTGTAACATCACTCTAGCCGGCCTCCCGCAGTATCTCCTTCATAGACTCCAGTGCCTCCTAAACACTGCCGCTCGTATACTTACTCATTCCTTTCGCTTTGATCATATCTCCCCATTGCTAACCCATCTCTATTGGTTACCTTTTCCTTTCCGAGTTCAGTATAAAATCCTTATATTTGTGCACAAAACCATTCACGCATTCACTCCTCAGTATCTTGACAATCTACTCCATTTTCACATTCCATACCGCCTATTACGTCTCATACACACTCATTGCTTGGTTCTCCCTTCTGTATCTCAGGCACATCTGGAACACATACAGGGCTCTGCATTTTTCTTTCTAGGGCCTGCCCTTTGGAATTCTCTCCCCCTTCCCTCCATTCCCAACCCTCCTTCACTAGGTTTAAGGCTGCCCTAAAAACCCATCTCTTCCATTTAGCACTCTCTTCTTGTGTTCCCCCTTCCTGACACCTTTACGGTTTTGTGTTTGTATAGTTCTGGTGTCCTGTAGTGGCATCTCCTTTGTCTCCACTTTTTTACCTTTCTCTTCTCCTGGCAACTGGGGAAACAGATGGCCCAACAAGAGACTATACTGTGCTGATGGACTACATCTGTCGCAGGGAAAAGAATCCTAAGTGAAAAATTCAGGCAGTATGTGGACATGCATTTAAATTAGAAAAGGGGTGACGGATGGAGAAGGACTAGTTCAGGACGTCACTCCCTGCAAATGCAGAACATCATCAGAAACAGACACACTTTTAAACCACACATCAAAAACAAGTGGGAAGAAGTGGGCAGAACAAAATCACTGCAAAATACACGCAAGCCAGTTAAATGCTGGAAAGCAATGAGCACAAATGCTCGAAGCTTAGCCAACAAAGTTCCAGACCTGGAAGCCCTAATGGTGGAAATGGACTTGTTGTGGCCATTACAGAAACATGGTTTAATGAATCACATGACTGGGATAGAGCCATAGCTGGCTATAATCTATTCAGAAGAGACAGAGAAAATGGAAAAGGAGTAGCAGCCTTGTATGTCAAAAGCAATATTAAAGCTACTGAAATGCAGGGGGCATGGGGAAAAGAAGAAGCGCTCTGGATTGTGCTGGAAAGAGGAGATGGCACTGTCATCCATACTGCTGTAGTCTACAGACCTCCAACTCAAATCGAAGAGATAGATAACGAATTGATTATAGATATTGCCAAGATAGCCACAAAGGGGGAAGCGATCATATTGGGTGACCTTAATCTACCCGATGTGGATTGGATTACTCCTTCTGCAAATCTGGAAAGAAGCAAAAAAATTGTGGATGCTCTCCAAGATGCGTTACTTAGACAAATGGTGATGGAACCAACCAGGGAAAGCTCAACGCTGGATTTAGTGCTCACAAACGGTGATAGCGTGTCGAATGTCTGGGTGGGTGCCCCTGTGAGCAACAGCGATTATCACACGGTGTGGTTTGAGATAAAAGCCAAGGTGCAGTCCAGTCACAGCAAGCTCAAAGTCCTAAACTTCAAACACACTGACTTCAATAAAATGTCCGAGTACCTGAATTGCAATGGGCTAAACTAAAGGTGGCAATAAAAGGGGCAACAGATAAATATGTAAGAAAAGTAATTAAAAACAAGAGGAGAAGGAAACCTATATGGTTTTCCAAAGAAGTGGCCACTCAAATAAAGTCGAAAAACACAGCTTTCGCAAAAAGAGAAATAAGGATAGTAAAATCAAAGGCAGAGGAAAAGATGGCTAAAGATGTTAAGTGTGGCGACAAAACTTTCTTCAGGTATATTCAGGAAAGGAAGATCAGAGATAGAATTACAGGACTCAGAAGTGCTGGGAACGGAGTCGGGGAAAGTGACATTGAAAAAGCGAAATTGCTAAACAAATACTTCTGCTCTGTTTTTACTAAAGAAAATCCTGGAGAAGGACCACCTGCGACTCCCAAATATAAAAATGGGAATGAAGTAGATACCACACCATTCACAGAAGATGATGTGTTAGAACAACTTGCAAAACTGAAAGTGGACAAGGCCATGGGACCAGATGAGATACATCCCAGGATACTGAAAGAGCTCAGAGAGGTTCTTGCAGGGCCGTTAAAGGATGTTTTCAACAGATCCTTGGAAACAGGAGAAGTTCCTCAGGACTGGAGAATGGCTGATGTCGTACCTCTACACAAAAGTGGTGACAGGGAAGTGTCAAACTACAGGCCCGTGAGCCTTACCTCGGTGGTGGGAAAAGTAATGGAAGCGCTCCTGAAAGAGCGAATAGTGAACTTTCTCAAAACCAACAGGTTGCAAGATCCGAGGCAACATGGTTTTACCAAAGGACGATCTTGCCAAACAAATCTGATTGAGTTCTTTGACTGGGTGACCAGAGAACTAGATCAGGGGCATGCAATGGATGTCATCTATCTGGATTTCAGCAAAGCCTTTGATACTGTCCCTCATAGGAGGCTTATCAATAAACTCAGTAGTTTGGGGATGGGTCCCAAGGTGGTAAACTGGATCAGAAATTGGTTGACTGACAGACGACAGAAGGTGATGGCAAATGGAGCTCACTCGGATGAAAGGAAGGTGATTAGTGGGGTGCCCCAGGGTTCAGTCCTGGGCCCGGCACTGTTCAATGTATTTGTGAGTGATATTGCTGAAAGACTAAACGGAAAGGTCTGTCTTTTTGCAGATGACACAAAAATTTGCAACAGAGTGGACTCCCCCAAGTTAGTGCTTAACATGAGGAAAGATCTACAAAAGCTGGAAGAATGGTCTAATGCTTGGCAATTAAGATTTAATGCAAAGAAGTGCAGTGTCATGAACTTGGGTAGCAGAAATCCAAGGGAAATGTACACGATAGGGGGCGAGAGGTTGGTGTGCACGGATCAGGAGTAAGACCTTGGTGTGATTATTTCTGTAGATCTCAAGGTGGCAAAACAGTGCGACAAGGTGGTGGCAAAAGCCAGGAGGATGATGGGCTGCATACAAAGAGGAATAATCAGCAGAAAGGAAGAGGTAATAATGCAATTGTATAAGTCACTGGTGAGGCCTCACTTGGAATACTGTGTTCAGTTTTAGAGACCATATCTTGCAAAGGATGTAAAAAGAATGGAAACTGTCTAGAGGAAGGTGACCAAAATGATTTGGAGCCTGCATCAGAAGCCTTATGAGAAGAGACTTGAAGACCTAAATATGTACACTATGGAGGAGAGGAGGGATAGGGGAGATATGATTCAGACCTTTAAATACTTAGAGTATTAATAAACAAACAAATCTTTTTCAAACACAGGAAAGCTGTAAAACTAGAGGGCATAACATGAAGCTGCAAGGTGGTAAATTGAAAGGCAATGTCAGGAAATACTTTTTCACTGAAAGGGTGGTAGATGCTTGGAATGCCCTCCCGATGGAAGTGGTGGGGGCAAACACAGTGACGGAATTCAAAATTGCATGGGACAAACTCAGTGGATCCCTTTGCAGCAACAGGATAAAATCAAAATAAACTGAACCATCTAATTTCTCAGCAAGTAGGGGTGTCCTGCATGGAGTGGTGGGTTCACCCCTAGACGGGGACATGGGAAGGGGTGGTCTGCACGGAGTGGCAGGTGCACCCCTGGACAGAGACATGGGGAGGGGTGAACCCCTAAACAAAGACATGGGGAGGGGTGCACCTACTCCTGCCATCTTGCTGGGCAGACTAGATGGACCATGCTGGTCTTTATCTGCCGTCATTTACTATGTTACTATGGTCTGTCCTTTTTTCTTTCCTTTCTCTCTCTGTCCTATATGATTATGGCGTTCCTTTCTTTTTCTTTCTTTTACGCAGTCCTGGTATATTTTGTTGTACATTGCTTTAATGCCTTGGCCTAACCACTCTATCAAGAACCACAATAAAGATAAAGACAATAAAGGTGAGTAACTACGCTTTCTCCAATTACAAGCAGGAAGTCAGTCCTCACATATGGGACTCCCTGGCTCCAGGCTGCCAAGGACTGAACCACTAAAAATTATTCCTCCCCTCACTCACTTTAAACTATATATGTCTCCCTACAAACGAGTGACTCAAAAGTGACTAATGTGTATCTAATGTGCAAATTTTTTGTCGGAAGTTATTGCCCTGAGAGATTGCTCCCTCCTGAAGCGTGACTTCCCTTTTAATTACTTTTATGGTAACCAAACCACCGTATAAAACCTGTGAAGCAATTGCATTACCTAATGCTGCTGCACAACCAAATTCTTAAAATTTCCACTCTGAAAAATTCTGAAACTGCAGATTTTTCACGAACACAGTACTGCGTTTAGAACCGCACTCTTTTCAGTCCTTTTTCAACGATTAATATCTGCTCATACTCATCTGAAGTAGTAACTTCTTCCATTCAGGTGAGCTCCTTCCATTTCCATTAATGCTATCGGAATTTGTATTCTCAACCGGATCGCTCCGTTGATGTAGCCATACTTATGTGAGTACCAAAGCCAAATGAAATAATGATTTAAAGCTAACTGAGACCACCTCTCATTGATGATGTCACCCATAGGTGAACGAATCAGGATGTTTAAATCAAACTCAACCAATCCTGTTCAGCATTCAGTCCATCCGGTTCCAGACAGCCTACCCGAAAAATCCAGTGTTGTTCAGTCCATTGGAGGCGTTGTTCCCTATCGCCTCCTCTAGGACTCGGAAGCACATGATCTAATACACGCCACTGAAAGTCCGCAAAAGAATGCCCCAATTTAATACAATGCTGCACTAGTGGTGCTGTTAAAACAGCATTACGTATTCTAGAGGCATGTTCTTGAAGCCGAAGTTTTAATTTTCTAGTTGTTCGTCCAATGTATACTTTGACACAAGGGCAAATCAGAATATATACCACAAAAGTGGTAGAACAGGTCGTGAAACTTTTAGACCTATGCATGATTACTGTATGTGGAATCTGCCATTGTGTTCCTTCTATTGATCGTTGACATAATTCACATGCTGTTCCTTTAGAGCAACGAAAATGTCCGATAAGATGATCATCCAGACTATGTTGAACAGTTGTTTGTTTGACAGCTAGGAAATTGCCAATATTTCGGCCTCTAGTATATGCTATTCGTAAAGGTTTTCGAAAGCAATTATGAGGAGATAAAACGTGCCAATATTTCTTCAAAATAGATGTAATTTTAGCACTATTCATCATATATGGCAATATTCCAGTAATAAATTCATCTTCTAATCGCGAATTATCTCTCAAAGGGACATTGGAAGCCTCATGATCAGTGGTAACCTGTAACCATTCTCTATGGGTATAACGTGCTCGTATCTGGGCTTGTTTGACAATAAATAAAGGATAACCCCTTTTCAACAATCTAGCTTTTAAATCCTGTGCATGATCTTCAAATTCATGTATTGAGGAGCAAATCCTGCGTAAACGAAGGAACTGACCATATGGCAAACCTCTCTTCAAAGCTGGAGGATGTTTGATTTAAACATCCTGATTCGTTCACCTATGGGTGACATCATCAATGAGAGGTGGTCTCAGTTAGCTTTAAATCATTATTTCATTTGGCTTTGGTACTCACATAAGTATGGCTACATCAACGGAGCGATCCGGTTGAGAATACAAATTCCGATAGCATTAATGGAAATGGAAGGAGCTCACCTGAATGGAAGAAGTTACTACTTCAGATGAGTATGAGCAGATATTAAGCGTTGAAACAGGACTGAAAAGAGTGCGGTTCTAAACACAGTACTGTGTTCATGAAAAATCTGCAGTTTCAGAATTTTTCAGAGTGGAAATTTTAAGAATTTGGTTGTGCAGCAGCATTAGGTAATGCAATTGCTTCACAGGTTTTATACGGTGGTTTGGTTACCATAAAAGTAATTAAAAGGGAAGTCACGCTTCAGGAGGGAGCAATCTCTCAGGGCAATAACTTCCGACAAAAAATTTGCACATTAGATACACATTAGTCACTTTTGAGTCACTCGTTTGTAGGGAGACATATATAAGGACTGAACCACGACAGCACCAACGGCAAGCAATCAGATAGCCGTGGGTTTGCAGAAGGTGAGTCCCCAATGAGAGACTCTGCAGACCCTAGTGTCTAGCGACACTATCACTCTGGTTGCCTGAACACAGAAGGGGCGGAGAGCAGGAGTTGCCTACACCCCGAGAATATTATGGAGTACTGCCTGGCCAAAGGCATTGTCCTGGTGGGACTCACTCTCCAGGCAGTAGTGAGCTGTGAACATATGAACTGAAAACCATGTGGCAGCCTTGCAAATCTCCATCACTGGCACTGAGCGGAGGTTGGCCACCGACGTGGCCATTGCCCTCATGCGATGCGCTGTGATCCGGTGCTTGAGGGAGAGGCCAGTTTGCTCATAGGCGAGGGCAATACAGTCCGCCACCCAAGTGGACAGAGCTCACTTGGTCATGGGGAGCCCTAGTCTGCTGGGGTCATAAGACACGAAAGGCTGGGGAGCTTTCTGGCGGGCCTGCGTCCACTGCAGGTAGAAGGACAGGGCTCACTTGCAATCTAGAGTGTGAAGTATTAGTTCCTCCTTGCTGGCATGGGGCCGCGGAAAGAAGATGGGGAGGACCACCTCTTGGTTGAGGTGGAATGGAGATACCACCTTTGGGAGGAATTTGGGGTGTGTGCGGAGCACCACCCTGTTCTTACAGAACTTCATATATGGTGGCTCTGCCACCAGGGCCTGGAGTTCGCTGACTCTACATGCGGATGTGAGGGCCACCAGGAAGGCCACTTTCCAAGACAAGTATCTCATGTGGCAAGTGGTTAAAGGCTTGAAGGGCGGCTTAGTGAGTTGGAAGAGCACCACGTTGAGGTCCTACTCTGCCGCCAAAGGGTGGAGAGGAAGTTTTGATAACAGAAGGTCCCAGAGGAACCTGAAGACCAGGGGATGACTTGGGAGGGGTTTCCCCTCCATAGAGTGGTGATGCGTGGCTATGGCACTCAGGTGCACCCTCACAGAGTGAGTTGGATTTCAGCTTGGTGTGTGATAGGTGTAGTAGTTACTGAAGAACCAGTTGCACGTGACAGGAGAAGGGATTCTTCTTTTTCTCCGCACACCAGACAGAGAATCTTCTCCACTTAAAGGCGTAAGCCCATCTGGTGGAGGATTTTCGGGAGGGCCAGTAGGATCTTCTCAACTTCCCCTGGAAGGTTGAAAGGGGCCAATGCTACCTTTCGGCAGCCATGCTGTCAGTATTAGGGACCCCAAGTTGGGATGTAGAAGGGAGCCCTCCTCCTGGGACAGGTGGTCTGGGGCTCGGCCCAGCAGGACTGGAGCACCACTGACAGGGAAAGCAACAGGAGAAACCAGGGTTGCCTGGGCCATCTGGGTGCGATCAATATCACTGACGCCCCCTCGCTCTGGACTTTGAAGAGGGTCTTGGCAATCAGGGTGGTTGGTGGGAATGCATAGAGTAAACCCTCCAACCACGAAATCAGGAAGGCGTCTGCCGCCACTCTCCCAGGTGTGGTTGGCATGAGCAGAAGTGAGGCAGCTGCACGTTGTTCTGGGAGGCAAACAGGTCCATCACGGGTCTGCCCCAGCGGTGGAAGAGTTCTGTGTTACCCTGGGGTTTAAGCGCCACTCGTGTGGGTGAAGGACCCTGCTCAGCTTGTCCGCTAAGCTGTTGTTCTGGCCTGGCAGGTATACTGCTTGCAGGAGAATCTTGTTTCGCACTGCGAAGGAGAGGAGGGCTACCGCCTCCTGGCAGAGGGAGTACGAACCTGTGCCTCCCCCCTCCTGCTTGTTGATGTAAAAACATTGCCACCTAGTTGTCTGTCTGGATCAGCACATGTCGGTGCCAGAGGTGGTGGCGCAATGCTCACAGGGCTAGGAAGATTGCCCTGAGTTCCAGGATACTGATCTGCAAGAGCGACTCCTCTTGGGACTAGCTGCCTTATATGCAGTGGTCCCCGCAATGTGTCCCCCAGCCCAAGAAGGAGGCGTCTGTTTTCAGGGTCATCTGTGGTGTGGGTACCTGGAATGGCATTCTCGCCTGGAGGTAGTGCAAGTTTTGCCACCACGTGAGGGACTCCGCCAGCTGGTGGGTGACTTTGACCCTGTCCCTCAGTCTGCCCTGTTAGCAGAGATACCAGCGAGCTGCCCACATGTGGAGGCAAGCTAAAGGCGTGATGTGGATCATTGAGGCCATGTGGCCCAACAGGCGGAGCAGGAGGTGAGCCGGTACCGACAAGCAGCGTTGCAACTCTCCTGCTAGTTGCCTGAGGCATTCTGTCCTTTCTCTTGAAAGGACGGCCTTAACCTGTAACATGTCCAACTGAGCCCCTATGAACTCCAGACTTTGGGTTGGGGCAAGATGGGATTTGGGGTAGTTGATGATGAACCCCAAGTGCTGCAGTAGGAGGGTTATACGCTCTGCGACCTGCCTGACCTCTGAGGCCGTACTGCCTCGAGCCAGTCGTCCAGGTAGGGGAAGATGAAAGCTCCTTGTAGGCGCAAGTGGGCAGCTACCACTGCCAAGCACTTGGTAAAGACCCTTGGCGAGGAGGCCAGGCCGAAGGGTAGCACCCTATACTGGCAGTGCCCTCCTCCCACCACGAATCTTAGGTATTGCCTGTGGGAGGGGCGGATCAGGATGTGGGTATACGCATCCTTTAGATTCAAGGAGCACAGCCAATCTCCCTAGTGGAGGTAAGGCAGCATTGTTCCAAAGGAGAGCATCTTGAACTTCTCGCTCACCAGAAACCTGTTCAAGTTTCTCAGGTATAGTATGGGCCTGAGGCCCCAAGTTCTCTTAGGGACAAGGAAGCCTTTTCCCAAGAGGTGCTTGGGAACAGGGTCCACTGCACTGTCCCCGAGTAGGCCTGCGAGCTCTGAGAGCTGCAAGGTCTGGTGAAGGAGAGGTCGCAAAGGCTCTCCTGGGAAGAAACTTGGTGGTACCTGCTACAGGCAGAGGAGGTACCCCTCCTTTACCACCTGCAGATCCCACTGGTCCGAGGTGACCCCAGCCCACCGATGGGCAAAGAGTGCCAGGTGGCCCCCTGTGGGCTGGGAAGGGTCTCCTGGGAGAGAGAAGGCCCTGCCCCGGGAGTCTAAAGCTCCCCCAGAGTTGGGTGGGAGTTGGTGCCTTGGGGCTTCTGGACTTTCGGCTTTCTGGGTCTGTGGCCCTGGCCCTTAGGCTGAGGGCCTTGTTGATGGCTCGAGAAGGACTTGTAGTGACTTTGATAGAAGGACCCCTTTTTCCTCAGGAAAAGGGGTCTTTTCCCCGATGGCTTTTTGCAGGGGGAAGGCTGAGGTCTTCTTGGAGAACCTCTGCCTAGTCACAACCTTGGCCTCTATCTCGGCTGCCTTGTCGGCCATGGGTTTGCCAAAGACGTTTACCCCAGTACAGGGGACGTCGAGCATTTTTTCTTGGACCCATTGCTTGAAATCCGAGTTCTGTAGCCAGGCCTAGTGCCAGGCGCCAATGCGTCTGCCGCCACTTGGCTGCTGACTCAAAGCCATTGTAGGTGGCTCGGGAAATGAACTTAGAGCAGTCCTTGATCCTGGCTGTCGGATTGGAACCGCTGGAGAGATTCCCCAGCGAGCCCAGCCGAGAAGCCAGAGAGCTCCTGGATCAGGGCCTTGAGGTATATACCTATGCAGTTCATAGGCCTGAATCTGGCACCCAAGCATGGAGCCCTGGTAACATTTGTGCCTGAGGGCATCAAAGGCCTGAACCTCTCTGCCCAGGGGGACAGAGGAGTAGTTCTTCTAACTCTTAAGCTTCTGCATGGTTGACTCTACAGCCATTGAATTATGTGGGAGCTGAGTCTTGTGGAACCCGGGTCCCTTCTTGACGTGGTAGATGGCGTCGAGGCATCGGCTGACCACCGGCACCAAGGCCGGGGTGTCCCACATCCTGAGGAGCAGCCGTTCGAGGATCGGCTGTACCGGCACCGTGAGAGTCTCTTTGGGTGGGAACTCATACTGGAGAATTTCCAGTTTTTCGGTGCGCGGGCCCTCCTCTGACTCAGTGGGAACTGACAGGGCCCAGGCCATATACCAAATGAAGTCGTGGAAGGCCACGTCTTCCGGGGGAGAATGGCGCTGAGGCGCTGGGGGAGATTGCTCCGAGGGGACGTCTTGGTGCTGACAGGTTTCCGGGGGGCTTTGACATCAGACTTCCACTTGGAGTCGGAGGATGTCAACAATTCCGAGGCTCTGTGGTCTCATGTCTCGAGCCGGCCTCAAAAAACCGGGACCTTCCAGAGGACCTTGGGTCCGATTCCCAGAAACTGGCCAGGGAAGACTGGATACCCGAGGAATGGGACTGGGATCTCGACTGGTGCCGAGGACTCACCCAAGGCTGATAGCGCTCGGAGCCTGGCTCGACACCCAGGGATTCCCCTGCCATCGGAGGCCCAGTTGTTCGGACAGATGATGTGGACGAACTGGCCATCATTGCCTGCTACAGGGCCAGGATAGCAGAAATATTCTGTTCCAGGGCCGCCATTCTGGTTTTGAGGCCAGAAGGCTACGCAGTTTTTGGCATCGACACCGAGGACTTCGGGCCGAAGCCAGCACTCTCGTGAGTGCGTCCTCGACGAGACCTTACTGGGGCACTGCTCGGAGTCGCCCAAGTCCCTCCTCGGGACTTTTCCAGGTTTCACCGGTGGAACTTCGATGGGCTTCAGGGATTTTTTCTTTTTTCTCTTGGGGTCTGGGGTCTTCTCGGAGGAGCTGCCGCCATGGGACTCCAAGGATGCCCAGGTTTTATGGTAAGTGCTGGGCTTGGAGCTCAGCATCAGGGAAGACGGTGCCGAGTCGGACCTCGGGAAGATCCTCTCCTGCAACTCTGACCTTTTCTTGTTGGTTTTCGGAGATGGCCTGGCACAGGTCGCAGGTGCTACTATCGTGGTCTGGGCCCAGGCAGCATAAACAGCATTCTGCGTGTCTGTAATAGACATGATTTGACTGCAGCGGCCACAGTTTTTGAATCCACCAGGGGATGACCTCTGGGCAAAAAAAGGTGCGAATGCCGGTCGAGGCAAAACTCTATTAAAAGGAGGAAAGGAGCTGAGAACAGCGCCAGAACTGGCACCGGCTCGAGGCAGGAAGAGGACCCAGTACGCAACTGTGAAAAAACACTTTTAAGGATGTTTTGGAAGATATTTTCCAGGGAAACAGGACGGGCGTCCGTTTGGGCTCAGTGGAAAAAAAGGAGACTGAGCAAGATGGTACCCCTGGGGGAGAAGGGGACCACGCATGCATGGCAGCATGTCCCAAAGACTTTCTTTGAAAGCTGGGGAAATGCTCTACACTGACTCCGTCGGCGCCAACATCATCCATATGTGAGGACTGACTTCCTGCTTGTTCCTGTAGAACGGATTTTATGCATAAATCTGTGATGCAGGAACTAGGTGCATCTCTAAACCCTGTGGAAGACTTATTTATGAGAGGGGGTCTGAAGGGTGCTACAATAAAATTTTATCAACTAATGGAAGAGAGTGCTGGAGTTAAGGATTGGGCCCAGGTGGGTTGGGAATGGGATTTGGGGAGGGATTGGGATGTGCATCAGTGGGGGAAGGTGTTTTTTCACCTGTACAAAGGAGTTGTTGCATGTCAATCTATTAGAACAGAATTATACGATGTTATACTCACTGGTATCTGACCCTTACGAAACTTAAGAGAAGTTATGGACAGGGGTCGAAAGATTGCTAGTGAAAGTGTGGTCAACTGGGAAGTTTTTTTCATGTCTGGTGGGCCTGCAGAAAAATACAAGTGTTTTGGAGGAGAGTGTTTGAGTTAATGCGGGACATCACGGGACTCCACCTGACCCTTCACCTAGCGTTAACATTACTTAATGTAGATTCGGATGATATTCCCACAGAGGCAGTTGAGATATTGAAAGTGGGGAGTGTTGCAGCCCGCTTGTTGATTGCTCAAAGTTGGAAGCAGGTGGAGCCATCAGGGATGGAGTTGGTGCAGGAAAAAATTGGAACAGATTTATTTGATGAATAAATTGACTGCTCAGTCTCCTGTTTTCCGCGGAGCCTTTTAGATGTTCATCTGGCTTGTCCCTGGAAAATGTTGATTTTTTTTCTCTCCGAGTTTAATACTTGCCTCCTGTACTCTTCCTGCCACCCAACCTCGCTGCCTCGGTGTCGAGTTTGGGCCTATTTTTGTAGTTTTTTGGTTTCTTAATTTTCTGGCGTCTTTGCGCCTTTTTCCCAACTGCCAGCCCGGCGAGTCTTCGACCTCGCAGGAGTACTTTTTTCCACCATGGCTACCAGTGGTTTTAAGAAATGTGATCGGTGCTCAACAATTATGTCTTTCACCGACACACACGACTGCTGTCTCTGCTGCCTTGGGCCAGACCACGACCCGGCAGCATGCGGTCTTTGCAAGATAATGTCCAGCAAGGCACTCAAGAGCCGCCAGCAGCAGCACGATAAGTTTTTCTCTGAGTCCCTGGTGTCTCCAAAGGCTAGGGCCTCATCTGAAGCCTTGACAGCTCGGGCGGACCCTTCCGAGCCTGAACCCCACCATGGGTCTTCAGAAAGGGGGTCTCCCTTGAGGGAACCCAGGAAGAAGAAACAACCTTCGAAGGTGGTGGACAGATCTGACCGACCGACCGACCGGGTGCCGCCCCCCCCCCGGGCCAGGTCTCGCAATCTGAGACGCTCATCTAAGGCATCGGAGAAGGAGCAATCTGCAAAGATCCCCCGAAAGGATTCGATCTCAGACCGGCCTTGATCCCTAGACACCATCCTCATTGAGGATTCCCCTTCGGGGGAGTCAGCGCTGGGCCTGAATCCCTCTGTGTTCGTGCCGAAGGCTGTGGAGCCTTCTGGCCTGGAGTCCAGAATGGTGTCCCTGGAGCACAGTTTGTCTGCTTTCATGGACCAGCAGCGGGCACTGTTGTCCAGTATGACCAGTTCATCCACCCAGACTATTGGGCCCTCGATGTCTAAGATATCCCTGGAGGCTGAGCCAATCCTCAAGGTTCTAAGGACTTGAGTTGATGCTCAGATGAGGTCTCGATTCGATTCCCACTCGACGGGACTACAATCATCCCAGCAAGTGTGCCGTGCACCGGTCGCAGAACATCAGGACCCCAAGACCCGTGGAGCAGCCCTCATATCAGTCCTCGACGGACTACTCTGAGTGGGAGATGGAGGATGAGAAGTCCCCTGATACCCGTCGCCACCACGATGTCCCATCGGACTCTCCCATCTCAGAGCCCCGACGGCTGTCCCCACCTGAGGATTTGGGCTTCCTTGATTTTGTCAAGGATATGTCTAAGGCCCTGGCATTCCCTATGGATTCTGAGGATGATCCTCGGGAGGACGAGTTGGAAATCCTCCACTATGAGGCTCATCTGAGGGAATCGCTCATGGTGCCCATCCCTCCCATCCTAGAACAGCTGATGCTCCAGATGTAGGAGACACCGGCATCTGTGCTGGTGATGAGCAAACAGCTCGACTTGATGTATCAAGTCCACCGGAGCCCGGGCTTCCAGAAATCACAGCTGCTGCAAAACTCCATGATGGTGGAGTCGGCTATGCATCGGCTAAAAAGCTAGAAGACGCACTCCTCGGTGCCCCCTGACAGGACACCTTGGACGCCCTCGGCAGAAAGTGTTACCAGGGCTCGATGCTTATTGGCTGCATGCAGACCTACCAGCTGTACATGGGCATGTACTTGAGAGACCTGGCAAAGGAACTCACTGGGTTCTCAGCTGGTCTCTCCGAGGAACCCCTGCAGTGGTTCAAGAACCTGGCCAAGGCAGTCCGTGAGTGCTCCAAGTTCATGTCTCGGGCGGCCTATGAGGGGTTCGAGTCAGCGGCGGGCATCAGTGCATGACGCTAAGCTTGGCTACAGTTGTCCGACCTTGAGAAGTGGGCTGAGGACAAATTGGCCGATGTCCCATGCCAAAGAGAGAACCTCTTTGGCAAACCTATGACCGACAAGGCTAACAAGCTGGAGACCGAGTTCATGATGAGAACCAGGCTCTCAAAAAAGACCGCTGCCCCTCCCCGACGGAAGGGCTTGGGTAAAAAGTCCTTTTATCCAAGGAAAGAGGTTGCTTACAGAAACTACCCACCTTTTCAGGCCTCCCCAGCTCCCCAACAGGGTCAGCAGGCCAAGGGACATGGGCATGGCCCTCGTAGGCAGAAGGCTCTAAAATCCCAGGCACCAGCTCTGGCCCAGCCAGGGGGGGGGAGTTTTTGACTCCTTGAGCATAGTTTATCTACCCCAAGGAGATCAGCAGCCTACAGGGGGATGTCTGGCCCACTATGCCCAGAGGTGGTTGACCATCATCGACTCCTGGGCACCTCCACCTGACTCAGACACCTCCTCCTTATTTTCCAGGAAAGCCCCTCAGATCTCCCCTCCACTGGGACCTTCTACTGAAGGAGTTGGCAGGTCTTCTCGAGGACAAAGTGGTGGAATCGGTGCCCCACCATCTCAAGGGCAAGGGGTTCTACTCCAGGTACTTCCTCGTGCCAAAAAGAACAGGGGGCCGGAGTCACGTGATGCAGGCTGCAAGATGGACGTGACTGAATAGAGCTCCAGGCCAGGGCTATTAAAGAAACAGCAAAAAAATTGGACAACCCGCTGCCCCTTGCTATTTGTCACACATACCGGGAAGGTGGTGGTGCACGGCAGCTTTGGGGGATGCAGAGCTGGCAAAGCTGATGGGGAATGCCCAAACGTTCTCTGAAAGTGCGACCGGTACAGTCCTCAAGTTTGGTGCGGAAGATGGCCTCCGAGCAATCCCAACCAACCCCCTCGGCCACAGGAGACTTGGCGGCGGAAATATCGAAAGTGGTCTCCATAGCGTTAGAAGACCGCCTAAATAAACTGCAATCAACGGTAGATGATATCAAAGACCAATTTGAGGCCCAGCTTACCCGTATCGCAGAAGTGGAGAGTCGGGTGGCGATGCAGGAGACGAATGCGGAGCAGATGGCGACACGCATTGCATAACTAGAGCGGGAGCAGAAACAATTGCTGGAGCACATGGATGACCAGGAAAATCAAGCCCAACGCAATAACCTGCGGGTGGTGGGACTTCCTGAGATAATCTCTGATGCAAAGCTGTATGAGTTTTATGAACAGTGTCTTCCCTAAAGCGCTGGGGCTACAGGACATGCAAGCCACATGGAAATGTGAACGAGTGCACAAGATCGGATTGCGACGAGAGGAGGGAGTGCAGCTTAGGCCAGCCATAGCCAGGTACCTCGTGTGGTCAGAAAAGGAGGCAGTCCTTCGGGGCTATAGACAAAGTAAAACATTGATGTATGAAAACCATCACCTGGTGCTGTTCAAAGACTACTCGGCGCGATTGGCCTTAAAGCATAAAGAATTTGCCTCAATCTGCACAACTCTACATCAGCAGGGAATAAAGTTTGCCCTGTTGTTCCCACATCATTTGAAGATTGTGCATGGCGGTGCCACCATCTACTTAAACAGTGTGGAGGAGGGCTGTAAATTCCTGGATAGAAGTGGTAATGCAGGATCGGATGGCAACTGACAGCAGAGTGGGACTTGAATGGGGAAGAGTGGAGATGCAGTTGGTAGTAGAAAGAGAGACATTAAGTGCCTACGGAGGTGAAAGGGAACTATGCAGTCCTTGACAGTACGCTGCCTCCTTTATCCCCTCCTTGAACTGGATCATCTTTAGCGAGATGTGGGCAAGTGAACAGTGAGGCCTGAAAAGATAACTAGCGCTGGAGGGAAGAGCTAGGCGGAAGAACGTGGCATGCTGAAGAGACTCATCCTTAGTGTTGGTAATTGTTCAAAATTTGTTTGGTGTTAACGGGCGGATTAATTATGGGTTGGGGGCAGATAATGTTGCTGCAAAGAAATCCAGATGTGATAAACACTAAGTATATGTACTAACTTTGGAAGTGCCTGGCACTAGATCTGAATGGTGTCCGGGGAGGAGGGTGGAAAGGAGGGGGAGAATTAAGAGAGTGGAATGGGGATGGAATTCTGACGGAATGGGCCCAAGAGGAGTGAAGAGGGAGCTCAGGGACAGGGTAAGGGGAATGCATCGTAGTCGACTGGAATGGATGAGGCATGTGGGTATGAATGGAAGGGGGGGATGAGAGGGAACAGATGAAGGGAGGGGGTAGAAGGGAGGGTAGGGAGGAGGAGGGAATGGGGAGGAAGTCAGAGGGGAAGAGCTCAAGAGCCAAAAATGGGTGCACCACATAACAGAGATGGGCAGGTGCCAGACTGGGGTTTGGCTGGGAGGCCCCAGGGGTAGCCAAACTTTACACTACTTGGAATACATCATAGAGGTCCCCTGTGCTAGATAGGCTTAGGATTGTCACCTTGAACATTGGTGGCATTCATTCCCCAGTTAAGTGGGAAAAAACCCTTGCATATCTGCGTAAGTTGAGCAAGGATGTAGCTATTTTACAAGAGACCCATTTATCTGATAAAGAACATTCTAAGTTACGGAGGGGTTGGGTGAGAGAGGTTCACTGGGTGGCATATTCGTCCAGGCAACGGGGTGTGGCCATACTGCTGGGGAAAAGAGTCTCCTTTGAAACGCATCGGGTACTGCATGATGCAGAGGGGCGATACATACTAGTGTGGGGGGTCTTACAGGGGATCAAGGTGGTGATGGGTAGTACAGTATATATGCCCCCAATGTATATAGATATGCCATTTTTGCAGAATTGGTGGGAAAGCTGGCAGACTAATCTGACTATTCTTTGATTCTGGGGAAAGACTTTAACAAGGTGGCAGATCCCCAAGTGGACTGCCAACTGGCACGGCAGGGACCACGTGGACACCAGGGCCGTGGGGTCAACTTTTTGTGTCATGAATTAGAACTGATTGATGGGTGGCATACACTTCATCCCTTGGAGCGGGAATATACACATTACTCGGCGCCCCACCAGTCTCAGGCCCGCATACATTACATTCTGATATCGGAGAGTCTCTTTAGTAAAATGCTAGGCAGTGATATACAGCCCCGTTTGATCTCTAATCATGCAGCAGTGCAGGTGGATATACGGCAGGTTAAGGAGACTGGGGATAGGCTCTGGCGGTTAAATCCGGTATGGAGCCAGGATCCCAAGTTTTATGAGTTTCTCCATGAAAGCTGGAATGAATATAAGATGGAAAATAAGAGGGATGAAGTAGGGGCGAGTACTTACTGGGAGGCCGCCAAAGCGGTGCTACAGGACTGGATATATAAGTTATAGGAGAAGGCAGCAGAATCATCAGTTGTTAATGGAGCTACAGGAGCTGAGACGTCGCTAGGCGCACTGCACTGCGAATAGGAATGCGCAAGCCCAAGCCCAATTGCAGGAGCAGCGAAATAAAATGAATGCCTTGCTGCAGCAGCGGGCATTGTGCAGTATTTGAGTATACAAGTATAGACTCCACAAATGGGGGGACAAAGCTGGAAAGGTATTAGCAAACTTAATTAGGCCATTGAGAGTAAGGCGAACAGTGGTCAAAATTTGACGAAATGACGGAATGATGGCCGTGGGGACCAAGGAGATTGCGCACATGTTTAGAGAGTTCAATCAATCCATTTACCAAAAGAAGACTCCTAATGAAGCTGCGTGGGAGTCTTTTTTTCAGGAGCTTCCCATACCTAAACTAGACGAGGCGGAAAAGGCAGCGCTGAATCGCCCCATTTCTGAAGGAATGATTCTCACTAGTATAAATAAGCTGCAGCAGGCAAAGGCCCCTGGCCCGGACGGACTGGGGCCCGAAGGTTTTATAAGATTTTGGGGGTGGCGGTAGTTCCGGCATTACGGGCTATGGGGGAGGAGACATGGCAGCAAAGGGGTTTCCCTGTAGGGGTTAACCAAGCCACCATAGTCTTGCTAGAAAAGCCAGGGAAAGACCCGGAAAGAGTGGAAGACTATCGACCAATTTCCCTGCTTAAGCAGGACATTAAAATCTTGGCGGCAGTATTGGCAAGGCGTTTGGGGCAGGTAATTCCGAAATTAAGTGGAGTGCAGGAGTAGCCTAGTGGTTGGGGCAAGGTACTTCAGGCCAGAAGGTCGGGGGTTCAAATCCCACTAGAGGACAGCAACCTTGGGCCGGATGGACTGGGGTTTCTAGTCCCACAGGTGCTCCTTGTGGTCTTGGGCAAGCCACTTAACCCTCCATAGCCCATGTTCCCTGTAAAATAGTTATCTCCAAGTTATAATGCCCTGTTCAATGTAATTTCAGTTTGTTCAATGTAAACCGCACTGATGCAGAATAGCGCGGTATATAAGAGAATGTAAATAAATAAATAAATAAAATAAATACATAGCGATCAGGAAGAGTTTGTGAAAGGGAGGAGCATGGTCAGTCATTTAGCCAGAGCGCTTACGCTCTTCTGCCAGAGGCAAGGGAGGGGGGGCAGGACACAGCGATTAGCTTAGATGCTGAAAAAGCATTTGACAGGGTAAACTGGAGCTACCTTCTCTGGCGTCTCCCAAAATATGAACTGGGGGAGTACTTTGTGGGGTGGATACAAGATTTATATGAGCAACCTAAGGCACAGATACTGGTGAATGGCTGTCTGACAGGCCTTTGATCTGTATAGGGGTACGAGGCAGTGCTGTCCGCTATCTCCCTTGCTATTTATTTTATCGCTGGAGCCCTTTGCTATTAGGTTAAGGGAGACCCAGGTGCTTCCAGGACTACAGGTGGCAGGGCAGGAGAATAAGATTAGTCTCTTCGCCGATGAAATGTTGATTAGTATGCCTTACTCTGAAGAGCGCTTGGCTAGTTTGATGACCCTGCTGGAACAGTTCGGCAGTTTTTTGGGTCTCCGTATTAATCCGGCTAAGTCAGAGGCACAGTTACTGGGAGAGGGAGGAGGCAAGGTGCGGAAGGGTCTCTATGGGTTTAAATGGACACTTGAACACCTGAAGTATTTAGGAATATATTTGCACTGGAATAAGCGGCTGGTGTATAAAAAAAACAGATGATAAGATCCAGAAAATCAAACATCTATGCGACAGGTGGCGAGAACTCCCCCTATCCTTCTATGGCCGGGTGGCATTGGTACATATGGCCATTTTCCCAAAAATCTTGTATCAGTTGCAGATGCTCCCATTATGGGTACGCCAGAGGGACGAGGAACAGTTCAAAGGGATTATTCGTTCTTTTTTGTAGCAGGGCAGAAGAACTCGAATTAGTTATGCTAAGCTGATTTGGGCGGTGGAACAGGGTGGAGTGGGTCTTCCAGACCTGAGGCTAAACAATGTGGCATCTCTTATGCGAGGGGTGCATGAGGCGTTGCATGGCGAGGGACGGTATGTGCCACATGGTCTAATGGAGCCAATCATACAGGCTAATTAATATGCTACAGACCTCGAAATGGACTCTGCAGCGGAAGGGGTTTCGGGTGTTGATAGCTCCCCTTCGCAAGGCTTGGCGATGATAGGTAGTTAAGAGGGCGGCCCAGGTGGCAGGTGACTCCATTTTAACAGGTGGGGGGAAACCCCGGATTCCTCCCCAGAGTGGGGACAAATTCCTTTGCACTTTGGGAACGAGAGTGTGGAGTTGACTTGGGATGCCTCTTGCGATGGGGACAGGGGACGTTTCCTTCTTTTGAGAGATTACAGGAGCAGCTTGGTTTGCCAGCCTCACAAAAATTTCAATATCTACAAATATGACACTATTGGCATCAATCAGATTTGGAGGCGCCAGGGAGCTTGGTAGCCACAGAAAGGGATGAGGATTTACAAAAAGCGTAGTTACTCACCTGTAACAGGTGTTCTCCAGGAGCAGCAGGAATCAGTCCTCACTTATGGGTGACGTCGGCGCCGACGGAGCCCTCGCGGAGCAATTTTCCCCAGCTTTCAAAGAAAGCCTTTGGGAATTGCAGCGCGCATGCGCGGTCGTCTTCCCGCCCGAAGGTGCCATCTTAGCCAGTCAGATGACATAGCTAAAAAGACAGCATAAAAATTTGCAAAAAGAACATAAGCAGACGATTGCAACTCCAAGGGGAGGAGGGAGGGTAGTGAGGACTGATTCCTGCTGCTCCTGGAGAACACCTGTTACAGGTGAGTAACTACGCTTTCTCCAGGACCAAGCAGGAAGTCAGTCCTCACTTATGGGACTCCCAAGCTCAAGGCTACCGGAGACCCTAAGCACAAAATGAGCTCCCTCTAGCTCAGCAGCACAGAAGGATAGAATCTTCGCTGAATTATCACCCACCGGTAGCCCACATCCGGGATGGAGGGTAGGAGTTGCTCAGACCTCAAAGAGATTACGGAGGACTGCCTGTCCGAAAGCACTGTCCCTACGGGACTCCCTCTCGAGACAGTAATGGACCGCAAAAGTCTGGCTCGAAGACCAAGTAGCGGCCCGGCAGATGTCTGCCAGCGGAACAGAGCGGAGGTAAGCCACTGACGTAGCCTTTGCCCGAACGCAATGAGCCGTGACTCGACTTTCCAAGGAGAGTCCGGCTGCCCCATAAGCCCAAGAGATACAGTCCGCAACCCAGATGGACAGGGTACGCTTGGAGACCGGGAGCCCCAATTTATTGGGGTCAAAAGACACAAAAAGCTGAGCAGCTTTACGGTGCTCCCGCGTACGGTCAAGGTAGAAGTTCAGAGCCCTTCTACAGTCCAGGGTATGGAGGACCGTTTCAGCTTGGCTGGAGTGTGGTCTGGGAAAGAAGGTTGGAAGTACCACCTCCTGATTGATGTGAAAAGGGGAGACCACTTTTGGAAGAAATTTAGGGTGAGTCCGTAGGACTACCCTATTCTTGTAGAACCGAGTGTAAGGGGGATCAGACACGAGGGCCTGCAATTCACTTACGCGCCTAGCGGAAGTGAGGGCTATCAAGAACAGCGTTTTCCAAGACAGAAAACGGAGAGAACAGGTAGCCATAGGTTCAAAAGGCGGACAGGTGATCCGCTGCAACACCACATTCAGGTCCCAGTCAGGCGCTGGCGGGCGCAGAGGTGGTTTAAGTAGAAGGAGACCTCGGAGAAACCTCGCGACGAGAGGGTCATTGGAGAGAGGTCTGCCGTCCACCGGCACATGATGTGCTGAAAGAGCACTGAGGTGAACTTTGACGGAGTTGGACTTAAGTCCCAGATTAGAGAGGTGCAGCAAGTACTGCAAGATCACCGACACCGGGCAGGAGAAGGGATCCTGAGACTGTTGGGTACACCAGACTGCAAAGCGACGCCATTTAAGGGCGTAGCATTTGCGGGTAGAAGGCCGTCGCGAAGCCAAGACGACCTCCTCCACCTCCGCCGGCAGGAGAAGGGGAGCAAGGACTACCCTCTCAGCAGCCAGGCCATGAGGTTGAGAGACCTGAGGTTGGGGTGCAGGAGGGACCCCTGATCCTGAGTGAGGAGATCCGGTTGTACCCCCAGAGGGATTGGATCCTCCACCGCCAGTTGCAGCAGGAGCGGAAACCACGGCTGCCTGGGCCAGCGAGGGCCACCAGGATCATGAAGGCTTTGTCTCGGAGAACCTTGAAAAGAGTCCGAGAGACTAGCGGGATGGAGGGAACGCATACAGAAGGCTCCCCGACCATGAGATCAGAAAGGCGTCCGCCGCAACCCGAAGGGGGTGTGGCAGACGAGAGCAGAAGCGAGGAAGCTGCCGGTTGCGAGGACTGGCAAAGAGATCCATCGTGGGGAGGCCCCACTTGAGGAAGAGCTTCTGAATTACCAAGGGATCCAGACGCCACTCGTGCGGCTGGAGGACCCTGCTGAGTTTGTCCGCAAGGCAATTGTCTTGGCCCGGGAGTAAACTGCCTTGAGGAGAATGCCGTGACTGACGGCCCAAGAGCAGAGCTTCTGAGCCTCCCGGCAGAGGAGAAAGGAGCCCGTGCCCCCCTGTTTGTTCACGTAGAACATGGCAACTTGATTGTCCGTCTGGATAAGGACGGACTGTTGGGAAGTCAGGTGGGAGAAGGCCTTGAGAGCTAGGCGGATCGCCCGGAGCTCCAGGAAGTTGATCTGCTGAGCAGACTCCCACGTGGTCCAGAGGCCCTGAGTACGCGCCTCTTGGCAATGCGCTCCCCAGCCCAGGAGGGATGCATCGGTGGTCAGCACCCGGGTCGGCTGAGGTGACTGGAAGGGCATACCGAATGTCAGGTTCGGCAGCCGGAGCCACCACCGGAGAGACGAGATCAGCGGCTCGGAAACGCGCACTAGGTCTGCGAGGCCGCCCGTGGCCTGTCGCCACTGCCGGCGGAGACACCATTGAGCAGACCGCATATTCAGGCGGGCATTGGGGGTCACATGGACAGTGGAAGCCATATGGCCGAGCAGTCTCAGGAAGCGCCTGGCGGAGACCAGGGGCTGGCTGCGAAAGCGGTCGGCTAGGTCCATGAGCCGCTGAGCCCTGTCGAGCGGTAGATACGCTCGCGCCTGAGGAGTGTGCAGCCTTGCGCCGATGAACTCGAGATCCTGTGAGGGGAGCAAAGTGGACTTTGCGAAGTTTATGACAAAGCCCAAGTGCTGCAGCAGAGCCACCGTGCGGCACGTGGCGTTGGTGACCTCCTGAGCGGACGCTGCTCTGATGAGCCAGTCGTCGAGGTACGGAAAGACATAGAGGCCATGAAGCCGGAGATGGGCCGCCACGACCGCGAGACATTTTGTGAAGACTCGCGGTGCGGAGGACAGGCCAAGGGCAGTACTCTGTACTGGTAATGATTTCCCGCCACCACAAACCTTAGGTATTGGCGGTGGCTCGGGTGGATGAGGATGTGCGTGTAGGCATCCTTTAGATCCAAGGAGCATAGCCAATCTCCCTGCTGGAGGTAGGGCAGAAGGATTCCAAGGGTAAGCATTTTGAACTTCTCCCGCACAAGGAACTTGTTGAGGTTGCGCAAGTCCAGGATGGGTCTGAGGCCCCCTGTTCTCTTTGGTATCAGAAAATACCTTGAATAGAAGCCTTGACCTCTCAGGTGGTGTGGCACCGGTTCCAACGCCTGATCCTGCAGAAGACCTGCTAACTCCTGAAGGAGCAACTCCCTGTGCAGAGGGGGGCGCGGAGGCTCTCCCGGAAAATAGGAGGGAGGGACCTGATGGAAGTGGAGAAGGTAGCCTTCTCGCACGACCTGAAGCACCCAGGCATCTGCGGTGATGCTGGACCACCTGTGGGCGAAGTGAACCAGCCGGCCTCCGGTGCTGGGGGTGACCAGCGGGGGGGAGAGGCTATGCTGAGCGAGTCAAAAACCCCCACCCTGCTGAGCAGGGGCTGGTGGTGCAGGCTTGGGGGCTTGCTGCCTACGGGACCCGTTACCCCGTCCCTTGGCCTGCTGGCCCTGTTGGGGAGCTGCAGGGGCCTGATAATGGGGGTATTGTTTGTAGGCAGCCGCCTTCCTCGGGTAAAAGGACTTTTTCCCCGAGCCCTTCTTTTTCTGGGAAGGGGCGGAGGTCTTCCTAGAAAGCCTGGTCCGGGTGAGAGTCTCAGTCTCAATTTGTGCAGCCTTTTCCGCCATGGGCTTGCCAAAGAGGTTTTCGCCTCGGCAGGGGACATCGACCAATTGTCCTGTACCCAGGGCTCAAGGTCTGACGACTGAAGCCAAGCCTGTCGGCGGGCACCGATGCCGGCTGCGGCCACTCGAGCCGAGGCTTCAAAGCCATCATAGGCTGCTCGGGACATGAACTTTGAGCATTCCCGAATGCCCGTGGACAAGGCTAGGAACCTCCGCAAGGGCTCCTCGGAGAGACCAGCGGAGAATCCGGCTAGCTCTTTAGCCAGATCCCCGGAGATACATGCCCATGTATAGCTGGTAAGTCTGGACACGACATGCGAGCATAGAGCCCTGGAAGCACTTCTTGCCAAGGCCATCCAGGTTACGGGCCTCCCTTCCAGGAGGCACCGAGGAGTGCATCTTCTGGCTCTTAAGACGATGCATGGCCGATTCCACTACCATGGAATGGTGTGGCAGCTGCGCCTTTTGAAAGCCAGGGCTCTTGCGGACCCGATAGATAGAATCGACCCGCTTGCTCAGGACCGGCGAGGAGGCCGGACTCTCCCACATGCGGAAGAGTAGTCGTTCCAGCATAGGAGGAACCGGCACAGTAAAGTGTTCCCTCGCGGGAGAGTCATACTGGAGGGCGTCGAGCTCTTCGGCTCGAGGCTCCTCCTCGGGATCCGCAGGGAAGGCCAAAGCCTTGGCCATATCCCTAACGAAGTCCGAGAACCGGGCATCCTCCGGGGGGGGACTGCTTCCGAGGCTCGGACTCCGGTGAGTCCGAGGGGACACACCGAGTCCGGAAAGAATCAGGTGACTCTTCCTCCTCAGACTCCCAGACCGACTCCGACGAGGACTCGGTGGGGTCGGCCCGGGCAGGGTGCGGCGCCAGCCGCCCCGACGCCGAGGGAGTCGGCGTCGGCGACCTCGGTCCGAACGGGGAGGCCGAGGGCGACCTCGACCGAGGATCGACTCGAGTTCTCATCGACTCGAGGATCGGCTCGGTCTCCGGGGTCGACTTGGACGTCGACGTCCCGGCGGTCGGGGGCAGCGACGCCAGCGAAGCCAGCGAGCAGTGCCCTCTGCTGGTCCATGGAAGGCAGACAGTCTGCTCTCCAAGGCCGTCAACCTGAGTACGAGCTCAGGTGACCCAGCAGCCCCCGACTCGGGCCCCGACGGCGTCGGGCCCGACGTCGGCTGTCGCGGAGGCGAGTCCAGAAGGACCACAGGACTTACCCGGGCAGGCATCTCCGACTCCAGGCGAGGTCGCTTCGGGAGGTGTTCCTTCTCCAAGGACCCGGGGCGGCTGTCGGGGCTATGCGACCTGGCCCTCGCGGAGCCAGGAGCGTCCACCGACGCCGCCCTCGCGGGTTTTCCTTCCGACGATGGTCCCCGGAGGGAGAACCCCGGTCGGAGGAGCTCCGGCGACGGTCCGAGCTGGAGCCTTTCGACACGGAGGCCTCCGACGAGGTCCGGGTACGGCTGGGGTCAGCGAAGATTCTCTCACGCTGATGCCGCCGACTTCTCAACGCCTTTGAGGACAGTTTGCTGCAGGGCCCACAGATCAGTTCCTCATGATCCGGGGCCCAGGCAGCGGAGGCAAAAAGTCGTGTGTGTCGGTTTAGTGACATATTTCGGTCACACCGACCACACACCGCTTAAACCCACTGGCAGCCATCGGGGGGAAAAAGGGCCCCTGCGAGGTCAAAGGACCGGGCTGCCAGGGAAAACGAAAACGAAAGCTGACTAAGTCAGAAAAACCGAAAAAACGTAAGAGGACTCGAGACCGGCGTCGCGAGTCCGGGCGGGAAAACGATCGGCGTCGAACCGAAAGAAAAAAGAATAAAATAAAGAAGAAAATCAACTTTTTCGCGGGGACAAGACGGGGACGTCTGTAGGGCTCCGCGGAAAAAAGAAGACTGGCTAAGATGGCACCTTCGGGTGGGAAGACGACCGCGCATGCGCGCTGCAATTCCCAAAGGCTTTCTTTGAAAGCTGGGGAAAATTGCTCCGCGAGGGCTCCGTCGGCGCCGACGTCACCCATAAGTGAGGACTGACTTCCTGCTTGGTCCTGGAGAACTTAGCATTACAATGGAACACAATGACCCATTGGAATAAGATATGTTAGGGACAGCACATCTAGAAGCACTAGCATGAAGCTGGACAGAAGACATTGCGGGGGAGGTGACAGTTGAGGACCTCAGTTGATATTTCCAGTGTATAGCGGCGATGACATGTAACACCAGATACAGGGAGATGCAATACCAGATTTTGCATCATGCATACCTTACATGGGCTTGAGGAGCCGAATTAGGAATGTGGGAGTCAGGGCAATTTGAGAAGTGCCAAGTGAGGGAGGAGACCTTCTGTCACGCTTTTCTAGAGTGCACTGGATTAACTGGGCTGTGGGATGGGGCATTGAGGAGGCTGAGCAGCATCATAGGGAAGCAGAGTGAATGGTCTTATGGCTTCCTCATATTAGGTGAGGAGACCCGGTTGCAAGAACAGAGAGGGCCTGCAAAGTAGATAGCAGATTTATTCAACTAGGTATTTGGGGAGTTAAAAAGACAATTTTACAACACTGGGTGGGAGCACAGTCACCTGCTTTCACCCACTGGGTGAATAATATGCATAATCTAGCACAGGGGGAGCAATATGCATAATCTAGCACAGGGGGAGCAATATGCATATAAGGCTGAGGTGACACCCAAATGGACTCAATATAAATGGCTTTAGCAGCAGTTTCAGGTACGATTCCCCACGGGTGGGATGGGGGGGGGGAGTTGGGAGAGAAGAGGAGATAGTGGTGAGCTCTCATAAATGGCTCAAAGAGGGCTTGCGAGTACATAAGAAGATAAGATATACCATACTGGGTCAGACCAAGGTCCATCAAGCCCAGTATCCTGTTTCCAACAGTGGCCAATCTAGGTCATACGTACCTAGCAGTTTTCCCCAAAAGACAGGTTCCACAATGCTTATACTGGGTCAAGCATTGATATACTGGGTTCTGTAGGGCTGGTACCCCTGCAATTCTACATGCAAATCTCCGGCCTGCTCAGCAACTCAGGCCTGAACCAACCTGCACAGACAAGATGGATTCTTCACTTCACTTTTGCTGTGTTCAGCTACAAACGACCTAAGCAATTGCTGGATCAGCGTTTCTAAGTGTGCATACAGAAGCTATTGTCCATGGCTGGCCTTGGACACTTGTACATGCCCAGAAGTTACATACTGTTGCTTCTGCCTGACTTTTACCATGGCTCCTTTGTTTGCAAGAAGCTGACCATCATCTACCTCCTGATTCGCTGAGAACACCTCAGACTGCCTGGTGCCAACCAATCATCGGACGATTCTTACACAGAATAATGCAATCTGCGCTGGAAACTTTAGTAGTAGTAAGAGAGAGTTGGGGGCTTTTCCCACCTGTACATACAGACTTTTGCACCGGTTCCTCTCTGCTGTGCACCGCATACCTGATTCCTGCGACCTGACCCTTCCGCAAGACGGCCACTAAGTGTGGGCTAGGCTGTCCTCCACAGGTCTGAGATAAGACTTTCACAGATACCTCCGGTTCGGACTTACTGCGGCTCGCCTGACGAGGCTAGAGTCTGCATCAGCTAGGAGCTGCCTCTTTGGACTGCGAAGCTGTTCCTGCGTGCCCGACGGAACTAAGGTACTGACTTATCTCTCCTCCTCCGGCTTGGGCAAGGGGTTAGCAATATATTTCTTACTTTTCCTCAGTGCAGAGCAAATCAGTGACGTCTGGTTACTAATCAGTGATTTATTACGTTGTCCAAGTGTACATCTGTACTATAACAAATTTCTACCTCATGTTTCTAATTAGCTATATATGTGTGTGTATATTTTTCTACCTGGTTGCCTATAATAAAGTCTAATATATATCTGCAGACCAGACTTCTTTCGTGGCTCATTGCCAGAATAACTCACCGAACTTTGGGCTGGGAATTAGTAGCTATTTCCCCTGGACAAACAGAGAGTCTAACTTATTTTTGTGCTACTAATATACCCTACATAATAATGGGGGCTCGTCCGGGATGAGTATTTCTGAATGTGCTAAGCCTCTCAGAATTTGTGTAATATTTCTGAATTGTCCTATTGTGGTCAAAGCAGCTGTTTATGCTGAGGTTTGTGGCAAAGAGAGCATTGTCTAGTGAGACGGCTTTGGAACCCACATTACAGGATCTCTGCATTAGAGTGATTCTTCAGCAGTTATTCCTGTGTTTGTTTTTACAGACAGTCTCAGCTAGTGATTTACGATGGTTCACACAGAGGGCTGGTTGGATCAGGTTTCCGCTCTCAGGAAGCGGAATGCTCTGGATCAAACGGAATTGCAATTTCTGACAGTGTGTAGCTCTGAACTAGCCGCCCAGACCAGGAGACTAACGGATTTCGCTGCTCTTTATGAGCAGCGAGAGAGTGCTCTGATGGCTCAGTTAAATGAGATAGAGACTGCTCTGATTGCAGCAAGACAGCGCACGGCTAGTCTCCAAAGAAAGCTAGCTGTTGCACGTCAGGAATGTGGGCAGGACATACAGAGAGTTAACCTCGAAATCCAGCAAGCTGATTGTTTTGATTTGGCCGGTGTGACTACCTCTCATAGTAACGAGACAGAGTACCGGGATAATTTGATCCCTCTAGGCTTCTCGAAGTACCAGAGGGTAGATGACGGCAGTTTGCCACTGGAAACCCTGCCCAGTGTTGAAAGGCAGCTTTTCCAGAACAAAGTCAGTTCTCTCCCATCAGCGCATGAGCACAGGAGAGAAACAGGGCGGAGTGAAACACCCTACTCTCGACCCCTCCCCATACAGGGAGCGGTGGAGGGGGGGTGAGAAGTCCCCCTAGTGATGGAAAACTGTACCAGCAGCGACCACCAGAGGGAGCTAAAGGCAAGCGAAATCCTCTATGCTCCCGTGTCCTGCAAGGGAAAATAAATGAAGGTGCTTCTGTCGCACAATTACAAATTATCAAGACCTTGCGGAGCATGGTCACACCTTTTGAGAAAACTGGTCATGCCACCATAAATGAACATTTAGCTGCAGTCAAAGATGCCTTTCGGGCACTGAACATTACCAGGGGGGAGGACATGGTTCTGTATCTTCCATGGTCCTTTGATGTACCTTGTCAGCAATTTATTCGGGCCATGGCAGACGATGAAAAGAAGGACATTGTCATCTTTGAACAGGCACTAAAGAAACATTATGGGCCATACCCTGATGATATTGCTGCAAAGCAGGCAGCATTTAGTATGACTCATAGGGAAAATGAAACACACCGAGAGTTTGCTTACAGACTTAGGCAGACCTTCTTCCAGAGTGACCCTTCTTGGGAAACGATAGAACACCATCAGGAGTTTCGTAATCTTTTTTGTCAGTTGCTCCTTCCATCTATTAAGCCTTATATGTCTGACAAGCGTCACGAACCCCTGTCACTTGTGATAGAACATGCTGAGTGGATTTGGGAAGCTGTTCCCAACATGAGAGCAACCAATACTGGCAGCACAGTAAGGGCTCCCAGCAAAGCCAGAGAGCCAAAACAGGGTGTTAGTGCTGTAAAATCTACCCTTTCGTTGGAAAATAACTCTTCTCCTTCTGCTCCACAGAATCCTCCCAGGCCACCCCAGAATAACCAGTCATCTGGGTCTAAGCAGCGCTCTGGGAATCAGCGTTTCGCTCCACAGAACCGGAACTGGAAGAGAAAGCCCAGTTTTGACAAATACCTGGAACTGGAGAAGAAAATAAGCGAGTTGACAGATATGATGAAGGCTACCATTGCATTCAGCTCCTCACAGGAGGCTTCTGCTAGTAGTGCGCCACCTAAGCCACGAGCAAAGCCTCAGAAGCCAGAGGAGGAACTGGTTGACTCCTCTTCCCCTTCTAATGCGATTGAATGACTAACCGACTTTGTTTCTGTCCCACAGGTCACTATTGCACAGGTGCAGCCAGCTGTAGATGCCACCCCATGGACACAGAGTGACAGTCCCGCAATGGACAGCGAGGGTCCAGCCTTTGACACCATCAGGAAGCACAAGTACTTTCTGGGTAAACTCAAGCCAAAAGGACAGAGGTACACTGTTCCTGTTACAATTCAGCAGGCTTTTCTCTGTGAGGGCCTGATAGATTCCGCCTCTGAGGCTACCCTGATTACCTCGAGTCTCTTTGATAGACTCACTGCTTCCTTGGGGAGTCAGAGGACCCTACACGTCACACCCAGTGATTTGTCACTCGCAGCTTATGGGAATCAGCCCATAGAGTCCATGGGGCAGGTCTGGCTTAACCTCCAAATTGGAAAATTACAGGTGAAACATCCTGTCATCATTACCAAGTGCCCTGGGGAAGAATTCTTGATTGGCAATGAGCTCCTGAAACGGTTACGCCCCATTCTGGACTACGTCCAGGAAGTGATCTGGACACAGGTCACACATCCCATACCTTATGCTAGGGTAAAACATGACAGCAGAGTCAGTGGTCCTTGTTCGATGGAACGCACAAACAAGTCCATCAGGATTAATTTCCAGAGGTCAGCTGATCCCCAAATCCTTCAGCTCCAGTATGAAAGGGCTGGAGATGAGGATCAGGGCATCAGCGACGTGGTTTCCATTGCAGTGGGTTCAGTAGCTAACATTGTCCTTGATACTGACTGCCTGCAGATATTCCTGAAGGAAACTGTGGAAGGTTGTGAGGTGCAAACCCCTCCTCCATCCCATCCCTGCCTAGATCACCCTAGGAGACTGACGGACATATTCTCGGCTGAGAAAGGTCCCTTTATATATGTGCAGGTGGGCATGTCCCAAAAGGAAAGGGCCTACCTATTACCCCACTGTGACCACTCCCTCATCAGTGAGACTCTTTTCTATCGGCTCAAACAACAGCTTACCCTTGATTGGGTAATGGGAGCGAAGACTTCGTTCCAAGTGCCTGGGGAAGGGCTCAAGACATTAATGGGCTACTGCAATCTCCCCTTGCAAGTTGGGGTCAAAGGTTTTCGGCACACCTTCTCCATCATCAGAGGACTTGAGGTGCCCCTCTCCTTAGGCTCAGATTGCCTTGTTCGACTGGGAACTTATGTGGATTTTGTGAACAACATCCTCTGGAGTAGGATGGAAGGAGATCCGGTGGATTTCTCTGGTGCCCGCCCATCCCTACGGGCTGGTCAGTCTATTCCTCACGTCTGTGAAGTGGTCAGTGCAGAAGACACCCACATACCTGGGAGGGTACAGGATTGTCCCCTGCCGATACAGGTGACCCGAGGACATGTGGTCTCAGACAACTTGGTCTTCTTCAGTCCAAATTCCCGTTTTGAGGAGCTGGGCATAGCCATGGGTCCCATACCCTGCATGGAGGCCACAGCTCCCTCCTTACACTTATTGCTCACCAATCCAAATCCAGATCGCATTCACCTTGTGAAAGGCAAACCCCTGGGATTCCTAGTGGGAGAATCGTTCCCAAGTGTGGAATTGAGTCTACAGATTATTGGGGAAGCCCTGTTTCCTGGAACATCTGTGAAGGGGGGGGGGGGGACCCCTGCGTGTGTACGATCCTCACCCCGAGGCCTCTTCACCTTACAGTTTGTCTGGCCACATAGTGCTGTGACCTCACAGGTGGACCTCGAGTCTGACCATCTGATTTTGTCAAGTAAACTCGATGAGGCTGTTAGTTCCCTCACCCACCGGGGGGGGGGGAGCCCCATGCTGTCCAAGCCATCCAGGTCTCCTCTCTCCAAGATGAGATTGAGGAGAAGGTTGAAATACCCTCAAATAAACCTGTTCTGGGATTTGATGAAATGGTTGCGGGAAAACTTGCTGAAGCAGACGCCTGCACTGGTGAGTCAGAAAAGGCCCAATTAAAAGAACTGCTGTACCGTCACAAGGACCTGTTTGCCACTGACACCTATGACTGTGGTCTCACCGACCTACATGTCACCCGTATTCCTATGGATCCAAACAGTAAACCTGTCTTTGTGAGGCAGTATAAAATCCCATTGGCCTCCTATGAATCCGTTCAGGAGATCATTAATTCCCTGGAATAAAAGGGAATTATACGTCAATGCAACAGTACTTACAATGCCCCACTGTGGCCTGTCATCAAGGAGGACTCTAGCTGGCGCTTAGCTTTGGACTATCGCCAGCTTAATAAAAAGGTACCTCTATCCAGATGGCCTATGGCACATCTGGAACAGAACTTAGCCACCATCAAGGGTGCAAGGTACTTTACCAGCCTGGATCTGGCCTCAGGATTTTGGACTATACCTGTCCATCCAGAAGATCAGCATAAGCTGGCTTTTACCTTCGGTAGGCGACAATATACTTGGAATCGGACACCGTTTGGTTATTTGAATGCCCCAGCAGACTTCAATATTTTCCTGCATAAGGCTTTGCCTGATGCTGAGACTAGAGGCACCCTCGTCTATGTAGACGACATTCTGGTGAAGAGCACCAGTTTCACTGACCATTTGCAAGAAATAGAGCATGTTTTCCAGCAGCTGAAAGCTGCGGGAGCAAAGCTGTCCTTGTCAAAGGGCCAATGGTGCCGGAAATCCCTCAATTATTTGGGTTACGAAGTTTCTGCTGAGGGACTGCAGCCTCAAAGGAAGAGAATTGCGGCCTTGCAACATCTCAAACGTCCGACCAACGTGAGTGAGCTGCGCTCATTCTTGGGCATTTGCAATTATTCACGCCAATTTGTGGATCAATATGCGGAGATTTCCCAACCCCTGATCAAACTCCTCAAAAGAGATGAACCTTGGGCATGGAATCCCGACCAAGAGGCAGCTCTAGAAGAGTTGAAGGCAGCTTTGAGTCGAGCTCCCTGTCTTGCCTATCCAGAGAGTGGCAGAGAATTCTTCGTGGAACTAGGTTTCACTGATCACTCTATGAGTGCTGTTCTGTACCAGATGCATGACACAGATAGGAAAGTTATTGCCTATGGAAGCAAAGCTTTAACGGAAGTGGAGAGGAAATACTCCGACTGTGAGAAGTCCTTGTTGTCCACAGTCTGGGCCCTCCAATATTTCCGCAGTTATATCCAAGGTGAGAGGCTGGTTGTTGAGACTCATCACCAACCCATCAAGTTCCTAGGCAGTGATCGGATTAAATCGGGACAAGTGTCAAACAGTTGCATTGTCTCCTGGACCTTATCACTTCAGAGCTGGCCCCTAGAAGTAAGGTATGCTCAAAACCGCAAGGATGCCGCCGCACAGGGCCTGGCTGAATTGCACGATTGCACTGCCAGAGCACCTTTAGTGGGTAATTTAGACACCGAAATGGAGTCATGTACGCCTGAGCCTTCTCGTCATCGTCCTTACGATGAGAACCTCTGTAAAGGCTACCCCAAGGTGTATGTGGACGGTTGTGCTTACCGTCGAGAGCCTGACCATGAACTGGTAGCAGGTATAGGTGTGGTTTGGAACCAGAACCACCCTTGTGAACCCTTCAAGTACCGTCTGGGTACCAAGACTAATCAGTATGCAGAGCTAGCTGCAGCCCTGGCAGCTCTCCAGTCCGCTGCTCAGGGAGGGGTTCACACCCTAACCATCTGTACTGATTCAGACTACGTCCGACAGAATTTTGTTTCCCACTTACCCATTTGGAAATCTAACAATATGCTGAATTCCAAAGGGAAACCTGTCAAACATGCCGGATTGATTCTGGCCTTGGACAAGGTAGCTCATGAAAATGACATGACCATCTACTGGAAGAAAGTGAAAGGTCACTCCCGTGTTGATAACCCTGACAAGATTGGAAATGATCTAGCTCATCAGCTTGCCAAGGAGGGTGCTGTCTCTGGAGACCTCTGGTAGTTGGAGGCTCCCGAGACCAATGGGCTTCGAATTGTGACGGCGGTTACCCGGCGACAAGCTCAATTATCCACCATGCCCCCTGTGGTTCAATGGTGTGGCGAGAGTACAGATCTCGACCTCGTGCAAGCCCAGAAACAAGATCCTACTCTTGGACGTTTCTACCTTTTTCTGCAGAACCCCCAGGAACACCCATTAACTCTGGAGGATTGTCAGGATGATGAGGAACTGAGGATCCTCTACATCTCCGAGGACATGTTCCAACTCCAGAAAGATCTGTTTATACGGAAGAGTAAGCATGGTATTGTGCAATGGGTGGTACCTCGGGCCTTCCGAGGAGTTATGTTACAGCACGCTCATGATGAACCTTGTGCCGGTCATAGAGGTGACCGAATAACCTATGAAACGCTGAAACAAGTGGCCTACTGGCCCCACATGTACCAAGATGTACAATTGTATACTAAAGGTTGTCTGACCTGTTGCAGATTTCAACCTGCAGCTCCTTCTCATAGAGCACCTTTGAGAAACAGAGGTCTGACCATGCCTTGGTCTGATCTCCAGATTGATTGGATCGGCCCCGTGCCCCGATCCTCTCGAGGCAACAAATATATGTTGACAGTTACCTGCTTATTTACTAAGTGGGTCGAGTGCATCCCAGCACCCAACTGTACCGCCGAGACCATGGCCACCTTGTTGTTAAACCATGTTTTCAGCAGGTGGGGCCTCCCCATGCGAGTGGAATCCGACCAGGGTTCCCACTTCACGGGACAAGTCATTAAGCATCTGTGGAAGGTACTAGGTGTGAAGGCCAAAGTCCACATTGCTTATCGTCCACAATCCTCTGGACAAGTGGAGAGAGCAAACAAAACTATCATCAGTATCTTGAAAAAGTATGTTTCTTCCTCTGGGAAGGACTGGGACATCAAACTGCCCTTGGTCCTGATGGCTATCAGAGCCACGCGTCATCGTGCTACTGGTGTGTCCCCTTTTGAGATGATGACAGGTAGGGACATGGTTTTACCCCTTCATCTTCTTTACAGGACTAATGATGTGAATCTCGCTGCTGCTACAACTGCTCACGAATATGTTGCCCATTTAAGACAACACTTGCAAAGTGCCTTTGCCTTTGCCCAACAGAATTTGGAAACTGCTGCTAGGGGTAGGAAGGCCTACTATGATTTGAGGACTACCTCTAAAGAATACCAGATTGGCAATAAGGTATTCTACTACAATTTTGGTAAGAATAAGGTCAAAGACTGTAAATTTCTACCTAGCTGGAACGGTCCATTTCCTATTGTGGATAAAGCCTCCCCTGTTGCTTATCAAATTCGAATGAAGTCCAGTACTGAGAGGGAAGGCTCCCTTAAATGGGTCCACATTAATCAGCTTAGACCGTGTCATCCCAGTAAGCTCCTTCCTGAAGAACCTCTTGCTGAAGTGAGTGATGCTAACCTTGAGGCGGGATAGCCTGTTTTTTTCTTTTACAGATGGAGTCCCGGACTTTGAAGGTCCTGTTCCTGATTTTGATGTTAGCGGGATCCGAGGTGGCCAGATTGATTGAGCCTGGCCCTCTTTCTGGTGTCGTGCTACAGGATGCGCCTGGTTTCCTGATTACACAGTCCCAGACTGTCACACAGCAAGTTTTTGTGTCCCTAGATCCCCGACATGTTTTACAGAAGCATTTTGAATCGTCTGTTGCACGCATCACTAATATACGTGGTGCCTAATCTTGGCATGTGCCAACGCTCTAAAGACATTCATTGGTTATGTCCTGGTACACCTTTCCTGAAGGACACTTCTAAGGCTCTTTGTGGGTTGTCTGCTGAAAATGTGAAAGAACAATGTAAAGTTACCATGACCAAGTACGATGACTTTTCAGAGACGAAAGTTGCTGTTAACAATGTTTGGCTGGTTAGTACCCCTCTGAGTGAACTCTTGGTCACCATGAATAAACATGACATTCATAATAGAGTTCCTCTACCCTGCAATGTTTGCTTGGTTGATGTTCCCAAGAACTCCATTGTTACTGTTGGTGGAGTTTCCTTGTTTTATCTTGATGCTGACCCTGTTTCGACAGAGCTCCAGATATTGGATGTGTTTCGAGGTCATGAGATTGATTTCACTGCAGCCTTGACCTATCTTTTGGACTATAAGGACTCTCACACAGTTGAACTGTCCATTGACCAGGCCGCCCTTGCACCATAAGAGACCTCACCCAATTCAGAAAAGAATTAAAGACCTACCTGTTCACTGAACACTTCGAAATCCCCTATACCCCCAAAGCCAGCTCCACAACAAACATGGTCACACATACACAAACTCCCTTAATCCCCTAACCCAACAATGTAACCACAAGACTTTCCCCCCCCTCACACCTTGAAGACGAAAAAAAGGAACTAAATTCCAGCACCTACACCAATTCCTGCCCCACACACCACACACTGTAAATATTCATCTGTATAAAGTTTAATGTGTTTGCTTTAATACCTATAAATCATATATTAACTGTTAAATGAAAAAAGTTGATTTCTATTGTTCTATGTTCTATGTAAAATGTATACAAACTGTGCACATGACTGTTAACTTGTTATATGTAAACCGCCCTTGATCTCTGGAAGGGGCGGTATAAAAGAAATAGTTAAATAAATAAAATAAATAAATAAATTTCTGATTATAACTTTGATTCACGAGATGTGGACATTTTACAAACTGATTTTATGTCACATGTCATTGTGCCTGGTCTTTTCTTTCTGTTGGTGCTCCAGTTTCTTATCTCTTTGTATCAACAGAGACAGATTCGTGCTCTTCGTCGCTCTATGTATCCTGCACCTCTGCTGCCTGCCATGCGTCTGCAGGATTTGCTGGAACGTCACACTTTTGAATAAGTGTCACCATTTTCTTTGAAAGTTATCCATTACTCTTAATTGAGTTGTTTTTTTTTCATAGATAGCATGTGTTCATTTTACTAACACTGTTACACATGGCTTCTCATTACTTTTGAGTATTCACCTTGGTGTTACACTAACACATTATATTGCATTACTGAAATGCATTTTTGGTTTGGATACTATATATATACTCTTGAGTTTGAAGTTACCATGCATTATTTTGATTGAATTGACTTGACTGTATCAATGTCCTTTTATTTTGACTTCTTTCATTGCTTGAGTGTATTCACGGTATTATTCCTCATGCAGTATTGTTTTCATGCATATTGTGCTTGAAGTATTATCCACTTCTCCTGCATTAGTCAATCATTTGTCATTTGGTTCTGACCTGCACGGTAGTACTGCTAGTTAGGCTTTGTACGATGGAGTGTACTCCCTTGTAGCATCCAACATCTTACAAGGGGGGGGAGATGTAGGGCTGGTAACCCCTGCAATTCTACATGCAAATCTCCGGCCTGCTCAGCAACTCAGGCCTGAACCAACCTGCACAGACAAGATGGATTCTTCACTTCACTTTTGCTGTGTTCAGCTACAAACGACCTAAGCAACTGCTGGATCAGCGTTTCTAAGTGTGCATACAGAAGCTATTGTCCGTGGCTGGCCTTGGACACTTGTACATGCCCAGAAGTTACATACTGTTGCTTCTGCCTGACTTTTACCATGGCTCCTTTGTTTGCAAGAAGCTGACCATCATCTACCTCCTGATTCGCTGAGAACACCTCAGACTGCCTGGTGCCAACCAATCATCGGACCTATGACGGAGGATTCTTACACTGAATAATGCAATCTGCGCTGGAAACTTTAGTAGTAGTAAGAGAGAGTTGGGGGCTTTTCCCACCTGTACATACAGACTTTTGCACCGGTTCCTCTCTGCTGTGCACCGCATACCTGATTCCTGCAACCTGACCCTTCCGCAAGACGGCCACTAAGTGTGGGCTAGGCTGTCCTCCACAGGTCTGAGATAAGACTTTCACAGATACCTCCGGTTCGGACTTACTGCGGCTCGCCTGACGAGGCTAGAGTCCGCATCAGCTAGGAGCTGCCTCCTTGGACTGCGAAGCTGTTCCTGCGTGCCCGACGGAACTAAGGTACTGACTTATCTCTCCTCCTCCGGCTTGGGCAAGGGGTTAGCAATATATTTCTTACTTTTCCTCAGTGCAGAGCGAATCAGTGACGTCTGGTTACTAATCAGTGATTTATTACGTTGTCCAAGTGTACATCTGTACTATAACAAATTTCTACCTCATGTTTCTAATTAGCTATATATGTGTGTGTATATTTTTCTACCTGGTTGCCTATAATAAAGTCTAATATATATCTGCAGACCAGACTTCTTTCGTGGCTCATTGCCATAATAACTCACCGAACTTTGGGCTGGGAATTAGTAGCTATTTCCCCTGGACAAACAGAGAGTCTAACTTATTTTTGTGCTACTAATATACCCTACAGTTCCTTCTTAATAATAGTTTATGGACTTTTCCTCCAGGAACCTGTCCAAACCTTTTTTAAACCCAGCTACACTAACAGCCTTTACTACATCCTCCAGTAACAAATTCCAGAGTTTGATTACATGTTGAGTGAAAAAATATTTTCTTTTATTAGTCTTAAATAGTTTACCCTGTAGCTTCATTGCATGTCCCCTAGTCTTTCTATATTCTGATAACGTAAACAATCGATCTACGTTTACCCGTTCCACACCGTTCATTAATATATAGACTTCTATCATATCTCCCCTCAGCCTTCTCTTTTCCAGGTTAAAGAGCCCTAACCTTTTTAGCCTTTATTCATAGGGGTATCCTTCCATCCCCTTTACTATTTTGGTGGCTCTTCTCTGAACCTTTTCTAATAACGCTATATCCTTTTTAAGATACGGCGACCAGAATTGCACACAATATTCAAGGTGCGGTCTCACCATGGAAAAATAAACAGGCATTATAATATCCTTTGTTTTATTTTCCATTCCTTTCCTTATGATACCTAGCATTCTATTTGCTCTCTTGGCTGCCGCTGCACACTGGGTCGAGAGTTTTAACATGTTATCCACAATGACACCTAAATCTTTTTGCTGGGTGGTGGTTCCTAATGTGGAACCTTGCATCGTGTAACCATAGTTTGAGTTGTTCTTCCCTAGGTGCATAAATTTGCACTTGTCCACATTAAATTTCATCAGCCATTTTGATGCCCAGTCTTCCAATTTATCAAGATCCTCTTGCAATTTTCCACAATCCTCATGGGTTTTAACAACTTTAAATAGTTTTGTCTCATCTGCAAATTTGATAACCTCACTCGTTATTCCCCTTTCCAGGTCATTTATGAATATGTCAAAAAGCAGCGAACCCAGCACAGATCCCTGGAGTACACCACTATTCACCTTTCTCCATTGGGAAAATTGGCCATTTAGCCCTACCCTCTGCTTTCTATCTTTTAACCAGTTCTTGATCCACAATAGTACACTGTCTCCTATCCCATGACTCTTTAGTTTTGCCAAAAGTCTCTGATAAGGGACCTTGTCAAAGTCTTTCTGAAAGTCCAGATACACTATATCAACCGACTCACCTTTGTCCACCTGTTTATTCACACCTTCAAAAAAACATAATAGATTAGTAAGACAAGAGCCCCTCCTCCCTCCCATTGCCTGCCTATGAGAAGCCAGCATCAACGGCTGAAATCGCAGCTTCGGGGGTGCTCAGGAGATCAGCGAAGAGACCGGAGCTGTGAGCAGGAGCCCCTCCTCCCTCCCATTGCCTGCCTATGAGAAGCCAGCATCAACGGCTGAAATCGCAGCTTCGGGGGCGCTCAGAAGATCAGCGAAGAGAACGGAGCTGTGAGCAGGAGCCCCTCCTCCCTCCCATTGCCTGCCTATGAGAAGCCAGCATCAACGGCTGAAATCGCAGCTTCGGGGGCACTCAGGAGATCAGCGAAGAGACCAGAGCTGTGAGCAGGAGCCCCTCCTCCCTCCCATTGCCTGCCTATGAGAAGCCAGCATCAACGGCTGAAATCGCAGCTTCGGGGGCGCTCAGGAGATCAGCGAAGAGACCGGAGCTGTGAGCAGGAGCCCCTCCTCCCTCCCATTGCCAGCCTATGAGAAGCCAGCATCAACGGATGAAATCGCAGCTTCGGGGGCGCTCAGGAGATCAGCGAAGAGACCGGAGCTGTGAGCAGGAGCCCCTCCTCCCTCCCATTGCCTGCCTATGAGAAGCCAGCATCAACGGCTGAAATCGCAGCTTCGGGGGCGCTCAGGAGATCAGCAAAGAGACCGGAGCTGTGAGCAGGAGCCCCTCCTCCCTCCCATTGCCTGCCTATGAGAAGCCAGCATCAACGGCTGAAATCGCAGCTTCGGGGGCGCTCAGGAGATCAGCGAAGAGACCGGAGCTGTGAGCAGGAGCCCCTCCTCCCTCCCATTGCCTGCCTATGAGAAGCCAGCATCAATGGCTGAAATCGCAGCTTCGGGGGCGCTCAGGAGATCAGCGAAGAGACCGGAGCTGTGAGCAGGAGCCCCTGTTGCAGAGGGATCTCCGGAGCTAAGCTTGCTAGGAGTGACAGGAGCAGAAGGAGGCTTGCTGCGCCCCTCAGAGCTGCAGGTCACTCTAAGCCCGGAGACACGATTCCCTCCAGTACAGCCTGCACTCCAAAGTGTGGGAGCAGCGGAGGCCGACTCTCTTAGAGAAGGGAGAGTTGGGACCGGTACGCCAGTGTCTGTGGGTAACTCCAAGGAGGAAGCTATCATGGCCATGGTGTTGGCTGGAGTGGCGGAGAGCTCGACTGCTACAGGGGGGCCCTCAATGCATGTGGATTCGTAGGAAGGTGTGCTTACTTGCTTGTTGTCTGCTATGGGAACACAGAAGGTTAAGCCAGTGAAGTCTCTTGTTCGTCCGGTAGTTATTACTTTGGACTCTCTTTGGGAAGGCTTGCAAGCTTTGGAACTTTCTTTTTCATTCCAATTTGGTGCCCTTCAGACTGCTCTAGTTTCCATCGTCCAGGCTGAAGATCAGCAGAAGCAGGAGGTGACCCATTTAAGCTCTAAGGTAGCCCAGTTGGAAGCTAAAGTGGAGGACTCCGTAACCTTTTCAGGTACTGTTATTAAAGATTTATCAAATATCCATGGGAAGATTGAAATGTTGGAGAACTCTGTTAGGAAAAGGAATCTATGTTTGCTGAATTTTCCACGTGTCCCTGCTGTTTCACCAAAGGAGTTATTTGTCTCTTATGCTACCTCTATATTGAAAATTCCTCAGGAGTCTGTTCCTCATTTGGCATGGATTTTTTATTTGCCAACTGCTAAGCATAAAGACCATGGAGTTTCTTCACCTGCCCATTCACCTCCAATGGATTCTCTAGATCTGACTGGGTTCCTAAAGACATCAGATCCAGAATTTGTTTTGAGGGCTACCCGCTTGTTGACTCTGGTGCTTGAACCTGATCGTGACTTTCTTTTGAAACTTTACTTTAAAGCTAGGAATGAGTCCTTTATGGAGGGGGGGGGGGGGCAATTAGGATGTTTCCTGATGTTTCAAAAGCCACCCAGAAACGTAGGCAACAGTTTCTTTTGTTGAATCCTCAGGTGTTGCAGTTAGGAGGGTTATTCTTTCTGCGCTACCCGTGTAGATGTTTGATTAAATATCAGGTAGTTAGCTATACTTTTTTTGAGTTTGCACACCTAACTCAGTTTGTTGCAGGCAAGAGTGTGACTCTGGCTCAGCGCAGATTGTTGCTCCTGCAACTACCCCCTCCGGGTGAGGTGGGGGGTTTGGTTCGTGTATAGTAAGATTCTGCGATAGTTTTGTGTCTTATTTCCTGGGAAGTTTTCTTTTAAATATGTCTTGGCCTTCATCTTAACTTGGGGGCTAGTGAATCTATATACTACAAATCTGTATATAGTCTGTATATATGTTCATAACCATACTCCTCCCCATCACCACCTGTTAAATGTATACCAATAAGTTATACTGTAAACCACTTTGATTGAAGGATAAGGTGGTATATAAAACTGGTTAAATAAATAAATAAATATGTTTATTTTTATTTTATGTAATTGTTTATGAATTGTTTGCCTTTTGTTTTTTGTTGTATTTTTTTGTGTAACAAGTTTTTGTGTCTTGTGTAATCTTAAAATGGCATAAAAAAATTAAAAATAATAAAAAAAACAAAGAGCAATTATAGATTTTTTATTTTGACGATTGTATTGGATGGATTAAATGCAGAAACAGAGTGTTATTCTTTTACATGGGGACAAGTAACCTCAGGCTGGAGGGACTGGGGTCTCTAGTCCCATGGCTGCTCCTTGTGGCCTTGGGCAAGCCACTTAACCCTCCATTGCCTCAGGTACACTTAGATTGTGAGCCCTGCGGGGACAAGGGAATAAAAAGTACCTGGTAATATATACATGTAAACCGCTCTGATGCGTAAGTAAAGGGCGGTATAACAAATGCCTAAACCATAACCATTTACTGTGATTGGCCATTGAGGAAGTTGGGTGGAGTTAAAAAGAAGAAACGCTGTAGCCATTTTGAGAAAGCCGAGATCAACAGGAGTAAAGTTGCAGCCATGATAGCTCCGTTATGGACAGGAAATTTTAACAATAAGTTTAAATTGTTGGTGTTTCCTCTGGAGCAGAACTTAGAAATAGTTGATAGGTTTGAAACGCAATATTGTGTCTGGGATATATGACAGCTTTTGATAAATGTTTCACATGAAAAAAAGTAAAATGGACTGGTAACACCAACTAGCTGTAACTAGGCTATGTTTGACATAGTGAGACTGACAAAAATAAGTTGTAATTGGTAGGAGGATATTGGGTCTGTTATGTCTTAATGATATTCTACCAACTTGAAACCTAAAAAGAATTTGAACCAGTGTGGCTTGAACATAGAAATGCTCTGCATCCCCGCAGAAAACCACAGTTACTTTAACACTTTAATTAGATAGCAACTATGAGTGGTTTATTTTCCGGTATTACTAACTAATGAATGGCTTTTAAAAAAAAAAGTTATAACTGAGAAGTGTTTTGAAAGGATGTGGTTAGAATACATTTGAGCTTGGAAAAACGACCAGTTAACAACCCCTTGTAATAAAATTCATTCTGGCAAAGTACTCTGCCAGAAAAAGTGCTCAATCCTAAGATATGCAAGTACTGTAATCCTGTTTGTGAATCCACAGTGTTCTGATGGTTTCTCTGAGCGTGTTTTGTTATAACTTCGATGAAAAACGTTTTTGTTGTTACTTTCAGCTTTAACATATTTGTAAATATGTGGTGAGAGTTTGTGAGAATTATTAGATTGTTGGTTTACTCTTGTTTGTGAGGGTTTTTGTTATTACAAATATAAATAACAGCACTTGAGTGATTTCATAAGGATTTCTCCCATCTACTGACTACTACAAAACATTTTTGAAAATTGGGCATAAGACCTCAATTTGCATCCAAGACGAGGAATTATCAATTACCATTCCAAAGAACATGCTGAGGATGAGTTAATAAAGCTTGAAATGCTAATTAAATTTCACTAACTTAGTTCAAATAGTCCGAAACAAAATAAGGTGGTGTTTGTATACCGTTTTACCACAGGAAAATTTAGCAGAGGATTCATTAGCACATGGTATTTTAGTTAATGAATCACATGGTACATTTTTTTCAACTGCTGTAGCCAGGAAAGCGTAGTTATTCACCTGTAACAGGTGATCTCCGGGAACAGCAGGAATTTAGTCTTCACATATGGGTATCGTTGGTACCAACGGAGCTTGCACGTGAACACTCCCCAGCGTCCAATAGGAACGCTTTTGGGAGCATCCCTCAGCACATGCGCGCTGCCTTCCCGCCTTTCCAACTGTCCCTCTTCAGTTAAGTTTGTAGCTGAGTGAAAGGATAGAGGGAGAGAGGAAAGAGACAGAGAGATAGAGAGACAACTCCTAGGGGAGGTGGGTGGGTTGTGAAGACTACATTCCTGCTGTTCCCAGAGATCATCTGTTACAGGTGAGTAACTACGCTATCTCCAGGAACAAGCAGGAATGTAGTCTTCACATATGGGGACTCCCTAGCTGAAGATGCCAGGGAGATAGCCCCAGGAAGCTGCCACCTATAGTAAGGTGGACCATGCTTCCTCCCATGGATCTCTGGCATCCCACCAGGGTTGGTGGGTAGGAGTTGAATTAGGTCTGAAAGAGATTTTGAAGAACAGCTTGGCCAAAGAAGGCATCCCGATGGGAGGCTTTATCTAGGCCAGGGGTCTCAAACACGCGGCCCGCGGGCCGCATGCGGCCCGCGAGAGACCTTTGTGCGGCCCGCGATGCATAGGGGGAAAAAAAAAAAACACCCCGGCTTCTGCTGCTGCTGCCGCCGCTGCCGTGGCCGGCAATAGCAGCAATATCGCAAGTCCCGCGGGCTCCGCTCCCCCCCCCTTCCTTCCTGCTTGCCTGCCAGTTCTCCGCTTCGGCTTCGCCTTTCAGAGCCGCGAAGGGAGAGCTTCTCCCTCGCAACTCTGTTCAGCCCGCTGGGGCAGATGGGAAAATTTCCCATCTGCCCCAGCGGGCTGAACAGAGTCACGAGGGAGAAGCTCTCCCTTCGCGGCTCTGAAAGCCAAAGCCGAAGCGGAGAACTGGCAGGCAAGCAGGAAGGAAGGAAGGGGGGGGGGGGGGAACGGAGCCCGCGGGACTTGCGATATTGCTGCTATTGCCGGCCACGGCAGCGGCGGCAGCAGCAGCAGAAGCTGGGTTTTTTTTAAAGTTTAATTTTCCCGGGGGGGGGGAGGGAGGGAGGGAGCAGGACTTGATGGGGGGAGCAGGACGGGGGGGGGAGCAGGACTTGATGTGGGGGGGAGCAGGACTTGATGTGGGGGGGGCAGGACTTGATGGGGGGGGGCAGGACTTGATGGGGGGGAGCAGGACTTGATGTGGGGGGGGGAGCAGGACTTGATGTGTGGCTGGGGGGGGTAGTACTGAAAATGGGGTGATGGGGGTTAGGACTGGTAATGGACAGATGGGGGTTAGGACTGGAGGTGGTCTGATTGGGGGGCTAAGACTGAAATGGGGTTATGGGGGGGCTAAGAATGAAGATAGGGCGATGGAAGGGTTAGGCCTGGAAGTGGGCTGTTGGGGGGCTTAGGACCGATAATGGGCTAGGGGGGGGGGGCTAGAACTGGTAATGGACTGGGGGGGGGGGGGTGCTATGACTGGAAATGGGCCGAGTAGAAGGGGGAGCTTGAACTGCAAATAGCTGATGGGGACAGGGTCTTGGAATGGTAATGGGCTGAGTGGAAGTGGGCTTGGAATGGAAATGGGCTGATGGGGAGGGGGGGCTTGGAAAGGAAATGGGCTGTGAGGGGAGGGAGCTAGGACTGGAAATGGGCTGATGATGCGGGGACTAGAAGGGAGCGGATGCTGGGTGGGGCAGGAGCTAGAAGGGAGTTGATGTTGGGGGACGATTAGAATGGGATGGGGCTGGGAGAGTGAAATGGAGAGGGGAAAATATTTTGTGTGGGAGGGAAGAAAAATCTACAATTGGCCGGGTATTGGGAGAGTAAGTGGGGATTGAGGATGGAGGGGTAAAATTTGAGTGGATGAAATAGGAATGAGGAAAGAGCAAAAGGAGAATGATTAGTATGTTAAAGCAGATGTAGAGAGAATGGAAAAAAACTAGGAAAGAAGAAAGGACAAATGGACAGCAGACGATGGAGAGTTAGCAGAAGACACAAAGAAACCAGAAGAAGTGAATGGAACAATTGCAACTGAAAAAAAAATGCACAAAAGGTAGAAAAATATCTCTTTATTTTGAATTTATTAACTGAAATATGTCAGCTCTTGGAAATGTGCATCTTTAACGTCTGCACTTTATTTAATACAAGAGGAAATCAATGTATAGTTTTATTTCTACAGTGTTGTACATTCTAAGTTTGGCTTTTGGGGTTCCCAGTTTAATTGTCTTCCTGTTTCTAAATTGTGATTCCTTGTTCGGTGATGGTGTATGTTCTGCATGTGTAACTGAGCTGAGGTATTCTGTTTATGTAATTCCTATTTGACATTGCCACTTGTTCTCTTTCCCGAGTAGGTCATGTATTGTTATTCTCTGAAATGTGTTGATTTAATATTTGCAGTGTTGCCTTTTGATAGTTAGGGTATGGTGCTTTGTGAGTCCTGGTAGTGCTGTTAGGACACGGCAGGTTTGCTATGGGTTTCGAAATGAGCAGTGTTTCTAGTAGTTCCTAATGTGCCTGGCGGTTGGCACTGGTTTATAGTAATGTAGAAATCTTTTAGTCTTTCTTTATCCATACACTCATTAAGAGGCATGTTTACTAAAAGTTAGTGTATGGTAACATTATGCAAATATTTATGCAAATGATGCCCTTATGCAAATGAGGCCTGCGTCTTGTGCGGCCCCCGGGTTACTCTACAAGTCCTCATTTGGCCCTCAAAGCAATTTGAGTTTGAGACCCCTGATCTAGGCAGTAGTGGGCTGTAAAGACGTATACGGAAGCCCAGGTGGCTGCTCGACAAATGTGATCAATAGACACAGAGTGAAAGTTAGCCATAGAGGCTGCCATGGCTCTCACATTATAAGCTGTGACATGGTTGTGAAGAGAAAGACTCTTACTCTCATAAGCAAAGGATATACATTGTGCAATCCATTTGGATAGAGTTCTCTTGGAGATTGGAAGTCCCAAATGACTAGAATCAAAAGCAATAAAAAGTTGAGAAGATCTTCTATGTTGCTGTGTTCTTTGTAGGTAAAAAGCCAAGGCTCTTTTACAATTCAAAGTATGAAGGTTCCTTTCTGCATTAGAGGCATGAGGCCTCGGAAAGGATACAGGAAGATAAATCGATTGATTTAAATGAAAAGGCAAAACCACCTTTGGCATAAAGTGTGGATGAGTTCTTATCATGGTGAAACCTAGTATAAGGAGGATCAGCCACCAAAGCTTGCAATTCACTAATGCGACGTGCAGAGGTGATTGCAATTAGGAAGGTGACCTTCCAGGATAAAAGCTTTAGGGTTGTAGTGGCTAAAGATCCAGGAGCCCCCACCACCACCAGCAGCTCTCCCCTTCCCGGGGATCAAGCCACCGGCAGCAGCAGGGGCCTGCTGACTCCCGACGCCCAATCCGGGCCCAGCAAGGGACTTTTAAATTTCGCGCCTTCAGGCGCCGACATCCAGGAGCCCCCACCACCACCAGCAGCTCTCCCCTTCCCGGGGATCGAGCCACCGGCAAGCAGCAGGGGCCTGCTGACTCCCGACGCCCAATCCGGGCCCAGCAAGGGACTTTTAAATTTCGCGCCTTCAGGTGCCGACATCCAGGAGCCCCCACCACCACCAGCAGCTCTCCCCTTCCCGGGGATCGAGCCACCGGCAGCAGCAGGGGCCTGCTGACTCCCGACGCCCAATCCGGGCCCAGCAAGGGACTTTTAAATTTCGCGCCTTCAGGCGCCGACATCCAGGAGCCCCCACCACCACCAGCAGCTCTCCCCTTCCCGGGGATCGAGCCACCGGCAGCAGCAGGGGCCTGCTGACTCCCGACGCCCAATCCGGGCCCAGCAAGGGACTTTTAAATTTCGCGCCTTCAGGCGCCGACATCCAGGAGCCCCCACCACCACCAGCAGCTCTCCCTTTCCGGGGATCGAGCCACCGGCAGCAGCAGGGGCCTGCTGACTCCCGACGCCCAATCCGGGCCCAGCAAGGGACTTTTAAATTTCGCGCCTTCAGGCGCCGACATCCAGGAGCCCCCACCACCACCAGCAGCTCTCCCCTTCCCGGGGATCGAGCCACCGGCAGCAGCAGGGGCCTGCTGACTCCCGACGCCCAATCCGGGCCCAGCAAGGGACTTTTAAATTTCGCGCCTTCAGGCGCGCCCGCGACTGGCGGGCCCGCGCCTGAGGGCCTCGCCAGAGGGCCCTTTGGCGTGGCCCTTAGGCGGTGGCACATCGAAAAAAACCCCAAGAAGCAACAAGATCTACTTCTAGTTGGGACACATTTCCAGCTGTCTCTGTTCCCTTTCCTGAACCGCAAGTATTACGAAATGCCATAAGATGTGTAATATTTACCCAGTAACTCCGTTGCCTGTTACATGTGTCAATGTATTTTACATTGCTAGATTTTACATCTACATGTTTCAGTGCTGATTCCATACTATTGCTAGTATCACCCAACTGCTAGACCTGATTTTGTTACCAATAATACATTCGCATGTATCACTGCTAATCTTACTATTGTAGCCAGTAGCACTTTACTGCCAGATTTTACATTATATGTATCAATGCTAATTTCATACTATTGCTAGTATCACTCAACTGCTATTTTGTTGCCAAAAACCCATTTCCATGCATCAGTGCTAATCCTACTACTGACAACTGTGCCATACCTCATTACTGTCGCCAGTAATTCATCCTTACCCAAAAAGTGTGAACTTATTATTACTGTTGGCAGTATATTACTCTGTTTTGTTCTCTGCTGAGTGTCACATTGTCTCATTATCCGCTGACGGACACAGTGCTTCATTGCTTGCTCGATGCTGTACTATTCCTGTCTTATACGCTGCCACATTGTTCCAATACCTACTCATCGCCAGACAGTAAGTTTATACTCTGCAGATAGCCAGCACAATAGTCAATACCGGTCCCACTAATTACCCAGCAACAAACATCTCACATACTAGTTCACAAAAACATCACAAAATGCACCCATTTCTAGCCTTGGCATGTCTACACCTAGCCTCCTGGATCCCCCTTACAGCCCAAGCTTTTCACACATACACTAACCACATCCCGATACTCCACAGTGACGGGAAAAGATGGACGGAGAATCACCAACACCTCCCAAGAGAACCCAACGACACGCCTTACTCACATTTATTACACATCCCACTTCAACATCTCAAGAAGTCACATTTGGACCGTCAGCAACACCATCAAGCCCTGAAGTGTGCACTCATCAACGCAAGGTCAATACGTACAAAATGGCCAATAATTACCGATCTGGTCACAACCCATAATCTTGATATCATCATGATCACAGAAACTTGGCTATCAGAATCTGACAACGCAATCATCAACCAGATGTTACCCACAGGTTTTTTCAGTCCACACATGCCATAGAACCAATCAGAGAGGAGGAGGAACACTCATTCTTGTCAAAACCTGCATAGGCTTCCAGATGTGCAACTCAACCAGCACAGCCCACCTGGACTCCCTCACCATAACAAATAACACCTGCACGATCAACCTACTGTACCGAGCATCAACACCATCCTCAGAGGATCTTGCAACGATAATGGGCCTCGCCTGCAACTCAAACAGACCACGATCCCAGAACTGGATCCTAGGTGATTTCAACCTGCCTACGCTACATGAATCTCAAGCCTCTGCTTTCCTAGAAGCGTTACAAGATCTAGGATATGAGCAACTAGTCATTAATCCCACCCACGTCAAGGGAAACAAACTTGACCTGATCTTTGCCCCGCAGACGGATAAGGATACCACCCCACTAATACCACCTACCATAACTCCTGTGTCATGGTCCGACCACAGCCTGATCCAATTCCAGATACCTATTAACACACACAATAAAAACTCCAACAAAACCAACACTGCCCACGAACCCTCCTTGAAGCGCTTCCGCCCCTTTAATAAAGAAGAGCTTAGAGAGAAGATCCTCCCACTCCTCAACAACATACCACACGACCTAGATGCATTGGTGTCCACCTGGGACGAGAGCCTCAAGACCACTGCATGCATACCAGCCACAAATAAAACAACAACAAAGAAACGAGAGCATGCACCATGGTATACCAAAGACCTCCGAGACTCACTCAAGTGCCTGCGCAGGCTAGAGAGAAGATGGCGTCAGTCTCACTCTACGGTTGCACAAGATACTTACATCGCTCATCTAAGAGTACACCGTGATGAATTAACAAAAAAGCGGAAACAATATCATTCCGACATCTTGAAGCGGTCACTAAACAAGCCCCACGACCTCTTCAATATAGTGAAATCTCTCATAAGAGAACCTCCTGCAGACCAGTCACAGATGCCACACCCCCAGGCATACTCCAACTATTTACAGTCAAAAATGGCCCAGACTACTACATCTGCAACCAACTACCTTCAACCTGAAGTGACCCAGGCTGGTACAACCTCGAACTCCGCGGAAAACAGCTCTCAGCATACCTTGCCCCAACCATCACCACTATACAAATTTGAAAAAATATCACGCAGAGAGATTGAAGACACTATCGCTGCAATCAACCCTACTACCGCACCCAATGACCCATGCCCTGCATTATGGATAAAGGAGTTACGATGTGACTTAAGCCAATATCTGAGTGAATTAATAAACCAATCTCTTACAACCGGATCGTTTCCACCAAGTCTGAAACAAACATCCATCAGACCACTGCTAAAAAATAACAAGCTGGACCCATCGAAAGTGGAATCATACAGACCAATTTCAAGTATCCCCATGCTTGCCAAAATAATCGAAAAGTTAGTACAGCGCCAAATCCAACAGCATATTGATACTGAAGCCCCACTGGATCCCTCCCAGCATGGGTTCAGAGAAGCACATGGGGTTGAAACCCTCCTCACCAACCTATTTGACCATCTAGTCTCTGGAACCGACAAAATTCATCAAGGATTCGCCCTTATATTCCTCGACATTGCGGCGGCTTTCGACTCGGTGAGTCACAAGATACTCATACAACGCCTCAGCGAGAAAGGAATTCAGGGAACAGCCCTAAAGTGGTGCAAGTCATACCTGACTAATAGATGGCAACATGTAAGGTCAGGCTCCACAACCTCCGAACCATTTTACAAAACCAAGGTGTGCCACAGGGCTCGTCACTATCTGCATTGATGTTTAACATCTACATGCAGCCCATATGTGCCCTAGCACGTTCATTCAAGGTCAACTGTTTAGCCTACGCAGATGACATCCTCCTATACATCCCATTCAGGACTAACCAACCGGACCTCTCCCCTCTAACAAGATGTTTTGAGGCTGTAGCAGAATGGTTCAGCACACAAAACATGAGAATCAACTACAGTAAAACAGATGTCCTTTTCATCTCAAGGAACCAGGACTTCACCCCTCCACTCTCTTTAAAAATCGGCAACACAGAACTGAAAACCAAACCCACAATCCGCTACCTTGGCGTTACACTGGATCAACACCTGGATCTGAAAACTCACATAAAAAACACAGTAAAAACAGTATACATGAAAATAAAGACCTTAAAACATCTCCGACCGCTACTCGACTTCAGCGACTACCGATCGATCTATCAGGCATTAATATTACCTCATTTCGACTATGCCAACGTAATTCTACACGGTCTCCCTCAAGCAACGCTAGCTCCTCTCCAGCTTGCAATGAACACTGCTGCAAGAGTACTAACAGGGGCCTCACGGAGAGATCACATAACGCCAGTACTGATGAACCTCCATTGGTTACCGGTTCAAGCAAGAACCCTCCACAAAGTTCTAACCTTAACTTTCAAAGCCGCAAACTCTCTGACCCCCACAGCCCTCAGCAAGATGATACATAAAGTACCACAGAACAGAAATAGAAGACCCATGATGCAAAACACCCTAGAGGTCCCAAAAGTAATGACAAAATGCACAAGAACAACAACAAATAGGGCCTTTACGATTTACGCTCCCAGAGCATGGAATGCTCTCCCTACCTCTATTCGAAATATCACTTACCTAACCCACTTCAGGAAGGCAATAAAGCAGCACCTGTTCACTACATACTACCCTGAATCTAGCCTTAGTAACCATACATATGGCCCCCCAGACAATCTCTCATTACAAGTAAACAATCAGACTCAGCATGAAAAAGGATAATCAACTGATCGCTCAGAATGTACCCCAGTGTAAATAAGATGTAAATATGTTCTGCCTGAAATCAGGTAACAGTGTGATACAATGTATAGAGTTAAGAATTGTACATAGTTTCCCCCAGTTACTTCCAAGTTGATCTCCCTGTTTATTGTAAATACAACTCAAAGTTCCTTGTGTTGTATAGTTGATGTTAAATGTAAACCGCTCTGATCTAAAATAGAGCGGTATAGAAGAACTGTTAAATAAATAAATAAAATAAATAAATAAAGGTTCAAAGGGCGGTTTCATGAGCTGCCCGAGAACTAGGTTTAAATCCCATGCCACTGGTGGTGGCCTGATGGGAGGCTTTGTTAATAGAAGACCTCTCATAAATATTGCTATGAGTGGATGAGAGGAAATTGGTTGTCCATTTAGAGGCTTATAGGAAGCTGCAATTGCACTACGATGGACTCTTACTGAATTGGTCTTTAGACCAGAATTTGATAAATGAAGTAGATACTCTAGTATCGATTCCAAAAGTATCATAAGGGGGTTTAACCCCTTCTGCGACCATCATATAGTAAAACGTTTCCACTTGAAGGCATAAGAGCGTCTTGTGGAAGGTTTTCTAGAAGCCTGAAGGATATCTTTTACCTGTTGGGAAAGGTTGAGATCCTGAAGGTCTAAGCTTTCAGCAACCAGGCCCTGAGATGCAGGAACTGAGGATTTAGGTGCCATAGCATCCCGTTCTCTTGGAAGAGAAGATCTGGAGCACACCCTGACTCCAGAGATGTAGCTTGAGAGAGATGTAGAAGCAGGGGATACCACGTTTGGCGTGGCCACTGTGGCGCTATGAGGATCATACGACCTCTGTCTCTCTGAAGCTTGACGAGTGTTTTGGGGATGAGGGGAATGGTTGCGAAGGCATAGAGGAAGTCATGACCCCAGTGAAGAAGGAAGATGTCCCTTGCCTAGCAATTTTGAGCCAGAATTCTGGAACAGAACCGGGGAAATTTGGCATTCAGTGGACTTGCAAATAGGTCTATGTCTGGGGTTCCCCAGATCTGAAATATCTTGGCCACCTGGTCTAGGTGGAGAGACCATTCGTGAGGCAGCAATACTCAGCTGAGTTTGTCTGCCCAAAGGTTTTGAATACCTGGAAGATATACCACGAGAAGGTGAATTTGATGCTCTCTGGCGAGGGCCCATAGTCGTAAAGCTTCATTGCATAACGACAGAGAGCCTGTTCCGCCCTGCTTGTTCACGTAGAACATGTCTACTTGATTGTCCGTTTGGACTAGAACTGTCTTGTAGCTGAGCTGGGCATGGAATACTCGAAGAGCTAGATAGATTGCTCTGAGTTCCAGGAGATTTATGTGAAGACAAGCCTCCTGTGGAGTCCAGGTACCCTGAGTACAGAGATGATGTAGGTGTGCTCCCCATCCCACCTGTGATGCATCTGCTGTTAGGGTGGCCTGGAATAGGGGTTGCTGGAAAGGAGATCCCACTAGAAGATTTTCCAGTGATTGCCACCATTGGAGGGACAAAATCAGTCGTTGTGAGTTTGATATCTTGTCCGACAGATGTCCTGTGGCCTGTGTCCACTGTGTGGATAGGGTTCACTGGGCTGCTCGCATATGAAGGCGAGCATAGGGAACCACATGAACTGTGGATGCCATATGTCCCAATAGTTGTAGTAGTTCTCGAGCAGTTAGGGAGGACTTCACCGCTGCTTGAGAAGCTAGGTGCACTATGCGAAGAAAGCAGGGTTGTGGGAGAAAAGCCCTTGACTGTCTGGTATCTAAACGAGCTCCTATGAACTCCAGGGACTGAGACGGAGCAAGCTGAGATTTTGGGAGGTTTATGACCAATCCCAAGTATTGAAGGATTCGCATTGTGCGAGACAATGCAGAGCTGGCTTCTGGAACCGTAGGGGCTCGAATGAGCCAGTAGTCTAAGTAAGGAAAGACGAATATCCCTAGGGTTCGCAGAAATGCAGCTACTACTGCCATGCATTTTGTGAATACTCTTGGTGCCGAAGCCAGACCAAAGGGAAGGACCCTGTACTGGAAATGTTTTCCCTTGAAAAGGAATCATAAGAATTTCCTGTGATCTGGATGGATCAGAATGTGAGTATATGCATCCTTTAGATCTAGAGAACAAAGCCAATCCTGACTTTGAAGGTATGGCAGAAGAGTTCCCAGAGAAATCATTTTGAACTTTTCTCGGAACAGATATTTGTTCAATTCTCTGAGGTCTAGAATGGGTCTGTGTCCTGTTTTCTTTGGAATAAGAAAATAGGGGGAGTAGAACCCTGTACCCTGTTGAAGAATGGGCACCTCCTCTATTGCCCCTTGAGCAAGGAGTGTTAAGACCTCTCGATCCAGTAGAATGTCTGTAGAGGTTTGGGAATTGAACTGTCTTACGATTGTAGGAGGGGGCACACTGTGAAAATGAAGCTTGTACCCCTCTCCCACAATGGACAAAGTCCAATTTTCTGCTGTTATTTGGTACCATCTGTTGGCAAAATGACACAACCTGCCTGGAATGTTTAGGGGTTCTGGACCTTTCAGAGGCAGGAAGGCTAAGTTCTCTATGAAGGAGTCAAAGCCCCCTCGGGGGCTGGGCCTGTGGAGCTGGTTGAGCTCTAAGGCCTTTTGGCTTCTTTTGTTGTCTGGATTGTTGTTGTTGACCTTTCTGGGCAACTTGACCCTGAGCTTGCCCTTGCTGGGTATAGGATGGATAAAACTTCCTTTTTTTTTTATAGGGTTTCTTTTTGGCTGGAGTGGCTCTAGATTTTGACAATCTATCTAGAGTAATATTGTCAGCATCTATCTCATTAGCCTTTTCCTGCCAATTCTTGCCAAAGAGGTTTTCTCCTGTGCAAGGAATGTTTCCTAATTTATCCTGTATCCAAATCTCCAAGTCTGATGCCTGAAGCCAGGCAATCCAACGTGCACCAATGGCAATAGCAGAAGTTCTGCTGATGCATTCAAAGCAGTCAAAGGCTGTACGATTTACAAACTTGGAGCTGTCTTGAGCATGTTTGACAAGAGTAAGGAAGTCTTGTCGTTTGTCATAAGGGAGAATGGGGCTCATGAGCTCCAAATCTCCTGTGACCTCTTTGAGGAACATTCCCATATATAAAATATATGAGCTGATCCTAGCTGAAAGCATGGAAGCTTGAAATGTTCGCCCAAAAGCATCAAGAGTCTTGCATTCATGACCTGGAGGATTGGATGCATGTCTCTTTGCACTTTTCATCCTATGCATGGCTGACTCCACTACCGTTGAATGGTGTGGCAGCTGAGTCTTTTGAAAACCAGGACATGGTGGAACTCAATACATGGTATCGAGTCTCCTAGAATGAGGAGATGTGGTCAAAGATGTCTCCCACATTCTGAGCATCAAATCATGAAGAATTTCATGAATGGACAGAGTGGCTGCCTACTTGGGAGCCTTAGGGTATTGGAGAATTTCCAATTCCTTTGCTCTAGGTTCTTTTTCAGTAGCTACTGTGATTGAAAGGCCTTGGGCCACAACACAAATAAAATCCTGAAAAGACATGTCTTCCGGAGGAGACATCCTACACTGGGGAGAAGAGGAGTCTTCTGGGAGAAACACTCTGGTACTGGCAGAATTATCAGAGTCCTCGGAATTGGAGGATTCGAAGTATCCCTGATCCCGATGTTCATGCAAAGCATGGTCTCGGTATCGATCAAAGTCTGCACCGAGTTGGTCCGGTACCGATCTGTCGATGCCAGAAAAAGTCGGCATGGGAAGAATTCCCACCGGGGCCGGTACCGTTATCTGTACCGGTGTTGGTACCGGCGTTGGTATCGGGGCGCGTTGAACCGCCTGTGTCAACGGTATCGCAGCTGTAAGGAGAGCTGCAAGACTGCGTTTGATAGCGAGGAATTTCTGGTCTATCAATGCTGCCAATGCCTGGGAATCGGTACCGGTAAAAGCGGCCAGAACCCCTGAGCATGGCACCAGTAGTTCTGCCGAGGTCGAGGCCTCGAGAACATCCTGGAACCCCATTGATGCTTTGGAGGCCGAAGCTTCCCACCGGGGCTGTTTTGCCGGTGTAGTTTCCTCAAGGGCAATGCCGATGGCCTCTCAATGCTTTGAAGGAGAGCTACCCTTTGATGACCGGCTCTTAAGCACAGTTACTTACCTGTAACAGGTGATCTCCGGAACAGCAGGAATTAGTCTTCACACATGGGAGACGTCGCCGACGGAGCCCACACGGGAAAATGCTCCCCAGCATCCAATCAGAAAGCCTTTGGGAGCATCCCCCGCGCCTGCGCGGTGGCTTCCCGCCCTTCCTACTGCCTCTCCCCAGTTGAGTTTCATAGCTGAGCCGGCAGGAGAGGAGAGGAAGGAATAGAGAAAAAGAGAGATACAACTCCCAGGGGAGGTGGGCGGGTTGTGAAGACTAATTCCTGCTGTTCCGGAGATCACCTGTTACAGATAAGTAACTGTGCTATCTCCAGGAACAAGCAGGAATGAGTCTTCACACGTGGGGACTCCCTAGCTTAGGATGCCCGGGGAGATCCCATAAGCGCAGCCCAGACGGGATGGCATTTGCCCAGCCTGAATCTCCGGCATCCCCTGAGGGATGGAGGGCAGGAGTTGAATAGAGGAACAGCGAATCCAAAGACTACGGAGGCAAGTCTTTAGAGTGCAGAACAGGTACCATTAGGATACAGCAAAAAAAAAACCCCAGGCTACAGGAGTAGGCAGAGGGGAGCATGAAGAGAATCATTAAGCATGTAATGAGTAAATGACCTAGTACCATACAGAGCTTACCGGCCATTAAGTTTCTAATGAATTAATGGTTTAGAACTCTGTACTGCTTACCCACCGGGTTGTCGGAAGTAGTCCTGTGATGAAGGCACTGTAGACGCAGTAGCGAGGTCATCAAGGAAACTTCACCGCAGCGAGGAGGAAGTTCCAAATCCGGAAGGCCATGGGATCCAGGCGTCAGCTGGGTCAGGAGAAGGACGGCAGGTCTTCCAGGGGGCTCACGGCAAGCTGAGCACTCCCTTAGGAGTAGAGTCCATAACTCAGAGGACCAACAGTGGAAGACAGGCCGAACTAGAGAGCCTATCCCGGAGAAGAGTAGAGGTGTACCCCGGAGCAGAAGGGGTACACAGTCTGCCCTAGCGAGAGATAGGGAGACAAGGGTCCGGACCTCCGGGAGGAGGACCTAACTGAAAAGGGGACTGTTGACTTCACAGCAGTAGGGTGCCACCAGTCCGCGGCCCGACGGGGAATAGGCAGGCGGACTGGCCGGACCCCCTGGGGGGGATGAGTACCGGTCATAGGGGGAAAAAGGCGGTAAACATAGGTACTGTGGGGATCCCCCAAAGGCGCCTGCCAAGCCGGTGATATCTAGTATGTCTAAGCCGGTGGACATGGGGATGCCCCCTCCGGTACTAACGCAGGCACGCCGGGGGGCCTGCCTCCATGAGCAGCACTCAGGTAGGCGGATCTGCCATCGATCCCCAGAACGTCCACCTGGAGAGGTGGCCGCAAGATCCGTCAGGGGAGGGATCTGTCCCGGAGGGCAAGGGCAGATCGGCGAGCTAAGAGCGCGGTAGCGCGGGGGACGGAGGATAGCATCAGTCCGGTAGAATGCCGCAGGGGTTGGAGGCCCTAATGTGTCCCCAGGACCTGCGCGTAGAAATTGTCCCCCGCACAATCGGGGGACATGAGGGTATAGTCCCTGGTGAGTATAGGGGGACTATAGCGGCTGGAGGGGAATTCCAGTACGGAAGCAATCAGCAAGAGGATACTGGCTGAGAGGGGTTCGGGGACGTACCGAAGAGTAAGTAGGGTGACCGTGGGCCAGAGCGATCACGGCGTAAGGTGGTCTCCCTTTCCCACGGAGGAGAAGACCTGAACCCCTAGATAAGTCCCCGAACCATTTTCCAACTGGACGAGCCCCAGAGTAGAGCTCTAGTCTAAACTTCTGGTAAGGAGGTTAAGAGCAGGCAGCCGCCCACCTGAGCCTAAAAATGCTTAGTATGAGAGTCCTGGCGCAGGCCCGGGGACATCAACCCAGGGTGAGAGGTCCCTTGCTTGGGCACGCCTGGAGGGTGGGCGGAGGGCTGACATTTCCTCTTCCTAGGGAAGGGGGGTCTGGAGGGGCGTTTACCACCACCGGGGGGAAGCCGGGCCCTAGGCTGGCTGCTAACTCTGGGAAGGTTAGCGAAGCACTGTGCGACCTGACGTAAGGCTTCGCTATTGAAGAGGTGATCTCCGTCGCAGGGAGAATTACCCAGGATGTGCTGTGCCCGTCGACACAACTCGGACGCCTGCAACCATGCCGTGCGGCGTGCTCTAATGGCAACAGCAGAGGCTCTGCTGACCAACCGGAAGGAGTCCAGCGAAGCACGAGAAAGGAACCCGGAGATATTCCTGCAATGATAAAGAAGCAGGGAATATTCAAAGGCCTTGGTTGCAGATACGAAGGTGGATAACCGAGATAACCTCTCGGTGACCTCCCGAAGCGACAGACTCATATAAAATATATATGAAATAATTCTGGCCGCCAGCATAGACATTTGGAAGGCTTGACGTCCTAGAGTATCTAGCGTCTTCGAGGCGCGGCCTGGAGGGCGAGAAGCATGCCTCTCCTTGCTTCCGGCCTTCCTCAGCGCCGATTCCACCACAATGGACCGATGTGGAAGCTGGTGCTGCCGAAACCCCGGGGACGGAGGCACCCGGTACAGAGCCTGCATCGCAGTCGGCGGCGCCGGAACCCTCAAAGGCGACCGCCAAGCCCCCAGCAGGAGATCCTGCAGGGCGGGATGCAGAGGAACCATCGCGGCTGCCTGTTCCGCAGGGCCTGGGCTCAGATCCGGGATAGGGATGGCCAGCAAGTCCGCCATGTCAAGGAAGAAATCCTGAAAAGGCGGCTCTGCCGGAGCAGTTATGGCGGGAGAGGCCGCCAGGGCACTAAGAGGCCGCTCGGGCCGATGCCCGCTGGGCAGAGGAGGGGACCAACCGACCCGGATCGGGGCAGTCAACATGGCGGCGTCAGCTCCTGGAATTGATTCCAAGCTAGGCATCGAAGAAGTCGATGGCACCAACGGCGACGCAGGAACCGGCCTCAGCCCCGAACCCGGGGGCGGCGCTTCCCCCCGTAACTGGAGCGAATCCGCGGCCGCCGGAGGGCAGGGGCCAGCGGTCTCTGCTCTGCGCTGCGGGAGAGGACAGGGGCCGATCCCGAGACGTGCCGTGGCCAGGCTTTCAAGGCTGGACAACGACTCCAGGCTGGGCATCGAACCGAGCGAGGAGATCGACTCCGTCCTCGAGGCCCCCGGCGGGAGTGACCGTGCCGGTGGTGGAGATCCCGGAGCGCGGATTGGAACCGCGCCGACCGGTGCCGCGAACATCAAGGGCCCCCGAGGACGGTGCTCGGAGGAGAGGGGGTCATCTGACGCTGGCGCCGATGTCAATCGGCGGGCACTGCCCGGTGCAAGGCTCCCTCTCGAACCCGTCCGACCCGGAGAGAAATCCTTCTGGGGCATACGGCCCGTCCCCGAGGGGACCCCGGTCACCAGACGACGAGTCCCTGCGGGGGGGGGGGGAGTGCAAAGCGCCTGCGCCGACGTCGGGGTACCGTTGCGGGGCGGCGCAGACCCAGATTGGGTCGAAGCGGTCGAAGACCCCGAGGCCCCTTCTCTAGGGAAGGGCGGGGCCCTCGACGGCCGCGTCGATGTTGGGGAGTCGCCCGTGCGCTGGCCGACATACCCCGAGGTCCCCGGGGAAGGTCGATGGCGGTCCCTCGTGCTCGACGCCCCTGCCGTCGCCAGCGGAGCGGCACCGCTCGAACCCGGTACCACCCTTGCGCAGGGCTGGGATACCGGCGACCCGGCACGGGTCGAAGCGAGCGGCCCCGAGGAGAGGGAGGCCAGATGACCATCCCCGGCGCGGAGCAGAACCACCGACGCCCACGCCCTCGAAGCGGGTACTACCCCCGCGCATGACCTGAACGTAGGGCCGTCAGACAGTGTCGAGTCGATCGGCCCCCGAGGTGCCGAGGGCAGCGGCTGGCGATCCCCGGAGGGGAGCGGGTCACTTGACATCGACGGGTCGGCACCGCCCAAAGCGGATACCACCCCCGTAGGAACGCCATACCGGCGCGAGTCGGTCGGCCCCAGAGGCACCGAGGACCGCAGCCGCCAATCCCCGGTGAGGAGCGGAATGCTCGACACCGACGCCGAGGGGTCGGTACCGCCCGAAGCGGGTACCGCCCACGCGCATGGCAGGGCTGAAGGAACGCCAGGCTGGACTGAGTCGATCGGCCCCAGAGGCGCCGAGGACAGCAGCCGGCGATCCTCGGTGAGGAGCAGAGCGCTCGACACTGACGCCGATGCCCGGGGCTCAGTACCGCCCGGAGCGGCTACCACGCCTGAGCATGGCTTGGATGTAGGGAGGTCAGACCCAGTCGAGTCGATCGGCTCCGAAGGCGCCGAGGACACCGGCTGACGATCCCTGGCGAAGAGTGAAACAGCCGACGCCGATGCCGGGGAATCGGCACCGCTCGAAGCGGGTACCTCCCTCGGGCATGGCTCGGGAATGTTCTGTGAGGAGCGAACCTCAGGAACATCCCGAAACCCCGTAAATGCTTTGGAGCCCGAGGACTCCCGCCGGGGTATATCAGCCAAGGAGGACTTGAGGGGTTGGCCGGAGCCGTCGCCATGCCGTGCATGAGACTCGCCCCTCAAGACTCGGCTAGTCTTAACAGACTGTTGTGTGGTTACCTGATCCTGGAGAGAAGAACAACCTGACGACTGCGCCTTGGGCGCGAAGACGTCGTCGAGGGATACCCGAAAGAGGGAGGGTCTTCTCCCGACACTGTAGCCCGGCGAATCCGGGGAAAAAGGGTCAGGCCCCAAACAGGAAAGGCACCGGGCATTGGAGTCCATGTGGAAAATTAAGTCCCCGCCGTGAGGCTGGGGGAAGAAGGCTCCATGCCCCGGTCCTCAGCGCCCGAAGGGGGCGACGAAAATTAAATGAAAACAATTAAAAGAAAGAAAGAAAAAAGGGGGGGCACAGAGGTGCCACCGTCGGCAGGAAAGCCGCGACTACAGAAAAAAGGAAAAATTTCTGCAGTGGCAGGAGGGACGTCCTGCCTGCTCTGCGGAAAACGAAAAACTGGGGAAAGGCAGTAGGAAGGGCGGGAAGCCACCGCGCAGGCACTGGGGATGCTCCCAAAGGCTTTCTGATTGGATGCTGGGGAGCATTTTCCCGTGCAGGCTCCATCGGCGACGTCTCCCACGTGTGAAGACTCATTCCTGCTTGTTCCTGGAGATTGTTTAGTTACCTGAGATCCATGGGAGGAAGACGAGGCTCTTGAAGACGTCGATGCAATAGCCCTGGCATCCAAAGAAAAGAGGGTACCGAGCTTTGCAGCCTGGTTCTGTCTTCCTCTTTTAGTCATCCCCATACAAGAGAGACACTCAGATGGAGAATGGTCAGGGCCTAAACATTTCAGACACCAGTCATGGGTGTCAGTGATGGAAATGGTACCGCCACACTTAGTACATTTTTTAAAACCACTAGCTGGTTTTTCCATCTTTTAGGAAAAATGGGGCCTAATGCCCAAACTGGCGCCTAGCACCAAAAGAAAAGTTTCTGAAGAGAAACAGTTCAGAAAGTATTATATATATATATATATATTTTTTTTTTTTTTTTAGAAAAGAAGAAAAAAGAACCGGCGGTACCGGTAGGTGTCGTGCGGAGGCAGACGCAACCACAAGAAAACAAGTTTAAAGAAGAACTTTTCTGCGGTGACAGGGTATGTGTCCTGTCGGCTCCGCGGAAAACAAAGAATTGAAGAGGGACAGTTGGAAAGGCAGCGTGCATGTGCTGAGGGATGCTCCCAAAAGCATTCCTATTGGATGCTGGGGAGCGTTCCCGCACAGGCTCAGTCAGTACCGACGATACCCATACATGAAGACTACATTCCTGCTTGTTCCTGGAGATTATAGCACATTCTTGGGCACAGCAACGCAAGGATAGGGGATCCCAACTAAGGCCTGCTATCTTTTAACAGAGACAGTGAATGTTTATAAATAGCTCCCTCCATTCTGATCCATTGAAAAAAGAGAACAAACCCCTCCTTATTCCCCAACCATGATTCTTTAAAAATATGTGGATCCCGTCATGGACTAATCTCCACCCCATATCCACTTTCAATTTGAAGACACTCCTCCTGAACCCACCCCTGCACTTCCAGCACCTAGGGCATCCATGGTAGATTGTGGACATCAGGAGCAAGTGATTGCTGGTCACTTTTGCCAGTGCCACCCAGGAGTATCATGCCACTAACATGCTGCCCAATGCTCTCAAGCACCATCTTAAAGGGGCCAGCTTTATTTTTTAAACACCACATGGCTCAGGGGTCCCCTCCCTCGAGCACCAGCATACAGTCATCACTGCCTTCCCCCTGCAAGAGACCCTAGCCCCTCCCAAGGCACAGTAGAAGTCCCCTCCAAAAGGCCCTCAACCCCAATGCATAACATCCCCATCCATGAAGACCACCCCCACCCTCCAGAGACCAATTGGGCATAGCTAGAAGAGTCCCTGGTGGTCTAGGGGAAGGCCAGCAAGAGCCCTCTTGCTTCTACAAGCACTGGGTTCAAAATGGTACCAACGACCCCATGCAGTAATCTTGCGGTACTACCACTAGGGATTGTGGATGCCATTTTTAACTTAATGCCTGCAGAAGCCAGAGAGGATCACTCATGTTGGCCTCCTACTAGACCACTAGAGACTCTTTCTAGGTAGGTTCAGGTGACCTGTAGGGGGTGGAGGTTCGGACAAGGGTAGGAGGGTTTTGCTGCAGTGTTCAGGAGGGGTGGTATCTTTTGTGCAGGTATTCTACTGTGCCTTGGGGAGGGCTGAGATCTCTTTAGCGAAAGCAAGTCCCTTTAAAATGATGCCTAGAAGCACTGGGCTTCATGCAAGCGGCCTGATGCTCCCGGAAGGAAAAACAAAATCAGCTTTCAGCTGGTATTATTTTTCGAAGAATAAGTCAGCTTGCGGTGTTAACGAAACAGTATTATTCCATCTGAATAATAATGAGATGCTCTGCATTTGCATCTCATTATTAATCAACGTGCATTAGGGCAAATAAAAGTGCATTACAGTAAAATAATGCATTATTGGCTTTTAACATGCATTAAGAGACATACATTGTATGTTATTCCTGGAACACATTTAGTAAGTTCCCTCTTAAGGTTCCCTTTTACTAATGGACACTAGGGGTTTATGACTAACATACCAAAAGCACTGAAACTATGATGCGTTAGGTATAACATCACTGCATTAACTGTCAGGAGTGTGGAAAGTATTTCATCAGCAATTAACATAGAGCACTTCCCCCTAACTGCACTGCGCTCACCATGCCCAATCTCCACCCTTAACCCACCCACTCACAACCCTAAGGCGGTCTGCAGAGTTAGCGTGGGAATCATCTCATGCTGTGATGGCCCTTTGTTGGCTGGCGTATCCCAGTGCACCTTCAGCATGCGCTGCAAGCTAGCAGCCATTAGTAAAAGATCCCCTACGTTTTATTGCGAGATTCAGTTCTACCTGTTATGGTGAATGTTGTTTTTCTTTGTACCCTTGCCCACCTTGTGTACAATACCCAGGAAAGTTTCTTGGTGCAATTTCTGTCTTCAGACAGATGTTTAGTGATCAGTTTAACATCTTCCCCAATCCATCTTCATCCTACTCACACAAAAAATTAAAGGCAACTCACTTGGGAAGCATGACATTCACTGTTCCAAATGGCAGTATCTCCATGGATTTCCCCCAAAACTTATTTTTCCATCTGATATCTAAATGTTAAAGAATAGCAAAAACACCTGTAATCGTCAATGTACATAAATTATTTATTTTTCCTCAGAGCATCCTTTCCCTACTCATTATTCTTCCCAAAGTCCTTTTGATGACATCTGTTTTGGATTTGCAATTACATATAGCACACCAGATGGAACATTAAGAATTAAAGACATTTGTATGAACCAAGAGATATTAACAAGAAAATAATTCATGAGTTCATAATTAATAATGTAATTTAAAATGTAGAAAAGCATTTTCATTTATATAGGAGTCATCTAAGGTCAGTTATCTAAGACTACTCTCGATACTAGAATCAGTATGAAAATAGAATATTCTTGAGCTTTATACATGGAACAAACCCATGTTCTAGCATAGGTTCACTTCTCAATATAACTAGATGAGGATATTTTAATAAAGGCCCCTTTCACTAACACTTAGCTCAATCTATCTGCTGCATGGCCTATTTATTCCTATGGAGCTGTGTGACAGATAACTCGGACTAAGTGTTAGTGAAAGGGGCCCAAATGGCATTTCCAGTTCTTGACAAATTTTGGACAATATTAATCAGGCTGCAACTGAAAAAGCTGTATTTATTCTCACCCACAGAACTAAAATTTTTAAATACCTCTCAGTCATTCAGCACTTCCATATTTTTATTTAGTTTTCAAGAATGGAAATTACAATAACATCGAATTTGAATCTGGTGGTGCAAGTGGCTTCTTGGTGTTTGATAAAAAAATGAATTCAAAACCCCATGTCTGGGCACTCTGAAACTTAACATTACGGAACACTACTGTAATTTTCTGAAAATAATAAAAAAAGACTGAAACTAAAAAAAAAGAATTCAGTTTAATGTATTTTATAGATTTCTGTTCCACCTTTATGAAACCAATAAAGGCGGATTAGACCGCAAGATCTCAACACTAAAAATAAATATGATTTTAAAGAGCTGACATTTGCAATATTATTAAGTTTTTGATTCAGGTTAGAAAAGTCAAGAATTCTCAGTCAGACTCAAGGGGAAAACCTTTACTTTGCTAATAATCACTGCTAAGTGAATTTAATTATGAATAACAATTATATCTTAAGGTTGATATGCTTTGACAGAATGCACCATGAAACACGTTTTCTTTTAAAATTAAATAAGTGGAGGAAAATTTTCTAAGTAACTTAAGGGGGAATTTACCAAACTATGGTAACATATTGCATTTTATCTTAGTTTGCTGCAGGAGGTACTAAAGAAGTAATTAAATACCACAGCTTAGTAACTCCCACAATAAAGTGTAGCTACTCATCTGTCACAGGTATTCTCCAGGGACAGCTGGAATTTGTCCTCACATATGAGTGACGTAGGTGCCAATGGAGCCCGCGTGGAAGCATTTCCCCAGCTTTCAAAGAAAGCCTTTGGGAGATGCACCACGCATGCGTGGTCCCCTTCCTGCCCAAGGGTGCCATCTTCCTCAGTCTAATGACATAGCTAAGATGGCAAAAATAAAATACAGTAAGGAAACAACTCCAAGGGGAGGAGGGAGAGTTGTGAGGACTGATTCCTGCTGTCCCCGGAGAACACCTGTTACAGGTGAGTAACTATGCTTTCTCCAGGAATAAACAGGAAGTCAGTCCTCACATATGGGACTCCCCAGCTACAGATTACTGAGAACCTGTACAAAACGCCAAGGGTGAGCCGTGAGCTGCAGCAGTTGAGACCCAACTGAGAGACTCTTTTTTTTTTTTTCCAAACTTTATTTATAAACACCACAACAGGCCAAAACAGCAAACAAGCTCCAGGAGGGGGTGAACTCTGATCCCCGTCCAGGAGAACAAGACAGACATACAGGTGCATTTTTCACAATCAACCCTCCCCACCCATTCCCCCTTCCTCCCCCACCCCCCCTGTCATCGCGTCCAACCCAGGAGACCCCCCCACACCATTCCGAGGCTGAATCCCATACCACACGGAACAGCCTAAGAACCCAACTGTAAGACTTCATTCCTACTACGAGAACTTAAATTTTGGAGATAGGGATCCCAAAGCATTTGAAAAAGTGGCCAGCGTTTGACATTACCTCGGGCGTATCTAGCCTCCAACAGCATCAGCTGATGTAAGGCGTTACGCCATTCCCAGAAAGAGGGCGGAGTCTTATCTTGCCAGTTATGCAATATGGGACCTTTGCCCACCAGACAAGCTTTACGCACTAGTAATCTCTCCCATTTACCTTTAGGCTGTAGAAGGCGCAATTGATCAAGGAGCACTAAGGAGGCATCTAAACACACCCGTTGTCCCAAGAGCCTCTCCAGGAAGGAACCAATTCTAGCCCAGTAAGAACGGAGAAGTCTACAGCCCCACCACATGTGCGACAAGTTCGCCAGAGGCGCCAAACACCTCGGGCACCGTCCATCCTGGGTGAGCTTGGAGCGAAAGGCCCGACGAGGGGAGAAATGTACTCTAGAGAGCGATTTATATTGCATCTCTCTCCAACGGGTCCCTACCGCCAGCTCTCCTACCCGCTGCAGAGCTTTCAAAAGCGTCCCTGGTTCAATCTCCCGCCCCATCTCCGCGGCCCACGCTAACTCCACAGGACGATAATCTGGAGAGGACCTATAGGGGGTCAAACGAGACTTCAACGACCGTATGGACGGCGGTGACTCCCCATCTATATCAAAGAAAGACAGGATCTGCGCCGAGCGGTCGTCGGCCTGTAATTCCGCTGCCGGTAAGGAGGCAATATAATGCGCAAGCTGCATATATGCAAAACAGTGTCGAGGCCCCAGGTCATATTCAGCACATAAGGGCAAGAACTTCTTACAGAGCCCGAAGGATCCACCATATGTCCAAGACTAGTGAGACCCTTGCGTGCCCAATCACGAAAAATCGCATGATCCAGTCCTGGGGTAAAAAGGACATTCCCCCGAATCGGCAACCAACTCGAGACTCTCCAATTCGTTCCCCAGTATCCATTAAGTTGCCGCCAAGTTGGACGCACCGAGTCAATCAGAACACTCCCAGCCAATCTATCGGGGAGCAATCGAGTATCCAGGTGTAAGAGGGCAAGCAAAGACACTGGGGCAGCAAAGGCCTCTTCCAAGACCAACGGAGTATACACCGCCGTCCCCCCCAACCAGTCTCCCAAATGCCGCGCCTGGCAAGCCAGAGCATAGGCACCTAAATCCGGTAGGCCCAGCCCCCCCTGCCGCCAGTTCCCCACCATACGAGAGTAGGAAACACGCGCTCGGGCTGCGCCCCACAAAAACCCCCGGAAGAGCCCTTCTATCCGCTTTAAATCCTTCCGCAACAACCAAACAGGCAGCGTCTGTAACCAATAAAGAATCCTTGGCAAAACAACTAATTTGATCGCTGCGATTCTTCCAGACAGGGACAGCGGGAGTGGTCGCCAAGCGTGTAACTGGTCCTGCAGACCCCGCAGAATTCTATCGAAATTACAACCATACAACTGAGAGGGCTGACCAGTCAGCAGAATACCAAGATATTTAAAATGGTGAACCGCCCAGCGGAGGGGAAAGGTACCCCGCCAAGCATCCCGCACCCCACCCAAAACGTCTAGGGCCTCAGACTTGGTCCGATTAATTTTTAACCCGGCAAACTGGCCAAACGTCGCAAACTCCTGCAGCAGCCGGGGAAGCGATTCCTGCGGTCGGAGCAAATGCACAAGGAGGTCGTCGGCAAAGGCCGAAATCTTGAAGGTCGTAGAACGAATATGCACCCCCTGTATGTCCCGCGACAACTCCACCTGCCGTATGAACGGGTCCAAGGAGAGGACAAACAGTAGGGGAGAAAGGGGGCAGCCCTGCCTAGTCCCCCGATGTAATGGGAAAGTCTCCGAGAGCACTCCATTACAGCAAATCGCCGCCATCGGATCAAAGTAGAGACTACGAACCATGGCACAAAAAGAGCTCCCAAGCCCATAACAAGGCAACAGGCGCCATAGATACTGCCAACTCACCCTGTCAAAAGCCTTCTCTGCATCAAAGCTGATTAACAGAGAAGGGAGATGACTGCTCTGCACCCACTCCAAGGAGGCTAAGATCTTCCGAAGATTGCGGACAGCATACCGTCCTCTCACAAAGCCTACCTGGGAGTCATGAACCAAATGCCCCAATACACTTGCCAGGCGGTCCGCAAGGACCTTCGCGAGTATTTTCAAATCGAAGTTGAGGAGAGAAATAGGGCGGTAAGATTCCGCACATAGCAAATCTTTCCCAGGTTTGGGAATGAGTATCACATTGGCCAAGTTATTTTCCCAATGAAAGGTTCCCTGTTCTGACCTCCGATTGTGAACGTCCGCCAGCAACGGTGAGACCAACTCACACAAAATCTTGTAGAATTCCGCCCCTAACCCATCCGCACCTGGGGTTTTATAACAGCTCGCTTTAACAATAACAGTTTGCACCTCCTGGACCGATATCGGCTGATCCAGTGCCTCCCGTTGCTGAACAGTCAATTGAGGTAGCCTCAGGCCCTCCAAGTATGCGGACATCTGCACAGGGGAGCTCGGCTCTGCTGCATAAAGTTTCTGAAAGAATGAACGGAACACCCGAGCTATCTCCGGGCTCTCCTTATGAAGGATCCCCTGATCATCCCGAAGCGCATGCACTAGCCGAGAGGTCCGAGAACCACGCAGGCAGCGAGCCAATAACCTCCCAGGCTTATCACCATGACAATAAAGCTGAAAGCGATAATACTGAACTGATTTTTTAGCTCTCTGATGTAGAAGTTCATTCAGAGTCGTCTGCGTCTCCCAAACCTGCTTCTTCAAAGACACACTCGGATTAGCCGCCCATCGCCGCCGCTGTTGAGTGACTAAGCGTTCCAAGCGAATAATACGTTCCGCCATGAGTCTACGCTTTCTCGCCAAAAATCCAATAATATCCCCGCGCAGGACAACTTTCGCCGTCTCCCAAATCAGCTCGGGGTCCCCTCGATGCCCACTATGATCCGCCTAAAACTCACGCCAGCAGTGCTGCAGAAACCATCGAAACTGAGAGTCCCTACAGAGTTCCAGGGGGAACCGCCACATTCTCGTTGCAGCACGGGCAGCGCCCCAGCGTAGTTGCAGCCAGACCAAGGCATGGTCAGATATTTCCACGGGACCAATCTGCGCCTCATCCGCCAAAGCAAACAATCCTTGCGAAATCAACAAGTAATCAATTCGGGCACTGGAACTGTGTGCTCGAGCGTGGTGCGTATAATCTTTTTCAGTGGGGTGTAATAGTCTCCACGGGTCCACCAACCCCAGTCGCATTCGGAGACCATGTAAAGCACGGGCCGCCTGGGCCCGTTCCCTAGTCCCTGCACCTCGAGACGTGTCCATCCCCACGTCCATCACTCCATTAAGATCCCCCCCCAAAATCAACGGGGACTCTGGAAGCTGTTCCACCTGGGAGGCCAGTCTGGCATAAAAAGCACGATCCAACACATTAGGGCTATAAATATTGCCCAGGATGACAGATCGGCCCTCCAAGCTGCCCTGCAACAGGAGAAATCTCCCCGCTGGATCAATTATTTCTTTCACAGCCTTAAAGCGTACATTCTTATGTATCAATAGGGCCACCCCCCCTTTCTTATTCACCGCAGGCGCCCCCCAGACCTGCCCCACCCAGGTTCTGCACAATTTGGCATGCTCTTCAGCTGTCTGGTGGGTCTCTTGAAGTAAGGCAATATCAGCTTTTTGCCGCGCTAAAGCCTGTAAAACGTTCGCTCGCTTAATCGGGCTCCCTAGTCCACAGACGTTCCATAAAATTATCTTCAGTCTGGGATAATATCACCCCAATAACGCAGGAATATAGTCAACCATATCCCAGGAGGAACCCCCCCAGCCTGGAATTCCTCCCTGCCACCATGTATTGGGATCCCACTGTACCTGGGGTCTCCCGGTTGGACGCGACCAACACCCTCCCCCCCTCCCTCCCACCCCCTCCACATATCGATACATCCCCACCTCTAATAGGTAGAGACAAGCTGTAACGCGATCGGTCTCTCCCAACCCCTATTAAATTATAGAGACACCCTCTACCGCCCGCCTGCGCTCAATACTGCAGTTGCCCCCATAAACAGTTCTATTTCCGGAACAATAGGAATACAAGAAGGGGCAGAGATAATCCCCGCCAACAAAAAAATTTTTTCTATACAAAAAGACATCATACTACTAGAACCCATAAACAAATGTGTCTGTCACTCACACAAAATAAATACAAGTGTCCACCCCATTTTTACAGCACTCTACAGCATATAAGGGCTGAAAATCAGCGCTGAACTTCAGTAAAAAAAACAAAATAGTAAAGAAAGCCCAAGTACCTCCTAAAGAGAACGAGCCCCAATCATGCCTTGTATCAGCACCAATCACTCAGGGGAACCCACCCCACCCCCCACAGCTAAACCCAACAGAGCTAAGCTCAGTGACCCCAATCAACAGGAAAAAGTCCCCTTAAGCCCTAACAGACCTTTCCCAACACACATAGACCACCCTTCTCTTAGAAAAAAAACAACAACCCCCCCACTCAAAAAAATCCACACAATAACACACTCCAGTCACCACCCACACAACCTCTCACCCTCAAACCCCTCCCCCCATACCTCACTCGATCCGTATCATACTCAGCTCCCTGGAAACAGAGCCGGAAGGTGTAGAGCACCCTCCAGCCAGGGCTCCACCACGTGCGTGTCCAACATGCGTACCGCACACACCACTCCACAAGGCCTAATGTGTAGGTCTGGACCACACGCTCGAAACTGCCATCAAGGGACAAGAACCCCACAGGCCTAGTACAAACCGCCCTAACCCACCCCCTCCCGTCTCCAGCCTATTCAGTCAGCTAGAACCAAAGTTCGCACCAATACCCCAATTTGGGTAAACATTCCAGGTGCCTCACAGCTGCCGTTTAGGGGACGGTGGTGTTGTTCGCTCTTCGCCCACAAGCTGGTCGATGTAGGGTTGGGCATCAGCCGCTGAGTCGAAAGTCTGGTGGGCACCCTCATGAAAAACATGCAGTATAGAGGGGTACTGCACCGAGAATTTAATCTTCGCTTCAAGCAGACGCTGGCAGAGAGGAGCATAAGCTCTGCGCTTCTGACTTAGGGCAGCAGAATAGTCCTGGGCCACCCGCAGTTTCAAATTATCATGCACCAGCTCTCCCTTCTGCCGTGCAGCTCGCAGAATGGCCTCTTTTTGAGGGAAGTGCAGGAATTTAGCCAGCACTACCCGCGGTCGGTGATCTCAGGATTGTCGGCTACCCACGCGGTGCGCCCGTTCTATTAGCAGCTTACCGCCATCTTCAAGGCCCTCAAAAAGCTGGGGGAGTAAAGTCTCCAAGTAGGTTTTTAAATCTCTATCGGCGATCGAGTCGGGGATACCCATCAGTCTCAAGTTGTTACGCCGCGAACGATTTTCCAAATCGTCAAGTTTGGCATCGTATAACTGAAGTTGGGATTTCACCGCCGACAATTCGCGGGTCAGAGAAGTCAGGCTATCCTCAGTCACCCCAATGCGGGTTTCAGCTTCTTGCAGGCGGCTGCCCAATGCCCAAAAGGAGGTGTGGAGATGGTCCATTTTGTCATGCAGGGCCGTGAATTGCACCGCCAGAGCATCCGCCACCGCCGCAGATACCTCTTCCAAAAAGGCCGGAGAGGTCGGTGACTTTGGCCTGCCCACCGCATCCGCCATCTTAGGTATCGAGGTTCCGCGCTCTTTCTCTTTCCTCGCAGCTTTAACTGTTGCTGCCATCCCCGCAGCGCCACTCCTGTCACTTAGTCGGCTTCGGGTGTCTCTCCTCTCTCGGCACTTAATATTTTATCTGTGCAACAGCTCTCAGACCGGCATTAATAGCCCGATTCAGGTCGGAAGAGACCGGAGCTCAAGCAGAGTACGTTCACCGAGCTCACCGCATCACGTGCTCTCTCCCTGAGAGACTCTTTAAAGACCGAAGTGTCAGGCGGGGAACCAGCACTCCAGTAGCCTGAACAAAGAAAGATCAGAGGGCAGGAGTTGCCTACACCCCAAAGAGATTACAGAGCACCACCTGGCCGAAGGCACTGTCCCGTCGAGACTTCCTCTCCAGGCAGTAGTGAGCTACAAAGGCATGGACCGAAGACCAGGTAGCGGCCTGGCAGATTTCCATCACAGGTACAGAACACAGATTTGCACACAAAGGTAGCCATGGCCCTGACGCTGTGACTGGTGGTCTAGAGAGATCCCAGCCTGCTCATAGGCGAGGGCAATGCAGTCTACCACCCAAGTGGACAGAGTTTGCTTGGTCACTGGAAGTCCCAGTCGACTGGGGCCATAGGAGACAAAAAGCTGAAGCGCTTCTATCTGGAATGGCCATGAGTTCATTTCAGACAGGACAGGGCACTTTTACAATCCAGAGAGAACGGTCTCCGCCTTGCCGGCGTGAGGCCTCAGGAAGAAGGTGGGGAACACCACCTCCTGACTGAGCTGAAAAAGGGACACCACCTTTGGCAGAAACTTGGGATGTGTGCAGAGCACCACCCTGTTCTTACAGAACCTTGTGTAGGGCAGCTCTGCCATCAGAGCCTGGAGCTTGCTGACCCTGCAAGTGCCACGAGAAAGACAACCATCTAGGAGAGGTACCGCAGGTGGCAGGTAGCCAGGGGCTCAAACAGCAGCTTAGTGAGCTGTGAGAGCACCACACTCAGATCCCACTCCACTGTTGGTAGACAGACTGGGTGCTTAGACAACATAAGGCCCCACAGGAAACGAGAAACAAGGGGATGAGCCGAGAGGGGCTTGCCCTCAACGAAGTGGTGGTGTGCCGCAATGGCGCTCAGGTGCACCCTGATTGAGTTGGACTTCAGTCCCACCTGGGACAGGTGGAGTAGGTACTGGAGCACCAGCTACACCAAGCAGGAGAACACTGAAAATCAATAGCATTTAAAAGCGTACACCCTTCTCGTGAAGGCCTTGCAGGAGGCCAGAAAGACCTCTTCCATGTCTCATGGGAGGTTGAAGGGGCTAGAACTACTCTTTCTGCAGTCAAGCCGTGAATGACCCCAGGTTGGTCCCTCCTGTGAAAGTAGCCCTGGGGGGAAGCCCAGGGGCATCAGAGGTGCTGCCGACAAACAGAGAAGCAGCAGAAACCAAGGTTGCCTGGGCCATCAGGGGACTACCAGTATCAGTGATGCTCTGTCGCACTGGACCTTGAAGAGGGGTCTTGACGACCAGCGGTGTCGGTGGAAAGGCATAGAGAAGGCCTTCTGTCCATGGAATAAAGAATGCATTCGCCACCACCTGGGACAGATGCAGCTGGCAGGAGCGGAAGTGGGGCAACTGCATGTTGTCCAGGCTGGCGAACAGGGGGATGCCCCAGAGATTCGGAAAAGCTGGGAGATCACTCTGGGGTCCAGACACCACTCATGTGGCTGGAGAACTCTGCTCAGCCTCTCCGCCAGGGCATTGTCCAGGCCCAAGAGGTAGACCGCCCGCAGGAGCATCCCATTGTGTGTTGCATATGAGCAGAGGGCTACTGCCTCCTGGCAGGAGTACGACCCCATGATCCCTTGTTTGTTGACACAGAACATTGTGACTTGGTTGTCTGTCTGGACCAACACCGACTGGTGCTGCAACCGCTGGCGAAAAGTTCGGAGGGCCAGAGATATCACCCAGAGCTCCAGAAGGTTGATCTGCAACTGGCACTCCATCTAGGACCAACTGCCTTGAATGCAGAGGTCCTCGCAATGAGCTCCCCATCCCCGCAGGAAGGCATCCATAGTAATGACCTTCTTGGCAGTGGGTGCTTGGAAGGACATCCCGGCCTTGAAGGTGGTGGGGGATCTGCCACCAGTCGAGGGAGTCTGCCAACTGGCGGGTCACTTTTACCCTGTCTCGAAGCCTGCCCGTGGCTTGTGTCTACTGGGAGCGGAGGCACCACTGGGCCACTCTCATGTGCAGGCAGGCATATGGGGTCTCATTGACTGTGGAAGCCATGTGGCCCAGAAGGCAGAGGAGAAGGCAAGCGGGAATCGATTGGCAGTGCTGCACCTCTGTGGCTAGCGCCCTGATGAATTCTGTCCTCTCCAGAGGGAAGAAGGCCTTGGCCTGGAGGGTGTCCAGCTGTGCCCCTATGAACTCCAGGCATTGAGCCAGAGAGAGGTGAGACTTGGAGTAGTTGATGACAAACCACAGATGCTGCAGAGTATGGATAGTGTGCTCAGTGGCATGGTGTACCTCTGCAGCTGTCTCTCCTCTTATGAGCCAGTCATCCAGGTAGGGAAAGACGAAGGCCCCTTGGAGATGAAGGTGGGCCGCAACCACTGCTAGGCACTTGGTGAAGACCCTTGGCGATGACGCCAGCCCAAAGGATAGCACCCTGTACTGGTAGTGACCTCCTCCCACCATGAACTGGAGGTATTGTCAGTGGTTGGGATGGATCAGGATGTGTGTATAAGCAGCCTTCAGGTCTATGGAGCATAGCCATCTCCCTAATGGAAGTAAGGCAGGAGGTTCCAAGGGAGAGTAAGTTGAACTTCTCCCTCACCAGAAATCTGTTCAAGTCCGCAGGTCCAGGACGGGCCTGAGGGCCCCCTGTTCACTTGGGAATGAGGAAATATCTGGAGTAGAAGCCTTTGCCCCGGAGATGTTTGAGCACTGGCTCTACTGTCTTGTCCTCATGGAGGCCTGCGAGCTCAGTGAGAAGCAGAATATGGTGAAATACAGGCCTTATGGGTTCTCCTGGGAAGAATGAGGGTGGCGTCTATTGCAGGTGGAGGAGGTAACCTTCCTTGACTACTTGCAGTACCCAGGAATCGGTGGTGATGGAGGACCACCTGTGGGCAAATAGGGCCAGACGCCCCCCTGTGGGGCCATACTCAGGGAGTAAAAAACTCCCGCCAGGCTGGACTGGAGCCAGTGCCTGGGCCTTAGGCTTTCAGGGGCCATGTCCTTGCCCCTTGGATGGTTGTCCCTGCTGTGGGGCAGAGAAGGCCTGGTACTGTGGGACACTACCAAACACCCCCTTTTTTTTCAAGAAGAAAGGCTTCTTCCCCAGGGCTTTCTTACGGGGGTGCCCAGAGGTCTTAGAGAGTCTGGTCCTGGTCAGGAACTCGGTCTCTCCCTCTGCAGCCTTGTCTGACATGGGTTTTTCGAAGAGGGTCTCTCCGGTGCAAGGGACATCAATGAGTTTGTCCTGGACCCATTGCTCGAGGTCAGACGGCTGCAGCCATGCCTGGCATCATCAGGCCCCAATACCTGTAGCAAACACTGGCTGAGGATTCAAAGCCATCATATGCTGCTTGAGACAAGAACTGCGAGCACTCCTTGACTGCCAAGGCCAGTGAACCACTGAAGAGACTCCTCATTGAGGTCTGCAGAGAAATCGGCAAGCTCCCTTGCCAGTCCTTGAGGTACATACAGATTTGCAACTGGTAGGATTGGACTTGGCAAACCAGTATCGAGCCCTGGTAGCATTTCTGGTCAAGGGTGTCCAAGGTCCGGGCCTCCCTGCCTGGGGGCACTGGGTGATAAATCTTTTGGCTCTTGAGTCGACGCATGGCCGACTCGACAACCATAGAATTGTGAGGAAGCTGGGCTTTTTTTAACCCTGGGCTTCGGCGGACTCGGTACATGGAGTCAAACCATCTGCTCACAATGGGCACCGACGCCAGTGTTTCCCACATACGGAGGAGGAGGTGTTCAAGGATCGGAGGACAGGCGCCGTGAGGTCCTCCTTCAGAGGGGCCTCGTAGTGGAGGATCTCAAGTTCCTTCAAGTGGGGGGTCCTCCTCCACCTCGGTCTCAAATGCAAGTGCAAGTGCTTTTGCCATATCCTGCACAAAGCTGAGGAAGGCAATGTCCTCAGGAGGGGACAAGTGCCGGGACACTGGTGGAGATGGGTCCAAGGGCATGTCTCGGTGTCGCCAAGTGTCCGTGGACTCCTCATCCTTGGTCTCCCAGTCTGACTCAAAGTCAGAATCCAAGGCTCCCTGGCTCCCGTGGTCTGGCCCCGAGCCCGAAGGCCCACGACTCCCGGGAGGCATGTGGTCTGAGCCGCGTGCACTTGCCAGAGAGGACTGGTGTCCTGAGGAATGGGACTGGGACCTCGTCCAATGCGAAAGGCTCTCTTGAGGCCAGGAGTGCTCAAAGATTGGCTCAGTGACCGGGGAAGCCCTCGATGTCCAGTTGTGGGGGCAGATGAACTGGAAGAACTGGACATTAATGCCGGTTGCTGGGCCAGGAGGGCAATGATTCTGTGCTTCAAGGTCGCCATCCTGGTCTCCATGCCCGATGGCTCTGCAGCCTTTGTCAAGGGCACCGTCTGATCTGCCGAGGGGGAGTCCTTGACCAGAATGGCCTTGGGGGTCCGAGGCCGGTCACCCGACATGGAAAGCTTCTTCTGGGGCAGCTTGTGAAGTCACTCCTGCTCTGACCCGTTGGACTTACGCTGGGGACTGTGGGGCCTAGTGTGAGATTTACCCACTTTTCCAGAGCCATCCTCCGATGCGGCCTTCGAGGTTTTCAAGCTCTTCTTGCATTCCACCTCTGCTGAGTTCCTCTCAGAGAAACTGTGGCTGGGGACTCCGAGGCAGCTTGGGCATCGCGGGGCACCGAGGTACTGGAGTGGGCCCTGGAGTGTGGTGTCGCTGGGGATTCTTCCTCTGACTTTGAATCAGACTGGGAGACTGAGGAAGAACCTCTCCTGTTGTAACTGATGGCTCTTGATGGCCTTTGCGGACATGGACTTGCAAAGGTCACAGCTGGCTTAAGGCAATGGAGGCACCAGTCATGTGGATCAGTGAGGGATATAATCTTACTGCACCAATCACATTTTTTGAAGCCACTGGAGGCTATGGGAAAAAATGGATCCTTCAACCCGGGCGAAGGTCCGAGGCCTACTGGCCAAAAGGTGCGTGAAGCGCCAGTCAAGGGACACCTTGAGAAAAAACAAGAAAATGAACCAGAGGAGTGATGCTGAGGTGAGCTGGCTTGGGGGAAGGAAGAGGAACTGGTACGCGTACCGGAAAGAAGATAATGTAAGACAAAAAATAGACACTTTTTCTGGGGAAACTGGACAGACATCTGGTGGGCTCCACGGAAAAAAGGAGACTGAGGCAAGATGTCACCTTTTGGCAGGAAGGGGACCATGCATGCATGGTGCATCTCTCAAAGGCTTTCTTTGAAAGCTGGGGAAATGTTTCTGCATGGGCTCTGTCAGCGCCGACATCAGCCATATGTGAGGACTGACTTCCTGCCTGTTCCCAGAGAAATTAATAATGTAGCTTACAGTGAATCTCACAAGCTGCATTATTCTACTCCCCTGGAGCATTAGGCATTATGCTCCAGGGGAATCTTCTTAAAGGGGACTAGTGTTATCACAACTCTGTTTGGGATCCTGCTCCCCCTCAAAAGCTAAGAAGCCCCCAAAACATACCTTCCACCCCTGAAACCAAATTGCAAGACTCCCCAGCCTCCAACCTGGGCCTACATGAATGCTTCCTTGGTAGTCCAGAAATAACAGCTTGCACTGTTCAATACAAGTTGTGTTACTCTATTTGCAAAATAATGAGGTATTTTGTATGCATTTTATTTGCTTTGCAATTCATTATTATTTAATGCTGGGGTAAGTTAACATGCATTACGGTAAAATAACACATGATTTTGCTTCTGAATATACGTTAGAGGGCAAATATTGTGTGTTATTAGCAACTACCCCCTCTTGCTGAGGTAAACTGGTCTATATGAAAATTGCCTCCTTCAGACTACTAAAAAATGCATGCTGGAATCAGAATGCATGCATTTGTTTCAAACCTTACCTTTTTATTTACTGTGAGGATTTTTTTTAGAAGCTTCAAAAAATGTTGAATGCATTTAATTGAAAAGGAAGGGCCCTGATGATAGCAAGGGGTTATTTTTAGACCAAGCAATGCATGTAAGGTGGCATGTAAGGTCTTCCACCTTTGCATCAGGAGGGCAAGTAATTATGCAATCCTCATGCTCACTAGTCACCCAGCTAGCTACATGACTAATGATCGAATCACCTACTAAAATGGCTAATTTAACTCTTTCCTTCTGGGCAGAAGTCCCTGGAGACACATTCTTGACGCAAGAAGATACTGCATTCCCTGGAGAACAGGTTCTGGTTTTAGGATCATTTCCTCCCACACCACAGGGATTTTCTCCTTCCAGGTGATATTTCTTCTCCAAAGCAGCACTGAGGCTGCCAGACTGGAGGAGGGACTTTTCTACTATATCCCTATAGGCCTCCTCTATACCCTCTCTCTCTGCCTCAGCTGCTCCAAGTCTGCTACTCTAGCCTCCAGACTGGACTCATTCTCTGAGAGCCAGCAGTTCTCTTCATTGAGTGCACACACACAACCTCTCACCAACTGCTGACAAAAGTGGAGCTATGGCAATGGCTGAGTGAGAAGAAAGATGATATTGTGGGCAGACTGGGTGGCTTGCAGACAGTCTAGAGAAACTCAGATCACATATGTCTGCCTGTGGAGTTGGAGGACAGATCTGATGAAGATGGAGATGGTCTCCATACATTGCAACAGCGTGTGGAGGACACAGAGAAAATGGATGAGGACATCATGTTGAAACTGGAGGATTTGGTATTCTTGAAACCTTTGGGAACTGCTTATTTATAGATACTGTATTACTAAGATGATCTGTTTAGGTATATTGCATGCTGAGGGAGTTACTGATGATCTTTCAACTCTGGAAGTGGAGTGGGCACATTGTGTTCTTGGTTCTACCCAACCCACCCAAGAGACATAGTAGCAGGATGGTTCTTTTCAGGCTGCGAGAAAGTTAGTTAAACTCATGTGGGAGGGCCATGAAATTGAAGGTTTTAGGGATATTGCACTCATTATGCTGCAGAAGTGGAAAGAATGTAAAGAAGTCAATCATAAATTGCACTTGGAAAATATCTGGTATAAATAGCTGTGCCATTTGGGCTAGCCTTTACATTTAAGGGCACTACCAAAGTTTTGGAGGCCAAGAAGGTTTTGATGAATACTGACTTCAAGGATCTTCCTAAGGAGATTGGATCTAGATCTGTACCTGTCAAGGAGAATGTTAAAGCTCATGGGCCTAAATGGCAGAGAGTTTGAAAGGTTGGAAAATGGCAGAACTATTAAGCTGTGTGTTGAAGGAGATTGCAAGTTTTAGCCTTGGTTCAATGAACCGTTATAGCAATCCAGAGATTTTTAGACTAATAATGTACAACCAACTGGCTTGTTCTTTGTTGTGTATATCCGCTATATTGGTGCTACTTGTTTGTACTTCTAGTTCTGCACTAGAATTGATGTTATATTGTTTGTTGATGTCTTCGTGGGGGAAATGGTGCGGGGGGGGGGGGAGCACGGCGCAAGTTGAGGGTGATTTGTCATTTCATATGGAGACCTAAGAGAGAGGTAAACCAAGTTTGTTTGCTAAAGGTGTGGTGGGCAGGGAGGAGGGAAAGCATGGATACTCACCTGTAACAGGTGATCTCCGGGAACAGCAGGAATTTAGTCTTCCCATATGGAGTGACGTCGGTGCTGACGGGAGCCCATGCGGGAGCGCTCCACAGTGTCCAATAGGAAAGCTTATGGGAGCATCCCATAGCACCTGCGTTGCTGCCTTTCTAACGCTCCCTCCTCAGTTGAGTTTGTAGCTAAGAGAAAAAAACCCCTACATATCCTAGGGGATGAGGGTGGGTTGTGTGGCATGAAGTGGGGAGAGTCCTAAGCACGACCTTATCATAGTGGAACCGTGTGTAAGGCAGGTCTGCCACCAAAGCTTGAAGCTCACTAATGCGCCTAGCTGAATACATAAGAACATAAGATATGCCATACTGGGTCAGACCTAGGTCCATCAAGCCCAGTATTCTGTTTCCAACAGTGGCCAAACTAGGTCATATGTACCTAGCAGTTTCCCCAAGAGACACAAGTTCCACAATGCTTGTACTGGGTCAAGCATTGATATCTTCGGTCACTTCTTAATAATGGTTTATGGACCTTTCCTCCAGGAACTTGTCCAAACCTTTTTTAAACCCAGCTACACTAACAGCCTTTACTACATCCTCCGGTAACAAATTCCAGAGTTTGATTACACGTTGAGTGAAAAAATATTTTCTTCTATTGGTCTTAAATAGTTTACCCTGTAGCTTCATTGCATGATCCCTAGTCTTTCTATATTCTGATAACGTAAACAATCGATCTACGTTTACCCGTTCCATTCCATTCATTAATTTATAGACTTCTATCATATCTCCCCTCAGCCGACTCTTTTCCAGTTTAAAGAGCCCTAACCTTTTTAGCCTTTCTTCATAGGAGTATCCTTCCATCCCCTTTACCATTTTGGTGGCTCTTCTCTGAACCTTTTCTAAAATCGCTATATCCTTTTTAAGATACGGCGACCAGAATTGCACACAATATTCAAGGTGCGGTCTCACCATGGAACGATATAGAGGCATTATAATATCTTTTGTTTTATTTTCCATTCCTTTCCTTATCATACCTAGCATTCTATTTGCTCTCTTGGCCGCCGCTGCACACTGGGCCGAGGGTTTTAACATGGTATCCACAATGACGCCTAAATCTTTTTCCTGGCTGGTGGTTCCTAATGTGGAACCTTGCATCGTGTAACCATAGTTTGGGTTGTTCTTCCCTAGGTGCATAACCTTGCACTTCTCCACATTAAATTTCATCTGCCATTTTGATGCCCAGTCTTCCAATTTATCAAGATCCTCTTGCAATTTTTCACAATCCTCTTCGGTTTTAACAACTTTAAATAGTTTTTTGTGTCATCTGCAAATTTGATAACCTCACTCGTTATTCCACTTTCCAGGTCATTTATGAATATGTCAAAAAGCAGCGGACCCAGCACAGATCCCTGGGGTACACCACTATTCACCTTTCTCCATTGGGAAAATTGGCCATTTAGCCCTACCCTCTGCTTTCTATCTTTTAACCAGTTCCTGATCCACAATAGTACACTGCCTCCTATCCCATGACTCTTTAGTTTTGCCAAAAGTCTCTGATGAGGGACCTTGTCAAAGGCTTTCTGAAAGTCCAGATACACAATATCAACCGACTCACCTTTGTCCACCTGTTTATTCACTCCTTCAAAAAAACATAACAGATTAGTAAGACAAGATCTTCCTTGTCTAAAGCCATGTTGGCTGTCTCCCATTAGGTTGTGACTATCTACATGCTGAGTAATTTTATTCTTTATGATGGTTTCTACCATTTTTCCCGGTACTGACGTCAGACTCACCGGTCTGTAGTTTCCTGGATCACCCCTGGAACCCTTTTTAAAAATTGGTGTTACATTGGCGATCCTCCAATCTTCAGGTATTAGAGATGATTTTAATGATAGTTCACAGATTAATGATAGCAGGTCTGCAATCTCATATTTCAGTTCTTTCAACACCCTTGGATGTATACCATCCGGCCCAGGTGATTTGCTACTCTTCAGTTTAGCTAATAGCTGTAAGACATCTTCCCGATGTATCGATATTTCCTTCAATTCTTCCACACCTTTAAATACCACTTCCGTCATGGGTAACATTCCTACATCTTCCTCAGTAAAGACCGAAGCAAAGAATTCATTCAGTCTCTCCGCTATCGCCTTGTCACCTCTTAGTGCTCCTTTAACCCCTTTATCATCTAATGGACCAACTGACTCTCTCACAGGTTTTTTGCTACGAATGTACTTGAAAAGGTCTTTATTTCGCGTTTTTGCTTCCGCAGCAAGCTTCTTCTCAAATTCTCTCTTTGCCTGCCTTATCAATGCCTTGCATTTGACTTGCCAGTGCTTGTGCTGTTTCCAGGTTTCGTCGTTTGGCTCTTTTTTCCATTTCCTGAAAGTTGCTTTTTTGGCAACAACAGCCTCTCTGACCTCACCTTTAAACCATGCTGGCAGTTTTTTGGACTTCCTTCCACTTTTCTTAAAGCGTGGAATACAGCTGGTCTGGGCTTCCAAGATAGTATTTTTCAACAACACCCAAGCTTGATGTACGTCTTTAACCTTTGCAACTGCTCCTTTTAGTTTTTTCTTAACTGTTTTGCTCATTTTATCATAGTCTCCCTTTCGAAAGTTAAAAGGTAGTACTGTGGATTTCCTTACTATCCCTCCTCCACTAATTAAATCAAAGGCGATCATGCTATGATCACTATTTCCAAGTGGCCCCAACACCCTTATCTCTTGCACTAGATCTGGTGTTCCACTAAGGACTAGGTCTAATATGGCTTCCCCTCTGGTCGGTTCATGAACCAGCTGCTCCAAGAAGCAGTCATTTATTTCATCCAGGAACTTTATCTCCCTAGCATGTCCTGACGTGACACTGACCCAGTCGATACCAGGGTAATTGAAATCACCCATTATTATTACTGCACTGTAACGTTTGTTAGCTTCCTTGATTTCTTTGAGCATTTCATCATCCATTTGGTCATTCTGGCCAGGCGCTCGATAGTACACCCCCACTGCCATTGCCTTCCCCCTTTTATATGGAATTTCAATCCATACAGATTCTACAGCAGATTTTGTTTCCTGCAAAACTTTAATCCTTTCTGAGTCAATGCCCTCTCTAACATAGAGCGCAACCCCTCCACCAATTTGATCAGCTCTATCATTACGATATAGTTTGTACCCAGGTATCACAGTGTCCCACTGGTTGTCCTCCTTCCACCATGTCTCTGATATTCCAATCATATCTAACATTTCATTTAGTGCTATATATTCTAACTCTCCCATCTTATTGTTTAGACTTCTAGCATTTGCATACAATAAGGAAGGTGACCTTCCATGTTAGAACCTTCCATGTTGAGCAAGGGCATGGCCAAGGGTTCAAAAGGCAGCTTGAGAAGCTGCTCTAGAACCACATTGAAATCCCACGTCACCGATGGTGGTCTGATGGGAGGCTTGGTTAGTAAAAGGCCTCTCATGAAGCGTGCTACGAGCGGCTGTGAGGAAATAGGTTATCCATCCAAGGGATGATGAGAGGCTGCAATTAGGTGAACTCTTACCAAGTTAGTCTTGAGACCGGATGAGGACAGGTGGAGAAGATACTGAAGGAGGGCCTCCACTGAAGCCAAGAAGGGATTGAGATCCTTCTGAGAACACCAGTGTGAAAATCTATGCCATTTGAACGCATATGAACGTCTGGTGGATGGCTTCCTAAAGGCTAAGAGGATCTCCTTTACCTCCTGAGTAAGGTTAAGATCTTGCAATACTATGCTTTCAGCAGTCATGCTGTGAGGTGGAGATACTGTGGACTAGGATGGAACAGCATCCCCTCCTCCTGAGAGAGGAGATCTGGAGCAGATCCAAGATCTAGGGGTTGAGTCTGAGACAGATGTAGCAGGAGAGTAAACCACTGTTGACGTGGCCATCGTGGGGCTATGAGTATCATGCAGCCCCAGTCTGCCTGGAGCTTGAAAAGCGTCTTGGGGATTAGGGGAATGGAGGGGAAGGCATACAGGAGCCATCGACCTCAGTGGAGGTGAAAAGCATCCACTTGCTAGCTGTCCGACATCGGAGTCCTGGTGCAGAAGCAAGGAAGCTTGGCATTCTGTGGAGTGGCAAACAAATCTATTTCTGGAGTCCCCCAGGTCTGAAAGAAGAAGGGTGCTGTCTCTGTATGAAGAGACCATTAGTGGGGGAGAAGGAACCGGCTCAGTTTGTCTGTCAAGACATTTTGTTCCCCTGGAAGATACAAAGCTTGGAGGTGTATCTGATGAGTGATGGCAAAGGACCAGAGATGGAGAGCCTCCATGCAGAGGGGCCAAGATCCCGCTCCTCCTTGTTTGTTCACATAGAACATGGCCACTTGATTGTCCGTCTGGACCAGGACCCTGTGGGATTGTAGATGCTCTTGAAAGACCCTGAGGGTGTTGAAGATAGCCCGAAGTTCCAGTAAATTTATCTGAAGTTGCAACTCCTGTTCTGTCCAGAGGCCCTGAGTGGAGAGAGTCCCTAGATGGACCCCCACCCCAGTTTGGAGGCATCCGTCATCAGGGTACATTGATGTGGAGGCATCTGAAAAGATGACCCGACGAGGAGATTTTCTGGGGAACAGCACCATTGAAGGGATGTGGCCAGGGGGGCAGAGACTCGGATCTTGTTGCTGAGACAGCCTGAGGCCTGTCTTCACTGGGAGGCTAGAGCCCACTGGGTCGTGCGCATGTACAGGCAGGCATATGGCACTTCATGTACTGTTGAGGCCATATGACCTAGAAGCTGTAGCATTTCTCGGGTAGTTAGATGGTCTCTGAGACATACCTGAGAAGCTAGTTGAATGAGACGAGAACAGCGGGGCTGGGGTAGAAACGCCCTCGACTGTTGAGTGTTTAAGAGAGCTCCTATGAACTCTAGTGTTTGAATAGGAGCGAGATGGGATTTTGTAAGATTTATCACAAATCTCAAATGTTGCAGTACCTGCATGGTATGGGAGAGAGACAGGCTGACCTCCTGGGAGGTGCCTGCTTTTATGAGCCAGTCGTCTAAGTAAGGGAAGACAAATATCCCTAGAGATCTTAGAAATTCAGCTACGACTGCCATGCACTTTGTGAAAACTCTTGAGGCAGAGGCGAGTCCAAAGGGAAGGACTTTGTACTGATAGTATCTTCCCTGGAACATGTATCGTAGATATTTCCTGTGTTCTGGATGAATGAGGATATATATGTGGAGTGGAGGAGTGGCCTAGTGGTTGGGGCAAGGTACTTCGGGCCGGAAGGTCGGGGGTTCAAATCCCACTAGAGGACAGCAACCTTGGGCCGGAAGGACTGGGGTTTCTAGTCCCACAGGTGCTCCTTGTGGTCTTGGGCAAGCCACTTAACCCTCCATAGCCCATGTTCCCTGTAAAATAGTTCTCTGTGTGCTGTGCTTTCCTGTCTAATCAATGTGTTTATACCTCAAAAATTTCCTGTCATGATTTGACAATTTCCAATCTGTAATCAAACCGCTGCTGATCGCTGGAAGTAGCGGTATACAAAGGTATACTAAATAAAATAAATAAAAATAAAATATGTATGCTTCTTTCAGATCTAGAAACAGAGCCAGTCCTGACTCTGGAGATAGGGTAGGAGGGTCCCCAGACAGACCATTTTGAACTTCTCGCGGATGAGAAACTTGTTCAGGTGTCTGAGGTCCAGGATGGGTCTGTATCCTCCGGTTTTCTTTGGGATGAGAAAGCGTAGTTACTTACCTGTAACAGGTGATCTCCGGGAACAGCAGGAATTTAGTCTTCACATATGGGTGACATTGGATACTGACGGAGCCTGCATGGGAAGCTCCTCAGCTATTAATAGGAAAGCTTTTGGGAGCAGTCCACTGTGCCTGCACTGGTGCCTTCCCACTCTTCCAACGTACTCTCCTCAGTCGAGTATATAGCTGAAGAAAAAGGAGAGTATAGAAGAGAGAATAGAGAGAACCCTACAAATCCATGGGGAGGTGGGCAGGTTGTGAAGACTAAAATCCCACTATTCCCGGAGATCACCTGTTACAGATGAGTAACTACGCTATCTCCAGGAACAAGCAGGAATATAGTCTTCGCATATGGGACTCCCTAGCTCCCAGATCTTAGAGGACACAGTTAACTCAGATAGGGTCGTTGACCTCAACTTCCCCGTCAGAGAGATCTGGCCAGAATGGGCGGGAGGTAGGAGTTGTATCTACATCCCACAGAGACGCTGAAGGACCACCTGGCCAAAGGCCGCATCCTGGCAGGAGTCCTTGTCCAAGCAGTAGTGGGCCACAAAGGTATGGATGGAGGACCATGTAGAAGCTTGGCAACGGGTACTGTATATAAGTTGGCCACAGAGGCCAACATAGCCCAGACATTGTGAGCAATGACATGTCCCTCGAGGGAAGTCCTGCTTTGTCAAAAGAGAAAGATATGCAGTCTGCTATCCAGCGGGATAGGGAGCGATTAGTCACTGGGAGACCCAGGTGTGCTGGGTCAAAGGACACAAACAGCTGAGAGGCTTTGTGTTCTGTGGAGGTAGAAGGCCAGAGTTCTCTTGCAGTTGAGGGTATGCAGTTGCTTCCGCACGTGAGGTATGCGGCCTTGGAAAGAAGACTGGGAGGATGATGGATTGATTAATAAGAAAAGGGGAAACCACTTTCGGGAGGAAGTGGGGGTGCGTCCATAGGACTACTTTGTCATGGTGAAAACGCGTATAGGGGGCATGAGCCACCAAGGCTTGGAACTCACTGATGTGCCTCGCTGAGGTCAGGGCAATGAGGAAGAGCACTTTCCACGATAAATAGCGGAGATGTGTGGTTGCTAATGGCTCAAAGGATGGTTTAAGGAGTTGAGCTAGCACCACATTGAGATCCCATGCCACTGGTGGCGGGCGAATAGGTGGATTGGTGAAGAGTAGACCCCTCATGAATCGTGCCACTAGAGGAGCTGAGGAGATGGGTTTGCCATCGACAGGGTTATGAAAAGCTGAAATAGCACTAAGGTGTTTTCGGACAGAGTCTGATTTAAAACCAAGTGAGGATAAATGATAGAGGTAGTGAAACAGCATCGGCACTGATGTTTCAAATGGATTGTGAGCATTTTGAGAGCACCATGTAGTATATCTTCGCCACTTGTAGGAATAAGCCCTTCTGGTGGAGGGTTTTCTGGAGGAAAGGAGGATGTCCTTGACCTCTGTAGACAGAGGAAGATCCTGAAGGACTATGCTTTCACGAGCCTGGCTGTTAGGTGAAGGGATCAGAGATGGGGGTGGAGGAGTGCTCCATTGTCTTGTGAGAGGACACCTGGCCTGGATCCCAGAGGGATCAGTGAGATTTGTGCCAGATGTAATAGGAGGGAAAACTATGGTTGACGAGGAAAGTGTTGGCAAACAACAAACATTTAATGTCACTTCCCAGAGCTGTATAACCCAACAGGTAAACGATATAGAAAAATCAGCTCTACTTCTTCAACAAGAGATGATGTGAATCTTATTCCATAATATAATCTCCTCTTTTAGTAAATTTTTTATGCAACTGGGTCTCAGAACCAGAATGGAGCGACTTATTGCACACATATATTCAAGTGAAAACTGCGCTCTAAACTTCACATCAATGACCCAAAAAGACGTTGCTTTTTTCTTATTATGTGTAAAAACAGAGATTATCTTTAACTCTTATTGCAAATATATATTCAAAGATGCTTATCTGAAAAATAGATGAGGCTCTTCTCGAATGTGAATCATTTCTGAGGTTTTTCTCCCAACGCCTATATGATAGCGCCGTAGCGTTTCACAATCCAACGTTTCGTCAGGGGATAGCCATCATTAATATTCGAGCGTAGCATCTACCTCCATAGTATATGACTTCCGTGCCGGCCATTCAATTCATTCATACAGACGCACGGCGTCTGTATGAATGAATTGAATGGCCGGCACGGAAGTCATAAACTATGGAGGTAGATGCTACGCTCGAATATTAATGATGGCTATCCCCTGACGAAACGTTGGATTGTGAAACGCTACGGCGCTATCATATAGGCGTTGGGAGAAAAACCTCAGAAATGATTCACATTCGAGAAGACCCTCATCTATTTTTCAGATAAGCATCTTTGAATATATATTTGCAATAAGAGTTAAAGATAATCTCTGTTTTTACACATAATAAGAAAAAAGCAACGTCTTTTTGGGTCATTGATGTGAAGTTTAGAGCGCAGTTTCACTTGAATATATGTGTGCAATAAGTCGCTCCATTCTGGTTCTGAGACCCAGTTGCATAAAAAAATTTACTAAAAGAGGAGATTATATTATGGAATAAGATTCACATCATCTCTTGTTGAAGAAGTAGAGCTGATTTTTCTATATCGTTTACCTGTGAGGAAAGTGTTGGGGCTATGCGTATCATGGAGCCCTTGTCTGACCTCTGTTTGAAGAGGGTTTTCAAGATTAGGGGGATAGGGGGAAAAGCATACAGGAATCCTCGACCCCAATGGATCATGAATGCATCCAATGCCAGACTGAGTTTGGATGGTATTTTGGAGCAGAACCAGGGAAGTTTGGAGTTCTGCGGAGTGGCAAAGAGAACTATCCATGGAGTTCCCCAGAGATGGAACAACTCTTGCCCTCATCAGATCAAGAGACCATTCATGGGGTTACAGGATGTGACTCAGGCAATCTGCCAGGAGATTGCTCTCTCCTGGAATGTAAACTGCACATAAGTTCATGTGGTGTTGGATGGCGAAGTACCAAAGTTTGCAGGCTTTCTGACACAAAGGGAGAGCGCCCATTCCCCCCTGTTTGTTGATATAGAACATTGCCACCTGATTGTCTGTCCGTATGAGGACTGGACTGTTGGAGAGTTGATGGCAAAAAAAGTGGAGAGCTTTCGTGATTGCTCAAAGCTCCAAAAGGTTTATCTGTTGTTGGGACTCTTGTGCTTTCCAGAGACCCTGTGTGCAGAGAGAGTCCGTGTGTGCTCCCCAACCCTGTTTGGAAGAATCGGCCGTCAGCCTATGTTGAGGTTGGGGCGTCTGAAAAGGTGACCCTGCTAGTAGATTTGCTGGGATGCACCACCACCGGAGAGAGTCGGCCATGGGAGATGTTATTTGGATCAGATCATGTAGGCTCCCTGTGGCCTAAGTCCAATGGGTTGAGAGAGTCCATTGCATCTGACGCATGTGGTGTCTGGCAAATGGGACTACATGCACTGTGAAGGCCATGTGGCCTAGTAGGGTTAGAAAGCAGTGTGCTAAAGCCTCTTGGCTTTGTCGCATGCTTGTGGCCAATTCTATCAAGCGGTTCATGCGGTCCACCGGGAATAAAGCTTTTACCTGATTGGTATCTAGGATGGCACCTATGAATTCTAACCTCTGTGTTGGAATAAGGTGTGACTTTGGAAGGTTTATGACGAACCTGAGGGATTGCAGAAGGGTTAGGGTCTTTTGCTGAGACGAACAGAGTTCTCCAGGAGAGTCTGCCTTTATCAGTCAGTCGTCCAAGTAGGGGAAAACATAGATCTTGTGTTTTCGAAGATGAGCCGCCACTATGGCCATGCATTTTGTGAAAACTCTTAGTGCAGATGCCAGGCCAAAGGGGAGCACCCTGTATTGATAATGGGTTCCTTGACATGTGAACCTGAGATACTGCCTGTGGCTTGGGTGTATCAGGATATGTGTATAGGCCTCTTTGAGGTCTAGGGAACAAAGCCAGTCATTTTCCTGGAGGTAGGGAAGAATGGTCCCCAAGGAGATCATCTTGAATTTTTCTTTTATCAGGAATTTGTTTAGGTTCCTGAGATCCAGAATGGGCCTGTGGCCTCCTGACTTCTTTGGAATGAGGAAGCAGGGGGAGTAGAAGCCTTTGAACCGATCATGAAGAGAAACTGGTTCTACAGCTCCTTGTGTAATGAGAATGTTTATTTCCTGCTGGAGGAGGGCCTCCGGGGGGGGGGGGGGGATTCGGAAGGATAGTCCCCTCTGAAATGATGAGGGGGAAGCTCTCGAAAGTTGAGTTGATACCCCTTCTATATAATGGTGAGAATCCAGTTTTCTGTGGTGATGGTATGCCATCTCTGGCTGAACAGCAAGAGTCTTCCTGGAATGGGTATCTGATCCTGCAGAGGCTGTTGGAGACCGGATATGTTCCCTATCTGGAAGTCAAAAACGTGACAAAGCAGGAGCTGGTTGAGTTTGGGGTTGTGTCTTAGTGAGTCTGGGCTTTTTGGCCTGCTTGGGCCCCTACTGCTTTTGTTGTGAGTGGTAGGTTGGCTGGGGTTTAGAAGGGTAAAACCCTCTCTTCTTATGGTAGAAGGCTTTTTTAGGCAGTGCCTTATTTTTGGAGGGGTCAGATGTCTTCCAAGAGAGCAGTATCTGTATGAGGTACCTTTCGAGGCCACTCCTTGTCTAACTCTTGGGAACGAAGCGGGGGACTGCGCGACCGAGCATAGGAGCACCCGCACTTATCCAGAGCTCCCGACAGCGACTTCGAGGCTGCCTTCTTCTTACGCTGCTTACACTTCAGGGGACCCCTGGTTGGAGTGCCGCCGAGAACGCGGAACCGAAGTGGAGGATCCCACCAGCAGAGGGGCAACTGAGGGTGCCACCGAGGATTCCGGGGCCACCTTCCAGAAAATGTCATCGGACTTCTGCTTATGGCTGAGCAGGGCCTTGGAGGACATTTTCATGCAAAAAGAGCAGAGCTCCGGGTCATGGTCGGCCCCAAGACACCAAAGACAAGTCATGGGTGTCCGTGAGAGACGTTCTTGGAGCATCTGTTGCACTTTTTAAAACCGGTGGCCATAGGGGCAAAAAGGACTCCCACTAGGTCGAAGACCTTCATGGCCGGCGGTTGGAGGAAAAAAGGGCGCGAAGCTTGCAACAGGGAAAAAACTTTTAAAGAAGAATATCCCTTCGCTCGAGGACAAGGAGAGCAAGGGGGAATGGAAGAGGACCAGTGCAACTGGAAAAAAACATGGCCCAGGGGCTGAAAACGAAACACTTTTTCCGAGGGATGAGGAGGTGCGTCCAAAGGGCTCCGCAGAAAAAGGGAGACTGAGCAAGATGGCACCTTTGGGCCGGAAGAGGATCATGCATGCATGGCAGCAATCCCAAAGGCTTTCTTTGAAAGCTGGGGAATTGCTCTGCGTGGGCTCCATCGGTGCCGACGTCACCCATAAGTGAGGACTGATCCCTGCTGTCCCTGGAGAACAATTGTTTTTCAAAGAAGCTATGTGATTACATATGTCAACTGGTTTTATTCAAAAGAGTCATCTGGAACCCAAATTTGAGCATTTATTGAAACACAAAACTTATCCTGATATTTTTTTGGCGTTCAATAAATCAGGTTATAGGACAAATCGGGCGGGCATACTTTTGTCTAAAGACTTGCTGTATCAAATACACTAGATCAAACAAGACATAGAAGGCCATTATATTTTTATTAAAATAGATATTAATAATTCTAGAGGCATCTGAGTTGATCCATCAGAGACTGAGGACCTTTGAGGAAGGGAGCCTGATTCCTGGGGAAGATTTTAATATTTCCCACAACCGTAAATTGGATAATTTGTACCCTGGGTGGGGTGCTAGGGGGATGCGAAGAGCAAAGTTTAAAGAATTTGTTGATCAGTTTTCCCTCATAGATGTTTGGAGGCAGGTGCTCCCTTGGGAAAGGAATTTTTCTTTTTTCTCTCCAGTGCATTCATCTTATTTTAGAATTGACTTTTGGCTTGTGGAGGGAGAATTATTGCAATTGGTGGGGAGGGCTGGGAATGATATCTATACTTGGTCAGATCATGCCTTGGTTTGGTTCCAAGTGAGGATGGGCACTCTAGATAGAAGTATACAATATTGGAAACTGAATGACACTCTTCAGAAGAACCCTGGGGTTCACATGCAGGTTCGGGTGGCAATTGAAGAGAATTTGGAAAATAATGACTGGGTGAGCAGGAGATAGGGATTATTTGGAATTGACTAAAGGGAGAAATTGATAATGATAGCCTAGCATCATAAGAAGAGCAGATGGGATGGCTGAAATTGCTTAGGGAGAACATAGCTCTTTTGGAGAGAGCATTCAAAAGAGAAAGCTGTCCTCCATTTTAAGGCAATTGAGAAAAGTAGGGCAATGCTAAATAACCTTGAGCTAGAATTATTAAGTACCAATTACAAAAATTGCCGCAAATTAATTTTGAGTTTGTAATACAGCTTCTAGAATATTAGCTCATAAAACTAAAGAAACTTAAGTTCTGTAACAACGTTCTGAAATTTACGAATTAAAGGGGGGATTGTAAATTATAATCCATTATAGCAGCAATTTATTCCATTTAATAGTGAGCTCTCTCAAAAGGATGATAAAATGCCTGAGGATGAGGTAACCAGATATATTGAAGAGGTGGTTCTGCTTGAAGTATTTAAGAGAGCGAGAAGCTGAGTAGGCTGATCTCATCACAATAGGTTCTTGCTGCTATACAATCATTTGTGAAAAGTAAGGCTCCTAGGGTTTACGGTTATATTTCAGATTTTCATAAAATGTTTACTAATGTACCAGTGGATCTTTGTGCATTTTTCAATGTTATTGGGGAGGGGCTAAATTTGGCAGGTGTTACAATAACTACACTAAACCAAAAAAACACCTTACCAAGGATATCACTAAAAATTCTTACAAAACCTCGGCATGACAGGTTCGTATCACAAATTACTCTAATTTAAAAAGAGAAATCTCCAGAGAAAACACCATAATTCACATTAATTCTCATAAGAAGAGGAGAACAGACCACAGAAAATTGTGCTGTCCCTCTATATGGCAGTTGTTCACCGCCCGAAAGGGAACTGCTTTACACCACCATCACAGGTCTAAAAATCTCCTCCCTCCTACCATACATTGAACTCTATTCAATATCACATCTATCAATACTTTGTTCTCTCTTTTATTTATATATATTATTTGTATTTTTAAGGTAATTATTCAATATCTAGCCACTCATATAGCAGCAGTGGAATAATATCACAATGCTTCCACACCTCCAGCCGCTGATTAAAGATGTCAGCCTTGCTCTGATATATCTACAGCCAAATAGAGAATAAAAGAGAAAGCCAAAAGCAGGTTCCAATAAAATGCAATACTACCACTATCAGCTACTTAGCTTTAAGATGTTCTCTGGAGATTTTCCTTCTTCACAAGCCCTACGAAGACCTTTGTTTCACGAATAACGCTTCATCGGGGCCACTTTACAATTTAAATTAGGGTAATCTGTGCATGTATGTGTCAAAAGAAATTGGCATATAGGCTTGTATTATATAAAATACGTACAAAAGTGACCATTCTTAGCCACTGAGATTGACTACGTATATACTGCAAAAAAGTAAGCATTGGGTTTTCACAGCACTTGCTTTTATGCATCCACAGGTAATTTCATAAGCACCAACTTAAGCATGTAGAACACTGTTCTACATAATAAAATCAAGTATAAAATTACCCACATTGTTTCCCTACTAAAACTGGCTCCACAGGCTGCAGACAAGATCTGTGCACTTTGCAACAAGGTAGGCTATTAAAAAATTGCCCTAGATAGGGGATATATATCTATATATCTGTATATATATATATGAATGAATCAGATTGTTTGATTTTTCTCTCCAAGTGGGAGATACATATTAGCCTTCAGAATTCGGTTTGAACCTTAAAATAATTTTTGAATCCTTCCCTTTAAACCTTGCTGAAAATCTTAGTGAAAAGGAGCTTTCCTATAAGTACATGTAGATAGATTCTATTGTACAATAAGTTGACATTTTATCTACCAGATAATTTACATTTCTTTGAGTCCTGCTAGACCATTTCAGACAAGTGGGTTGTATTCCTCTACCAGCAGATTGGTGGAGACAAAGAGTAGTTACTCACCTGTAACAGGTGTTCTCCAGGAGCAGCAGGAATCAGTCCTCACATATGGGTGACGTCGGCGCCGACGGAGCCCTCGCGGAGCAATTTCCCCAGCTTTCAAAGAAAGCCTTTGGGAATTGCAGCGTGCATGCACGGTCCCCTTCCCGCCCAAGGGTGCCATCTTGCTCAGTCTGATGACATAGCTAAAAGACAGCAAAAAAATTAGCAAAAACGAAATGACAGGACTGCAACTCCGAGGGGAGGAGGGAGGGTTATGAGGACTGATTCCTGCTGCTCCTGGAGAACACCTGTTACAGGTGAGTAACTACTCTTTCTCCAGGACCAAGCAGGAAGTCAGTCCTCACATATGGGACTCCCTAGCTTAAGGCTACCGGAGACCTCAAGCGGAAAAATGAGCTCCCTCTAGCTCAGTAGCACAGAAGGAAGGAATCTTCTCTGAAAACGCCCCCGACCGGTAGCCCAACATCAGGGCCGGAGGGTAGGAATTGCCTAAACCTCAAAGAGATTATGGAGGACTGCCTGACCGAAAGCACTGTCCCTGCGGGACTCCCTCTCCAGGCAGTAATGGGCCGCAAAAGTCTGGCTTGAAGACCAAGTAGCGGACCGGCAGATGTCTGCCAACAGAGCAGAGATGAGCCACTGACGCAGCCTTCGCCCTGACACGATGAGCCATGACTCGACCCTGCAACGAGAGGCTGGCCGCCCCATAAGCCCAGGCGATACAGTCAGCGACCCATATGGACAAAGTACGCTTGGAGACAGGTAGCCCCAACTTATTGGGGTCAAAAGAAACGAAGAGCTGAACAGCCCTCCGATGCTCCCACGTACGGTCAAGGTAGAAGGATAAGGCCCTCCTACAGTCCAGGGTATGAAGGACCATTTCAGCCCGGCTGGTGTGCGGCCTGGGAAAGAAGGTCGGAAGAACCACCTCCTGGTTGAGATGAAAGCGTAGTTACTCACCTGTAACAGGAGTTCTCCAGGAGCAGCAGGAATCAGTCCTCACATATGGGTGACGTCAGCGCCGACGGAGCCCTCGCGGAGCAATTTTCCCCAGCTTTCAAAGAAAGCCTTTGGGAATTTCAGCGCGCATGCGCGGTCCTCTTCCCGCCCAAGGGTGCCATCTTGCTCAGTCTGATGACATAGCTAAAAGACAGCAAAAAATTAGCAAAAACGAAAGCATAGAACTGCAACTCCAAGGGGAGGAGGGAGGGTTGTGAGGACTGATTCCTGCTGCTCCTGGAGAACACCTGTTACAGGTGAGTAACTACGCTTTCTCCAGGACCAAGCAAGAAGTCAGTCCTCACATATGGGACTCCCAAGCTTAAGGCTACCGGAGACCCTAAGCACAAAAAGGAGCTCCCTCAAGCTCAGTAGCCCAGAAGGAAGGAATCTTCTCTGAATACGTCTCCAACCGGTAGCCCAACATCCGGGATGGAGGGTAGGAGTTGCCTATACCTCGAAGAGGTTACGGAGGACTGCCTGTCCGAAAGCACTGTCCCTGCGGGACTCCCTCTCCAGGCAGTAATGGGCCGCAAAAGTCTGGCTTGAAGACCAAGTAGCGGCCCGGCAGATGTCTGCCAATGGAACAGAGCGGAGGTAAGCCACTGACGTAGCCTTCGCCCGAACACGATGGGCCGTGACTCGACTTTCCAATGAGAGGACGGCTGCCTTGTAAGCCCAAGCGATACAGTCAGCAATCCAGATGGACAGAGTATGCTTGGAGACAGGGAGCCCCAACTTATTGGGGTCATAAGAGACGAAGAGATGAACAGCCCTTCTGTGCTCCAGCGTACGGTCAAGGTAGAAGGTTAACGCCCTTCTACAGTCCAGGGTATGCAGGACCATTTCAGCTCGGCTGGAGTGTGGCCTGGGAAAGTAGGTCGGAAGCACCACCTCCTGGTTGATATGAAAAGGGGAAACCACTTTGGGAAGAAACTTAGGGTGAGTCCGTAGGACTACCCGGTTCTTGTAGAACCTAGTGTACGGAGGACCAGACACCAGGGCCTGCAGCTCACTAACGCGTCTAGCAGAAGTGAGGGCCACCAAGAACAATGTTTTCCAAGAAAGAAAACGAAGAGGACAGGTAGCCATAGGTTCAAAAGGCGGACAGGTAATCCGCTGTAAAACCACATTGAGATCCCAGTCCGGGGCTGGTGGGCGCAAAGGTGGTTTAAGGAGAAGGAGGCCTCTGAGAAAACGAGCCACCAGAGGGTGGCTGGAAAGAGGTCTGCCATCCACCAGCATGTGATGCGCAGAAAGAGCACTGAGGTGGACCTTGACCGAGTTGGACTTAAGTCCAAGATTGGAGAGGGAAAGCAAGTACTGCAAGACCACTGATGCTGAACAGGAGAAGGGATCTTGAGACTGCTGAGCACACCAGACGGAGAACCGACGCCACTTAAGAGCGTAGGACTTCCGGGTGGAGGGCCGCCTGGAGGCCAAGACGACCTCTTCCATATCTGGAGGCAGGCGGAGGGGAGCAAGGACTACCCTTTCAGCAGCCAGGCCATCAGATGAAGGGACCGGAGGTTGGGGTGCAGGAGAGTACCCTGATCCTGTGACAGGAGGTCGGGCTGAAACCCCAGAGGAAGAGGGGTGTCCACCGCCAGCTGCATTAGAAGTGGGAACCAAGGTTGTCTCGGCCACCGGGGAGCCACTAGGATCATCGAGGCTTTGTCCCTGAGAACTTTGAAGAGTGTCCGAGACACCAGCAGCATGGGAGGAAAGGCATATAAGAGGCCTGTGGACCATGGAATCAGAAAAGCATCCGCCGCTACTCAGAGGATGCGGTTGTCGAGAGCAGAATCTGGGAAGTTGCCGGTTCAGAGGACTGGCAAACAGATCCATGGTGGGGAGGCCCCACTTGAGAAAGATCCGCTGAACCACCATCGGATCCAGCCTCCACTCGTGTGGCTGGAGGATCCTGCTGAGCTTGTCGGCCAGGTAATTTTCTTGACCTGGGAGATAGACAGCTTTGAGGATGATGCCGTGGTGGACAGCCCAAGAGCATAGTTTTTGTGCCTCCTGACAGAGAAGGAAGGAGCCTGTTCCGCCTTGTTTGTTCACGTAGAACATTGCAACCTGATTGTCTGTCTGTATCAGCACCGACTGGTGAGAAACCAGGTGAGAGAATGCTTTGAGCGCTAGGCGGATGGCTCTGAGCTCCAGGAAGTTTATCTGCTGAGCAGATTCCCAAGGAGTCCAGAGACCTTGAGTACACTTGCCTTGGCAATGTGCTCCCCAACCCAGGAGAGAAGCATCGGATGTCAGGACCTGAGAATGCGGAGGGGGCTGAAAAGTCACTCCTAGTACTAGGTTTGGCAGATGAAGCCACCATTGTAGAGAAGAGACCAGCTGGTAGGAGATCTGTACGGAGTCCGCCAGGCTCCCAGTGGCCTGATGCCATTGTGTGCGAAGGCACCATTGAGCAGGTCGCATGTTCAGCCGGGCATTGGGGGTCACATGGACCGTGGAAGCCATATGGCCGAGCAGTCTCAGAAATTGCCTGGCCGAGACCAGGGCATTGCTGTGAAAGTGGCTGGCGAGATCCATGAGCCGCTTGGCCCTGTCCAGAGGGAGGAAGGCCCGCGCCTGAAGAGTGTCCAACCTGGCGCCGATGAATTCGAGATTTTGAGAGGGGAGCAAAGTGGACTTTGCGAAGTTTATGACAAATCCCAAGTGCTGGAGTAGAGTCACAGTGCGATGAGTGGCCTGAGTGGCCTCTTCGGAAGACTGGGCTCTGATGAGCCAGTCATCCAGGTATGGGAACACAAAAAGTCCTTGAAGTCTTAGATAGGCCGCCACCACTGCCAGGCATTTGGTGAACACCCTGGGGGCGGAGGATAGGCCAAAGGGCAGTACTCTGTACTGGTAATGATTTCCTCCCACAACAAACCTGAGATATTGTCTGTGGTCTGGATGAATAAGGATATGAGTATACGCATCCTTTAGATCCAAGGAGCATAGCCAGTCGCCCTGCTGGAGGTAGGGCAGCAGGATTCCAAGGGTAAGCATTTTGAACTTTTCCTTTGCAAGGAACTTGTTGAGGTTTCGCAAGTCCAGGATGGGTCTGAGGCCTCCTGTTCTTTTTGGTATCAGAAAGTACCTGGAGTAAAACCCTTCACCCTTCAGGTGGTGGGGCACCGGTTCCACAGCCTGTTCCTGAAGGAGACTTGCTAACTCCTGAAGGAGTAAGTCCTTGTGCAGAGGGAGTCTTGGAGGCTCCCCTGGAAAGTAGGAGGGAGGTACCTGGTGAAAGTGAAGAAGATAGCCCTTCCGAACTATGTGAAGTACCCAGGTATCTGTGGTGATGTTGGACCACCTTTGGGCAAAGTGGACCAGCTGGCCTCCTGTGCTGAGAGAAACCAGCTGAGGGGGAGAGGCTATGCTGATGAAGTAAAAAACCCCCACCCTGCTGAGCAGGGGCCGGTGGTGCAGGCTTGGGGGCTTGCTGCCTACGGGACCCATTACCCCATCCCTTGGCCTACTTACCCTGTGGGGGAGCTGCTGAGGCCTGATACTGAGGGTAGTATTTATAGGCAGCCGCCTTCCTCGGGTGAAAGGGCTTTTTCCCCGAGCCCTTCTTCTTTTGAGAAGGGGCAGAGGTCTTCCTTGAGAGACGAGTCCTGGTGAGAGTCTCGGTCTCGATCTGTGCAGCCTTCTCATCCATGGGCTTGCCAAAGAGGTTTTCACCTCTGCAGGGAACATCGACCAACTTGTCATGCACCCATGGCTCGAGGTCGGACGTCTGAATCCAAGCCTGGCGGTGTCCACCGATGCCAGCTGCGGCTACTCGAGCCGATGCCTCAAAACCATCGTAGGCTGCTCGAGAGATAAACTTGGAGCACTCCCAAATACCAGTTGACAAGGTTTGGAACCTCTGCAAAGGTTCGTCGGAGAGACCAGCAGAGAACCCGGCTATTTCTTTAGCCAGGTCCCGGAGATACATGCCCATGTAGAGCTGGTAGGTCTGGACTCGACAAGCAAGCATAGAGCCCTGGAAACACTTCCTACCGAGGGCATCCAGGCTTCGGGCCTCCCTACCGGGGGGCACCGAGGAGTGCATTTTTTGACTCTTATGTCTATGCATGGCCGATTCCACCACCATGGAATCATGCGGTAGTTGTGCATTTTGGAAGCCGGGGCTCTTGCGGACTCGATAAATGGAATCGACCCGCTTGCTTAACACCGGCGACGCCGCCGGGCTCTCCCACATGCGGAAGAGAAGTCGTTCCAGCATCGGAGGAACCGGTACAATAAAGGCCTCCTTCGGGAGAGAGTCATATTGGAGGGCATCGAGTTCTTCGACTCGAGGCTCCTCCTCGGGATTCGCGGGGAAGGCCAAGGCCTTGGCCATATCCCGCACGAAGTCCGAGAACCGAGTATCCTCCGGGGGGGACCGTCTCCGAGGTTTGGACTCGGGGGAGTCCGATGGGACACATCGAGTCCGAAAGGAACCAGGTGACTCTTCGTCCTCGGATTCCCAGGCCGACTCCTCGGAGGAGGAGTCGAGCGTCTCCGGTCGGGCGGGCATCGATGCCATCCGCCCTGATGCCGATGGAGTCGGCGTCGACGACCTCGGTCCCGAACAGGAGGCCGAAGGAGACCACGACCGAGGATCGACTCGAGCCCTCATGGACTCGAGGATCGGCTCGGTCTCCGGGGTCGACTTGGAGGTCGACGTCCCGGCGGTCAGGGCAGAAGCACCGGCGAGGCCAGCGATCAATGCCCGCTGCTGGTCCATGAAGACAGTCAGACTGCTCTCCAAGGCCGTCAACCTGAGTCCGAGCTCAGGAGACCCAGCAGCCCCCGACTCGGGCCCCGACGTCGGCTCCTTCGGAGGCGAGTCTACGAGGACAACAGTACTCACGTGAGCGGGCAAGTCCATCTCGAGACAAGGATGTTTGGAAGGCCTCTCCACCTCCGAGGACCCGGGACGGGAATCGGGACTATGCGACCTGGCCCTCGAGGAACCAGGAGCGTCGACCAATCCCGCCCTCGCGGGTTTCTTCTTCCGATGATGTTCCCGGGTAGGAGACCCCCTTTCAGAGGAACTTCAACGATGCTCAGGACCAGAGTCCCGAGACGTCGAAGCCTCCGACGAGGTCCAAGCCCGGCCGGAGTCAGAGAAGATACGTTCCCGCTGATGCTGCCGACTCCTCAACGCTTTTGAGGACATTTTGCCACACGGACCACAGATCATCGGGTCATGATCGGGTCCGAGGCAGCGGAGGCAGAAGTCGTGTGTATCTGTAAGAGACATGAGTTTCTTACAGAGGTCACACTTTTTAAACCCGCTGGCAGCCATCGGGGGAAAAAGGGCCCCTGCGAGGTCGAAAGACCGGGCTGCCAGTGAAAAAGTAAATAGGCGCGAAATCTGTTACGAAGGACAAAAAAACGAAAAATAAAGAACGGACTCGCAACCGGCGTCGCGGGTCCGGGCGGGAAAAGAACCGGCGTCGAAACCAAGAGAAAAAAGAGAAATAAAATCAACTTTTCTGCGAGGATTCACAAACAACGTCTGTAGGGCTCCGCGGAAAAAAGAAGACTGAGCAAGATGGCACCCTTGGGCGGGAAGAGGACCGCGCATGCGCGCTGCAATTCCCAAAGGCTTTCTTTGAAAGCTGGGGAAAACTGCTCCGCGAGGGCTCCGTCGGCGCCGACGTCACCCATATGTGAGGACTGACTTCCTGCTTGGTCCTGGAGAAAAGGTGAAACCACTTTTTGAAGAAACTTAGGGTGAGTCCGTAAGACTACCCTAATCCTGTAGAACCTAGCGTAAGGAGGATCAGACACTAGGGCCTGCAGTTCACTAACGCGCCTAGCAGAGGTAAGGGTTACCAAGAACAAGGTTTTCCAGGACAGAAAACGAAGAGGGCAGGTAGCCATAGGTTCAAAGGGCGGACAGGTAATCCGCTGCAAGACCACATTCAGATCCCATTCAGGGGCTGGTGGGCGCAAAGGAGGCTTAAGGAGAAGGAGGCCTCGGAGAAAACGAGCCACCAAAGGGTGGTTGGAAAGAGGCCTGCCATCCACCGGTGCGTCAAGCGCAGAGAGAGCACGGAGGTGGACCCTGACAGAGTTGGACTTATGGCCCAGATTGGAGAGGTAAAGCAAATATTGCAAGACCACTGCCACCAAGCAGGAGAAGGGATTCTCAGACTGCTGATCACACCACACGGAGAACCGACGCCACTTAAGAGCGTAGGACTTCCGGGTGGAGGGTCGCCTGGAGGCCAAGACGACCTCTTCCACCTCCCGAGGCAGCAGGAGGGGAGCAAGGACTACCCTTTCAGCAGCCAGGCCATCAGATGAAGGGACCGGAGGTTGGGGTGTAGGAGAGTCCCCTGATCCTGTGACAGAAGATCGGGTTGAAACCCCTGAGGAAGAGGAGTGTCCACCGCCAACTGCATTAGAAGCGGGAACCAGGGTTGTCTCGGCCACCGTGGAGCCACTAGGATCATCGAGGCTCTGTCTCTGAGAACTTTGAAGAGCGTCCGAGACACCAGTGGCATGGGAGAAAGGCATACAAGAGGCCTGTGGACCATGGAATCAGAAAAGCATCCGCCGCTACTCTGAGAGGATGCGGTTGTCGAGAGCAGAATCTGGGAAGCTGCCGGTTCAGGGGACTGGCAAATAGATCCATGGTGGGGAGGCCCCACTTGAGAAAGATCTGCTGAACCACCAACGGATCCAATCTCCACTCGTGAGGTTGGAGGATCCTGCTCAGCCTGTCTGCCAGGTAATTTTCTTGACCTGGGAGATAGACAGCTTTGAGGAGGATGCCGTGAAGGACGGCCCAAGAGCACAGTCTTCGTGCCTCCTGACAGAGAAGGAAGGAGCCTGTGCCTCCTTGTTTGATCACGTAGAACATTGCAACTTGATTGTCCGTCTGGACCAGCACAGACTGTTGAGAAGTGAGGTGGGAGAAGGCTCTCAGAGCTAGGCGGATGGCTCTGAGCTCCAGGAAGTTTATCTGCTGAGCAGACTCCCAAGGAGTCCAGAGGCCTTGAGTACATGTCCCTTGGCAATGTGCTCCCCAACCCAGGAGAGAAGCATCGGTTGTTAGTACCTGAGAAGGCGGAGGAGATTGAAAATCCACTCCCAGCACCAGGTTTGGTAGATGAAGCCACCACCGCAGAGAAGAGACCAGCAGGTTGGATACCTGTACTGAGTCCGCCAGGCTCCCCGTTGCCTGATGCCATTGAGTGCGAAGGCACCACTGAGCAGGTCGCATGTTCAGGCGGGCATTGGGGGTCACATGGACCGTGGAAGCCATATGGCCGAGCAGTCTCAGAAATTGCCTGGCAGAGACTAGGGAATTGCTGCGAAAGTGGCTGGCGAGATCCATGAGCCTGTGTGCCCTGTCTAGAGGCAGGAAGGCCCGCACCTGAAGTGTGTTCAACCTTGCGCCGATGAATTCGAGATTTTGAGAGGGGAGCAAAGTGGACTTTGCGAAGTTTATGACAAATCCCAAGTGCTGGAGCAGAGTCACAGTGCGATGAGTGGCCTGAGTGGCCTCTTGGGAAGACTGGGCCCTGATGAGCCAGTCGTCCAGGTATGGAAACACAAAAAGGCCTTGAAGTCTTAGATAAGCCACCACCACTGCTAGGCATTTGGTGAACACCCTGAGGGCGGAGGATAGGCCAAAGGGCAGTACTCTGTACTGGTAATGATTTCCTCCCACAACAAACCTGAGATATTGTCTGTGGTCTGGATGAATAAGGATGTGAGTATAGGCATCCTTCAGATCTAAGGAGCATAGCCAGTCTCCCTGCTGGAGGTAGGGCAGCAGGATTCCAAGGGTAAGCATCTTGAACTTTTCCCTTGCTAGGAACTTGTTGAGGTTTCGCAAGTCCAGGATGGGTCTGAGGCCTCCTGTTCGTTTTGGTATCAGAAAGTACCTGGAATAAAAGCCGTGACCTCTCAGGTGGTGGGGCACCGGTTCCACAGCCTGTTCCTGAAGAAGACTTGCCAACTCCTGAAGGAGTAAGTCCCTGTGCAGAGGGAGTCTTGGAGGCTCCCCTGGAAAGTAGGAGGGAGGTACCTGGTGAAAGTGTAGAAGATAGCCTTTTTGAACTATATGAAGCACCCAGGTATCTGATGTGATGGCTGACCACCTGTGGGCAAAGTGGACCAGCCGGCCTCCTGTGCTGAGAGAAACCAGCGGAGGGGAAGAGGCTATGCTGATGGAGTCAAAAACCCCCACCCTGCTGAGCAGGGGCCGGTGTTGTGGGCTTGGGGGCCTGCTGCCTACGGGACCCATTACCCCGTCCCTTGGCCTGCTGACCCTGTTGGGGAGCTGCTGAGGCCTGATAATGAGGGTAGTGTTTATAGGCAGCCGCCTTCCTCGGGTAAAAGGGCTTTTTTCCCGAGCCCTTCTTCTTCTGAGAAGGGGCAGAGGTTTTTCTGGACAGCCTAGTCCTGGTCAGAGTCTCGGTCTCGATCTGTGCAGTCTTTTCAGCCATGGGTTCGCCAAAGAGGTTTTCACCTCTGCAGGGGACATCGACCAACTTGTCCTGTACCCATGGCGGGCACCGATGCCGGCTCCGGCTACTCAAGCCGATGCTTCGAAGCCATCGTAGGCTGCTCGAGAGATAAACTTCGAGCACTCTCGAATGCCAGTGGACAAGGCCTGGAACCTCTGCAAAGGTTCCTTGGAGAGACCAGCAGAGAACCCAGCAATTTCTTTTGCCAGGTCTCAGAGATACATGCCCATATAGAGCTGGTAGGTCTGGACTCGACAAGCAAGCATAGAGCCCTGGAAGCACTTCCTACCGAGGGCATCCAGGTTCCGGGCCTCCCGGCCGGGAGGCACCAAGGAGTGCATCTTCTGACTCTTGAGCCGATGCATGGCCGATTCCACCACCATGGAATGGTGCGGTAGTTGTGCCTTTTGGAACCCGGGGCTCTTGCGGACTCGATAAATGGAATCGACCCGCTTGCTTAACACCAGCGCCGATGCCGGGCTCTCCCACATGCGGAAGAGAAGTCGCTCCAGCATCGGAGGAACCGGTACAGTAAAGGCCTCCTTCGGGGGAGAGTCATACTGGAGGGCATCGAGCTCTTCGGCTCGAGGCTCCTCCTCGGGATCCGCGAGGAAAGCCAAGGCCTTGGCCATATCCTGCACGAAGTCCGAAAACAGGGTGTCCTCCGGGGGGGACCGTCTCCGAGGTTCGGACTCAGGCGAGTCCGATGGGACGCACCGAGTCCGAAAAGTACCAGGTTACTCTTCGTCCTCTGTTTCCCAGGCTGACTCCTCGGAGGAGGAATCGAGCGGCTCCGGTCGGGCGGGCACTGATGCCCTCCGCCCCGACGCCGAGGGTGTCGGCGTCGATGACCTCGGTCCCAAACGGGAGGCCGAGGGAGACCGCGACCGAGGATCGACTCGAGCTCGCATGGACTCGAGGATCGGCTCGGTCTCCGGGGTCGACTTGGACGTCGACGTCCCGGTGGCCGGGGCAGATGCACCGGCGAGGCCAGCGATCAATGCCCGCTGCTGGTCCATGAAGGCAGCCAAACTGCTCTCCAAGGTCGTCAACCTGAGTCCGAGCTCAGGAGACCCAGCAGCCCCCGACTCGGGCCCCGACGGCATCGGGCCCGACGTCAGCTCCTTCAGAGGTGAGTCCACGAGAACTACAGTACTCACGTGTCCAGGAGACTCCATTTCGAGACGAGGATGTTTCGAAGGCCTCTCCGACTCCGAGGACCCGGGACGGCTATCGGGGCTATGCGACCTGGCCCTCGAGGAACCAGGAGCGTCCACCGACGCCGCCCTCGCGGGTTTCTTCTTCCTATGATGTTCCCGGGCAGGAGACTCCCGCTCAGAGGAACTCAGACGATGCTCAGGACCGGAGTCCCGGGACGTCGAAGCCTCTGACGAGGTCTGGGCCTGGCCGGACGCGGAGTCAGAGAAGAGTCTTTCTTTTTGTTGCTGCCGACTCCTCAACGCTTTTGAGGACATCTTGCCACACGGACCACAGATCATCGGGTCATGATCGGGTCCGAGGCAGCGGAGGCAGCAGTCGTGTGTGTCGGTAAGAGACATAAGTTTCTTACACCGATCACACTTTTTAAACCCGCTGGCAGCCATCGGGGGAAAAAGGGCCCCTACGAGGTCAAAAGACAGGGCTGCCAGTGAAAAAAGAAAAATTGGCACGAACGCTAGTCACGAAGGACAAAAACCGAAAAAATAACGAATGGACTCGATACCGGTGTATCGGGTCCGGGCGGGAAAAGGATACGGCGTCGAACCGAGAAAAGAATAGTAAATAAAATAAAAAATCAACTTTTTCAGCGGCGATCACAAACAGCGTCTGTAGGGCTCCGCGGAAAAAAGAAGACTGAGCAAGATGGCACCCTTGGGCGGGAAGGGGACCGCGCATGCGCGCTGCAATTCCCAAAGGCTTTCTTTGAAAGCTGGGGAAATTGCTCCGTGAGGGCTCCGTCGGCGCTGACGTCACCCATATGTGAGGACTGACTTCCTGCTTGGTCCTGGAGAAAGAGTAGTTACTCACCTGTAACAGGTGTTCTCCAGGAGCAGCAGGAATCAGTCCTCACATATGGGTGTCATCGGCGCCGATGAAGCCCCAGCGGAGCATTTCCCCAGCTTTCCATGAAAGCCTTTGGGAATGCTGGCACGCATGCGCGGTTCCCTTCCCGCCTAAAGATGCCATCTTACCTCAGTCAAATGACATAGCTAAGAACAGCACACAAAAATGTAAAACAAACTATGTACAACTGCAACTCCAATGCAACTCCAAGGGGAGGAGGGAGGGTTGTGAGGACTGATTCCTGCTGCTCCTGGAGAACACCTGTTACAGGTGAGTAACTACTCTTTCTCCAGGACCAAGCAGGAAGTCAGTCCTCACATATGGGTGACTCCCTAGCTCTGGGCTACCAGGAACCCAGGCTGAACAAGAGAACTCCCTCTAGTCACAGCATCAAAGAAAGGCTTTTCAAGGACAGAACCTCTACCGGTAGCCCAACAGAGGGCAGGAGTTGCCTAAACCTCAAAGAGATTCCGGAGTACTGCTTGGCCAAAAGCACTGTCCCTACGGGACTCTCTCTCCAGACAGTAATGGGCCGCAAAGGTCTGGCTTGAAGACCAAGTTGCAGCCCTGCAGATGTCTACCAAGGGCACAGAGCGGAGATGAGCCACTGAGGCAGCCATTGCCCTGACACGATGGGCCGTGACCCTACCCTGCAAAGGAAGGTCAGCAGCCTTGTAAGCCCAGGTGATACAGTCAGCCACCCAGATGGACAAGGTACGCTTGGACACAGCCAACCCCAACTTATTGGGGGTCAAAGGTGACGAAGAGCTGAGTAGCTCTTCTATGTCCCAGCGTACGGTCAAGGTAGAAGGATAAGGCCCTCCTACAGTCCAGGGTATGCAGGACTGCTTCAGCCTGGCTAGCATGAGGTCTAGGGAAGAATGTTGGGAGAACCACCTCCTGGTTGAGGTGGAAAGAGGAGACAACCTTGGAGAGGAACTTTGGATGAGTCCTAAGGACTACCCTGTTCCTATAAATCCTGGTGTAAGGTCTATCACAGACCAGGGCCTGAAGCTCACTCACTTGCCTAGCCGAGGTGAGGGCTATCAGGAAGAGAGTCTTCCAGGAAAGGAAGCGTAGAGGGCAAGTAGCCATCGGCTCAAAGGGTGGGCGAGTCAGTTGCTGCAAGACCACATTCAGCTCCCACTCAGGAGCTGGAAGACGGATGGGGGGCTTGAGCAAAAGCAAGCCCCT